>LR738713.1:777737721-777827740 GCA_902687465.1 Secale cereale
GGGAAGTTGGGGCACAATTAGCATTGCGGAATTGTCAGAGCTGGTGTTATCATCAGACACGGAGAAGGAGTCATTCCAGGCCTGCGTGGGGCTGTCCATGAGATTGTTGTCAGGTACTATTCCATCTTGGAAAGTCAGGCCCTGGGAAGCAAGCCAAGCCTGATAGTTGACCAGGTGCAGAGGGATCGGAGGTAGCGGCGGAGCTGGCGGCTCCGGCCAGACTCCCCAGCCAGCATTGGCATTGTTGTTGCCACCAGGGTTGGCGCCGGCGTTAGGGCCAGCAGGGGCAGAGTTCTGAACCAGCCAGGTATGGACTTGTTGTTGATAGAGCTGCTCGACGGTGAGTTCTGGTCCAAATTGGGGGTGGGGATTACCATCCGGTGGCGGCGGCTCTTCTCCAGCGGGCAGCACCTCAGGCAGGAGTCCGTTCCAGTCATTGCTGCGGAGGATCGTAACCTGCACTGTCCAGCAGTCTCTGGCTCCGCCCAATTGCCAAACCACAAAGCTTTTAGGGATTAGGCGCATGCGGAGAACTCTGGCTTTGATCAGCATAAACCGTCTGTCCTGGCGGGGGTTGTACCAATGAACAAGAGATCCATAACCACCTAAAGCTTTGGTGATGTAATAGTCGGTCTGATAGTCATAGGGGAAACCAAAAAACATCAACCAAACCTCAGGCCCAAAGGACGTCGTGCGCCGATTGAGCGCTTCATTATGAGGAACGAAAGTGATGAGCAGATCTTCATCCTCTAGCTCAATGGGGGTATTGATAGCAGTGTCTCGCATAAAAGAATCCACAAAACCAAAAATCCCAATACCAAATGGATGATCGCTGACTTCCGTGGTATAAAGTTGAGAGGCGTTGAGCTGACCTACAATGGCAGTGCGAATGGAGGCTCGGCGATGAAGAGGAACATATTCGCTCGCTTCAGCGATTGCCAAGAAGTCATGGTTGAGCGGCGGTATAGGCCCCACTATCATGCCACTTCGGACCACACGGTCCGCCGGCCCCGGCTCAACGGCAAAGCCCGGGGGGAGGAACGGGACGGGGTTGAGGGGGTAGTTGGCCATGGTCGCGAGGGAGGAGAAGCAGAGTGGTGGGTTCTGGTCAGAGCGGGGTAATGTCGATGGGACAGGGCAGAGGTGCGGCGGTGGTGGCGATGGGACTGGGCAGGAGCGCGGCGGTTGGAGAACCGAGGCGGAAGGTGGAGCGTGAGGGGGGTGGGCTAGCGAGGTAGTAGTGGAAGGCACCGGTGATTTAGGAATCCATTTCCACCTAAGGGCGCGGAGGCGTTTTCGGCAGGAATGGGCCGTGTGGCCATAGAAGGCACAGGCAGTGCATCTGACGCTGGCACTGGGCCTTGGACGCATGGTCGTGGAGCTAAGCGGGGGGGCAGGAGGCTGAGTTGCCATGGGGTGGGAGATATATTCCAAAACCGTATCATTAATTTTGGGGGACTTACCAGTTTTGGGGTAAAGTATTGCCTTATGATCAGGTGCAGAGCAATTGATGCAAATCAGTCTGGCATGGCAGTCAGATTTATTATGTCCCCATTGGAGGCAACGTGAGCATAGAGAGGCCCAATTGGTGGAGATATTGATAATATCCTGCAAGGTGTATTGGGCTTGGGCCAAGTCGGCCTTGTGCTTGGCCTGGAGCGAAGGTGGCCAAAGATCACACTCGGGGGCATATTTGAAAGCCGACCGGAGGAAACACCGCGGTAAAGGCGGGTAGGGAATATTCAGCGGGCAATTAAATGCACCCAGTCGGAGGAAATTCGGCAAATGCTTTTCCTCAGAATCAGCCTCTGACATAAAGAGCTCCATCAAAGCGATATGGTCAGGTTTCGACGAGGAAATTACGCAAGAGGATCCCGAGTGAGCTTGATCATGCCTGTGTTCTTGAGGGAACGGTGGCGAAATTTTAAGTGATGAAGAAGAGGCCTCAGCAGCATTTTTGTTGGAGAAATCCATATGTGTTTGAGCCACTGATTTGCACGAAGATGTCATATCCACTCTACTAGACTTGTTAACATTCTCATCAAAAGAAAAGACCCCAACAGGATTAATAGCCATACGTCGGCGCGCCGAAATATCGGAAAGAGGTATATCTGCATGCCAGCCCAAATTGTGGGATAAAACCTTGGGAGAATCCTTCTTATATAGGTGAAAGTGGCAAATGAAATCCGGCCAAATGCGATCCTTGAGTCTATAGATAAAATGCCCCACTTTGTTGTTTGCCACAGAAAACCGAAAAGATCGAGGGTTGATCTGGAGTACCTTGAATCCAGTGCTCAGACCACCAATGCAACATTGGAGTGCAATGCCCACAGATTCCACGGTCAAGGGGAAGGAAGCCGAAGAGAATGAGACCACCAAAAAGAACTCCTTGGTGTCTCGAGAGGGTGAAAAATGGACCGTAGAACCAAATAATTTTCTCACCTGATCGGCCAGGGCTAAGCCTGGTGCAAAATCCCAATGTAGAAGGCCTTCCATGATGGTTTACACGGCTAGAGATCGCCATTGTTGGTGGGCAGCAGGTGGAGAGAGGAGAGAGGAGAGGAGGAGGGGGGAGGAGGTGGGAGAGCCATCTGTCCCTTGATTTGTTATAACCTCGCTAATCAGATTATGATGAGTTATGTATGAAGGGAGTTTTCAAGTGTGCGAGGGAAGATGATAAAAAGATTCAGGAGTGTCAAACGCTCAAGCTTGGGGATGCCCCCATGCACCCCCAAGAAATATTCAAGGAGACTCAAGCGTCTAAGCTTGGGGATGCCCCCGTGCATCCCCTTCTCCATCAACATTATCAGTTCGTCTTTCGTTCCACTATATTTTAATCACTTCATGTGTTATGTGCTATGCTTGGAGCGTCTTGTTTTAGTTTTCCTTTTAGTTTTCTTTAGCTTTTCATAACGAGTCGGAACTCAGCTTTCTTTATGTGGGAGAGAAACACGCTCCACTTCTACTTAGAACATAACATAGAATTTTCATGTCTATCCTTGCTGTGTGTGTTCTTTGTCTTTTAATAGCTACTATCATGCTTATCTCTTAGTATTCATGCTTATCTTTTTAAAGAGCTTTCGTTTAGTTGGTTGCTTGAACTCTCTTTAGTTATCATGCTTATCTTATTAAGAGAGTTTGCTTCTGTTGCATTGGTTGATATGTCTATGATAAAGATGCTACGTGCATAATGGCGCTTAGTAGTTCATGTTTTCTTATGGTTAGTCTCAAATAGCTGGAGGGTTTCCAATGTGTTATTGGAGTACCAACATGATTTATTTGCCTATGATGTGGTATGGTTTAGTAATATCTTCCTTCGAGAATTTATTTTGATTGACTTGGCGTATGCTCACACATATTTAAGACTATAAAGAAAGTCTGTCAAGCCTTGATGATCTTTTGTTTCTGAGTAGCGATATAACTTCCATGCCTGATTCAATGTTGCTTTGTCACTCTGCATGATTATGAACGTCATTGTTCTCTTAGTTGGTCGCTCCCAGTCTTTTGCTAACCTCCACCTGTACTAAGCGGACTGACTGCTTGTGCATCCACATTCTTTTATACCAGTTATGCCATATGAGTCCACCATACCTTCCTACATGGTATTTACCTGCCATTCCTAACGGATACTTGCATGTACCATCTCGAAATTATTCACAGAAAAGCATTCCTATTTTGTGCCTCTGTTGTAAGTCCATGAGGAAGTAGTAGTTAATTCATAACCTTTTTAAGTTGGACAAGCTTCACCCCGGGATTGCATGTATAATGTGCAAACCCATAATACGAGAAGGAACTGGCATTGAGTGCGCCCGGCTCAAAATTAATATAACAAACAAACCCTCGTTCACGCTTTGTTCATGAGAAATCAGAAAACTTTGGCAGTGATAAACAAAGGAGATTAAGAGGATGTGATCGTCCTCATTCGAGAGCCGTTCCTCGAAACTTGTCCATCTCAAGAAGTGATTGAGTTGTCTGCTAGCATTCGTTGACGAAACATGCATGATCTAAAAAAAATATTATTACCTCTATTTTAAAACCAAGAGCTCTGGTACATGTTTTGTCTTTGTTTCCGACTACGGGTTTTCAACCTTGCCAACAAAAGCCACGGTTCGAGAGTCTCCACCTTCTTTTAAAAGCACCAACTACTGAGAGCATGATTGTCATTCTGAGTGTAATGTGCATTGTCCCAAAGTAGCATTGTCTTTTGCATGATTGTGATATCGTTTATTCTGAAATGATTGTATCTAGTCATCACCTAAACCTTGGAGGTGCCCCTGCATTTATGTTTTGCTTCACTAAAGGGGGCAAGCGAGATATCACTTTATCATATTTGCACACCATGTTCATTACAAATCTATTTGATGTTTCAGTATCATATTGTAAAACTTTCAGTTCTTTGTGATTTTCTCATGAGGCAACTTAATTACTATAGATTCATTGTCTCAGTAAGCTTTTGTCATATGACTATGAAAAAGTCCTATATGGTTAATAGCATGTCACCACAGAAATTATTCTTGTTATCATTTACCTACTCGAGGACGAGCAGGAATTAAGCTTGGGGATGTTGATACGTCCAAAACGTATCTATAATTTCTGCTTGCTCCATGCCTCTTTTGGGTGATATTGCTATGATATTTATACACTTCCATACACTTTTGATCATATTTGGACTAACCTATTAACTCAGTGCACCCCAGTGCCAGTTTCTGTTTTCTGCTGTTTTTGTATTTCAGTTTTTCCCATTACGAGAACTGCCAAAAAAATCCTGGAAAATTATATAAAAAATCAGCGTTCTAGAAGGTTCCCGGTAGCCAAAGTACAGCCGGGGGGCACCAGGCCTCCAGGCGCCCTGGCGGCGCCCCCCCCCCTGGGCCGCGCCGGGGGGGCGCCTGGGCCCCCCGAGCCTCGTCTGGTGCCCCCCTTTGGCATATATTTAGACCGTCTCCCAAAACCCTCGGGACGGAAACCCTTTTTCGCGATCTCATCTCTATTCCGCCGCCACCGCCGCTTCCAAGATCGGGAGCACCAGGAGAACCCTTCCCGGCACCCTGCCGGAGGGGAGGAACACCACCGGGAGCTTCTCCACCACCATGGACGCCTCCCGGATGAGTTGTGAGTAGTCTCCCTTGGACCATGGGTCCATGACCAGTAGCTATGTGATGTTCTCCTCCCGTTCTTGTGCTTCACTAATTAGTCCTCGTGAGCTGCCCTACATGATCGAGGCACATATGTAATCCTTATGTTGTTGCTATGATGAGTTTGCTGGGATCCGATGGATTATGAGATTATGTTCAGATTGTGTTTGAGTAATATATTTGATTCACCTCTTTAATATTTATGTTCGTAAGTAATTCTTGCATGTTCTCCGTTGTTATTTATTGCTTTGGCCAAGTAGTAGGTAGTGACTCCAAGAGGGAACGTTATGCTTGATTGTGGGTTCATGCCCCTCGATGACTAGCTTGAGTGACAGAAACATGAGTCTAGGGGATGTGCTGTTGCCACAAGGGGGAAAACAACGGTGCTTGTGCCCGCGGGTGCAAGGATTGTTTACTTTACGCAAAGTTCTTTTAATGCAGTTGTCTGTTGCTTTGAGTTTACACTATGGGTGGGACTCGCAACTTAATACCAGCGAGATGTTCTGGATAGATATCTCAAGGTGGATGATTAGTAGTAGATATTGATGGATTTCGGTCTACTTACTTTGGCGTACCGCCCATGCTTTGAACCTCTACCTTTCTTGCAACTTAGTCAGCATTGGTTTGCGCACATGGTCCTGTCAATTGCCCAGCTGTAATTCGTTTACCTCACATAGCAGTTTTATCGTCTTTTGGGAGAGAGACATCACTAGTGAACATCATGAGACTCCGGTCCATATTACCATCATTGATCACATCCGCTATTTACTTTTCCGCTTTTTACTTACTATTGCAATTATATCTATCACTATTATCACTTGCGTTTGATCCTTTGTAAACTACAAGGCCGGAGGGATTGACAACCTCTTTGTACTCGTTGGGAGCAAAGTTATTTGTATCTGTGTGCAGGTCCACGTTGATTGCTAATATCTGGCGCCGTTAGCAGTTGACACCTTCTTGTTGAAACTGGGAGTCTCAGGGAAATCGATCCTTGGTATTGCCAAGGGAAAACTTCCGCTACACTGCATCTCAAACCTTCCACTTGGGGTAACCAACGAGGGGCGAGAAGCCATCAAGGGGGCACCCCCCCTCCTTGTCCAATTCGGACTAGAGGGGGAGGGGGCGCGCGGCTGCCCTGGCCGCCCCTCCTCCTCTCCCACTAGGGCCCATAAGGCCCATTTAACTCCCCGGGGGGGTCCGGTAACCCCCCCCGGTACTCCGGTATATGCCCGAAACCTCTCGGAACCCTTCCGGTGTCCAAACATAGTCGTCCAATATATCGATCTTTATGTCTCGGACATTCCGAGACTCCTTGTCATGTCCGTGATCTTATCTGGGACTCCGAACTACCTTCGGTACATCAAAACTCATAAACTCATAATACCGATTGAAATCAAACGTTAAGCGTGCGGACCCTACGGGTTCGAGAACTATGTAAACATGACCGAGACACATCTCCGGTCAATAACCAATAGCGGAACCTGGATGCTCATATTGGTTCCTACATATTCTACGAAGATCTTTATCTGTCAAACCGCATAACAACATACGTTGTTCCCTTTGTCATCGGTATGTTACTTGCCCGAGATTCGATCGTCGGTATCTCAATACCTAGTTCAATCTCGTTACCGGCAAGTCTCTTTACTCGTTCCATAATACATCATCTCGTGACTAACTCATTAGTCATTTGCTTGTAAGGCTTATTATGATGTGCATTACCGAGAGGGCCCAGAGATACCTCTCCGACACTTGGAGTGACAAATCCTATTCTTGATCTATGCCAACACCACAAACACTTTCGAAGACAACTGTAGAACATCTTTATAATCACCCAGTTATGTTGTGACGTTTGATAGCGCACAAGGCGTTCCTCCGGTATTCGGGAGTTGCATAATCTCATAGTCATAGGAACATGTATAAGTCATGAAGAAAGTAATAGCAGTAAAACTAAACGATCATAGTGCTAAGCTAACGGATGGGTCTTGTCCATCACATCATTCTCCTAATGATGTGATCTCATTGATCAAATGACAACTCATGTATATGGCTAGGAAACATAACCATCTTTGATAAATGAGCTAGTCTAGAAGAGGCATACTAGGGACATACTGTTTTGTCTATGTATTCACACATGTACTAAGTTTCCGGTTAATACAATTCTACCATGAATAAAAGACATTTATCATGATATAAGGAAATACAAATAACATCTTTATTATTGCCTATAGGGCATATTTCCTTCAAAATAGCAACGGTGGGTAAACAAATTACTGTTGGGCAATTGATAGAACTTGAAATAATCATGACGATATCCAGGCAATGATCATTACATAGGCATCACGTCTAAGATTAGTAGACTGACTCCTGCCTGCATCTACTACTATTACTCCACACATCGACCGCTATCCAGCATGCATCTAGTGTATTAAGTTCATGGAAAAACGGAGTAATGCATTAAGAACGATGACATGATGAAGACAAGATCCGTATATCTATGGCATTAGATATGAATCTCGTTATTTTATCCTTAGTGGCAACGATACATAGCTATCGGTTCCCCTTTTGTTACTGGGATCAAGCATCGTAAGATCGAACCCACTACCAAGCACCTCTTCCCATTGCAAGATAAATAGATCAAGTTGGCCAAACAAAACCCAATATCGGAGAAGAAATACGAGGCTATAAGCAATCATGAATATAAGAGATCAAAGAACTTTCATGGATATAAAAAGATAGATCTGATCATAAATTCAAAGTTCATCGGATCCCAACAAACACACCACAAAAAGAGTTACATCATATGGATCTCCAAGAGACCATTGTATTGAGAATCAAAAGAGAGAGAGGAAGCCATCTAGCTACTGGCTACGGACCCTAAGGTCTACAAGGAACTACTCATGCATCATCGGAGAGGCACCAATGGAAGTGGTGAACCCCTCTGTGTTGGTGTCTAGATTGGATCTGGTGTTTCTGGACTCTGCGGCGGCTGGATGAATATTCCGTCGACTCCCCTAGGGTTTTGGGAATATTGGGGTATTTATAGATCAAAGAGGCGGTCCTGGGGGCACCCGAGGTGGGCACAACCCACCAGGGCGCGCCTGGGCCTCCTGGCGCGCCCTGGTGGGTTGTCCCTTCCACGGGACTCCCCCCAGGTGCCACCAGGGCCCAATGTCTTCCTTCTGGCCCAGAAAAAATCACAAAAATAGTTTCGCGGTGTTTGGGCTCCATTTGATATTGATTTCTTGCAATGTAAAAAACATACAGAAAACAACAACTGGCACTTGGCACTGTGTCAATAGGTTAGTACCAAAAAATGATATAAAATGACTATAAAATGATTGTAAAACATCCAAGAATGATAATATAACTGCATGGAGCAATCAAAAATTATAGATACGTTGGAGACGTATCAGCATCCCCAAGCTTAACTCCTACTCGTCCTCGAGTAGGTAAGTGATAAAAACAGAATTTTTGATGTGGAGTGTCGTTTATCAAGTCATATCATATTCTTTTATTTATAGCATGGACATTTGGACTTTTGTATGGTTCAGAGCAATAGTCTAGTTTTGACATAATAATTTAGATACTCAAGCATATCAACAAGCAAGTATGTCTTTCAAAATATCAATGCTAAAATAAGTTATCCCTAGCCCATTATGCTCTATCATTGATCCATTCATGAAACACACTCGCATATTAGTTACATCCAATGCGCAAGTACGATCATAGCGTTTCCTAGTTGCTGCTTGTAAGAGATGGATACTCAAATTCAAAAATAAAAATTGTATAAGTAAAAGAAAGGCCCTTCGCAGAGGGAAGTAGGGATTTGTAGAGGTGCCAGAGCTCGAAGCTTAAATTGAGAGATAAAAAAAATTGGGAGGTATACTTTTCCCACCAACGAGAACGACTTGAGGTTCCCAACACTTTCCATGCTAGCTATATCATAGGCGGTTCCCAAACAGAAAATAAAGTTTATTCCTTTTCCACCAAACTTTCACAAGCCATGGCTAGCTGAATCCACAGTTGCCTTCCATACCAACACTTTCCAAGGAATTTATTATTTCACAACATAAAGTATTTTTTTTTCATTTCGGGACTGGGCATCCCTAATACCTTTGCCGTACTTCGTGCAATGACATGTGAATAAACACTCATCATGAGAATAACACATCCAGCATGGAAAATATTGGCCACCCCTCACCGCCTCGCGAGCGGTATGAGCACACAAAAGGGAAATTTATTTTGAAAATTTGAGATGGCACATACAAATTTGCTTAGAACAGCAAGGAAATACCGCATATAGGTAGGTATAGTGGACTCATATGGAAAAACCGGGATAAAGGATTTGGATGCACAAGTAGAGCTCATACTTAGTGCAAAATGAAGGCTAGCAAAAGACTGAGAAGCGACCAACCATGAAACAAATAATCTCGTAAGCGAACATTGAGCATAAATAACACCGAATAATGCACCACAAGTAGGATATAATTTCATTGCATAATTATTGACTTTCGTGCTTGCATAGGGAATCACAAATTTTAGCACTAGTATTCTTACTAAAGCACAATTACTCATCAACTTGACTCACATATCATATCATCATGTCTCAAAACTATTACAAGGAATCAAGTTTATTTTGTCCAATGATCTTCATGCCATTTTTTTACTTTATCCTTCTTGGATATCTATAACTTTGGGACTAATTTTCATGTGTTGCTTTTGATAAGCTCGAACAAATATAAGTGAAGATCATGAGCATAACAATTTTCTTTCTTTCTCTGAAAATAATATAAGTGAAGCAAGCGAGAATTTCTTTAAAATACTAACTCTCAAATAAATCTAAGTGAAGCAAGAGAGTATTTCTTCAAAAATACTAAGCACACCATGCTCAAAAAGATATAAGTGAAGCACTAGAGCAAGTCCTAGCTCATAAAAGATTTAAGTGAAGCATATAGAGCTATTCTAATAAGTCATGGCATAATTTTGGCTCTCTCAAATTAAGGACAGTATAACCGCACCTAATCCTTGCTCTCACAGCGATTTGAGTTTTCGGCCGTCCGTTTTCGCGATCTGATAGTTTCTGGCCGTCAGATTTAATTTGAAAAGCGATCTGTTTCGCAGTGTGGATAATCTGGCCCAGCTGTCCTGTGGGCTGCTGTTCCACGGGCCGAAACGAAGGCCTCTGGTTAACTGGGCCGTAAGCTAGCCCAGTCCAGCGCTTCGGTAAAAGGAGGTCCATCGACGAGGGATACAGAGGGGTGAACGCGTCCATCCAGTCCCGATGCCAGGCACCTAGCCGTCGGTGCGCCGTGTGGGTCTCTCCGCCGGCCGACGGGAGGAAGCTCGAGGGGTTCCAGCCGAGGCGCTTGATACAAAGGATGCAGGCGGTCTGCGTGGATCGAGCCAAGGGCCCAAGGCACCCATGGGGACGAAGCTGAGGCGAGGCGCATGAGGGGATCCAACGATGGCGCGGGATGCGGGTCCAGCCGGCGTCCGAGAGATGAAGCTGAGGCGACGAGCGCGAGGGAATCTAGGCGACAGTCATCGAAGATGGTGGTCGTGCTCCCCCCTCTTTACGCCGACTGTTTCTTCCCCTGCAGGTACAAATCGACCCATCTCTTTTACACGATATGCTAATAGTGGAGAGGGAGGTTCCCTGTCCTGATGCATCTGTCTGCCTCGAGCAGCGATTCACTCGTCGATTCATCCATCCCTTGGCCGGACGTAGCTATTTCTCAGCTAGATCAAGACGCATCAATTCACTTTGTTTATTCATCTATCTAAATTTCTGCTGCTCGACCATGAGGAATTAGACCACGTCCATGGGGAAAGAACAAATATGATGCGAATTATCTGCTGGCTCTGCAGCTTCCAGCAACACATGATTGGTTGATCCTAGGAAATCACAAACTAGGGCATGGCCCTCAGTTGATCGAGGATCACCAACCGGGGCATTGTAATTCCTGTGCTAGGCAGGCACACTCACCTGCCCTTTTTTGGCTCATCCTCGGCAGCGATAACAAGGACATCGATGTGCGTCCACATCTGGTGGGCAACAACCAACAGTAACCTGGGCACACTCCACTGCTTGACTGGCAGCAAGTATCCCATCATTTTATCTTCGTAATTTCTTATCTTCTCAAATTGTCAATTGAGTTATCCTTTTATTGTCTTTAATTTACTGATTTGTCAATATACCATTCCGTCAAAAATGAGCACTAAATTGCATTGGTCAATTGCCCTTGTTCTTGCAACATAACTAAATTATTGGAGATCACATTATCGCTTGAAAGATTAATTTATAATTTTGTTGTCATTACTTTAAACTTCTTCGTCTTGAAAGCCCTCCTCAGATCCCTAAATCTGCTTTTGCAACTGTGCTACTGCCGATCTCTACTGTGTTCTTTGTTGATTTGTGCAGCAGGGTATGTCAGAAAAAAAACATGTTTCATCATGTGACTTGTTACATATCTGAATTTGTAGATGAAGTTGGTGGTCTCGAGAATTTGATATTGATTTAATTGAAATGTGAGGTTCCCAGCTCACTGAATGCATACATCCAACTACACAACTATGGCCTCTAATGATAATGATTGTTGAGTATCTTCATAACTAAGAAGATAGAAATCTAGGTATTATACGCTTCATTTTCTTGCACCTCTTTTTCCTTTCATATTACTTATTCAATTTACTTTAATTAATGTATACGAATAGAGTTGAGTCAGTGCAAGTTCTTTTGATTAGTGATTAGCTCTTCTCGCTGGAAATATGTTGCCCAACTTTTTTGTTATTGAAGGTGATCACAATCTTCACAGAATCTTTGAACCTTGGGCAACTATTGGGTGGTGATTAAAGCCAATTCATTATTGTTCAAACCAATGAAGCGATTCCTGGCAGCTAATATGAGCCACTCGCCGGTGCCAATTAATGGAGGTACATTACTAATCTGGCAACCTACACATACTTGAGATCATGTGCTCATATATATGCTTCGTCGCCTCATGCTCTCATGTTCCCCATCTCCTGGCAGTAGAATCTCGAGAAGTAATGTTTCGTGGCTAGATTGCCCCTCTTATCTTCCAGCTTTATGCATAGTTTGCCCTACAATTCCATCTTCGACTCATCTATTCTGTTGATGTCTTTTCAACCTTTGCTTTGCATGGGAAGTGTTCATCTTGCTTATTATCTATCAACTCGGCTAATTTTATAGCTTTGTTCTCGGATATATTGTTTGGAGTGTTCTTCATCTGAGAATCTACAACGGTTCTCGGCAAGGTAATTTCACCTGGCACTGAAAAAAACAGCACGCTATAACCTCGCTAATAGCACGCTATAGCATATCGAGAATTGTCTTGCTAAATATATCAGTGTACAATCAGGGCGATTCTATGTGTTACCTGTGGGGTCAGCTGACCCCACAACTTCTGACAAAAATAGCCTAAAAACACTGTAGAGTTACTGTATATTGTGATGGAAAAATTTCAGAAAAATTGCAATGACCCCACAGATTCTTTAGGCTGACCTCGCCACTGTACAACGTCTCGCTAATAGCGTGATATAGCACGCTAATAGCATATTTTGAGGTCGGTGCTATTTTGATGTAGCACGCTATTTTTTTCATTCATACCTTGTCTCTTCATGCTTCGGTATCCATGTATTTAAAGGTTTTCATCTCACAATCTCCAGTGGAACTTATTGATATGTATGTGCATCATTCATAACATGGTACTGTTTGTTCCTGTATGCAACAGGTTACTTAGAAGTTAGAATAGTAGAGTCAAATGGGCAGAAAACACAACTGGGCTGTTCTATCCTTAAAAGAACAAATACCAAAGCTTATTTTTTTGGTGAACCTTCTGCATAATCAGTCATATATAGGAGCACCTTGTTTCATATGACAGCACTATGGAAATTTTTTCTGGTGGAACGAACATGTGGAAAATGACTCCAGCTGGTTGAAACCGTGTGTTGCAGTGCAGGTGGTGTCTACTCATCAAATCTTGTGGACTCACCTCCTGATATTGCAAACCTTATGCGCTTTACTGCCGGCCATGAAAGTTGTAAATTTATGGCCCACTTTTTGTATGGATTAAATCTCTATCCAAGAAACAAATAGTTGCATCAACTCTACTAATATATACGTCAAAATTTCAGCACCCGTTTTCATCTTTCCATGCTGCTTTCCATGCGATGCAGCTTGACATTGATTCAAAGTACATGAACCCGAATGTATCACTGTTTTAGTTAGAAGACAAATGATGTAAGCTGCATGGACAAGATTATTCGTTTGGCCTTCGCACTATTGTCTTCTCATTCCAAATGTAGAGAGAAGAGCTTGCTTCTTTGCAGGTGCAACTTAGTGGTCCGCAAGTGAAACTGGTTGAGACAGATGAAGCTGTGAGGTCAGTGGACGGCTTAATTGACCTGTGATAATAATGCCTAATGGGAACACTAAATTAGATATTTCCAAATTCTGTAATCGTGATTGTTTGTGTCACAAGATAGATTGTTTCACGTGTATTGTAAAATCACCTAGAACCTTTTCCACATTCCTTCTCTATGTATTATAAAATTGTAGACTCAATGTAGGTAATCACTTCTTTGTGATAGCACTGCCAAATACTTGCTTATTTGATCAATTAAAAAAACATGTCTTGCCATACTACATCAGTACTTTCATTTCCTCCTCTATTGCTAACAAATATTTAGGTCATAGATGCAAATTAATTAACATCCATGATCCATGTTTTTCTATATTTAAGAAAATCACAAATAGATGGGCGCAGCAACGCACGCCATCGATGATCTAGTAGGTGTCTAAAGCAAGGATTGATGACTTAAAAAGCAAAACAAAACAAGCAAAGACTCATATCATACAAGACGCTCCAAGCAAAACACATATCATGTGACGAATAAAAATATAGTTTCAACTGAAATACCGATAATTGTTGGAAGAAAGCGGGGATGCCACTCGGGGGCATCCCCAAGCTTAGTTGGTTGCTCATTCTTGGATAATAGCTTGGGATGTCGGGGCATACCCAAGCTTAGGCTCTTACATCCTTCCTTCATCCATCGTAAGATAACCCAAAACTTGAAAACTTCAATCACACAAAACTTCAACAAAACCTTCGTGAGATCCGTTAGTGGAAGAAAGCAAACCACTACTATAAGTATTGTGTCAAACCAATTAATATTTTGTTTTTGTATTATATCTATTGTATTCCAACTTTTCTATGGCAAAAACTCATCAAAGAAAACCGTAGAGCCATCAAAATAATCACACAACACAAAGAAAACAGAATCTGTCAAAAACAGAATAGTCTGTAGTAATATGGAAGTTTCGAAATCTCCTGGACCTCTAAAAATCTTGAAAATAATAGGGCCACATGAGCAATTTGTATATTAATCTTCTCCAAAAAGAATCAACTAAAAAGCACTTTTCTGTTAAAACTGGGAATTTTTCTTGTGAGCGAAAAGTTTCTGTCTTTTTAGCAAGATCAAACAACTATCACCCAAGAAGATCCTATCGGTTCTACTTGGCACAAACACTAATTAAAACACAAAAAACACAATCATACCAGTAGCATAATTTTGTAAACACTCAAGAACAGCAAACAAAAAGCAAAAATAAATTTTATTCATTGGGTTGCCTCCCAACAAGCGCTATCGTTTTACACCCTTAGCTAGGCATAATACCAAGATTTAAGTATTGTCTTCCGAAGTTTTGGCAACTTTTTTAAGGGTTTTCTCAAACCCGGAAGGCTCTTTACGCTTCCCTGGAAAAGAAACCATCTTAATATCCAAGATATCCAAACGCTTGTTGCAAAGAGTAATTAAGGTGTTCATGCGATTGATACTACCATTGAGGTGCCCGAGGAGTTCATTATATTTATGTATTTCAACCATATGTTTATGCAAATCACCAAGTTTGTCCAACATTTGAACTCCCTCTGGGTTGAAAGAAAACCCCTTCTTTTGAGGAGGAATTCCCAAAATTCCTTCCAAAATTTCATAGGTAGCGTTTGCATCAAGCTCAATAAAATTTCCTTTAGCGGCAAAATCAAGAAGTTGTCTATGATGCAAAGCTAATCCTATGTAAAAATCACAAAGCAAAACCTTAGCATCCCCCTTTAGATTGGAAACACTACACAATTCCATAAGCCTATACCAGGCATCTTTCAGATTTTCTCATTGTCTTTGCTTGAAGTAAAGAACTTCAAAATCGGGTGACAAAGGAGGAGTAGGGACGCTAGCCATCGAGACTAGAGACAAGAGAGTGGTGAAAAAGAGAGGCGAATAAAACAACAAATATTGGTGAAGTGGGGGAGAGGAGAACGAGAGGCAAATGACAAATAATGTAAATTGCGAGGAGATGAGATTTGTGATTAGGAACCTGGTATATGTTGAAGATCCTCCCCGACAACGGCGCCACAAATTCCTTTTGATGTCGCTTGAAGCTACGTCAGTTTTCCCCAAAGAGGAAGGGATGATGCAGCACAGCGGCGGTAGGTATTTCCCTCAAATGTGGAACCAAGGTTATCGAACCAGTAGGAGAACCAAGCAACACAACATAAACAACACCTGCACACAAATAACAACACCTCGCAACCTGACGTGTTAAAGGGGTTGTCAATCCCTTTCGGGTAACGAACGTGAGAGAGAGATAAATATTGGTAGATTGGTTGATAAATAGGATAAATTGCAGCAAGTTATTTTTGGGTTTTTGTTTTAGTAGATATGAAAATAAAAGCAAAGGCAAATAGATTGCAAAGGCAAATATATGAGAAAGAAGACCCGGGGGGCGTAGGTTTCGCTAGTGGCTTCTCTCAAGAAAAATAGCAACGGTGGGTAAATAAATTACTGTTTGGCAAATGATAGAAATTCAAATAATCATGATGATATCTAGGCAATGATCATTACTTAGGCATCACGTCCAAGATTAGTAAAGCGACTCCTGCCTGCATCTACTACTATTACTCCACACATCGACCACTATCCAGCATGCATCTAGTGTATTAAGTTCATGGAAAAATGGAGTAATGCATTAAGAACGATGACATGATGTAGACAAGATCCGTATATCTATGGCGTTAGATACTAATCTCCTCGTTTTATCCTTAGTGGCAATGATACATACGTGTCGGTTCCCCTTCTGTCACTAGGATCAAGCACCATAAGATCAAACCCACTACCGGGCACCTCTTCCCACTACAAGATAAATAGATCAAGTTGGCCAAACAATACCCAATATTGGAGAAGAAATACGAGGCTATAAGCAATCATGCATATAAGAGATCAAAGATCTCAAATAACTTTCATGGATATAAAAAGATAGATCTGATCATAAACTCAAAGTTCATCGGGTCCCAACAAACACACCGCAAAAAGAGTTACATAATATGGATCTCCAAGAGACCATTGTATTGAGAATTAAAAGAGAGAGAGGAATCCATCTAGCTACTAACTACGGACCCAAAGGTCTACATGGAACTACTCACGCATCATCAGAGAGGCACCAATGGAAGTGGTGAACCCGTTCGTGATGGTGTCTAGATTGGATCTGGTGTTTCTGGACTCTGCGGTCGCTGGATGAATATTTTGTCGACTCCCCTAGGGTTTTGGGAATAGTGGGGTATTTATAGAGCAAAGAGGCGGTACGGGGGGCACCCGAGGTGGGCACAACCCACAAGGGCGTGCCTGGGCCTCCTGGCACGCCCTGGTGGGTTGTCCCCACCACGGGACCCCCCAGGTGCCACCAGGGCCCAATGTCTTCCTTCTGGCCCAAAAAGATCACAAAATAGTTTTGCGGTGTTTGGGCTCCATTTCATATTGATTTCCTGCGATGTAAAAAACATGCAGAAAATAGCAATTGGCACTTGGCACTATGTCAATAGGTTAGTACCAAAAAATGATATAAAATGACTATAAAATGATTGTAAAACATCCAACAATGATAATATAACAGCATGGAACAATCAAATATTATAGATACTTTGGAGACGTATCAGCTGCATTGGGATTTCCCCGAAGAGGAGAGGATGATGCAGTAAGTAGATATAAGTACTGCCCTCACTTAAGAACCAAGGTTTTCAATTGATGTCTACTACGCAACCTTCTTCTTGTAGACGTTGTTGGGCCTCCAAGTGCAGATGTTTGTAGGACAGTAACGAATTTCCCTCAAGTGGATGACCTAAGGTTTATCAATCCGTGGGAGGCGTAGGATGAAGATGGTCTCTCTAAAACAACCCTGCAACAAAATAACAAAGAGTCTCTTGTGTCCCCAACACACCCAATACAATGGCAAATTGTATAGGTGCACTAGTTTGGCGAAGAGATGGTGATACAAGTGCAATATGGATGGTAGATATAGGTTTTTTTAATCTAAAATATGAAAACAGCAAGGTAACTAATGATAAAAGTGAGCACAAACGGTATTGCAATGCTTCGAAACAACGCCTAGGGTTCGTACTTTCACTAGTGCAAGTTCTCTCAACAATAATAACATAGTTAGATCATATAACAATCCCTCAACATGCAACAAAGAGTCACTCCAAAGTCACTAACAGCGGAGAACAAACAAAGAGATTATTGTAGGGTACGAAACCACCTCAAAGTTATTCTTTCTGATCGATCTATTCAAGAGTCCTTGGGAATCTATGCATAGGGGTTGGCACACGTTTTCGTCTTGACTCACCGGTAGAAACTTTGGGGCACTCTTTGAAGTTCTTTGTGTTGGTTGAATAGATGAATCTAAGATTGTGTGATGCATATCGTATAATCATGCCCACGGATACTTGAGGTGACAATGGAGTATCTGAGGGATAGTTATATGATCCGGTTATGTTATTATTGTTGAGAAAACTGGCACTAGTGAAAGTATGAACCCTAGGCCTTGTTTCAAAGCATTGCATTACCGTTTATGCCCACTTTTACGACTTGCTACCTTGCTGTTTTTATATTTTCATATTACAAAAACCTATATCTATCATCCATATTGCACTTGTATCACCATCTCTTCGCCGAACTAGTGCACCTATACAATTTACCATTGTATTGGGTTTGTTGGGGACACAAGAGACTCTTTGTTATTTGGTTGCAGGGTTGTTTGAGAGAGACCATCTTCATCCTATGCCTCCCACGGATTGATAAACCTTAGGTCATCTACTTGAGGGAAATTTGCTACTGTCCTACAAACCTCTGCACTTGGAGGCCCAACAACGTCTACAAGAAGAAGGTTGTGTAGTAGACATCACCGTCCAGCAAGCCTACCATGGGATTACTCATGCACGGCGGAGAGCATCATGGAATTGGTGATGGTGGAAGGTTGATGATGACAACAGCGATGATCTCCACTCTCCGGAGCCCCAAATGGACTCCAGATCAGCCCTCCCGAGAGAGTTTAGGGCTTGGCGGCAGCTCCGTATCGTAAAACGCGATGAATCCTTCTCTCTGATTTTTTTCTCCCCGAAAGTGAATATATGGAGTCACGGGAGATGTCGGTGGAGCAGCAGGGGGCCCACGAGGCAGGGGGTGCACCCAGGGGGGCGCGCCCCCACCCTCGTGGACAGGGTGTGGACCCCTTGGTCTGGTTCTTTCTGCAGATATTTTTTATATGTTCCAAAATAAATCTCCGTTGATTTTCAGGTCATTCCGAGAACTTCTATTTCTGCACAAAAATAACACCATGGCAATTCTGCTGAAAACAACGTCAGTCCGGGTTAGTTCCATTCGAATCATGCAAGTTAGAGTCCAAAACAAGGGCAAAAGTGTTTGGAAAAGTAGATACGTTGGAGACGTATCAACTCCCCCAAGCTTAAACCTTTGCTTGTCCTCAAGCAATTCAGTTGATAAACTGAAAGTGATAAAGAAAAACTTTGACAAACTCTGTTTGCTCTTGTTGTTGTAAATATGTAAGGCCAACATTCAAGTTTTCAGCAAGGATTATGAACTAACCACATTCACAATAACTTTCAGGTCTCATGTCTACTCATATTAATGGCATAATCAACTAACGAGCAATAATAATAAACCTCGGATGACAACACTTTCTCAAAACAATCATAATATGATATAACAACATGGTATCTCGCTAGCCCTTTCTGAGACAGCAAAACATAAATGCAGAGCACCTTTGAAGATCAAGTACTGACTAGACATTGTAATTCATGGTAAAAGAGATCCAGTCACGATCATACTCAATGCAAATTAATAGCAATACATGCAAATGACAGCAGTGCTCTTTAATAAGAGGATGATGACTCAACATAAAAGTAAGTAGATAGGCCCTTCGCAGAGGGAAGCAAGGATTCGTAGAGGTGCCAGAGCTCGATTTTGAAATAGAGATGAATAATAATTTGAGCGGTATACTTTCATTGTCAACATAACAACCAAGAGATCTCGATATCTTCCATGCTACACACATTATAGGCGGTTCTCAAACAGAATGGTAAAGTTTATACTCCCCCGCCACCAACAAGCACACTCCACGGCTGGCCCGAAACAACGAGTACCGTCCAAACCAGCAACAGCCCTGGGGGAGTTTTGTTTAATTATTATGATTTGAGCATGGGGCTGGGCATCCCGGTTACCAGCCATTCTCTCATGAATGATGAGCGGAGTCCACTCATCGTGAGAATAACCCGCCTAGCATGGAAGATATAGACAGCCCTAGTTGATACATGAGCTGTTC
Organism: Secale cereale; assembly: GCA_902687465.1. Taxonomy (NCBI): domain Eukaryota; kingdom Viridiplantae; phylum Streptophyta; class Magnoliopsida; order Poales; family Poaceae; genus Secale; species Secale cereale. The sequence goes on from LR738713.1 coordinate 777,757,546, forward strand.
GAGCATACAAAACATAATTTTATTTGAAGGTTTAGAGTTTGGCACATACAAATTTACTTGGAACGATAGGTAAATACCGCATATAGGAAGGTATGGTGGACTCATATATAACAACTTTGGGGTTCATGGAAGTGGATGCACAAGCAGTATTCCCGCTTAGTACAAGTGGAGGCTAGAAAGAGACTGGGAAGCGACCAGCTAGAGAGCGACAACAGTCATGAACATGCATTAAAATTAATCCACAATGAATACAAGCATGAGTAGGATACAAATCACCATGAACATAAATATCATGGAGGCTATGTTGATTTTGTTTCAACTACATGCGTGAACATGTGCCAAGTCAAACCACTTGAATCATTTAAAGGAGGATACCATCCTATCATACCACATCACAGCCATTTTAATATCATGTTGTCAACCAAGGAAGACCATTATAAACTCCTAGCTAATTAAGCATGGCATGAGCAGCTATGATCTCTAATTATCATTGCAAACATGTTTCATTCATAATAGGCTGAATCAGGAACGATGAACTATCATATTTACAAAAACAAGAGAGGTCGAGTTCATACCAGCTTTTCTCATCTCAACTAGTTCATCATATATCGTCATTATTGCCTTTCACTCACACGACGCAACGGTGTGGATAATAATAATAGTGCACATGCATTGGACTAAGTTGGATCTGCAAGCATTTACTACAAGGGAGAAGGCAAAGCAATATGGCTCTTGGTTAGATCAACAGTAATGCATATAAGAGGCACTAAACATTTTCATCATGGTCTTCTCCTCTTGACCCCCAAAGAAAAGAAAAGAAACTATTTACACGGGAAAGCTCCCAACAAGCAAAAGAAGAACGAGAAATCTTTTTGGGTTTTATTTTAATTGCTACTACTACAGGCATGGAGAGTAGACTAGCTAAAAGCTACAACTAATTTTTTTTGTTTTTCTTAAGGTTTTTCTAACACACAAGAAAAAGACTAGGAAAAGAAATGAAACTAGCATGGATAGTACAATGAGAAAGTATGAGCACTGACTACTAGAATAAGTGTGTGAACATGAATGTAATGTCGGTGAGAAATACGTACTCCCCCAAGCTTAGGCTTTTGGCCTGAATTGGTCTCATTGCCACGGATCAAAGCTACTCTCTCCGGTGCACAGATGAGTGTCCTCTGGGTGCCACTGGTTGGCAATCTCATCCGGATCCCACCGATAAACCGACTGCTGATAAGGGTCAAGTGGCGGTTCCGGCTCCGGCTCTGAAGCTTGTGCCTGGCTCCAGTAAGCATAAATGGCATCCGGCAAAACGAGGTACGTGCCTGAAAGTAGATCAAACAAACATGGTGCAGGCAAGGTAATAATCTCATAATATTTTCCATCAAACATCAATTTATACTTAAGCAACTTCTTCTTATCTTTAACAATAAAATCATGTGCTATCATACTCTTATAATCTAGAAAAGCCGGGGCTAGCAACTTTTCTTCCTTCTCATGATGCCTAATAGGTATTCTAAAGTGTTCAACAACGCGTGAAGCAAAGATGCCTCCGAAGATGGGGCCCTTTGTATGGTTCAGGCTTAATCTTTTAGCAACAACAGCACCAAAGCTAAAAGTTGTGTCTTGAAACAAAGCATGGCGCAAAATAACAATATCAGGGGCACTTAGGTTTCCACTGTTCCCGCGACCAATTAAACATCTACTAGCAAATATCGCAAAATAGCATAGAACAGGAGAATGTATACTAGTAATTCTTGCCCCTGAAACTTGCCTCGTTTCCCCTACACCTATCATATCGATAAACCCCTCAACATCCTTACGATGTGTTTCCTAAAGATTACCTGCAAAGGGTATCTTATATACTTGACAAAATTCATAGAACGACATCTCCTTAACCTCATCATATAAATGAAACTCCACTGAAGGTGGTGATTTCTTAGCATGAAAATGGAAGTTTTGCGTGAAAGTATTAGTGAGCAAGAGATACTGTTCACGTTGGTCATGGAGGAAGTTAGTGAGGCCTGCATTCACCGCCAAATAATAAAAGCCTTTATAAATCTCGGCGGCTTCCAAGAACTCATTGCAAGGCCATTCACATGGCCGAACTTCCGCAGTGCGAGGAAGATTGTATTTGGGCTTCTTATTATCTTCCTTCTGTTTATCCTTTGAGCCTTGACTAGAAGAGCCTCTCAACAATCTCCTGATCATTTTCTTCCTCTAAAAATTTCTGAAATTTTTTGTGACTCAAAATAAAATTGAACCAAACTCAACAAGATTGATAGCAACTACCCCCACAAGTGCCTAGAGACTATATCATGCATTAGAACTACTTGGAACCACATAAATTTGACGTGCAAGCTCAAGAATAGGGTCACCTAACCAGCAAAAATTTGCAACAAATAAAGCACTAGAACAAAAACTAATTTGACCATTGGAGGAGTCACATACCGAAGAACAATCTCCCCAAACAGTTTTGTGAATGGGGCTTCGAGCAAGGAGATTGAAAATTGCAGCAAGATGAGCTAGAACTCGTGCCTGGGCTGGTTGGTGATTTTTTGGGAGGAAGAAGAAGTGTATGGGTGCTGGAGTAAGTGGAGGGGGACACGTGGGGCCCACAAGGCAGGGGGCGCGCCTAGGGGAGGACGCGCCCTGCGCCCTCGTGCCCAGGTGCTGGCTCCCCCTGCTGTGTTCTCAGTGCCAAATATTCTCAAATATTATGGAAAAAATCATATTTCATTTTCGGGGCATTTGGAGAACTTTTATTTTTGGGGTATTTTTTATTGCACGGATAACTCTGGAAACAGACAGAGAATACTATTTTTGCTTTATTTAATCTAATTAACAGAAAGTAAAAAGGGGGGTACAGAAGGTTGTGCTTTCTAGATTCACCCATCTCATGCTCGTCAAAAGGAATCCATTAACAAGGTTGATCAAGTCTTGTTAACAAGCTCTTTCCGAATAACATGAAACCGGAGAACTTTTGAATAACACTAGGTTACCTCAATGGGGATATGCATGTCCCCAACAATAATAATATCATATTTCTTCTTGACAGTAGGAAGAGGAAATTCAAAACCTCCAATAATAATCGTTGAATTTTTTCCAATAGAATTGATACTTTGGACTTCATGTTGTTTCCTCGGAAAGTGAGCCATATGCTCATTACCATTAACACGAAAAGTGACATTGCCTTTTTTGCAATCAATAACAGCCCCTGCAGTATTCAAAAAGGGTCTACCAAGGATAATGGACATGCTATCGTCCTCGGGAATATCAAGAATAACAAAGTCCATTAAAATAGTGACGTTTGCAACTACAATAGGCACATCCTCACAAATACCGACAGGTATAGCAGTTGATTTATCGGCCATTTGCAAAGATATTTCAGTTGGTGTCAATTTATTCAAATCAAGTCTACGATATAAAGAGAGAGGCATAACACTAACGCCGGCTCCAAGATCACATAAAGCAGTCTTAACATAGTTTCTTTTAATGGATCAAGGTATAGTGGGTACTACTGGATCTCCTAGTTTCTTAGGTATTCCACCCTTAAAAGTATAATTGGCATGCATGGTGGAAATTTCAACTTCAGGTATTTTTCTTTTGTTTGTGATAATGTCTTTCATATATTTAGCATAAGGATTTGTTTTAAGCATATCAGTCAAACACATACACAAAAGATAGGTCTAATCATTTGAGCAAAGCGCTCAAAATCCTCATCATCCTTTTTCTTGGATGGTTTAGGAGGAAAATGCATGGGTTTCTAAACCCATGGTTCTCTTTCCTTACCATGCTTCCTAGCAACAAAGTCTCTCTTATCATATCGTTGATTCTTTGATTGTGGGTTATCAAGATCAACAGCAGGTTCAATCTCTATGTCATTGTCATTGCTAGGTTGGGCATCATCATGAACATCATCATTAACATTATCACTAGGTTCATGCGCATGACCAGATTGTGTTTCAGCATCAGAGATAGAGATATCATTGGGATTCTCAGGTGTGTCAATAACAGGTTCACTAGAAGCGTGCAAAGTCCTATCATTTTTCTTTTTCTTCTTAGAAGAACTAGGTGCATCTACATTAGCTCTCTGAGAATCCTACTCAATTCTCTTAGGGTGGCCTTCAGGATACAGAGGTTCCTGAGTCATTTTACCACCTCTAGTCACAACTCTAATAGCATTATCATTTTTCTTACTATTTAATTCATTGAGCAAATCATTTTGTGATTTAAGTACTTGTTCTACTTGAGTGGTAATCATAGAAGCATGTTTACTAATGAGTTTAAGTTCACCTTTAACTCTAGACATATAATCACTCAAGTGTTCAATCATGTAAGCATTACGTTGCAATTGTGTACCAACATAAGCATTGAAGTTTTCTTGTTTAACAATAAAATTGTCAAACTCATCTAAACATTGGCTAGCAGACTTATAACGAGGAATATCACCTTCATAAAATCTATAAAGAGAATTTACCTTTACTACCTGTGTTGGGTTATCAAGACCATGGATTTCTTCAATAGGTGGTAAATTCTTAACATCTTCAACTTTAATACCTTTTTCTTTCATGGATTTCTTTGCCTCTTGCATATCTTCAGGACTGAGAAATAGAACACCCCTTTTCTTCGGAGTTGGCTTAGGGGTTGGTTCAGGAAGTGTCCAATTGTTTTCATTGGTCAACATATTATTCAATAACAATTCAGCTTGATCGACAGTTATTTCCCTAAAAACACAACCAGCACAACTATCCAGATGGTCTCTAGAAGCGTCGGTTAGTCCATTATAAAAGATATCAAGTATTTCATTTTTCTTGAGAGGATGATCAGGCAAAGCATTAAGTAACCGGAGAAGCCTCCCCCAAGCTTGTGGGAGACTTTCTTCTTCAATTTGCACAAAATTATATATTTCCCATAAGGCAGCTTGTTTCTTATGAGCTGGGAAATATTTAGCAGAGAAGTAATAAATCATATCCTGGGGACTACGCACACAACCAGGACCAAGAGAATTAAACCACATCTTAGCATCACCCTTCAACAAGAACGGAAATAGCTTAAGGATATAGTAGTAACAAATTTTTTCCTCGTCGGTGAATAGGGTGGCTATATCATTCAACTTAGTAAGATGTGCCACAACAGTTCCAGTTCATTTCCATGGAAAGGAACAGATTCAACCAAAGTAATTAACACAGGATCAACAGAGAAACCATAATCCTTATCAGGAACACAGATAGGCGAAGTAGCAAAAGCAGGGTCATATTTCATTATAGCATTCAAAGACTTTTCTTTCAGCTTAGCTAATAATTTCTTACGATCATATCTATCATTGCAACCAAGAAGGTCTCTAGCAGTTTCTTCATCCATAACATAACCCTCAGGAACAACAGGCAATTCGTTTCTAGGAGGAGAATCTTCATCATCACTTTCATCAATATTATCAGTTTCAATATTTACATTCTCTCTAACCCTAGCAATTTGTTCATCGAGAAATTCACCTAGTGGCACAGCATTATCTAGCATAGAAGTAGTTTCCTCATACATAGGAGAAGTAGCATCATCAAGAACATGCGACATATCAGATTCAATAGCAGGAGTAGGTGTCGCAAGTTTACTCATAACAAAGGATGAATCAAGTGCAGAGCTAGATGGCAGTTCCTTACCTCCCCTTGTAGTTGAGGGGTAGATCTTGGTTTTTGAGTCTTTCAAGTTCTTCATAGTGATCAACAGATATAAATCCCAACTGACTTAAAGAATATAGCTATGTTCCCTAGCAACGGCGCCAGAAAATAGTCTTGACAACCCACAAGTGTAGGGGATCGCAACAGTTTTCGAGGGTAAAGTATTCAACCCAAATTTATTGACTCGACACAAGGCGAGCCAAAGATTACTCTCAAGTATTCGCAGTTGAGTTGTCAATTCAACCACACCTAGAAGACTTAGTATCTGCAGCAAGGTAATTTAGTAGCAAAGTAATATGGAAGTAACGGTAACAGCGGTAAAAGTAACGATAGTAGTTTTGTAGTGATTGTAACAGTAGCAGCGGAAAAGAAAATAAGTGACAAGTAGTATGTGAAAAGATCTTAGGCTTTGGATCAGTGATGGATAATTATGTCGGATGCGATTCCTCATGTAATAGTTATAACATAGGGTGACACAGAACTAGCTCCAGTTCATCAATGTAATGTAGGCATGTATTCCGAATATAGTCATACGTGCTTATGCGAAAGAACTTGCATGACATCTTTTGTCCTACCCTCCCATGGTGTCGGGGGAAACTGTCCACCACGAGCACCTATGGGACCGGAGCCCCTTGTACGTTGCGGTGAGGGAGCGGAGGGAGCACAAAGAGCGGATCGAAGAGCACACGCGGGCAGTTTACCCAGGTTCGGGCCGGGCGGACGCGTAAAACCCTACTCCTGCTTGATTTGTATTGAGTTTGTGAGCTCGGGAGCTTGAAGAACTAGCTACACCGAGCAAGAAAGCTATCTAGGTTCCGAACCCTCTCTACGTTGTGCACGGGCCTCCTTTTATAGCTCAAGGGGTCACCGACAGGTGTCAACGTAGAAGAAGGGCAAAAATGTAACTTTGGTGGTAGTTGTAACAGTACAAGAACAGTGCATGAACAGTGGATGAACAGTGGTCTTCACCTAACTTGACAGTGGGGGACAAGGGCATTAAATGCCCGTCACCATCGACCCCAAAAGCACCCGTCCATACGTCTCCGTTCGCCACGGCGGTAGCCTCGTCACCGTGGAGTGCCACCGTGTCCCCCAGGCTGCACAGCCATCCGCCACGCGTCCCTGGAAAGGCCCCAGGGCGACGCGTGGGCCGATGAGCTGGAGCGCGGGCACACAGCGCAGGCTTCCCCCGGCAAGCACCTTGCCGGGGTCTTGATCTTGTCGGGCCGGGAAGCTTGTCGCTCCCCGGGCCCTGCCGGGGCGCAGGGTGCGCCGAGGCATGTCTTCTAAGATGCAATCTTCTGGTCTTCCTGGCAAGCTCCTCTTGCCAGGGTCTTGGGTAAAAGTGATAAACTTGAGCCTGGCACGGCCTTCCCGGCAAGCTCCACTTGCTGGGGTCTCGGTCTTCTGTCTTGTATACTTTGTTTTTGAATGGCTTTATAGGGACCAGAAAGGTCTCCGGCGAGCACGTGGTGAGCCCTGCCGCGGGAAGCTGCTACTGCCCGTGCACAAGTTGGGGTACTAAGGTACCCCTATCTTAGTACACCGACAGGAGCCCCCGGGCCTGGGCCATACACGGTGCCGAGCGCTGTTGGGCCAGGCCCAAAACAGTGCACGGACACACGCGGCCCACGGCACGCCGAATCCCCTTCCGCATCCGCCGCGCCCCTCCCTAACGGCACGCGTCGATTGCGGCGTCGTGGGAGAGATCGTGGCCACGTTCTTTAATGGAAAATGCGAAACGTCCCCCACTCCCCCCTTAAAAGCAAAGGGAACAGGGGCAGTTTCCTTCCTCCATCTTCACTTCGTCTTCAACCTCCAGAAAGCCTCCGCTGCTCTCTGTCTCCACCTCTTCTCCGCCGTCTTCCGCATCCGCGGCGTCGTCGAGTTCCTCGCCCCTTCCCTCGCCGCCTCCGCCATGGCCCCGAAGACCGAGAAGGCGAAAGCGGACAAGGCCAAGAGGGAGAAATCCGAGCAGGCGGCGAAGCTTGCCGCCCTGCGGAAGAAGAATGTGGTGTTCGCGCCGAGGCTCAGCGCGAGGGAGCTGTGGAACAAGTTCTACCTTTTCTGGTCCAAGGAGACCAAGGCTCATCCCCGGACCAGAGTCTACCCCGCCGTCGCCAAAGATCTAGTTCCCGGCGGGTATTACTTCTTCGCTGTCTTCTTTCATTGCGGCTTGTGCCCTCTCTTCTCGGAGTTTTTCTGCGACATCATGAACACGTACGGCCTCCACCTCCTAGACTTCACCCCCAACGCCATCCTTGCGATGGCGGTTTTCGCACATCTGTGCGAAAACTATGTAGGGATCTATCCCAATGTAGCGCTCTTTCGCCACTTTTTTATGCCTAGAGTAGAGGCTGGCGCTCCCCTCTCCGGGGGTATCTCTTGGATCTTCCGCTTGAACAAGAAGGACTCATATCTGAAAGGAGAGCTTCGCGGCAAGTGGGAAGAGTGGCGCGCAGATTGGTGTTGGATAGTGGAGGACCAGCCGGAGCCTTTTACTGCGCCGCGCACAACTGCCATAGTGCGCGGCAGGGACTGGAGCGAGTTGGCACCGGAGGACGGCAAGCTCAACATCGCCCTTATCAGGATACTTCGTCTCCGGGTAGCTAAACTGACCATCGGAGAGGTAGGGGCAGACTTCCTCCGCCGCCGCATTGCCCCTTTACAAGAGAGGAAAAGGCCAGCATGGGAATTTGGCAACGCGGCGGACATTATGAGGCTGCGCCTGGGACTGAACTTCAACTTCACGGCCTTGGAGCTGAAGGGGATGGTCCGGGAGCTTTTTAAGCACGACCCGGCCCATCCGGAGTGGTTTAGATCTCCCCGGGGAGTGGTGCCGCTATGCAACAGCACTGCCCGGGACTCCTTGCGCGCAATAATGCCAGCGTGTGACTCTCACGGCGTCGACCCCACCTGGATAGAGCCTCCGCCGGACGCAATTCTGAGTTTCTTCGATAACTTGGTCGAGGTGCCGAAGAACACCGAGGAGAACAAGGGTCTCACCCGGGCCACCACAGAGCGGGATATAGCCTACATCGCTTCCCGGATGGAAGAGGCCGCCGCAGCTGCAGCAGCAGGAGACTTCGGATTCACCATGGACGAGGCGCAGGCCGCGGACGAGGTGTGCCAAGCAGAGGAGGCTGAGATCCGCAGACTGCTCAAGCTTCCGCCCGACGGGCTTGCCGGGGTCCCTTCCTTGAGGCACGCCGGGATTCCCGGAGTCGTGAGCGAGGCCGCGGCAAGCGAGGTTGCCGGAGGGAACAGAGGTGCCGGAGGGAGCGGAGCCACCGGAGGGAGCGGAGCCACCGGAGAGAGCGGGGCCGCAGGACAAGATGCTGGACCCAGCGAGCCCACCGGGGAGGAGGAGGAGGACACCGAGGCCGATGAGGACACCGGTGGGTCTCTGGGGCTTGATGACGACGCCTCATCGTCCTCGGAGAACTCCCCGCCTCGGGCAAGTCCCAAGCGAACACCGTTGAAGCGCCTCCGCAAGGCGGCTACAGCGACAAGGACGCAGGCGCCCCGACAGCAGCCCACTCGCCGGGCGACGCGCGTCACCAGAGCGAGCCAAGTCGCGACGGAGGCGCCTCGCGCACCAGCGTCAAGCGGAGGGGGATCTTCTCGGAGCGAAACGGCCGCTCCGCCTGCTCCTCGGGCCTCGGCGTCGGCGGAGGCTGGGTCTTCGCAGCCCCCAGCCCCGGGGACCGCCAAGCGCCCGAGGGAGCCTTCTCCTCCTGCTCCTCGCGCCGGAGCAACTCAGGTGGAGTTCGATTTCTCCGCCCTTAGCGACGACGACGAGGAAGAGGAGTAAGCATCTGTAACTTATAGCTTCTTCAATTCTGACTTGATCTTTCTTCGTGATTCTGATCTTGTTCTTGTTTTGCTTCCAGGACCCTGGCCCAGCGGATGGCAAAGCGGGCCAAAATCCCCGTGGTTGAGGTCGAGGACGACTCGCCCGTCGCGGCGACAGGGGACACGCCGGCGACAGGCTCGTCGGACCAACCTGCTGCTCCGAGGAGCAGCCCCCAGCGCAGCCCCCAGCGTAAGTCTGGGTTTTAGATTTTTTTTGTTCTTCGGGTGCGCTTGAGGTTTTAACTTGTATTGACATCTTGCTGCTTCATTTGTCTTGTGCAGAAGTGGAGCCGCAACTGCAGGAGCGACCGGAGGTCACCCCCGAGGAGCCGCAGGTCCCGCCATCCCCGCCAAGGGCGAACTCCCCGGCGAGGGAGAGCGCTCCGCCAAGGACGGGTACTCCGCCAAGGGCGAGTACCCCGCCAAGGGCGAGCAGCCCGGCGAGGGTGGCCACCCCGCCAAGGGAGGACTCCCCGGCGAGGGAGCCTGTCGTCGAGGAAGTCCGCGAAGGTGAGTCTTGTAACTTCGTCTTCTTGGACTTGTCTTTTTGGATATTTGCTTGAACTTCTTCTTTTCTTTTTTTTTTCTTTTGCTAGATCCTCCTCCCCCGGAGCGGATGGAAACGGAGGTCATCGTCGAGGAGGAGGGCGCGCAAGGCGACGGCGGCAACGCCACAGCCACTGAGGGCATGGCCGGAGCCGACGAGCCTGCCGCTGAGGAGACCGTGCCGACCGCAGACGCCGCGGCTGGGGAGGGGGACGGCGACCACACTGCCGGCCCGGAGGCGGCAGGAGCGTCAAGCGCTGCGCCAGCCGCCGACCCCTCCGCCGGCAAGGAGCAGTCGGGCATCTACCTTGAGGCCCCCAATGGCGTCTTCATACAAGTGCCGTGGGGGTCTTCGTCGCGAGCCCCCGTGGAGGGAGAGACCTTTGATGGAGAGGTCCTCGCCTCCGCGGGGTTGAAGATCGTTGAGGCGCCTGGCGGGAGCGATGAGCCCGAAGAGGAGAAACTTCTCCGCCAGCTCCTGGCCCTTTACCGGGCCAGGCAGGCGAAACTGGAGTCGCGAGAAGCCCTCACCGCCAAGGCCGGAGCAGACTTGGAGAAACGCGCCGCAGAGCTCCGCGCCGCCAACCAGGCAGCTCTCCGCGACTTGGCGGAGGAGCGCGAGAGGCTTGCCAGAGAGCAACAAGAGTTCCTCCTGGAGAAGGCAGAGGCCGAGGAGCAGCAGCGACTGGTCGGTGAAGCGCTGTCCCAGCGAGAAGGAGCGCTCAACCAGCGGAAGGTCGACCTCGACGCTCACGAGGACGACCTTACCGCCCGGGAGCAGGCCCTTGGCGGAGAGTTGAAGGAAGCGAAAGCCGCCGCAGCCACCGCGGAGACCGCCAAGAAGGACCTTGAAGCCAAGGTGGCGCAGCTGGAGGAGTACCTGAAGGCGAGCACGGAAAGGGTCACCGCTCTCAACATAGAGCGCGAGAAAGACGCCCACACCAACTCTGATCTTCAGGTACGCCTCTCCAAGCAGGGCGACGAGCTCAAAGCCGCCAAGGACTCAATTGCTGATCTGGAGTTGAAGGTCTCCACGCTGAGAGATTCACTGGACGCCGCCCGGGACCGCGAGACCAAGCTGAAGGAGGAGCTCTGCAAGGAGCGGGAGCTGGTGGAGAGCGCTGCCACTTCCGCGAACAACTTCAACCGGGCGGTGGAGCAATGGACGGAGGACCTGGTCACTTCCGCCGCCAATATCGACAAGGAGCTGATGGCGCTGAGGGTGGAGCACCTCGTGTACTCTCCGGACCCGAACCTCCCCCACAGCGCCAAGCTCAGTCTTTTCTTCAGGGGAATCGCGCCGGCGCTTGCACGGCTGCAGGAGAAGCTCCCCGCGCAGCTGGCCGAGGAGTCGCGCCAGCTCTGCGCGGGTACCTTGGAGCGTGTCTTGACCAAGATCGTCTACCGCAATCCTGGTATTAATCTTGTCAACGTCCTCCGCAGCTTGCCGGCCGACGCAGATCAGGAGGCGCTGAAGGCGCAGGTCGCCCACATCATCGCCAAGGTGAACAAGATCTCCAGGCGTGAAGGCGATCGCGTAGACTAGGCCTCTTTCTTCTTATTTCCTTTGCTGCTGCAAAGTGTGCCATGAACATGAATCTATTAGTCATTGCGACAAGTTATCTCTGTAATATATTATCTTATTTCCGAGTAATTGACGCATTGTTATCTCCCTTGCTTTGGTCCTTTACTTTGTATGCTTTTTACCCTACGCTTTTAGGGAACTTGCCAACAAGGGACCCTTGCCGCGAGCGCTGAGTGCTGGACTCTGAGCAGCCTGCTGGCAAAGGTCTTACCGACAAGCAACCTTGCCGCAGCTAGTCGCAACGCACTTAGCTTGCTGAGCGAACTCGAAAACGAAGCAAGGGCGCGACACTTGTCGCAGCTCACTTAAGCCGTTGAGCGTACTCGAAAACAAGGTAAGGGTGCGGCTAGCCACGGGTAGGTTCCTCCGCGCACAGGTTTTCCATACAAAGTGTGGTTGTTCAAGGAAGATAACTGAAATTTAAAAAATTTGAACTGCTCAAATTCTGATAACTTAGCTTTCATAATCTGTTCGTTCTCCGGTAAGCTCTCTTTCTTGAACAGCACTTGGTTCGTCCTCCACCTCCTTCCCCCCCGGCAAACTTGTGCGCGAGGAATGTTTCTTCTGCTCAAGAGGGAGAGAAAAGGAGAAGAGGAAACAAGTATAGGGTTTCTCGGCATGGTAATGCTTACCGGATATGTGTGTTGCACAAGATGCCAAACAATGCATGCAAATAACAAAGAAAAGCATGAAAATGGCAAATAGCGCGAAACACAAAAGCTTTACTGATGCACGGGATCTGCGCCCGGCTTTGTACAAAGGTTTACATGCGACAGCGGCAAGACTCGTACAAAAGGTGGTTGCCGGAGCGGATCACGGCAACCGCGCCTTATGGGTGAAACTTGCGAAGATGCTCTATGTTCCAGGAATTGCTCACCGGTAAGCCTTCTTCGGTCTCAAGGCGGACAGCGCCGGGCCTTGTGACTTGTCTCACCCGATAAGGGCCTTCCCACTTCGGCGTCAACTTGTTGGAATTCTTGGCGGACTGAACACGCCGAAGAACAAGGTCGCCTTCCTCGAGACTCCTGGCCTTGACCTTGCGGCTATGATAGCGGCGCAAGGCTTGCTGGTATCGAGCAGCTCGTACAGCAGCCTGGAGACGTTCCTCCTCGAGGAGCAATGCGTCATCTTGTCGCAGTTGCTCTTGCTCGAGCTCATCATAAGCGAGCACTCGAGGAGATCCGTATACGAGTTCCGTGGGGAGAACTGCCTCTGCCCCATAGACAAGGGCAAAGGGTGTCTGTCCGGTGGCTCGACTTGGTGTCGTTCTGATTGACCAAAGAGCCGCCGGCAACTCCTCTATCCAGTTTCTTCCGTACTTGCGCAGCCTGTCGAAGGTTCTTGTCTTGAGCCCGCGCAGCACTTCAGCATTGGCCCTCTCCGCTTGACCATTGCTCCTCGGGTGAGCAACAGAAGCGAAACAGACCTTGGCGACAAGGTCTTGGACATACTGCATGAAGGTGCGACTAGTGAATTGTGTACCGTTGTCGGTGATGATCCTGTTAGGGATTCCGAAACGGCAAACAATTGACCTGAAGAACCTGACCGCTGACTGTGCTGTCACCTTTCTCACCGGTTCCACTTCTGGCCACTTTGTGAACTTGTCGATTGCTACGTACAAGTATTCAAAGCCCCCGACAGCTCGGGGGAAGGGGCCGAGGATATCGAGCCCCCAGACCGAGAAGGGCCAGGACAAAGGGATCGTCTGGAGAGCTTGAGCTGGCTGATGAATTTGTTTGGCATGGAACTGGCACGCTTCACACTTGGTTACTTGTGCAGTTGCATCTTGGAGGGCTTCTTGCCAAAAGAACCCTTGTCGGAATGCCTTTCCGGCAAGTGCCCTTGCGCCAATGTGGTGGCCACATATGCCTCCATGTATTTCTGCCAACAGCTTCTGTCCATCTTCTCTGGAGATGCACTTCAACCTGACACCATTGAGCCTTCTTCTGTACAGTTCATTGTCCACGAACTGGTACATACTTGACTGCCTGGTTATTTTCTCTATCTCTGCTGGGTCGTCGGGAAGTTCTCCAGTTTGCAGAAAACGGACGATCTGCTGTGCCCATGCCGGAGCCTGAGGCTCAACGGCAAGGACTAAAGGCATGAGGGCCGCTGCGGGGACCCCAGCTTCTACGGCAAGAACCTCTGGTTCTGCCGGAGCTGAAGGTCCCCCGGCAAGCCTGCCGGGGCAAGGCTTGTCGGGAACGTTTGCTTCAACTGTACAGGCCTTTAGATCTGCAGGAGCAAACTGTTCCTCAGCGTTTTGATTGTTGATCTTGGGGACCTTGGCGGCGGCCTCGGGGAGATCCGCCGGCAAGTAGTCGCCGGAGACCAACTTTCTCTTCTTGGGCTACCCAATTGATGGTGTAACGGATGGCTGAGTCAGCTTGAGCCGGGAAGGTCCCTGGTTCCACAGGTAACTTCATCGCAGCACACTTTGAAAGGCCGTCGGCTATATCATTCTGAGCTCTCGGGACGTGCTCCATTTGCAGACCTTCAAAGTGCTCTTCAAGCTTTCTCACTTCATCTACATAAGCTTCCATCAAAGGGCTCTGATAACTTTTGTTCACTTGTCGGACCACCAACTGAGAGTCTCCCCGCACAATCAACTTCTTGATCCCAAGTTCAGCTGCAATCCTGAGGCCGGCAAGCAGACCTTCATACTCAGCAGTATTGTTTGTCGCTTGTTCTCTGGGAAAGTGCATCTGGATAACATACTTGAGGTGCTCTCCGGTGGGCGCTATGAGTACCACGCCGGCACCGGCGCCTTGCAGCGAGAAAGCACCATCAAAGTACATCATCCATTCGCTTGTCGCTTCTTGTACGGGTACGCTTGTCTCTGGAACTTCTTCATCCGGTGTTGGGATCCATTCAGCTATGAATTCTGCCAAAGCTCTGCTCTGTATGGTTGAAGTACTTTCAAACTTGAGACCAAAGCTTGACAGCTCCAGTGCCCACTCGACGATCCTGCCTGTTGCTTCTGGATTTTGCAGTATCCTCTTCAACGGAAAGCGAGTGACCACTGTTATCTCATGTGCTTGGAAGTAATGGCGCAGCTTTCTCGAGGCCATGAGGAGACCGAAAAGCAACTTCTGCACCCCGGAGTACCTTGATCTAGCCCCCTGCAAGAGGGAACTCACAAAATACACCGGGCGCTGCACCATCTTCCTTCGCACTTCTCCTTGCTCCTGCGCAGAGTTGTCCTTGTCGGGGCCAGAGCTTGCCGGTGGAGCCCCCTGCTTGTCGCTGGACTCGCTCGCCGGAGGTGTGGGTTCTTCCTCTGCCTCCCTTTCCGCTACCAACGCAGCACTAACCACTTGATTGGTTGCCGCTAAGTACAGCAGCAACTTCTCTTGTGGCCTAGGTGCGACAAGTATTGGAGTGGAGGATAGGTATCCTTTCAAATCCTGCAGCGCTGCCTCCGCTTCCGGAGTCCACTTCATAGGACCTGCCTTCTTCAAGATTTTGAAGAAAGGCAGGGCGCGTTCTGCAGATTTTGAAATGAACCTGCTGAGGGCAGCCACACAACCAGCAAGTCTCCTTACGTCCTTGACGCGCTTCGGGGCTTCGATCTGCTCGATGGCTTTTATCTTGTCGGGATTGGCTTCAATCCCCCTCTGGGACACGAAGAACCCGAGAAGCTTGCCGGAGGGGACTCCGAAGACGCACTTCTCGGGGTTCAACTTGAGCTGGATCTTGCGCAGATTTGCAAATGTTTCTTCTAAGTCTTGGATCAGGGTATCTTTGCTCCTGCTCTTGACCACTATGTCATCCATGTAAGCTTCTACATTTCTGTGGATCTGTGGCTCAAAAGCAGTGTGCACCACCCTTGCAAACGTTGAGCCTGCATTCTTCAATCCGAAAGGCATGCGAATGAAACAATATGTGTCACATGGAGTAATGAATGCAGTCTTCTCTTCATCTTCCTTGGTCATAAAAATCTGGTGGTAGCCTGAGTATGCATCAAGGAAGGAGAGCAGCTCACATCCAGCAGTGGAGTCAACAATCTGGTCAATGCGCGGCAAGGGAAATGGATCCTTGGGACATGCTTTATTCACATCAGTGAAGTCTATACATAACCTCCACTTCCCATTAGCCTTACGCACGACAACTGGATTTGCTAACCACGTCGGATGGATCACGCCTCTAACCAGGCCCGCTGCTTCTAGCTTCTTGATTTCTTCGGCAATGAATTCTTGGCGCTCCACGGCTTGCTTCCTGACCTTCTGCTTGACGGGCCGCGCATGAGGGCAAACAACAAGCTTGTGCTCAATTACCTTCCTGGGAACGCCGGGGATGTCAGATGGTTGCCACGCAAACACATCGACATTCGCCCGCAGGAAGGCAACGAGCGCGCTTTCCTATTTGTTATCAAGTGTAGCACTGATGGTGAAGATACCACCAGTGCCGTCCTCCTTGGCGGACACCTTCTTGGTTGCCGGTGGAGCGGCCATCCCTTTCTTGCACTTGCCGGTGGAGCTCGATGGAACGTCCTCGACGGCAGCGCAGCACTCCGAAGAGGTGCGTTTGCCGGAGTCGGCCCCAGAGCACTTGCCGGACTTGGTCTTGGTCTTCTTCCCCCTGGGAGCTTCAGCGGCAAGTGTGTTGCTCTCCACCGCGGCTGCTGCATCCCGGTATATCTTGTCGGCGCAGATAAGCGCGTCCTTCTTGTCGCCAGGGACAGAGATGACGCTTATCGGCCCCGGCATCTTGAGTACGTTGTAGGCGTAGTGGGAAGCTGCCATGAACTTGGCGAGGGCAGGACGTCCAAGTATCCCATTGTATGGTAATGGGATATCGGCCAAGTCAAAGGTTATCCTCTCCGTCCTGAAGTTGAGTTCCCCGCCAAAGGTCACTGGCAGAGTAATCTTGCCCTTCGGCTTGCTCTTTCCCGGGTTTATTCCTTGGAACGAACCGGTTTCTTCGAGCTCGCCGTCTGGGATCTGGAGTTTCTTGATCACAGCCGAGGAGATCAAGTTCAGGCCGGCCCCGCCGTCAACCAACATTTTTGTGACCTTGAGGTTGCGGATGGTTGGTGAAACCAACATCGGCAAGCACCCGACCGCCGTGGTGCGGTCAGGGTGATCCTCAAGATCAAAAATGATGGGCGTGCTGGACCACTTCAGCAGCCTGCGTGACTCAACGGGCGGCTCTGCTGCGTTTACTTCCCGCACCCACTGCTTGAGTTGGCGGTGGGAAGTGTGCAGAGAGGCGCCTCCGTCGACACACAGCACTTCTGTGGCCTTCTGGAACTCCTGCTCGCTGTTATCACCTTCATCCATGTCGTCGTCGTCTTCTTCCTCATCCTTGTCGCGGCCTCGGGGAGGTCGATCACCTTGCCGCTGCTTGGCCTTGCCGCGGCGTCCTCCCCGGCCATTGAAAGGCCGCTTCTTGCTTGGCTCTCCTCCGCCACCTTGAGCCTTCTCTTTATCGCGACGCTCGTATTCAGCTTTCTGCTGTTCTACGAGGTACTCGACGCGCTTGCAGTTGGAAAGGTCGTGGCCCTTGGTGCGGTGGATCTTGCAATATTGCTTGTCGGAGCCGTCCTGCTTGTGGGCCGCCGCTACAGGGGCAGGCTCCTTGCCGGAGCCGCCAGCCTGTGTTGTCTTGGCGGGAGCCTCCTTGCCGGACTTCTCGACGACCAGCACCTCCTTGCTCTTCTTCTTCCTGTTGTTCCGCCGCCGGCTCTTCTTTGCCGGGGCGGCATCCTCGCTGTCGCTTCCACCTGCGCCAGCATCTTCTCCGGGGAGTCTCCTCCCCTCTTCGGCGCGCGCACACTTGTCAGCCAGAGCGTAGAGCTCGCTGACATCCCGTATCTTGGTCATGGCCATCTCTTCCCGCATGCGACGGTTACGCACGTTCTGGTGGAACGCGCTGATAACCGCGGCGGGGTGGACCTCGGGAATGTTGTGCTGCACGCGGCTGAACCGTTGAATGTACTTGCGCAGGGATTCTCCTTCCTTCTGGGCCAAGATGTGGAGATCACTCTCCTGGCCGTGGGGTTTGTGGCCGCCCGTGAAGGCGCCAACAAATTGATGGCACAGATCTGCCCACGAAGAAATGGAGCCTTCCGGCAAGTGCATAAGCCAAGAACGTACGTTTGGCTTAAGCACCAGCGGGAAGTAGTTCGCCAGTATCTTCTCGTCGCGTCCCCCGGCAGCCTGCACCGCGATGGTGTAGATGCTGAGGAACTCCGAGGGGTGCGTCTTGCCGTGGAGTCGTCGTCGACGTTAATCCGGCGGGGAGGCGTCTTCTGCTTCCGCGGCGGGGAGTGCACGGTGGTTGCACCCCCGGCGGTCTTGTTGCCGTCGGCCTTCGCTTGGTCGACTTGCCGTGGCCGCGATGTCGCCGGCTGCTACGGCGTGTCGTTGTTGGCGAAGGCGATGAGGCTTTGGATTGTTGCCCTCCAGTCTTCGGCCTTGTCCGCCGCTGGAGGGAAATCGAGGAGCAGTTGCGCTCTTGCGAGAGCTTCTGCTGGAGAGGAGGGGAGCGGTGGCGAGCGGTGCGAGGAGCGAGATATGCTCGGACTTCTAACAGGGTTAGAAGGAGCAGTCTCTCGCCCCGGCGACCGCGCCTTGCTCGTGCCAGGACGATGGCCTAGAGCATCCCGCGAGCCTCCGGTTTGTCCTTGGCCCAGCAAGCGGATGGTACCTCCTGTACCACGGCGCTGCTGGCCTGTCGTCTGCTGAGATGGACGTGGCGCGTCTACGGACACCGAGGCCTTGGAGTTGGTCCGGTCGTCCGCCTTGTCCTTGGATTTGGCGGTGCCGTGAGTTTCCTCGCCGGCGACCACCCTTCCGCCGGCGTCTCCTCCACCCACCGTTGGTTCTGGTGGCGGGGGAATCGACGCAGACGGGCCTGCGACCTCCGAAACCTTCTTCTTCGGGGCCATGTTGCTGTTGCTGATGAAGTTGATAAAGCTGGAGAGGTCGATGAAGAATGCGCCCGCGTGAGCGCCGGATCAGGTTCGCACAACCTCGACGCCCCCTACCTGGCGCGCCAAAGATGTCGGGGGGAACTGTCCACCACGAGCACCTATGGGACCGGAGCCCCTTGTACGTTGCGGTGAGGGAGCGGAGGGAGCACAAAGAGCGGATCGAAGAGCACACGCGGGCAGTTTACCCAGGTTCGGGCCGTGCGGACGCGTAAAACCCTACTCCTACTTGATTTGTATTGAGTTTGTGAGCTCGGGAGCTTGAAGAACTAGCTACACCGAGCAAGAAAGCTATCTAGGTTCCGAACCCTCTCTACGTTGTGCACGGGCCTCCTTTTATAGCTCAAGGGGTCACCGACAGGTGTCAACGTAGAAGAAGGGCAAAAATGTAACTTTGGTGGTAGTTGTAACAGTACGGGAACAGTGCATGAACAGTGGATGAACAGTGGTCTTCACCTAACTTGACAGTGGGGGACAAGGGCATTAAATGCCCGTCACCGTCGACCCCAAAAGCACCCGTCCATGCGTCTCCGTTCGCCACGGCGGTAGCCTCGTCACCGTGGAGTGCCACCGTGTCCCCCAGGCTGCACAGCCATCCGCCACGCGTCCCTGGAAAGGCCCCAGGGCGACGCGTGGGCCGATGAGCTGGAGCGCGGGCACACAGCGCAGGCTTCCCCCGGCAAGCACCTTGCCGGGGTCTTGATCTTGTCGGGCCGGGAAGCTTGTCGCTCCCCGGGCCCTGCCGGGGCGCAGGGTGCGCCGAGGCATGTCTTCTAAGATGCAATCTTCTGGTCTTCCTGGCAAGCTCCTCTTGCCAGGGTCTTGGGTAAAAGTGATAAACTTGAGCCTGGCACGGCCTTCCCGGCAAGCTCCACTTGCCGGGGTCTCGGTCTTCTGTCTTGTATACTTTGTTTTTGAATGGCTTTATAGGGACCAGAAAGGTCTCCGGCGAGCACGTGGTGAGCCCTGCCGCGGGAAGCTGCTACTGCCCGTGCACAAGTTGGGGTACTAAGGTACCCCTATCTTAGTACACCGACACATGGCAGCGGGGTCCTATTGGAAACTAAGGGATATTAAGGCCTCCTTTTAATAGAGTACCGGACTAAAGCATTAACATATAGTGAATACATGAACTCCTCAAACTACGATCATCACCGGGAGTGGTCCTGATTATTGTCACTTTGGGGTTGCCGGATCATAACACATAGTAGGTGACTATTGACTTGCAAGATAAGATCAAGAACACACATATATTCATGAAAACATTATAGGTTCAGATCTGAAATCATGGCACTCGGGCCCTAGTGACAAGCATTAAGCATAGCAAAGCCATAGCAACATCAATCTTAGAGCATAGTGGATACTAGGGATCAAACCGTAACAAAACTAACTCGAGTACATGGTAAACCTCATCCAACCCATCACCGTCCAGCAAGCCTACGATGGGATTACTCACGCACGGTGGTGAGCATCAAGGAATTGGTGATGGAGGAAGGTTGATGATGACGGCGGCGATGATCTCCACTCTCCGGAGCCCCGAACGGACTCCAGATCAGCCCTCCTGAGAGAGTTTAGGGCTTGGCGGCAGCTCCGTATCGTAAAACGCGATGAATCCTTCTCTTTGTTTTTTTCACGAAAGTGAATATATGGAGTCGGGGGAGATGTCGATGGAGCAGTAGGGGGGGCACGAGGCAGGGGGCGCGCCCAGGGGGTTGCGCCCCCCACCCTCGTGGACAGGTGTGGGCCCCCTGGTTTGGTTCTTTCCGCAGATATTTTTTTATATGTTCCAAAATAAATCTCCGTTGATTTTCAGGTCATTCCGAGAACTTTTATTTCTGCACAAAAATAACACCATGGCAATTATGCTGAAAACAGCGTCAGTCTGGGTTAGTTTCATTCAAATCATGCAAGTTAGAGTCCAAAACAAGGGCAAAAGTGTTTGGAAAAGTAGATACGTTGGAGATGTATCAGTCTCCGAGTCGTCCTCGAGATAGGGGCGCGCCCAGGGGGGTAGGGCTCACCCTCCACCCTCGTGGATGGCTCGGGACTCTTCTGGCCCAACACTTTTACTCCGGGGGCTTGTTTTGGTCCATAAAAATCATCAAAAATTGGCACGTCAATTGGACTCCGTTTGGTATTCCTTTTCTATAAAACTCAAAAACAAGGAAAAAAACAGAAACTCGCACTTGGCTCTAGGTTAATAGGTTAGTCCCAAAAATCATATAAAATAGCATATAAATGCATATAAAACATTTAAGATGGATAATATAATAGCATGGAACAATAAAAAATTATAGATACGTTGGAGACGTATCATCAATCCAGTAGGAGAACCACACAACACCTCGTGAACAACACCTACACACAAAATAACAAATACTTGTACCCAACGCAAACAAAGGATTGTCAACCCCTTGGCGGTTAATTCCAAGGATCAAATCTCGTAGTGCTAGATAGATAAACAAAACACACACAAAAGTAAATAAATTGCAGCAAGGTATTTTTGGATTTTAATATATGATAAAGATAGACATGGGGGCCATAGTTTTCACTAGATGCTTCTCTCTCGAACAAAATACATATGGTGGGTAAATAAATTACTGCTGGGCAATTGATAGAAAAGCGAATAATTATGACAATATCCAAGGCAATGATCATGTATATAGGCATCACGTCGGGAATAAGTAGGCCGACTCCTGCCTGCATCTAGTATTATTACTCCACACATCGACCGATGTCCAGCATGCATCTAGAGTATTAAATTCATAAAGAACGGCGTAACACCTTAAGCAAGATGACATGATGTGGACAAAGTAAATCCAATAAATATGAATAAACCCCATCATTTTATCCTTAATGGAAACAATAAAAATACATGTCTTGTCCCTTTCTATCAGTGGGATATAGAGCACCGCAAGATTGAACTCATCACAAAGCACGTCTCCCATTGCAAAGATAAATTATTCTAGTTGGCCAAACCAAACGGATGGATCAGAGAGAAATAGAAAGCTATAATAATCAAGCATAAAAGAGTTCATAGAAGACTCAAATAATATTCATAGATAATCTGATCATAAACTCATAATTCATTGGATCTGAACAAACACATCGCAAAAAGGATCACATCGAATATATCTTCAAGAACATCAAGCATAACATTGTAGTGAAGATCAAAGAGAGAGAAGAAGACATCTAGCTACTAGCTATGGACCCGCAGGTCAGTGGTAAACTACTTACACATCATCGGGAGGGCAACAAGGTTGATGTAGAAGCCCTCTATGGTCGATCCCCCTCCGACAGAGTACCGAAAAAGGCCCCCGGATGGGATCTCGCGAGAACAGAGACTTGCGGCAGCGGAAAAAGTATTTTTGGGTGGCCCTCTATTGGTTTCCTGATTTTAGAGAATTTATAGAGTTCGAATTAGGTCAAACGAAGGAACGAAAGGCCCATGAGGTGTAACGACCCGACCTCAGAAGGTCAAGTCTCTGTGTATCTGTGCTATCCCTGGATCGGTATGCTAGCACACACAGTACATCAATGTATATATCAAAGTGCAATCACATGTATAAGTAATGAAAAACTGATATATACCTTAAGAATCTTAGCGGAAACAGGCAAACGGGTGTGGAGTCCCATCAACGCCATCGGCAAGTTGAGTGCGGACCGTAACCCTATCATATCACTTACTCGTCGGATAATACCTGCAACATAATATGTTGCAGCCGTGTAGGTCAGTACGTTGAATGTACTGGCAAGTCACACCACAAGAGATGAATAAATGTCCTATTTGTACATGCAATATGGTTGGTGGATGGTTCTAAATTTAATTTGCATAAAGCTGATTTTTCCCTATCATCAAAAGAATATCATATTGTCACTACATAATTCATCATAATATGATTGAGATGGTTGCTCCATTCAATCTATACCCAAATTCATTAAAACCCATTAAATTAATTAAGAGTGATGAGATCGCTCAATTCCCGCTTTCCAGATGCTCAAATTGTCCATAACCGGGGACACGGCTAATCGATTAGTTTTACACTCTGCAGAGGTTTGCACACTTTTCCCCACAAGACTCGATCACCTCCTTTGTAGTCCTCGCACTGCCTGGTGTTTGAGAATCGGAAGATCGAGACATAGTCTTTCTGAAGTGTTCCCTCTTAACCCTGGGTAGACCGGTACACCTACATATATAACTACATCTGCTAGTCTACCGCGGTAAGAGGTCACATAACGTACTCAACTAAGCCAGAGCCCATAATAGCTTGTGGCTGTGCAGGTAAGCTTCTAGTCATGAAAAATTGATGAATCCCTTTGAGCCTGGGTGGCAGTCCATAGGATGATCACACGGGTACTCCGGGATCCCCTAGGCAAGTCCACTGGTTTCTCCAGGGTGTCCCTTACCAATCCACCCAGATGTGTGTTAATGTTGCCACCTTAAGGTTACCCTTAATTATTATATCACTCGCAACTTTCATGATCTCACATACCAATCCCCGTTTGCAATGGCATAGCAAAATCCCTACAACGTTGGCGACAAAGAAGTAAAGGCTCAGACCTACCTCATTGCACTACTGGGTTTATAATATAGCCAACTAACATATTCACGCAAACCCTACATCAAAGGACTAAATGCATATATAAAACATAGGTATAAAAGGGCATGATCAAGATGTAACTTGCCTTGTACTGTTGATGAAGATGAAATATTCTATCGAGTTGTCTCTCCTTCTCGTTACAATATATCTAACGATATAAGAAAGTACTTTAACACACAAAAACATCCAAATAAAGATCCAAATAAAATATTCAAATTACAATACAAAAAAAAATTCCTACATAAGTTGTTAGGACTTGGTTACAGGTTGAGATAAGATCAAGAATGAAAAATATGATATAGGTTTTGTTCTAGGGTTGGGTGAAAGTGAAGATCACGGGTTGAAGAGTTGTGAGGCAAGGTTCTATGACAAAGTCTATAATGAAAATGGTAGATGGAGTTTGTGGCATAAAGATTTATGTTACAAAATATATGTAACATCTCGTGAAGTCTAAATTTGTATAATGATAGCATATGATCACAGAGGTTCCTAATGATCTTCTCAAGAAAACTGAATCAAGAACCAAATTAAACTAATGATGAAATTGAATTACGATAAAAGGAAAATTATATGAAGTGAAGGTTGAAACAGTGGCTAGACATAGATGAACAATTAGGAAAAAAAATCCAACAGCAAGATATGGACTGAAGGATCAATTTTGCTGAAGGAAACATTTACAAAAGAATTACAGATTAATAGATATAGCAAAAATACTTAAATACAAATTTTAAATTTGTTTCCAATTTAATTTACCAAAAGTGAAATATTTTAGTCTCATGATAAACTTCGTGTTTCAACGAATCTGTGGATATAAAATTTGTCGAATTCGGACTTACGGTCTAGGAGATATGAATTTCCGAAGTTTGAGTATTTTTCGGAAAAACAATTACGGGATTTACACAATGCTCACCGGAGTTTCGCCGGAGTTTCGTCGGAGTTGGAGAAGAAAAGGTCCCGACGTCAACGAATGGCTGAACAGCGGAGAGGAGGCCGAGACGAACTTGAGAGATGCAGAGGTGAGATCGTCCTCGTCCTCGGGCGCGGTGGAGAAGCCGCCGGAGTTGCGAAAACGGGTAAATCCCGGCGAGCAATTTCTCTCAGACTAGAGTGATATAAATAGGGGTTTTCAGGAAGAGGGATGAGGACTTTGAGGCGCACCTAGGGGTCCTATTTATAGTGGCCGAGGGAGTCGGTACGGGGAGATCAAAGGAGCTCACCGTGGCCATTAATGGCTAATTGTGCAGGAAAGTTTCACAGATCCGTTCGTCCAATAAAAGCAACGAAGTGGAGTTTTAATTCCCTGAATGAGTTCTCCTGGCATTCCTCTATAACTTCCGTGTTTATTGTAAGTGAAAAGGATGAATGAATCAAGGGGTAGAGGAAGAGGAAGATGTACAGATACATGTGCTCGTGTTCTTGGTTGTGTGCAAGGTCACGTACAGAGGAGGAAGAAGGGCTTCCTGGACTTGGGCAAAAATAAGATGGGCCTTAGTGGGGAAACAGGCCCAAGGGGAAAACGGAAAGAGAGAAAGAAAATAAAAATAGAAGTGGGCATGGTCCAATAGACTTAGGACATAGTTACAAAATAATATATATATATTTTTGTGCAAAAGTTTTTAAAACAGCCAATAAAATAAATGTTCACATACACGTAATTATAATTTGGTGCCTACAAAATATATTTGTGTGCACAAGCTAGAATACGTTTTTTTTGGACATAAGGACAATTGTAAATTAACAAAAGGACAATTGTACCGTATTAAATATTTCCAAATATATTTTTGGAGAAGTCACAATATCTCCTCTCATTAAATTTTATTTGATTAATTTGGACATATTTAAACGACAGTAAAACTCCAAATAATATCATATTTCAATTGGAACTCCAAAAGCCAAACAAACTCCATATGAAATATTCATCCACCACATTTGAGAAAGTCATCTTATTCTCACTCCAAAATTGTGATTATGGTTTCCAATATTTCAAAAAAAAGGTCAAACAAAAATTAAAGCCCTTTGATTTTCTTGAATAAACTTCCCCAACCATAGTTTTCTTTATAGGCCAAAATGTTACCCAACTTTTATAACATGATTAGAAAAAGTTTTAAACAAGAACTCAAAATGTTTTAATTCTCGTGAAAATAAAATAATTTCACACAATCCATCACACAACAATCAAACAAACAATTCTATTTATTTATTTAATATAACATTCCAAAATATAGAATTTTGGGATGTTACATGAGGCACATGGGTGTGCCTACCCCCTAGGTGCGTCCATGTGGCTAGTGGCCACCTCCTTCGCCTTCTGGACTCCTCTCGAAGCTTCCAGTGTCTCTTATGTCCAGGAAAAAATCATTAAAAAGTTTTCTGGCATTTGGACTTCGTTTGGTACTGAATTCCTAGAATACCAAAAACAAGCAAAAAACAACAACTAAAACTTGACACTAAGTTAATATGTTAGTCCCAAAAAATGATATATAATTGCATACAAAACATCCATGATTGATACTTTAATATCATGGAACAAAAAAAGTTATAGGTACTTTGGAGACGTATCAAGCATCCCAAGCTTAATTCATGCTCGTCCTCGAGTAGGTAACTGATAAAAACAAATTTTTTGATGTGGAATGCTACGTAACTTGTTCATCATGTAATCTTTATTTTGTGGCATGAATATTAAGATCTTAATGATTCAAAGCAATAGTCTATAATTTGACATAAAAATACCAATACACAGGCATACCAACAAACAATCATACCTTTCAAAATATCAATGCTAAAGAATGCTATCCCTACAAACTCATATAGACTTATCATGCTCCATCTTCTTAACACAAAATATAAATCATGCACTACCCCGGTGTTTGCCAAGCAACTGGTTCATACTTTTTAACGTGCTTCAACATTTTCAACCCTCACGCAATACATGAGCCCAAACCATGAATATAGCACTATGGGTGGAATATAGTGTAGTGGAGAAGACAAAAGGGAGAAAATCTCACATCAACGAGGCTAATCAACATGCCATGGAGATGCCCATAAATTTATGTCAATGGAAGGAATAGCACTACTGAAAAAAGGCTGGCTACAACTTTGATTTGTGGCGCACCGTTTTTCGTCGACGCTAGCAATATTATTTTCAAATAGTGCTGGCATCATCCAAATTGGTACGTCAGCTATAACTTGCTATTGCTGGCGTACTCAATACTTCCTACGACACTACTATATGGGCCCAGTTGTCATGACCAGTTGCAGCATACTTTGTCGTGTAATTTATAACACGCCATAGATACTCGATCTTGTGCTATTGTGCCATCGTCGTGAACCAACACCAAGTTGTGCCTATATATAGATCTGTTGGAAGCCCCTTGTTCTCAAATACAGTCACTTCCATTCTCCACAAAATTCTACCCCCTCTTAGTCAGCTGCTTTGGTGACAATGGTCCCACCGGAGCTTGTCGAATCGACATGAGCCCCCCGTGCGAGCCTACGTCGGCGGGGCGTTGCGTGTCGCAAGTTTGGGACTCTGCCGCCTTGACCGAGCTCTCATCTGGCCCTGTTGGCCACGACATGCTCTCGCCATGGCCAGTGCAGCCAGCCCTGTCTGGTGAATCATCCCGCTGCAACGCAATGTCCCTTCGATCCGGCAGCTATGTACGCTGGTGAATCGAGCGAGGGCACCTGTGCTGTTTTGCGGCTGTGGACGCCCTGCTGATAAGCATATGTCGCACACATAAAGTAATCCAGAGCGAGAGTTCTACATATGCGATAATCGTGGAAAGGTAATATAATAGAAAATACCTCGATCTGGATCTATTTCTGCTAATTTGCACAATTCAACTATAGTACGTATTGTGATCCATAGGCGTTGAGGACAAAATATTGCTACACATGGATATGGGTTCATCTCGTGCAGAAGTACGTGAGCGAGTTGCTCGAGTACTCCATTGGCGAACGAATACAACAGATAGATGAGATGCAACTGAAGACTGATGTGATGCGCGGCCAAATCCATAAATTCAAGATGCTTCGATATGCCCTTTTAGCTGGTGTTATGCTTGGCCTCTTTCTCCCAGCTGGATCGGTGACGCCTTTTTTCTCGTGGGAATCATTACACTGATGATGTTCTTAGTCTAGATCAAGAGTGTGTAGTATTAGAAGTTATATATAGTTGTTATTATTTTCATCCTTCAACTATTATGTATCTAGGCTAGATTACTCAGATCGATGTTGGTGTTCTAATTATCGATATCCCTTGTATTGTTACATATATATTTACACAAAATAATTAGTAAAAAATAATAATATAATAAATAATAGGAAAATAAAACAATAAAATAATAAACTAAACATGTATATGAATATAAAAACAATATGTCTAACACATAAAAGTAAAAAACAATATGTGTAACATAGCAACGACGTTGGTCACGTAGGCCAACGCCAGCAATTACCTTGCTGCCCCCGACCAGATTGATTAAAACACACCCCACACTCAACCATCAATCCCCATTAAATCGCCGCCGCACCCGCCGCCCTCGCCTCCGCTTCCATCGCCGCCTCCGCCTCCGCTGCCGCCGTCCCCATCGCCACCGCCTCTGTCGAAGCCCCCGTCGATGTAGCCTCCGTCGCAGCCCCTGTCGTCGTCACCTCCGCCTCCACCACCGCCGTCCCCGTCGCCGTCGCCGTCGGCGGCGGCTCCGTCGAGGCACCGTCCCCGTCCCATCGCCGTCTACCGCCGCCGTGGGTGGGTTCTACTAAGTGTAGTGTAATAGTAGTGTAGAATAATATCGAATTTTGCATGTCTACAAGTAGTGTAAAATTTTAGTGTAAAAGTAGTGTAAAATTTTAGTGTGATATAATATTATATGATTTGTAGACTATTATTTTAGATAGTGTAGTTGTAGACTATGATTTCAGATAGTTGTATGTAGTGTACACTTGAGAGAAGTTGCATATCTAATTGATATCCCGTTCTTTCACATCCACCTTTTCTTTCTTGTTTTATTTCTTTGGTGGCTCCGTGAAGGTTTGTGTCTTGAGTGTGGATCTTATAGCGCTGCATCTTGATGCACTCTTTTTTGGTGAAGATCATTTTCCTCATGCTTGTCTTGACAAGACTTGCCATTTAATTGGTATCCCTCGTCTTGATGAGGCTTTCATTTTCTATCTTCACCATGGGTTGTCACAAGCTTGGTTAATATTTTTCTTTTTAGTGAGCTTGTGAATCCATTTGCTTGGTGTGTGTGAGAAGGACATGTCATGCACCTTGTATCTCAACTATTAAAGACTATGTTGATGCTTAATGCTCATCCTTATATTAGACTTCTCACGTGCTTTGCCATGACTCACACACATCTTTTTGGTTGAGCCTATTTCCAAGTTGCCTCTTTTATATGTTGCTCAACCATTTGTTTGTTGCAAGTGCTAGGCTTTGTTTCCTACATGCTCACTCGCACTTGTTGTGAGTTTCTATTGATTTTGGGGGAGTGGTGATCCTATTTTGTGCACTTGGTATCCTAATGCAAATATTCTAAGGAGTGCACAAATCATGGGGAGCTTCACTAGTGTCTTTTAGAACGCTTTGTTGGTCTCTTGCACTTGTCGTGAGGTTCTATTGATCTTGGGGGAGTGACGATCCTATTTTGTGCTTGTTGTATCCAATTGCAAAACTAAATTGTGCACAAAACAAGGGGAGCTTCTCTAGTTTCTCTAGAACACTCATTTGCTCATATCATAATATATTTTATTCATGTGGCACGTAGGATCATTGGTCTAGTTGGTTCAATTGGTATCTTTTGATAGCTTGCTTCAATTGGTATCGTTTGATTGCTTGTTTCTCTCTTTGTTATGCCTTTGTGGCATATCATTTTTTTGGCAATCTTTGGGCCTCAATATAGTTTGTCTTTCTCCAAGTAATTACCGTTGGATATGTGTATTGCATTCCACTCTCTTGTTGAGAAATACACAATTTATGTTGGAAATTATATTGGTCTTCTAAGCTTTTCTCCGATTTTGGCAATCGATGCCAATGGGGGAGAAGTTTGAGAGAGTTTTTATGGAGAAGTTTAGAGATTCATCTCTTCTTGCTTTGGTTTTGTTCCTAAGCTTTTGCATCTCATACGCATGCATTATTGGTTAGTGCATTGCAAGGTGATGCACAATTCCTTGTATAAACTCTCTTGAAAGTGATTGTCATCAATTACCAAAATGGGGGAGATTGAAAGGACATGCGGTGCCCCCATGTGTGGTTTTGGTAATTGATGAAAATCTCTATGGACTAATGATTTCCTTGAGTTATATTTGAAGGATTTGTCCTTAGACTTTTCTTGGAGTCCATTTGTTGGTTTCAAGGAGAGTTTGTGATGACCAAGGTGCTATTCAAGGAATTACCTAAAGATTGGTCATGTGAGAGGTTGATCAAGACTAAGTCCAAGATTGAATCAAGTTGATCAACACACAAAGCGTAGAAGATGTACCGAGAGGAATCAAGTGATCCTATGGTATGGTAAGCATTGTCAATTACACTTTTTGTACTAACCCATGGTCTTCGTGAGAATTCTTTGTGGGGTTAGGTTGCTGTGTGCAAGTTCAAGTGGATCATCACGAAGAGGTCATATGCTTGAAGCTTGCCGTCCATTGTGGTGGCAATGGACTTGTGAAGATGTGCCAAAGAGTGGCTCACCCATAGTGGAGTATGGGGGAGCAATCAACTAGTCTTCACCGAGCCAACGCTATCAAGAAAGGTGGTCCAACTTGAGAAAGTCAAGAACGTCATCATCTAGCTCAAGTGGACTTTGTGCAAGGTAAAGGTTTGCCCCTGATAGGTTTTCTATTTTACCGGTCTCATGGTGGTAGTTGGGAGGCCGGGTTATAGGATCGATTGTCGTACTATCAAGGGGGGCTCCTGATGAGTAGCTTGATCGTATCGTTGGTAGAGAGCTCAAACCATTGCATACTTGCATCATCTTTGTTGGTTCTTGTTTGGTCCTTCTCCTTGTGAGATTTGGAGCTTATGGTCATTTTCATGACAAGCTCGAGTTCATCGAAAACAGAGTTCACATGCATCTTCTATGATATTTTCGATGTTGGGGTTTTTGCCGGTTCTCTTTGTGGGTCTTAGAGCTTATGGTCATCTTGATGACAAGCTTGAGTTCATCGAAAACGGAGTTCACGCGCATCTTCTATGATGTTTTCGATGTTGGAGGTTTTGTTGGTTCTTCTCTGATGGAGGGTCCATTCCTCTATATCTTAGGCATACCTCCCTGCCTCTTCTTACTATATCCAACAAGCTTGAGTTTGCTCAATTCAGAGCTCATTTGCAGAAGTTATGGCAATTCTGGTTTTATTGCATCCTTCTGTTGTTTTTAGCAGCGATATGAAGGAAGCCAAGTGCTAAAGCCTCAGTGGTGTGCAGTAGTTCTGCTCAAGGGAGCGGTAGTACCGTAGATGCCAGCAGTAGTACCGCTCCTAGTGAGCAGTAGTACCGATGCCCCCAACCCTGATGCAAACGCATGCGAAAGTAGGCGCGGATGTAATTTTTTACATCCTCCCTTATGCAGTAGTACCGCGACTCCTGTCCGGTACTACCGTGCCGGACTTTCGCCAACTCCAACCTCAGCAGAATTTGTCACGCAAGTAATTTATTACTTCTGTGCATTTTTCTAGGCCAGTTGACGCCTGCCTTATGGTAGTACCGTAAGGGTGCATGGTAGTACCACTCCGGCGGTTCTACCGCTCGTTGCCCTGTGCAACAGGCCCTCATCTGGCCTCTGTCGCGCAAGAGGTAGTACTACAACCTTTAGCAGTAGTACCACAACCCTCTGCGATAGTACCGCGGTGGTGTGCGGTAGTACCGCGTCATGCGGGCTAAGAGAGGGGATAACGGTTGGATTTTCCCACTCCTATAAAAGGGGGTCTTCTTCCCCATTGAACCTCATCTCTTGAGCTCATGTTCTTCCCCCATTGTTGACCTTCTTAGAGCTTGCTATCTCGCAATCCCTCCATGGATTCTTGCTAGTTTTGGGGGGAAAAGAGAGAGGAGATCTAGATCTACGTTTCCACCAATCACTTTCTCCTCTATGTGAGGGGAACCCTTTGGATCTAGATCTTGGAGTTATTCGTGTTCTCTTCTTCGTTCTTCCTCTCATTTCCCTCCCCAGCATTCGTTGTTTTGGTGGGATTTAGGAGAGAAGTACTTGGGCACTCCGTGCGCCCTTGCCATTGCATTTGGTGCATAGGTTTGAGTTCTCCATGGTGATACGAGGAAGTGAAGTTGAGAAGCTTATTACTCTTGGGTGCTTGGTACCCTTGAGCTTGTTCCTCTTGGGTGCTTGGGTGCCCTAGACGGTTGAGGTCACCTCGGAGCCTTATTCCATTGTGGTGAAGCTTCATGGTGTCGTTGGGAACCTCCAATTAAGTTGTGGAGATAACCCCAACCTTGGTGGTGTTCGGAGCTCAATCATTGTGGTGTAAAGATCCGGGCAAGCGTCGGGGTCTCCAATTAGGTTGTGGAGATCGCCCCGAGCAATTTGTACGTGTTTGGTGACCGCCCCGTGATACGTCCAAAACGTATCTATAATTTCTGCTTGCTCCATGCCTCTTTTGTGTGATATTGCTATGATATTTATGCACTTCCATACATTTTTGATCATATTTGGACTAACCTATTAACTCAGTGCACCCCAGTGCCAGTTTCTGTTTTCTGCTGTTTTTGTATTTCAGGTTTTCCCATTACTTAAATTGCCAGAAAAATTCCGGGAAAAATATATAAAAAATCAGCGCTCCAGAAGCTTCCGTGGGGCCAAAGTAGGGCCGGAGGGGGGCTACCAGGGCTCCAGGCGCCCTGGGGGCGCGGCCCCCCTCCTGGCCGCGCCGGGGGGGCGCCTGGGCCCCCTTGACCTTCGCTGATGCCCCCCTTTGGCATATATTTACACCGCGTCGCGGAAACCCTGATTACGAAACCCTTTTCTCCAGAAGCTATTCCGATCTCCGCCGCCATCGCCACCAAGTTTCGGGGGACCAGAATTCCTGTGCCGGCACCCTGACGGGACGGGGAAGTGCCCCCGGATTCATCTCCATCGACGTTGCTTCCTCCCTCCATGATGCGGGAGTAGTTCCTCCTCGGGGCTGAGGTTTCTACCAGTAGCTATGTGGTCAATTTTCTCTCCCATGATGTGATCTTCGTTGTGATCATAGGCTATGTTAATCTAGGGTGATCCCATGATACTTCCCCTTCCTCTATGTATTGGATTGATGTACTCACTTGACTTTATCTAGTATAATCCCCGAGACCAAGGTGACATCGGTCTATTGGACATGGGTTAGAAGAATATTTTCATGAGTGATTTCCTCTTTTGTGTGTTGATTGAAGATTGAGAGTCTCTTGGTGCTTGTCTTTGACTATCCTTTAGATATGTTGTGGTGATTGTGGTACTCGCTTTGGATGGCCGCGGTGACATTGGGAAATCCATAGATTTAGAACTACGAACTTTGAGGTGTGCTTTTGTAGCCCTACATAATTCTCGTCCTCTCTTGACCACAAAGGAATGACCTCCGAGTGCGTCCCCCTTGCATGTTTTATGGGAAATATCGTGTGATTCGATTATGTTAATGTTGTTGGGAGTTGCCACTGGTGAAAGTATGAAGCCTAGGCCTTGTTTCCGCCATTGCAATACCATTTGTGCTCACGTTTACCACTTGTTTGCTTGCTGCACTTTTTATTACAGATTTATATTACTTTGCTTTGCCACTCCTATCATCCATATTTTACCATCTCTTCGCCGAACTAGTGCACCTATACAACTCCTAGTTGTGTTAGGTGTGTTGGGGACACAAGAGACTTCTTGTATCTTAGTTGCAGGGTTGCTTGAGAGAGACCATCTTCAACCTCTACTTCCCTGAGTTCGATAAACCTTAGGTCATCCACTTGAGGGAAATTGCTGCTGTCCTACAAACCTCTGCGCTTGGAGGCCCAACATAGTCTACAAGAGTAGAAGCGTGTGTAGACATCAAGCTATTTCTGGCGCCGTTGCCGGGGAGGTGAGTGCTTGAAGGTATATCTTTAGATCTTGCAATTAAATCTTTTCGTTTCTTGTTTTTAGTTTCACTAGTTATGTTTATGGAAAACCGCGCTATTAGTTCGCTGCTTGGGGAAGGCCACTTTACCACACCCGTGGTAGAGAAGTCTCCTCCACCTACTGAATGTATCCCGTTCAAGATACCACTTGGGATAATTGAAATAATTATGAATGATCGTTATGATGGGACAGTCAATCCTAGTATTCATTTGTTGAAACTTACAGAACTTTGTGAGTTGTTTAAGATTTCAGGTTTGACAAGAGATGGAGTAATGAGGAAATTATTTGCCTTGTCCCTGAAAGGAAAAGCATTGGAATGGTATAGGCTACTAGATGACTCTCACCTGGATTGGGAAGAGATCCAGTCTCTCTTTTACTCCAAGTTTTATCCTCTTCATGAAGTCCATGAGAATAGGAATTATGTTTATAATTTCTATCCTCATGACGGAGAGAGCATAGCTCAAGCTTGGGGGAGACTGAAAACGTTAATGCTAAAATGTCCTAGCCATGGGCTCCCCAAAGATATGATTATTACTAATTTCTATGTGAGGCTCTCTCGACAGGATAAAGATTTGCTCGATGCTTCCTCTATGGGTTCTTTCACAAACGAAAAGATTGATGCTAAATGGGAACTCCTTGAAAGAATTCAACGCAACACTGAAGATTGGGAGATCGACAAAGGTAAAGAGTCAGGTATAATTTATGAGTATGATTACATTAAGTCCTTTGTTGAAACTACAAGTTTTAATAAGTTTAGTGCTAAGTTTGGGCTTGATTCTCAACTCCTTGTTGATTTCCTCAAATCTTTTGCTTCACATCTTAATATGCCTAAGGGGGATTGGATCAAGCATCATGAACCTTTTAAAGAGATTTGCAAAGAAAATGAAATTGTTCATGATGATTGCAACATGCATGACCCAATTCCTAAAAATGAAGTTTTATATAAGCATGTCAATTTTTGTGGAGTGGATAGACCTTGTGAAAGGCCTATGATTGAAGACGAGAAGTATTGTAAGCAACATAAGCATGAAAGAACAATCACTTGGGTCAGATATTTAAATGAAATTGCTAGAGAATTGTGTGACCTTTATCCTTTTACTTGTGAACTTTGCTGTATAGAGGGTCACTTTAATCTTCAATGCATGCACTTTCAAAACATAACTGTTAACCAGTTGTGTGATAACATGATCACCTCTGATCTTTATGATGAGCTTATGTTATTTTTGATGTGTGAAGAGTTATCAGAAAAGACTTCTTGGCTAGATGGTAATGCCATAGGAATAAAAAACACTTTGCAAAATTGCCATCTCTATTGTGTTGTTAATTGCCATGAAAATGATTACATAAGTAAGATTAGAAAGGAGGGAACTTTACCAAAGTATAAAAATGTCTCTTATATTTCTGCTAATAAGAAGGAGAGTTTCCCCCAAGTTTCCCCTATTATTTCTAATGATAAACCAGGATATGTGGAGAAGCTTCATCTCCAACCACTCCCTCCTAAGGTGAAGAAGAAGAAAAAAAAGAGGAGGAGGAAGAGGAGCAAGAAGGAAGAAGAATGGGTATCAACCTGGCCTGAGCATATTCCTCCCATCAACTTTTATCCTAACGGTTGTAAGTTTAAAGAAGAAGGTGAAGTTTATTGCCTTAATTATCATCTTGATGATACGTCCGTATGTACTATTGAAGATGATTTTGATTATGATATGCATGTTACTTATTGTGATTGGGAAAATGATGATAATGCTACTTATGATCTTGAAAATCTTTTTGGTACCAACTCTGAAAGTGATGATATGGAAAGCTCTAAGCTTGGGGATGATAGGATTGCAAATCCTTTACCCACTAGTGATGTGATAATTGATAATTCTTTTGCTAGTAAGAATAAAGACAACATGTTTACAAATATAGTTGCTAGCAATGATAATGCTCTTCTCTACTATGATGATGTTATAACTCCAATCTATAGTGATTATAAAGGTACCTATGACATAAGGAGAAATTATCCTTATGAAACTTGTCATAATCATGGAGGGAATTACTCCCTTGTTGAACCCCATCTTCTTAATACACAATTAATCTATAGTGTTCAAGTTGTTTATGATAGTCCTACTCCCACTATTACCAATAAGAAAGATTATGCTTATGTGGAGAGTAAGAGTGCCTTTTTGCATGTGGATCATGGTAACAATGCTTTATGTGATGCTTATATTGTTGAGTTTATTCGTGATCCCACTGAAAATTATTATGAGAAGGGAACATATGCTTATAGATATTTCAATAATATCAAGTTCCCTCTCTTTATGTTGAAGGTTTTGAAGCTGCACTTGTTTTGTCTTCCTATGCTTATTGCTTTGTGCTTCAATGAATTATTCTATTGCAATATTCCTATGCATAGGAAGCATGTTAGGCTTAAATGTGTTTGGTATTTGCTTCTTGATGCTCTCTTTTGTTCTTCAACTCTTATTCCTACGAGAGCATCATTAAAAGTCTTAAGCCTATCTTTATGGCTATAAAAAGAGCTCTAGGGAGACAACCCTTGTTATCTTTGCTTTCAGTTTGTTCTTTCAGTTTTTAGTGGTCTTGATGTTTGTTACTACAGTAGCATCATCATTGTATCTTTACTTTTCAGCTTTGTGCCAAGTTTAGCCTCTGACTGCAAGAAAGTTCAAAAGTTGTGACGTGTTGTCCAGGAAACAGATTCTGTCCTTGGACAGAAAAAATCGTATAAAATCACTAGATCATCTTTTTGGTCTGAATGTTTTCGACAGCGTGCTCTATACAATTGGCTTTAGGGCGTCTGTTCTGAGTTTTTTGATTTGAGTTGCAGAAGTGCCCCGAAAAAATTATTTACTACCTGCTGGTCTGTTTTTTACAGATTCTGTCCTGTTTTGCCTTTCCTTCGTTTTGCAAACCTTGAGCTTGCTTTTTCTTTGCAAAAACCTTTTGGCAATCTTGAGAAACAGTAGACCTTCAAGAATATCCTTATTTCCAGCAAGGAAAAATTATTTTATTAAGGGTACTAACCTCGCTAATCAGATTATGATGAGTTATGTATGAAGGAAGTTTTCAAGTGTGCGAGGGAAGATGATAAAAAGATTCAGGAGTGTCAAACGCTCAAGCTTGGGGATGCCCCCGTGCACCCCCAAGAAATATTCAAGAAGACTCAAGCGTCTAAGCTTGGGGATGCCCCCGTGCATCCCCTTCTCCATTAACAATTATCAGTTCGTCTTTCGTTCCACTATATTTTTATCACTTCATGTGTTATGTGCTATGCTTGGAGCGTCTTGCTTTTAGTTTCCTTTTTAGTTTTCTTTAGCTTTGCTTGTTGTTCATAACGAGTTGGAACTCGGCTTTCTTTGTGTGGGAGAGAAACACGCTCCACTTCAACCTAGAACATAACATAGAATTTTCATGTCTATCCTTGTTGTGTGTGTCCTTTGTCTTTCAATAGCTACTATCATGTTCAGCTCTTAGTTTTCATGCTTTACTTTTTGAAGAGCTTTTGTTTAGTTGGTCGCTGGAACTCTCTTTAGTTATCATGCTTATCTTGTTAAGAGAGTTGGCTTCTGTTGCACTGGTTGATATGTCTATGATAAAAATGCTATGTGGATAATGGTGCTTAGTAGTTCATGTTTTCTTATGGTTAGTCTCAAATAGCTGGGGGGTTCTTAATGTGTTATTGAAGTACCAACATGATTAGTTTGCCTATGATGTGGTATGGTTTAGTGGTATCTTCCTCCAAGAATTTATTTTGATTGACTTGGCGTATGCTCACGCATATTTAAGACTGTAAAGAAAGTCTATCAAGCCTTGATGATCTTTAATTTCTGAGTAGCGATATAACTTCCATGCCTGATTCAATGTTGCGTTGTCGCTCTGCATGATTATGACCGTCGTTGCTCCTTTAGTTGGTCGCTCCCAGTCTATTGCTAACCTTCGCCTGTACTAAGCGGACTGACTGCTTGTGCATCCAAAATCCTTTAAACCAGTTATGCCATATGAGTCCACCATACCTTCCTATACATTGTATTTACCTGCCATTCCTAACGAAGACTTTCATGTACCATCTCGAAATTATTCAAAAAAAAGCATTTCTCTTTTGTGCCTCTATTTTAGCTCATGAGGAAGTAGTAGTTAATTCATGATCTTTTTAAGTTAGACAAGCTTCACCCCGGGATTGCATGTCTAATGTGCAAACCCATAATACGAGAAGGAACTGGCATAGAGTGCGCCCGACTCATTAAAAAATTATACAACAAACAAACCCTCCTTCACGCTTTGTTCATGATAAATCAGAAAACTTTGGCAGTGATAAACAAAGGAGATTAAGAGGATGTGATCGTCCTCATGCGGGAGCCGTTCCTCGAAACTTGTCCAGCTCAAGAAGTGATTGAGTTATCCGCTAGCATTCGTTGACGAAATATGCATATTCTAAAAAAAAATTATTACCTCTGTTTTTAAAACCAAGAGCTCTGGTACATGTTTTGTCTTTGTTTCCGACCACGGGTTTTCAACCTTGCCAACAAAAGCCACGGTTCGAGAGTCTCCACCTTCTTTCTTCAAAGCACCAACTATTGAGAGCATGATTGTCATTCTGAGTGTAATGTGCATTGTCCCAAAGTACCATTGTCTTTTGCATGATTATGATATCGTTTATTCTGAAATCATTGTATCTAGTCGTCACTTAAACCTTGGAGGTGCCCCTGCATTTATGTTTTGCTTCACTAAAGGGGGCAAGCGAGGTACCACTTTATCATATTTGCACACCATGCTCACTACAAATCTATTTGATGTTTCAGTATCATATTGTAAAACTTTCAGTTCTTTGTGATTTTCTCATGAGGCAACTTAATTACTACAGATTCATTATCTCACTAAGCTTTTGTCATGTGACTGTGAAAAGTCCTTATATGGTTAATAGCATGTCACCACAGAAATTATGCTTGTTATCATTTACCTACTCGAGGACGAGCAGGAATTAAGCTTGGGGATGTTGATACGTCCAAAACGTATCTATAATTTCTGCTTGCTCCATGCCTCTTTTGTGTGATATTGCTATGATATTTATGCACTTCCATACACTTTTGATCATATTTGGACTAACCTATTAACTCAGTGCACCCCAGTGCCAGTTTCTGTTTTCTGCTGTTTTTGTATTTTAGGTTTTCCCATTACTTAAATTGCCAGAAAAATTCCGGGAAAAATATATAAAAAATCAGCGCTCCAGAAGCTTCTGTGCGGCAAAAGTAGGGCCAAAGGGGGGCCACCAGGGCTCCAGGCGCCCTGGGGGCGCGGCCCCCCTCCTGGCCATGCCGGGGGGCGCCTGGGCCCCCCTGACCTCCGCTGATGCCCCTCTTTGGCATATATTTACACCGCGTCGCGGAAACCCTGATTACGGAACCCTTTTCTCCAGAAGCTATTCCGATCTCCGCCGACATCGCCACCAAGTTTCGGGGGACCAGAATTCCTGTGCCGGCACCCTGCCGGGACGGGGAAGTGCCCCCGGATTCATCTCCATCGACGTTGCTTCCTCCCTCCATGATGCGGGAGTAGTTCCTCCTCGGGGCTGAGGTTTCTACCAATAGCTATGTGGTCAATTCTCTCTCCCATGATGTGATCTTCGTTGTGATCATAGGCTATGTTAATCTAGGGTGATCCCATGATACTCCCCCTTCCTCTATGTATTGGATTGATGTACTCACTTGTCTTTATCTAGTATAATCCCCGAGACCAAGGTGACAGCGGTCTATTGGACACGGGTTAGAAGAATATTTTCATGAGTGATTTCCTCTTTTGTGTGTTGATTGAAGATTGAGAGTCTCTTGGTGCTTGTCTTTGACTATCCTTTAGATATGTTGTGGTGATTGTGGTACTCGCTTTGGATGGCCGCGGTGACATTGGGAAATCCATAGATTGAGAACTACGAACTTTGAGGTGTGCTTTTGTAGCCCTACATAATTCTCGTCCTCTCTTGACCACAAAGGAATGACCTCCGAGTGCGCCCCCCTTGCATGTTTTATGGGAAATATCATGTGATTCGATTATGTTAATGTTGTTGGGAGTTGCCACTAGTGAAAGTATGAAGCCTAGGCCTTGTTTCCGCCATTGCAATACCATTTGTGCTCACGTTTACCACTTATTTGCTTGCTGCACTTTTTATTACAGATTTATATTACTTTGCTTTGCCACTCCTATCATCCATATTTTACCATCTCTTCGCCGAACTAGTGCACCTATACAACTCCTAGTTGTATTAGGTGTGTTGGGGACACAAGATACTTCTTGTATCTTAGTTGCAGGGTTGCTTGAGAGAGACCATCTTCAACCTCTACTTCCCTGAGTTCGATAAACCTTAGGTCATCCACTTGAGGGAAATTGCTGCTGTCCTACAAACCTCTGCGCTTGGAGGCCCAACATAGTCTACAAGAGTAGAAGCGTGTGTAGACATCACCCCCAAGGGTTGCCATTTGTACGGGTTCAGTGACCGCCCTCAAGGGTTCCTTAGTGGAATCACGGCATCTTGCATTGTGCCAGGGCGCGAGGAGATTACGGTGGCCCTAGTGGCTTCTTGGGGAGCATTGTGCCGCCACACCGCTCTAAACGGAGATTAGCATCCGCAAGGGTGTGAACTTTGGGATACATCATCGTCTCCGCGTGCCTCGGTTATCTCTTACCCGAGCCCTTTACTTATACACTTTACTTTGTGATAGCCATATTGTTTCTTGTCATATATCTTGTTATCACCTAGTTGTTTATCTTGCTTAGCATAAGTTGTTGGTGTACATAGGTGAGCCTAGTTGTTGTGAATTTTGTGCTTGGCGAATTAACCGCTAGGTTTATTCCGCATTTGTTCAAGCCTAAACCGTAATTATTTTAAAGCGCCTATTCACCCTCCTCTAGGCGACATCCACGGTCTTTCAGTATCTACTCACAAATGATAAACATGCTCAAGATAAGAGGGGTATTAAATATCCTAATGGATCTGAATATATAATCTTCCACTAAATAAACCATATAGTAATCAACTACAAGATGTAATCAACACTACTAGTCACCAACATGTACTAATCTGAGGTTCCGGTACAAAGATTGAACACAAGAGATGAACTAGGGTTTGAGAGGAGATGGTGTTGTTGAAGATATTGATGAAGATTGGCCTCCCAAAGATGAGAGAGTTGATGGTGATTACGATGGCTTCGGTTTCCCCCTCCAAGAGGGAAGTTCCCCCGGCAGAATCGCTCCGCCGGAGGGCAAAAGTGCTCCTGCCCAAGTTTCGCCTCGAGACGGCGGCACTCCGTCCCAAAAGTCCTCGCCTTATTTTTTTGTAGGTCAAAATGACTTATATATACCAGAAGATGGGCACCGGAGGTGGGACAAGGAGGGCACAACCCATCAGGGCACGCCTGGGGGCCCTAGCGCGCCCAGGTGGGTTGTGCGCACCTGATGGCCCCCCTTTGGTAGTTATTTGCTCCATTATTCTTCATATATTTCAAAACAATTCTCCGTAATTTAGCTCATTTGGAGATGTGCAGAATAAGTGGCCCGACGTAGCTTTTTCCAGGTCCAGAATTCCATCTGCCGGCAATCTCCCTCTTTGTGTAAACCTTGCATATTATGAGAGAAACATCATTAGAATTACTCCATAAAGCATTATTATGCATAAAACATTAGAAATAATAGTATGAAAACATGGTCCTCGAGTGAGAACCGAAATCGAGAAACATGTCCACATGCTTAGAGAGAGAGAGAGGTCGTTAAAAACAAAATACGGACATAGAAGCATCATGCATATTATTATAACATCAATAAACTTTATTACAACACTTTATCACATAACTTCTGTCATATAACTTCACATGAACACGTAACAATTTATCACAACATCGAAGTAGAAGCATAAACTCTATTGAAAATCAACAAATTATGTTCTCAGTCAACTTTGCAACTACAATTCATCATCTTTTCAGGAAGGATCACGTATCGAAGGCTTTAGGCAAGTCCACACACTACAAAAGAAAAACCACTTCCGTGATGATACATGTTTGTCATAGTAGGTCACGTTTTCTGTCATGCATGTACATCCATGACGATTTTATGACAGAATCAAGATAGTCATACATGTGTTGTCATAGAAGTGTTCCATGACAATACCAAAATTATCATCACGAAAGTGTCCACTTGCATGACGATAAATGACGCGTCATGGAAGTGCTTTCGTCAAGGGTAACCGGCATGTGGAATCCATCGTAACGGGTCGCGATTAAGCTACCTGGTCCATTTTTTCATCCGATAACCCGCTAACAACCACGACCAACAACGATTTTCCACGTGTAAAATTCTCATTGACCGACGGAATCACGTGTCAGCTCCGCGTTGGCACAGATGTCACTCATAGAACGGGCGAGATGCGTCTATGATATGTTGACACGTGGACCGGCCCATAAAGATTAAATGGGCCGGACAAGCTACAGTCCCACAAGATTTTGAAGACCATAATGGGTCAGCCCAGCTAAAGGACCACAAGATTTTGCAGGCACTAGTGGGCCGGCCCGTTAATAGGCTGCCATGTTTTGGGCCAAATGTCGACCCATATTTGATCCGGTCCATTAACTGCCTACGACGTTCTAGGCCTAATATGGGCCCATATGAGATCCGACCCGTTAATAGCCTACCACGTTCTGGGCCATATTACGGCCCATATTAGATCCGGCCTGCTAGAACCCTGTCAAGTTTTGGGACAAATGACAACCCATATCTGATCCGGACCTTTAAGAGCCTTTCATTTTTTTGGGCTAAATTATGGCCCATATAAGATTCGACCTACCAATTGGACGCTGTGCTTTTGGGCCCACTTGAGGCCTGGTTAGGATTTCAGTTTGCTAAAGGCTCATTTAATAGTAAGGCCTGATATTAGTTTCGACCTGTTAAATGCCCGTTTAAAATTTCGGCCCTATATTTATTTCGGCATGTTAAAAGCCTGTCATATAGTTGGGCCTAATTATAGTCTGCTTTGCATCCGGCCTGCTCATAGCCTATAATCCGATTGGGCCAAACAAGGACCAATTTTTTTGGCCTGTTAATGGCCTGTGATGTGATTGACACAATCATGGGCCGGGGTCTATTTCGGCCTGCTGTTGGCCCGTGAGCCGTTCGACACATTTCAGACCCAACCTACTTTTCAGCCTACTAAAATCCCATTGAATTTTCTTGCCAACCTAGGGCTGGCAGTTTAATCGACCCATTAAAGGCTCGAAACTACTAGTGGGCCAGTTTACATTTAGGCCTATTAACAGACCGAGATGACTGCGCCCACGATGCGGCCCATATATAGTGATTTGCATGCCGGCCCGATTATATACGGTAATTTTACGTTTTGGCCCGTTACTTTTCATAGAGCGAAGACAAGATATATATACAGTAAAATAAATACAGCATTGTGAATATGAAAAAACCTAGACTGTACAATAAAGAAATTATGGCATATAACATCCACTTGGCATCAAAGTTCGCCAACAATTGACTCCGGGCCATTGTCGAGGTCTTTAAACATTTGAAAGATTAAAGGTCCGGTTTGAATTAAAATCTGTATGTGGTTTGTTCATAAAGAAGTCATTTTAACCAAAGATAACTTGGTGAAAAGGAATTGGGTTGGTAAGTGCAGGTGTTGTTTCTGTGTCAAAATGAAACGATTAAACACCTCTTTCTCGAATGTCCTCTTACAAAATTATTATGACAATCAATTCATATAGTTTTTAATGTTCAACCCCAAGGAGCATAAACACGTTATATGAGACGTGGCTTAATGGAGTGGACATACACATAGCTAAACAAATTCGGATAGGAATATGTGCACTTTTCTGGGCTATATGGAACACTAGGAATGATATGATTTTTAATGGGACAAAATTCAATAATTGTTTGCAGGTTATCTACGGAGCTACAACTTGGATCCGTATGTGGTCCTTACTCACTTATGCAGACTTTAGGGAGCTTTTGGTTATTGGGTGCAACCACTGGGAGATGATAGCACGGGCTATCTTCAGCCGATTTGGGTGGCGAGTTAATAATAGGCTAGGTGTGTAGGCATCGTAGCTTGTTGTTTATCACTGGACATGGCATTTTTCATTTCTATATCGATGGATGTGGCGCTTTTCAGACTTATTTTCGTTCG
The DNA here is from genome assembly GCA_902687465.1 of Secale cereale. Classification (NCBI taxonomy): domain Eukaryota; kingdom Viridiplantae; phylum Streptophyta; class Magnoliopsida; order Poales; family Poaceae; genus Secale; species Secale cereale. The sequence goes on from LR738713.1 coordinate 777,800,995, forward strand.
ACTACTGCTCAGTTTATGAGCTTCTTCGTACCTTAAGACTTCGTTACGATCATTTCTAATAAGATGGTTGTATGCATCGATTGATGCAGAGGTTGAGGATCATCCCCTTTTCAAAAAGAAAAAGATAACTTCATCAATTTTTAAGCTTCGCAACTTCGACCCAATCGGTAGTTGTATAATGGTGCGAGAGTGTGCGTCGGTACATCTGCGTTACACTACACTTCCGTTCCAAAATATATGATGTTTGGTAGGCTAGTTTGGCATATCAAAACATCATATACTCCTTCCGGTTCTTTTTAGTTCGCATATAAGATTTGTCTGAAGTCAAACCTCGTAAAGTTTGACCAATTTTATAGATAAAAAATACGAACATTTACAATATGAAATAATTGTCATTAGATGCTGACTTAAATTTTCATATTGTATAACTTTGGCATCGTAGATGTTGATATTCTTCATATAAAATATGGTCAAACTTTACGAAGTTTGACCTCAGACAATTCTTATATGTAGGGAGTATTTTGGTAGGCTAATTTGGCATATTAAAATGTCATATTAAAGTTTGACCTCAAACAATTCTTATATGGAGTATTTTTGTAGGCTAATTTGGCATATTAAAATGTCATATTTTCTGGTACGGGGGTACTAAGTTATAACCGGCGTCTAAAAAATCATACTAATTTGATCATAATTCTACCTCCACCCGCATGGTGCCTACGATTAGACTCTTCAAGAAAATGTTACTGGAATCGTTTAGCCTACTGATTTTTTGCAAGAAAAATTCTCCTGTAATTGCTTCCGAGCGGCCAGCCTCATCTAGGAGAAGGCGGCTCAGTCCGTAGCACACCACAGACCACACTCGCTCACTGCTCCCTCTCTCCAATCTCCAACTTTTCCCCACCCGAAACCCTCGCCCGCGGCCGCACCATGCCGCCGCCGCCGGTGCTGATGGAAGAGCTCCTCGAGGAGGTCTTCTTCCGCCTTCCGCCGGACGAGCCGCCTGGCTCGTCCGCGCCTCCGCCGCCTGCAAGCCATGGCGCCGCATCCTCGCCGACCGGGGCTTTCGCCGTCGCTACCGCGAGTTCCACCGAACACCTCCCGTCCTGGGATTCTTCGAAAAGGGCGGCGCCCGCCTCGTCCCCATCTCCCCCCTCTCCCCTGCCCAGGCCGACCATCCCGACTGGTCGGTCATGGACTGCCGCCACGGCCGCGCCCTCTTCGCCGACATCGGCAAGAACTACCTCATCGTGTTGGACCCCATGACGGGCCACCAGCGCCGCGTGCCCTCGCCTCCTAACAGCCTGATCGGCTCCACTGCGGCGGTGCTCTGCGCCGCACAAGGCTGCGACCACCACGGTTGCCAAGACGGGCATTTCCTTGTGGCCGTTGTGTGCCCCAAGAAGTTTGAGGAAATCGCATTGGGCTGGCTGTACTCATCCGAGACTGACCTCTGGACGGAGTTCGCCTCTGTTAATCACCCCAATGACAATTATTTCTCTAACATGGATGCGCCTAGCGTCCTTGTGGGCGATGCACTCTACTTCAACATCGATGGCGTCATTGAATGCCAGCTTGGTACACTACGCTTGTCAATGTTCGAGAAGCCGGTCAATTGCAGTGGGATTCTCATGATGGCGGAAGATGGCGGGTTGGGATTCGCTGCCGTGGTTGATGGCACAGATCTAACCCTGTGGTCGAGGGAGGCTGGACCCGAGGGAGCCATGGGATGGACAAAACTCAGGATAATCGATCTTAAGGTGCTACTCCCTGATGGTGCCCTCTTTATCACAACACAATATGGGATCAGTAGGTCGCCGCGTTCATTGATGATCAGTGGCATCGCGGATGGCACCCAAGTCATTTTTGTGAGCACATGGGTTGGTTCCTATATGGCTGATCTCAAGTCTGGGCGAGCCAGGATGGTCTCTCGTCCCAGCAGATAAGTCTTCCCGTACATGAGATTCTGCATCCCAGGTACTATTACTTATGTGCATATATATATATATTTGTTAGCAAGTAGAAACATTTAAAAAAATTCTTAACCCTGTATAATCAACTAGCATAGTGGCCCTCGCAAATGCAAAGGCATTGTTTTTCACGTGTAGATTCATTTAGTGAAAAAATGAATTTGTATTTTCCAAAATGTTATTACTATGCAACCGGAAATAGTATGGCTGTACAGCCACCAAAATGTTAGCCTGGATAAAATATCAACAGTCGAATGGTGTTTAGCAGAGTGTCCCGAGCAATTGTGTGGAAAACTTCTTAATCGATCTATTTATTTTTATTTATGTAAGTTGGACATTAGGTTAAAGATGAAAAAGAATGAAAATATGCGTATATGATTTGAAATTATAGGGTTGCATGTTCACTGAAAATGTTATCATATAGTATAAAATTATAATCCTCCACAAATTATTTTTAATCAGCTTAAGTTTTTGGGAGCATGATTATTTTCCCATTTCATGTGACATCATATTATGACCGTAGAAAACCGTTTGTATGCCGTGTTAGATCAAATGATTAATACAAAAAGCAAATGTTTAGGTCATGAGCTAGCCAATAGTTTTTGTTTGATGATAAACCAGCACAAAGTTGAAGTTTTTCTTGGTCGACTATTTATTCATGGTTAATAAACTATGCCTTTAATACCGAGTCAAAATTGTGTCTTTAACATATAATAGATGTGGTATGTTACGAGTAATGTATGTGCGCCAGAAATTCATATAATAGATGTGGTATGTTATGAGTTTTTGGACTCACATAGAAATGTCCTACTATTCTCATCCAATAGTGGATGACATTTCTTGACGCCTCACAGTGTACAATGGGTACCTTTGAGTCTTTGACAATTAACCGTTGCATGTATAGCTGCAACCTATTTTTCATGAAAATCTATTTGTAACATTTTGTACGTAAAATTGTAGAAGTGTTCTTATTAATTAATGGCACTTTAGTAATCAGAACAGAGAACCAAAGTTGAGATAATAGAGGGGCGCCACAAATTGACCACTTATTTGGCTAATGTGACTACCTTCACACTTGGATCTCATAGCTTTAAGGGCCTCTCTCAATAAAATAGAAGAGGTTCAAAAAGTATTAAGTTTGAATATCTATTTCAGAAGTCATGACCGCATACGAAAGTCTGATTGCATCAATAGTGAGTTAAATCAGATTTGAAACACAATAGTAGTGAAAGCAAATGATTCAGCAGGCACTCCCTCTCAGTGGTGGAGCTACCAACAAAAAGTTGGGACGGGCCAAGCTAAAGAATCCAGTTAATAGTGCTTATGAGTTCCTTCCTGCCCCCATCAGTGCTCTTCTTTAGCTTGCATGAATCCAATTAATAGTGTTTATGCTCTTCTTTAGCCAAGCTAAAAGAAGTTGGGCGTGGTTGAATCGGGGGCAGAGCTCAGAGCTGGATGTGTGGCAGTGCTGAACCCGGCCTCCTTTGGTTCAGATACTAAAATTAGAAAATTACCTAGATATGTAATTTCAGTTTATACTTCAACAAAAAAAATTGGTAGTGGATGAATGCTACTTCATGTACCTCATTGTCAATTCCCTGGTAAGAGGCCTCCATGTACTTCTACTTTGGCAGCTTGCGAGCAGAATCAACTCCAATTGTGATTGAAGGAACAAACAGCTAGATAAATGTAAGAATTATGACACTTTGATAACAGTGAAGTCCTGCAGATAGGCAAACAATCCTCCTACAAGAGAATGGGCATGTTAAAAATCTGGTACGTTTTGGTATCTGATAAACAACAAAATAAAGCAAATTTCATCACGGTGCCCAAAAAAGCAAAATAAATAAATAAAATCAGAGTACTAATGCTATGAGTCCTAGCAATCATTTTATTTTGAAGATGACTTAACTGCTATTCTGCAACAGGGAATGGGACTAATTAACCGCTTCCTCTGATAAAATTTGTCAAGCATCTTATCTGGCAAAATGGAATACCATACATGCACAAATTAAATAGGCTGTGAGCAAGAGAATACAAATCTGATGCATAAACAAATTAAATATATATGCAGCTACCAAGGAACCCAGGCGCATCTTCAACAGAAGGCCTAGTCCTCGAAGCTAACATGTACGTAACATAAATCCATAATAACATTCTCTGCATGGGCTCTCCCTGAACTTGGAAGCAGCATAAGGTAAAATCAAGAAGGTGAGAAGGGGAACAGAAAAAGAACATGTATGATCTCAAAAGGGAATATATATCTCTGTACTTGCTTTACCAATCCCCATGCTGGAAGATTGTATTTCCTTCAAAAAAAAAATCTCTTTATGCTACATGGGTCTCTTGATTGCCTTCCTAAAAGATTCTATTCCCCCCGCTGCAATCTGGCTCGCTTCTGTCTAGTGCATCACAAGATGAGAAACTGAAAAAAAAGGATTGTCCTCAAGATTCGACGATGAACGGAGGTTGAGAAGGACTAACCCCAGTAGTAGAAAAGTGGAGATTAATTCAAGGTCACGCGCCATTCTCATGTTACTTGGTTGAGGATGGAGATGCCCTGCAGGTCACCGTTGAAGGTGATGGCCGGGCGGCTGCGGACGGTGGGCCTGGGGTGAGATGGGTACATTCATGTATCTGACCACCATGTTAAATAGAGCAGCCTAACCACTATAGGGCATCACCCAGGAGCAGTGGTGTGCTTGTGCATGTGTGCTGGATGGAAATGGAAGAGGTGATTCGATCTGGCTTGGGCGACGATGAACCTTGAGAAAAAGCAAAGGAGAAGATTGTTCGCGGCAAAGAGACTGGTGATAGCGAGGGATTATATTGGTCGTGCAGCTAGAAAACAGGATGGGACGACGATGGGCCATGCAAGGTTTTAGGGAGGAGGCAAGGCAGGGAAGGGGACGTGTGGAGAGCTGGACGCCCATGCGAACACATTCCTTTCCCTCTAGCTTAGCATAAATCTAATGCGTTAATTCTGTATATACTAATATGGGTCCACGTATTGAATGGCCATATGTTTCTGACTTTTGTGGTAATTTCTAGTATATTTCTCCTTTTTTCCTCTTGGTCAGTAAATTACTTACTTATACAGTATAATAGAAATAGATCCCTTTTTACAATCTTTCAGCGGCACTTAGAAACATGAAATGAAAATATGTTTGTTAGCAAGTTGCCTTACACATGACGACATATGTGCTCAAGAAAGAGAGGTGTTCCTCTTGAGTACAAGTCCATACTCTTAGTGATTCGATAAATGTATGTATCTACGTGTTTATTTTGTGTGTTAGTGCGACGTGTCGGCCCTGGTGATTGGTGAGTAAGCAAAATAAACATGATCCATCAATCAATTTATTTTATATTCTAAATTTCTTGCATTTCTGCAGCAATGGAAGCGGCTTCCATGAGCTAGGGGCAATGAGCTGGTGTTTCAAGTGTTTGTCAAGCTCTAGTATCAAGGGAGGGAGGGGAGGTGGTAGTGTTGATAGTATTGTGTTATGGAACTTCGTTAATTAAGTTGTTGCTTCCTTGCTTGCAGTTGGTAAAGACCTTTTCAGTCATTGTGTGATCTTGTGAAATATGGTGACACCACAAAACAGGCTAACGGAGGAAGGCCTGAATATCGTGTACAATTCGAAGTGTGGATGATTTGGGTTCTTTGTAAGTATGTCTATTTCTCATATATCTTCTTCTCTCTATTTTTCTTCCTGGGAGCAGACTTGCCTTCATCTAAAGAAGTCACTTGTCCAATCCTGCTGAGCACAGCGTGTACTGCATATGCATTTCGCTAAGTAGTTGAAGGAAGTTTTGAATCAGACACTATACACAGAGTCGGGGTAGCAGTTTTCTCCACAAGCAGATCATGTGCCCTGATGCGGGGGACTGATCATCGTAGCAGATGGGAACTGTTGTGGAGAAATGCTTGAAATCAAACTTATTTTGGTTTTACATCGAATCGAAGATCGACTTCAACGGCCCCTGAGTCACGGCGATGGTTGATTCCACTGCCCCCATCGGTGAAGTAGTCAAGGGGAATGCCCCCTCCCACAACGCTTAGAAAATTATACGACGCCTTATATAGTACTGTAAAAACTTACCCCCAATCCTATACATAAAGGTTGATGGTGTGTTTTTGAAATGCACTATATATTTCTTTAAAGGGATAAGTATATTTTCCGTTCTCGAACTCTTCCGAGAGTTTAGAAATCATCCCTTAACTTAAAACCGGATAGTTTTCGTCCAATCCTAGCCGGATTTTGGGCTTTCACCCGGGAGGGGGGACGAGGGTGGGGAGGGGAGGACCTCGGCTGCACCTCCAAGGAGGAAGAACAGCGCCAATGGCGTCGCTGCCGCCGGACCGGACATGCCAACCAACGGTTTCCCGCGATCCTATACCTCACCACCGAGCACACACCAACTCCAGACCCGACGCCCGACGCGCGTGACACTAGAGACTGGAAACAGCGGTGCAGAGGGAGTCAAAGAGGAGGGAGCCAGACCTCATATCCAACGAGGAGGGGGAACTCCGCGACAGACCTGGCCAAATGGGCCGGCACGGCACGGCCCGGCCCGGCCAGGCTTTCACGGGCCAGGCACGTATATTACACGGGCCGTGCCGGGCCGGCACGCGTGCTCACCTCTCTGGCCCAGGCACAACACAGCAGTCTCACGGGCCGGCACGCTGGGCCGATTAGCACGGCATGGAGCAGGAGTGCCGCATGGAGTGCCTCGTTTTGCTAAAAAAACGAGCGCCTCATCACGGGAGTGCCGCATCGCGCCAAGCGTCGTGACGGACGCATTCTGTTAGAAAGGAATCCTTATTCTCATTGATGATGGGATTACACATATATATAGCCCCCGAAGGGGTGCGTCCGAAGGGACACGAGACAACCGCCTCGATTAGGAAAAGTAGGGATTAATAGGATTAATTAAATCCTAACACTCCCCCTAATCCATGCTTGTTAGTGTAAGTATCATCATCTTGAAAAAGCTCCTCTAAAAACCCTATGGGAAAAATATGAGGAGATAGGTGTTTGATATGTTGCTAAAACTCCTTCAAACCCATTGGGAAAAATAAGGAGAAAATGGTACAACATATAATGGTCATTGTCTCTTTTAACTCAATACGAGAAACCTCATAGAGTTTAGAGCACAATAAATATGTCATATATACTTTCCCAAAAAACCCGGTGGGGAAAACAGAAAGTATGACATATGATCTCATGTTGATAGTACCTCATTAAAAACCTTTATGAGAACCTGTAAAGTAAACTCATGAAGGGAAAAAGAGTATAATATGATGCATTAAACAGGAACAATTCAGGAAGATACTCCCCCTGATTCTTGCAAAAATTCGAAGTCGTCACATACCAAAACATAGAAGTTGGTAGAGATCCGCTGAACAAATCAGTCGCATGATTTGACTTGCAAGATATGCAATATAGTGATATTGCTTATTATGTAACCTGTTTGCATCCGGGCAACACAAGAAACATTATCGTTGAGATAATGGTTGGTGAATGTAGCCACGAGGTCTGTTTCGAAGACTCTTCATGAGAGGTCTACCACACCTAGTAGGAACTGGCATAGTGGGGATCTGATCGATGTATCCAATGATATTGGTGTTCACATTTCTGTGAAACTGAAAAACCAGGACAAGATATTTGATGCCTTGGAGATATCAAAAGATATTCTTGAGTACCAACCAATTGTGTTTGGTGGATCCAATGGCATTATGGAACTTTGAGTCCCAATATCTCATTTCCATCATTTCTTGGTCTATATAGATCCTTCTCTACCTCTAGAAAATGAACTATCATGAGAGTTATGGATGGATAATATTTGTCCACAGTGAATTTCTCCAATATATTATGGATATAGACAACATAGTATACCATAATGCATGAATGAAGGTGCTCAATTTGTAGTAACGAGCGGTATTTTGGTTTACCAAATCCTTCATTTTAAACTCCGTCATTAAGATGATTACATGTGTCGTCATTGCAGACACACAAACATGGATAATCATCATTGTAGGAGTAATCCTTGTGAATAAGGAACTCACTACGTCGGTTGTACCATATGTACCGACAACAATAAGTCGTATGGTGACTACCTGATTTTTACACAATGTATGTTGCATTTTGCATTTTGATTCACAAGTGAGATTCCGTCGGGAATCAATCATATATGTCTGAATCTAGTGATCCATATGAATATGTGATCACTACATCTATCAACTGCAGAGACAGATGACTTTGTACTGCCAATGATATAAGTTATCGGAAAGAGATTCCACCTCTAGAGAATAGTTGGGTATCTGCGTGAACCCTTGTGCTACAATACTTGCTCTATGTTTCACCAGTTCATTGTCCTCAATTCTATTACCAGAAGAAAACTGGTCAAGGTATTGCTTATGAATACCTTCCCATTATTGAGCAAGATCATTTCTACCTAGATTATACCATTTGCTTGAGTTCAGTCCAAGTGTTGTTCACACTTTGCCATGGCCATGGTCTTTGGATCTGAATCATATGAAAGGTTTTTGCAATCTAGTTGAGAAATGTATGTCGACAATTGTAGACTTTCGGTTATATGATTCTCCAGAATCTATATATGTATATATATAGTTGATGGAAATATCGTTACCCATGGTGACTATCCGCGATTTCCCAATGCGGTTGAGTCGGGTATTCCGATGTCCCGGTCATTGTGTGCACTATGACCTGGGTTGGTGGAGGTTTCCCGTCCACTTGGTGTATACTACCCATTAGGTGTCTGTCAACGTGAAGTTGACTTGCATTTACTGATTCACAGGCATTGATATCCTTGCTTGCGAGAAGCTGAATCCTGATGTAATTCTGTCATACATCTCCCCATGTTGCTTTGAACGGGGAGTGGAGTGGAGTTTGCTGGTACCTCTACTCTTTCAGGCATACTTTTGCAGGATTGTAGGATTGTGCGACACCTTTATAGTCAGTAAATGAATCTGGCAGGTTATTTGCAATGTGTTGCAAATCTTCTAAACGCATGGTTCAGATCTTTGACTATGTGGAATTGAGGCAGAAATGTGTTGAACATTCCACTAATTTCCTGTCATTCTTTATGGTACTTGAATTCTCCCCCTAATGCCTGGAAATGTTCCTCATTGAATCAGCATACTGGCCTTGAATAACTCCCCATGCGACGGGCTTGAGGTATTGACGGAAATACAGTTATTCCTCACATAGATCCCAACTATATGTTAAGGGGCCAATGATATATGATGGGTGATGATATCGGTATGCAACCGAATTACCGCAGATAGGAAATACTTGGTAGATATCCACATATCAAAGATAGAGAGGAATAATATTATGCAGTTCTGTCATGAGCGTGTAAAACTGCATGACTCCAACGTAAAGTTGGCAAGTTGCAATTCCAAAGTAAAGATAATGCAATGAGCTTAACTCTTTGGATAGGATTCTACCAAACCATTTTGAGTCTAGACCTTCAGACAAATTGCTAAACTCAATCCAGGGGCCATAGAAAAGGCACTCAAGGAGAATTCTGCAATGTTATCCATTCGATTTGCTTGAAATCGATGTCAGGATAATGAGCCAATGGTTTCGTGTGAATAAAGCACACAGTTAAGACCATCATATAGATGTCTTTTAGAACCATGGGGTACCTGAATAGTCCACTCAATGGTTGGGAAGAGCCACTTACCTCGACTTGATGCATTCAAGGAGTTCGAGTGGTCCAGCGTAAACTTTAAGGTGCGCAAGCCTTAAAATTTGCCTCCTTGTGTCACATGTAGTGCACACAAAATCCAAATATTGTTAGAATTTAGCATCATAATAATCATAAACCATTGGAATTGCGGATAGTTTCGGTTTCAACCCAATGTCAATGATGACCAAAGCTGAAATGCCAAGTTTGTCATGCAAAAGACACTCTGGAAAACTATCTCGTACGCAACATGTGCTACGGGTTTTGTAGTATGTGTAGTACAACCATGATGATACAAAGAGAATGTGCTTGCCATATCCGTTGCATATGGTAAAGAGAAGATATTCCTCTTTGTTGTCATCATAAGTTTCACTATGGAAACTATTTTGACGGATACCTCTATAGTTTAGTAGGGTACGAGTTAAACCCGGAAGCAATAAAGCATCCTGACGTTACTCGAGTACCCACAGGGACAGTAAATATGACTCGAGTTGAGCCAACAAATACCTCATCGCGTCTAGCGATTTTAAAATATCTCCTTTCTCTCAACGAGAGTGGAAACATTTCACCTCCCTGAGTATAGAGTTCGTGGTGCATTTGTCCACATGGCACAAATCATCTTTCATCAGATTGGTCCCGCAAAAATCTATATATAGACATGAAGATTTTCAATATGAAAAACACTGTCAGATATATAGAATACATACAGATGTATTTGTACCAAAGTGCTGATACAGTATATTGTGATATACAATATATGATGACAACAATAATCATGTTCTTATTAGAACATCATAAATGGACATAAATAAATAGATCACTGAGGACACTAAGGGACTAAATGTATAGTCTCCAAACATGTTGGTTGATGCATATTCAACCATCATGCTCTCCATGCTCATAGGGTCTCGTGACAGCTTGATGGTGTCAGGTTGAGGGTTTGAAATGAGTTTCAAACCATTACCCTTGAGGTCCATTGCGTCCCGGTGGCGTAGCTTGGATTGCATGAGCTACCACATGGGATGCAAGACTGATCTTGATGTCCATGACCCTCTTAAGTAAGTTGTGGCCGTTGAGGGCAAGAGCCTCAAATTACTTAGCCATCGATTACTTATAGGGGCAAACCAGAGATAATAAATGTACCATCATGGTTAAGTTATAATCAGATTGCAAAATTTTGACTCAAGTGTATAACTTGAAAATGCTCAACCTCAATTTTGGGAACATAACACATTGAAGATCATACAGATCTCACAGTAATAGAGATTGTCTGCACATGGGCAGTAGATCCAACTCATTACCTTGTGTTTTCCAAATATAATGAGGGAGATGTTATGTCTATTTGGGTTCTTTGTAAGTATGTCTATTTCTCATATATCTTCTTCTCTCTATTTTTCTTCCTGGGAGCAGACTTGCCTTCATCTAAAGAAGTCACTTGTCCAATCCTGCTGAGCACAGCGTGTACTGCATATGCATTTCGCTAAGTAGTTGAAGGAAGTTTTGAATCAGACACTATACACAGAGTCGGGGTAGCAGTTTTCTCCACAAGCAGATCATGTGCCCTGATGCGGGGGACTGATCATCATAGCAGATGGGAACTGTTGTGGAGAAATGCTTGAAATCAAACTTATTTTGGTTTTACATCGAATCGAAGATCGACTTCAATGGCCCCTGAGTCACGGCGATGGTTGATTCCACTGCTCCCATCGGTGAAGTAGTCAAGGGGAATGCCCCCTCCCACAACGCTTAGAAAATTATACGACGCCTTATATATAGTACTGTAAAAACTTACCCCCAATCCTATACATAAAGGTTGATGGTGTGTTTTTGAAATGCACTATATATTTCTTTAAAGGGATAAGTATATTTTCCGTTCTCGAACTCTTCCGAGAGTTTAGAAATCATCCCTTAACTTAAAACCGGATAGTTTTCGTCCCTCACGCCGTTTCAGGCGGTTTTCGTCCGTCATGAACAGTAAATTGGAAAAAATAGAAAAAAAAACTAAAATTTTGTGAGATCAAAGTTCCTCGGGTGTGCAAGGTGTGTACAAATTTTCATATTGTTTGGACATTTCAGGTGCTCATGATAAAGAAAAAGTAGTGGAATTTTTCATAGTTTCTTTCCCAACCATTTTTTTTTGCCACGAGCTCCCACAATGTCCAAACACTATAATTTTGCGGGCACATTGAGCACCCGAGCATCTTGCATGTCAGCATTTTTCATATTTATTTGAATTTGTTTTTTTTTGATTTACTGTTCACCGACATACATATGTATGGTTTTTTCCTTTGTCACAAGCTCCTGGAATGTCTAAATAGAACAAAAATAATTCATGCACCTTACGCACCTGAGGAACTTTGATCCCACAAATTTCAGATTTTTTTTGACTTTTTTGTTATTTTTGTTATTTACTGTTTATCATTTTACTGTTCATGCAGACGAAAACCGCCCAAAACGGCGTGAGAGACGAAAACTATCCGGTTTTGATAGTTGAGGGACGAAAACTATCGGGTTTTGAGTTCAGGGATGATTTCTAAACTCTCGGGAGAGTTCGAGGACGAAAAATATACTTATCCCTTCTTTAAATAAAAATTAGGTTATTGTAAAGGAGTCTCCTAGCACCAAACATTTACAATAACAGTTTTTCTTCTTCTCAAAAATAGGTACTTGTAGGGAATCTGCTAGAGCTACTCTCAAACCCACCTATATAGGTACTATAACATTAACTACCCTCCTAACCATATTACTTGTCACTTAAAACGGATGTGTCTAGCATTGAAATACATCTAGATACATTTATTTCAGCGACAATTAATGTGGATTCCTCGGAGGGACTAGTATATAAAATTATTGCTCTCAATCATATATACATCTAAATCTTACATATGTATTTGTTGCTACAAAGCCTGTTTCAAGTGTGTGAGTGTGTACATCTACATTGTAATAGGTATTTCAAAGAAAAAAGCATACTAATTTTGATCAAAACTATACCTTTTTTTGGAACGAAGACTCGTGAGGAGCCCGGCTTTGAATTGACAAAGCCATCAACTGGCCAGGAATTACAGACATACAACATACCACATCGGCCCAACGATATAAGGGAGCATTCTAGGGAGCTTACAACTCAACGCAGCGCACAAGCACAAAAGAAAATAAAACAAAAGCTCATTGCTTGCACTAGCTGAAGACCGCAACAAACTGGTACCAAGGGTAGCGACCAGCAAGCAGGATGAGGACCTGCTAAAACAGAATGTGGGCATGAAATGGGATGACGCCCAGGATGAAGAGATCTAAGCATCTTCCTCCTCTCGCGCCGCAATGGGACCCTTCCCTCTCGCCTTGGATCGAAAGGCGTCGAACCAACGGACCTAAGAGGCGCTCACCCTAGAGCAGAAGAGGTACCGACCTCGAGACCTGGAGCAACCGCAGAGCACAACCCCATGGCCAATGAGCACACAACATCCACCATACTGCCGCAACTTAGGACACCAGTAAGCTGTGGGAAAAGCCATCGAGAGCAGCTGCTGAAGAAAGGCCAGCAAGGACATCAAGGAGGACCACCGAACATCGAGGAGCAAGGCCCGTCGGTCGTTGAAGAAGAGAACCAGGAGCCCACAGCTGGGACGTGTTGCTATTGCTGGGAAGGGGAACCCTATCCCCTACCATCGGATCGAAGGCGCCGCACTGCCAGCCTTGTGACAAACACGCCGCAACCAGTGGGCTCCACCCATGAGGGGAACAGAGACAATGTCAACCAAGCAAATCCCGACAGAACCGCCGCCACCGGACAACCAGAGTCACCCAAAGCTCCGACCTTTGACCCACCTCACCCGAACACGATCCCTCCCCAGGCGGCACCTCCAAGGAGGAGCACGACACGAGATGCGCCGTTGCCGCCCAATCCTAGCCGGATTATGGGCTTTCACCCGGGAGGGGGGACGAGGGTGGGGAGGGGAGGACCTCGGCTGCACCTCCAAGGAGGAAGAACAGCGCCAATGGCCTCGCTGCCGCCGGACCGGACATGCCAACCAACGGTTTCCCGCGATCCTATACCTCACCACCGAGCACACACCAACTCCAGACCCGACGCCCGACGCGCGTGACACTAGAGACTGGAAACAGCGGTGCAGAGGGAGTCAAAGAGGAGGGAGCCAGACCTCATATCCAACGAGGAGGGGGAACTCCGCGACAGACCTGGCCAAATGGGCCGGCACGGCACGGCCCGGCCCGGCCAGGCTTTCACGGGCCAGGCACGTATATTACACGGGTCGTGCCGGGCCGGCACGCGTGCTCACCTCTCTGGCCCAGGCACGACACAGCAGTCTCACGGGCCGGCACGCTGGGCCGATTAGCACGACATGGAGCAGGAGTGCCGCATGGAGTGCCTCGTTTTGCTAAAAAACGAGCGCCTCATCACGGGAGTGCCGCATCGCGCCAAGCGTCGTGACGGATGCATTCTGTTAGAAAGGAATCCTTATTCTCATTGATGATGGGATTACACATATATATAGCCCCTGAAGGGGTGCGTCCGAAGGGACACGAGACAACCGCCTCGATTAGGAAAAGTAGGGATTAATAGGATTAATTAAATCCTAACACTCCCCCTAATCCATGCTTGTTAGTGTAAGTATCATCATCTTGAAAAAGCTCCTCTAAAAACCCTATGGGAAAAATATGAGGAGATAGGTGTTTGATATGTTGCTAAAACTCCTTCAAACCCATTGGGAAAAATAAGGAGAAAATGGTACAACATATAATGGTCATTGTCTCTTTTAACTCAATACGAGAAACCTCATAGAGTTTAGAGCACAATAAATATGTCATATATACTTTCCCAAAAACCTCGGTGGGGAAAACAGAAAGTATGACATATGATCTCATGTTGATATTACCTCATTAAAAACCTTTATGAGAACCTGTAAAGTAAACTCATGAAGGGAAAAAGAGTATAATATGATGCATTAAACAGGAACAATTCAGGAAGATACCCCCCCTGATTCTTGCAAAAATTCGAAGTCGTCACATACCAAAACATAGAAGTTGGTAGAGACCCGCTGAACAAATCAGTCGCATGATTTGACTTGCAAGATATGCAATATAGTGATATTGCTTATTATGTAACCTGTTTGCATCCGGGCAACACAAGAAACATTATCGTTGAGATAATGGTTGGTGAATGTAGCCACGAGGTCTGTTTCGAAGACTCTTCATGAGAGGTCTACCACACCTAGTAGGAACTGGCATAGTGGGGATCTGATCGATGTATCCAATGATATTGGTGTTCACATTTCTGTGAAACTGAAAAACCAGGACAAGATATTTGATGCCTTGGAGATATCAAAAGATATTCTTGAGTACCAACCAATTGTGTTTGGTGGATCCAATGGCATTATGGAACTTTGAGTCCCAATATCTCATTTCCATCATCACTTGGTCTATATAGATCCTTCTCTACGTCTAGAAAATGAACTATCATGAGAGTTATGGATGGATAATATTTGTCCACAGTGAATTTCTCCAATATATTATGGATATAGACAACATAGTATACCATAATGCATGAATGAAGGTGCTCAATTTGTAGTAACGAGCGGTATTTTGGTTTACCAAATCCTTCATTTTAAACTCCGTCATTTAGATGATTACATGTGTCGTCATTGCAGACACACAAACATGGATAATCATCATTGTAGGAGTAATCCTTGTGAATAAGGAACTCACTACGTCGGTTGTACCATATGTACCGACAACAATAAGTCGTATGGTGACTACCTGATTTTTACACAATGTATGTTGCATTTTGCATTTTGATTCACAAGTGAGATTCCGTCGGGAATCAATCATATATGTCTGAATCTAGTGATCCATATGAATATGTGATCACTACATCTATCAACTGCAGAGACAGATGACTTTGTACTGCCAATGATATAAGTTATCGGAAAGAGATTCCACCTCTAGAGAATAGTTGGGTATCTGTGTGAACCCTTGTGCTACAATACTTGCTCTTTGTTTCACCAGTTCGTTGTCCTCAATTCTATTACCAGAAGAAAACTGGTCAAGGTATTGCTTATGGATACCTTCCCATTATTGAGCAAGATCATTTCTACCTAGATTATACCATTTGCTTGAGTTCAATCCGAGTGTTGTTCACACTTTGCCATGGCCATGGTCTTTGGATCTGAATCATATGAAAGGGTTTTGCAATCTAGTTGAGAAATGTATGTCGACAATTGTAGACTTTCGGTTATATGATTCTCCAGAATCTATATATGTATATATATAGTTGATGGAAATATCGTTACCCATGGTGACTATCCGCGATTTCCCAATGCGGTTGAGTCGGGAATTCCGATGTCCCTGTCATTGTGTGCACTATGACCTGGGTTGGTGGAGGTTTCCCGTCCACTGGGTGTATACTACCCATTAGGTGCCTGTCAACGTGAAGTTGACTTGCATTTACTGATTCACAGGCCTTGATATCCTTGCTTGCGAGAAGCTGAATCCTGATGTAATTCTGTCATACATCTCCCCATGTTGCTTTGAACGGGGAGTGGAGTGGAGTTTGCTGGTACCTCTACTCTTTCAGGCATACTTTTGCAGGATTGTAGGATTGTGTGACACCTTTATAGTCAGTAAATGAATCTGGCAAGTTATTTGCAATGTGTTGCAAATCTTCTAAACGCATGGTTCAGATCTTTGACTATGTGGAATTGAGGCAGAAATGTGTTGAACATTCCACTAATTTCCTGGCATTCTTTATGGTAATTGAATTCTCCCCCTAATGCCTGGAAATGTTCCTCATTGAATCAGCATACTGGCCTTGAATAACTCCCCATGCGAGGGGCTTGAGGTATTGACGGAAATACAGTTATTCCTCACATAGATCCCAACTATATGTTGAGGGGCCAATGATATATGATGGGTGGTGATATCGGTATGCAACCGAATTACCGCAGATAGGAAATACTTGGTAGATATCCACATATCAAAGATAGAGAGGAATAATATTATGCAGTTCTGTCATGAGCGTGTAAAACTGCATGACTCCAACGTAAAGTTGGCAAGTTGCAATTCCAAAGTAAAGATAATGCAATGAGCTTAACTCTTTGGATAGGATTCTACCAAACCATTTTGAGTCTAGACCTTCAGACAAATTGCTAAACTCAATCCAGGGGCCATAGAAAAGGCACTCAAGGAGAATTCTGCAATGTTATCCATTCGATTTGCTTGAAATCGATGTCAGGATAATGAGCCAATGGTTTCGTGTGAATAAAGCACACAGTTAAGACCATCATATAGATGTCTTTTAGAACCATGGGGTACCTGAATAGTCCACTCAATGGTTGGGAAGAGCCACTTACCTCGACTTGATGCATTCAAGGAGTTTGAGTGGTCCAGCGTAAACTTTAAGGTGCGCGAGCCTTAAAATTTGCCTCCCTGTGTCACATGTAGTGCACACAAAATCCAAATATTGTTAGAATTTAGCATCATAATAATCATAAACCATTGGAATTGCGGATAGTTTCGGTTTCAACCCAATGTCAATGATGACCAAAGCTGAAATGCCAAGTTTGTCATGCAAAAGACACTCTGGAAAACTATCTCGTACGCAACATGTGCTACGGGTTTTGTAGTATGTGTAGTACAACCATGATGATACAAAGAGAATGTGCTTGCCATATCCGTTGCATATGGTAAAGAGAAGATATTCCTCTTTGTTGTCATCATAAGTTTCACTATGGAAACTATTTTGACGGATACCTCTATAGTTTAGTAGGGTACGAGTTAAACCCGGAAGCAATAAAGCATCCTGACGTTACTCGAGTACCCACAGGGACAGTAAATATGACTCGAGTTGAGCCAACAAATACCTCATCGCGTCTAGCGATTTTAAAATATCTCCTTTCTCTCAACGAGAGTGGAAACATTTCACCTCCCTGAGTATAGAGTTCGTGGTGCATTTGTCCACATGGCACAAATCATCTTTCATCAGATTGGTCCCGCAGAAATCTATATATAGACATGAAGATTTTCAATATGAAAAACACTGTCAGATATATAGAATACATACAGATGTATTTGTACCAAAGTGCTGATACAGTATATTGTGATATACAATATATGATGACAACAATAATCATATTCTTATTAGAACATCATAAATGGACATAAATAAATAGATCACTGAGGACACTAAGGGACTAAATGTATAGTCTCCAAACATGTTGGTTGATGCATATTCAACCATCATGCTCTCCATGCTCATAGGGTCTCGTGACAGCTTGATGGTGTCAGGTTGAGGGTTTGAAATGAGTTTCAAACCATTACCCTTGAGGTCCATTGCGTCCCGGTGGCGTAGCTTGGATTGCATGAGCTACCACATGGGATGCAAGACTGATCTTGATGTCCATGACCCTCTTAAGTAAGTTGTGGCCGTTGAGGGCAAGAGCCTCAAATTACTTAGCCATCGATTACTTATAGGGGCAAACCAGAGATAATAAATGTACCATCATGGTTAAGTTATAATCAGATTGCAAAATTTTGACTCAAGTGTATAACTTAAAAATGCTCAACCTCAATTTTGGGAACATAACACATTGAAGATCATACAGATCTCACAGTAATAGAGATTGTCTGCATATGGGCAGTAGATCCAACTCATTACCTTGTGTTTTCCAAATATAATGAGGGAGATGTTATTGTCAAAAATTTACAAGTTTGTTGTGCGAGAGAAATCAATCTCGATCGCTGTGACATGTTCATGAAGAATGACAATGTGGTAAACACATACTCCCTCCGTTCCAAAATGGATGACTTAACTTTGTATTAACTTTAGTATAAAGTTGGGTCATCTATTTTGGAACGGAGGGAGTAGAACATATAATCTCCGATGAAAAATCAGCAATTTATTTATATTACAGATTGTGTAATATAAATACATCTTAATGTTGCAAAATTAATAGATTTCAAGAAGGTGGCTCGAAATCATTAGTGTGAATCTCAAATTGCTAAGGATGACACCTTAAATTTTGCATATGTATTTGCAAGAAATTAAAAATCTCAATTGCAAATAGACGTATTAATCTCGACATGCGGTTAACATGGAAATAGATACATCATAGAAATATTCCGGAATACTGTGTACTCAACAGAGAAACAGTACTGCAGAGGTACTGAATTTATCTTTGCAAGAGATGAGAAATCTCAATTGCAAATGAACGTAATTAATCTCAACACATGGTAAACGTGGAAATATATTACATCAACTTAAGATCTGGAATACACTCGGTACTCAACAGATATACACTACTATTGTAGCGAATAGTAGTGATGTTGCAAACTTGATGTTCAAGTGAAAAACATGAATTGTATAGATCTCAAAATAAAATGAGATGATCTTGTATCAAGTTGCAAGATAATTCAGCAAAGTGAATTAATATTTTGCGAGAGAAAAATAATCTCAATCGCAATGAGATTGTTTTGCGAGAAAAATTTCTCAATCGTAATGAAATTGTTTTGCGAGAAAAATTTCTCAATCGCAAATCAACATTGTTGTGCGAGAAAATTTAATCTCAAACACGGAAAACAATGTCGTTGTATCGATAAAGAACATGCTAGGCATTAATAATCATGTATCTCTGGAAAATTTAAAATTCAACAGAAGATGATTTAAATGCAGATCTGGCTTAAACATGACAAATACTAATAAATAGCAATTAAGCAAATAATGCAAATTAGCATGAGCACCTGGTGGCTCAACCGCATGCAAGTAGGACACGTAGAGCAGCCCAGCCAGATGCAGCCTTGTCAACCGAATGGATAAGGAAGAGCAGACAGGGATACTACAGAAGGAGTAGCTCCCAGATTCGATCCCCAATCCACATGACCAAGACCGGAGGGACTCCAGCCGCGCTCTTCCTCGGAGGCACCTACGGCCGGTCGCCCACATCAGGGGCGACGGGAGGAACTCCAGCGGCGCTATTCCACGTCAGAGGAGTCGCCGGGGAGGCGGATGCCAGGCACGGCCCGAGCGCTGCTGGCCCCAAGTTCTCTCGCGGGCAGTGCCGCTGTGTTGGATTTTGAACTTTAAGTCAAAACCACCGAAGCAACCTGTACGTGCAAGCCAGCTAGACAAGCAAGCACACAGACACCTTAATCGATGACCAGTAGCCACCGTAGGTTAGCACACGTACACGTACGTGAAATCTAGCTTCAACTCAACTTGGCGAACTCAACAGGAAACGGATCGGTAGATTTATTTGATGGCCACATGTGCGTGTCGCACCTGTTAATAATCTTTATTGCTTTGAACTTTTCGTTGGTACAAGGAGCACCCCTGGGGTGCTTTTATACACGTCCATAAGGGACTATGAAAATAGACTAGGACTAGGAATCATAATACTACTAGGACTCGTACTTACTCTTTTTCCTAATCCTACGTGTACTAAGGCAACGTGGTTAATTTCTACATTCACCTCCTTAACCTTGTTGCTTGACTGCATCTCATGTACTCCGACATTGTTCCTCATCTCGATGAACTTCTGTCGACCGAGGGACTTCGTGAGAACGTCGGCAAGCTGCTCCTTCATGTTCACGTGCTGAACTTCGATCATCCCTTCCTCAATGCACTCCCGGATATGGTGGAACCGGGTATCTATGTGCTTGCTTCTTTCGTGATGAACCGGATTCTTGCACAATGAGATTGCAGCTTGGTTGTCAATCTTCAGTGACACCTTCTGCACCTCCCGCTTTGCAAGATCAGCTAGGAGTCTTCTCAGCCACACTGCTTGACAAGCCGCCGTGCTTGCCGCTATGTATTCTGCCTCGCATGAAGACAGTGCAACCACCTTTTGCTTCTGAGAATTCCAGCTGATAGGATTTGGGCCAAGGTAGAATATCATGCCCGTTGTGTTTTTCCGGTCATCAACATCACCTGCCATGTCGCTATCTGAGTATCCACGAAGGATCAATCCTTCCTTTCCCTTTCGGTACGTGCAGCCAAGATTAATAGTGCCTTTCACATAGCGCAAGATTTGCTTGACCGCGCTCATGTGTTCAGTTGTCGGATTCTCCATGAAACGACTCACGATCCCGACTGAATAAGCCAAGTCAGGTCGAGTATGCACCAAATATCTTAGGCTGCCCACAACGCTTCGATACATTGTGGTGTCCACCGGCGGATTTGAGCTACGCTTGCTCAACTTGTGGCGTTGGTCCATTGGAGCTTGTGTCTCGTAGCAGTCTGTCATGCCACACTTGTCCAATAACTTGACCGCATAAGCCGATTGACATAGGGAAATCTCCCCAGAGCTTTGCTTTACTTCGATGCCCAAGTAATAGCTGAGTAATCCCAGATCGCTCATGCTAAACTTCTTCTTCATCTGCGCCTTGAAACGTTCAATTTCTGGCGCGCTATCTCCGGTGATAATCAGATCGTCGACATAAACTCCAACTAGCAGGTTCGATCCTTTGGAGTTCTTTGTATAGACCGCGTCCTCGAGGGGACATCTCTTGAACCCGAGCGAGACCAAACTTCGGTCTAACTTTGCGTTCCAAGCTCTTGGCGCTTGCTTCAGCCCGTAAAGTGCCTTCTTGAGCTTGTAAACTTTCCCTTCTTCGCCTTTCTTCTCGTAGCCGTGGGGTTGTTCCACGTACACTTCTTCTTTGAGGTCGCCGTTGAGGAAAGCGGATTTCACATCCATATGATGAACCTTCCAATCCTCTTGTGCTGCCAAAGCTAGAAGCACTCTCACCGTCTCGATTTGAGCAACCGGTGCAAACACCTCCTCATAGTCAACTCCTTGACGTTGTACGTAGCCCTTTGCAACGAGTCTTGCCTTGTACTTCACAATGGCACCCTTCATGTCCTTCTTCAACTTGTAAACCCACTTCAAACCTATGGCCTTTTGGTTCAGAGGTCGGGTTACCAAAGTCCACGTGCCATTGCTCTCGATCGCCTTCATCTCCTCATCCATGGCGTGCATCCAATTTGAACTTTTGCTCGCCTCTACGAAGTTCGCCGGCTCCTCAACTCCGAGTAAACACAAATCGGAGTACTCGAGTGTAACTGGCTTTGCGTACTTGTAGACTTTCTTGAGGGTCTTGTAGCGATGAGGCCCGGAAGAATCCGTTGTGGCTTGCGAAGGAGGCGACACAAATTCTGTCGGCGTCGATGCACTTGAGGAAGACGGTTGAGTCTCGGGCGTGGTAGATGACGGGTCGTTGGCATCCGCGTCGTCAGCGTAGTCGTCGTGATCTTGACCATCATCTTGATTGTCATCATCACTATGCGCCTCATTGTCGTTGTCGTTGCCGAGATCTCCACCCGTGTCTTGCGCGTCGTTGTCGCTATGACCTTGCGACCCATGTGCGTCATCGTCAGTGTCGGCACCATGATGATCACTACCATTGTGGTCACCTTGGTTGGGCGTCTTGCCAACCACCTGGACGTCCTCCCCTGCATCATCATCAGTTGGAAAATCAACTGTGAATATGTTACCGTTTGGAGCATCGTCGGCTGCTACGCTCCAATTCCACGCTTGGTTTTCTTCAAACACGACGTCGCGTGAAATCCGTAGACGCTTGGTTCGTGGATCGTAGAAGCGGTATGCCTTTGTGCCGGGACTCCTCTCGTATCCGATGAACACCATCTTGGTGCTACGATCGGCAAGCTTTGAGAGATGCGGCTCCGCCGTCTTCACATGGGCCACGCACCCGGACGTCCGTAGATGAGACACATTCGGCTTACGTCCGTATATTGCTTCATACGGAGTCTTGCCGATCACTGCCTTCGTTGGAGCTCGGTTGAGAAGATAGACCGCCGTCGAGACGGCTTCTCCCCAAAAAATCCCCGGCAAGTTCTTGCTCTTCAGTAAACTTCTCGCCATGTCAACGACGGTTCGATTGCGCCTTTCAACAACACCATTCTGCTGTGGCGTATAAGGTGCCGTGAGGAACCTCTTTATGCCAATCTTCTCGCAGTAGTCATTGAACTCGTTCGACGTAAACTCTCCGCCGCGATCCGTCCGTAGAGCGCGAACCTTCAGCTTGTGTTCCATCTCCGTTGCAGCCTTCAGCTTCTTAAACGCTTCAAACGCCTCATCTTTAGATCGTAGGAGCACGACCCACATGTATCTCGAGTAGTCATCTACCACAAGGAAGAAATACTTCTTTCCTCCGTGAGTTGCTGGGGTGATAGGGCCACATAGATCACCATGGAGCAGTTCGAGTGCATCACTTGCATGATAGGTAGACTGAGCAGGGAACGGCCTGCGGTGCTGTTTTCCAACCAAGCACCCATCACATACTCGATCAACATGGTCGATAAACGGCATCCCAGATACCATCTCCATCTTCGACATCTTCTTCAAGGCGTAGAAGTTAACGTGTCCAAATCTAGCATGCCATTACCACGAATCATCATCACTCTTGGCGAGCCAACACTCTGGTTGAGATTGATCAAGGTTGAGGATATAGAGCATGTTCCGCGTGCGATTCACGTGCGCTAGCATGTTTCGGAGGTTGTCGAAGATCGTCATCACTCCGTTCTCAATATCCACCTTGCATCCATTCTCGTCAAGTTTCCCGACAGAGATGATGTTGTTGCGAAGCCGTGGGATGTAGTATACTCCGGTGAGTATGCGATGTTCTCCTGTGAGACCCTCGAAGAGGACAGAACCTTGCCCGCAAATCTCCACATTTGAACCATCATCGAACTTGACCGAGCCTTGAACATCATATTCCAGCTCGAGGAACTTCTCCTTGCACCCCATCATGTGGTTACTGGCACCTGTGTCTAGATACCACGACACGTTCTGATTCCCGGATAACTTCGGTGTTACTTTCTTCTCATGAAGCAGCACCTTTCGGTTTGGTTTCACAACCGTTGTTTGGACGAGATCACAAACTTCGGCCATCAGAAGACCTGGACGTTCGTCTTCTTGCTTTGCCAAATTTGCCTTGATCTCCCGCTTATTAGGCTCCGGACAATTCTTCGCAAAGTGACCCATCTCGTTGCAGTTATAGCACTTGACCTCGGACAAATCCAAGTTCCGTGGCTTCCGCTCTTTAGATCGGTCCGCCTTACCACGACCTTGTGGCTTGCCTTTTCCTTTGCCTTTTCCGGTTTGTCCGCCGCACTTCACGTTGCTTGAGCCTTCGCCAACGTTGCGCCTTCCTTTGCTACTTGGGGATTCCCAATCTGCGCGTGAGTACATGAGTTGGTCACCACCTCCTCCTTTGCCCTTCCGACAACCACGAGCATTCTCTTCCCATGTCCGCAAGCGTCCGATCGCCTCCGTTATGGTCATGTCATCGATGTCGTAAAGCTGCTCGAGCGTGCCGATGATGTACGTGAATTTATCAGTCACAGAGCTGAAAAACTTCTCCACAATCTCGTTCTCATCGAGCTTTGCACCAAGCGCGCGGATCTCTCCCACCAAAGTAGTCAGACGGATGGCATAGTCGTTCACCGATTCAGTTTCCTCCATCTGCAACTTGTGAAATTGGCGCTTCAGCACTTGTGCCCGAGCCTTCGTGACACGATCTTCTCCGATCCTCATCTCTTTGAGTGCGTTCCACGCCTCTCTTGCCGTCTCGTACTCCGCCAATGTCATCAGCACGGAATCCGGTACAGACTGGGCTATGGCGGCCATGGCACCTTCGTCGCACTCCTGGTCGACGTCGTCGTCCGTGATAGCCTCCCACACTCGTAGAGTTCGGAGAATAATCTTCATCTTCACCGCCCACACGCCGTAGTTGGCGTCGGTGAGCATCGGGTACTGGATGGGGATATTGCGATGCGCCAGTACGTTGGCGCCGCCCGTTCCGCCACCACTAGTCGCTGACTTGCCGCCCTTCTTCACCTTGCTGCCGTTCTTGTTCGCCTTGGAACCGTTGTTCCCGGACATGGAGTTGACCGACTCCTTGTCGCTGTCCGCCATCGTTGATCGTAGATCGTCGAGGCTCTAGATACCAATTGTTGGATTTTGAACTTTAAGTCAAAACCACCGAAGCAACCTGTACGTGCAAGCTAGCTAGACAAGCAAGCACACAGACACCTTAATCGATGACCAGTAGCCACCGTAGGTTAGCACACGTACACGTACGTGAAAGCTAGCTTCAACTCAACTTGGCGAACTCAACAGGAAACGGATCGGTAGATTTATTTGATGGCCACAGGTGCGTGTCGCACCTGTTAATAATCTTTATTGCTTTGAACTTTTCGTTGGTACAAGGAGCACCCCTGGGGTGCTTTTATACACGTCCATAAGGGACTATGGAAACAGACTAGGACTAGGAATCCTAATACTAATAGGACTCGTACTTACTCTTTTTCCTAATCCTACGTGTACTAAGGCAACGTGGTTAATTTCTACACGCTGGTCGACGGCGGACTGCGGCTGCTCGACGCTGTGAAGGCGGAGGCCACGAGGCATCGGCGAGTGCCTGTGTGCGGCGAGGGCGCCGTCGCGGCGCGGGCCGGGCGAGGCCTGGTCCTGGGCAGGCGGGCGCAAGGGCGGCCACCGCCTGGCACTGCTGGCCACAGCTTGGCGTAGGGGCCCGGCCATGGGTGTGGCGCGGGCGCGGCCGGGCGGCGGGGGCGCTTGACGTGACTACATCAACATCGACGACTGCGGCGTCGGAGGAGCCGCTCATGACGCGCATGCCGGAGGGCGACCCTGTAGAGGGCTGGCGCCGCCGATCTGCGCGGATGCGCGTTTCGGCCCGGGACGCGAAACCGGTGGTTCCGGTCGCCCAGTCCAGCGCGGGGTCAAGGCCAGACGCTGATGGCAAGAGGTTGATGCCGTCGTCGTTCACGTTCTTGATGGCGACAAGCGCCACCACCAAATCCAGCGACGATGGTAATTAAGTGAGGAATTTACCTTTCCTTGATTCATGTTCTCGATTTGTTTTCGGATCGATGGACGCCAATGCCCCTATTCTTCGTTCATTCCGTGTAGGGTATCGCTCTCGAAGAGGCGGTTAGTATTCGAGAAAGAAGAGGCAGTTAGAGATCGAGAGATTTCTGTCTTGGCCGTGCACCGGGCGAGTTTGACGCTTGGAATCTTTTCCGCCGGGGTGGGGGCCGCCGCGGTAGCGGGCGCCAACAGGCCGAACCGAGGGCTGCGGTCGAACTCGCGAGCGAGCGATGGCGTATCCAGTCGCCGATGGGTTCGCTCCGCCGGGAGCATGCTGATAACGTGTTAGAAAGGAATCCTTATTCTCATTGATGATGGGATTACACATATATATGGCCAACGCTAGGCGCCGGTGCGTCGGCCGAAATTTCGGCCGGTCGCACCAGACCCACCCGATGTGCTGCAATGAAACTTTTTTTATAAACGGTTGTAGCATTTTATGTCAATGGTTGTAGCATTTCGACTGTTATGTCAATGATTATAGCATTTTATGTCAATGGTTGTAGCATTTTGCTGCAGAAAAAGCTTCGACCGTGGACGAAAAAAGCTTCAACCGTGTATGAAAAGCTTCAACCGTTGGAAAAAAAAGCTCCCAATCAGACACTGCAAACCAGAGAAAAGTAGCAAAAAACTCCAACGATAGTAGCAAAATCCTGCTACGGTTGCAGAAAAATCGTCGTTGTCGTCGTCATGAGGTCGCAGCTCCACCTGATGGATGTAGCAAAAAACTTCACCGGTAGTAGCAAAAATAAACTACGGATGCAGCAAAAATCAAACACCGTCGCCGTCTTCGCGAGGGCGCAACTCCGCCTTACATGGATGTAGCAAAAAACTTCAGCGGTGGTAGCAAAATTTACTACGGTTGCAGCAAAAATCGTCGCTATCATCGTCGCGAGGTCGCAGCTCCGCCTGATGGATGTAGCAAAAAAATTCACTAGTAGTAACAAAATCCAACTACGGTTGCAGCTTCTCTTTGCTGTGCAGTTCCATTGAAGCTTTTCTGTATATGGTTGAAGCATTTTTCAACGACTGCTGAAGCTTTCCTAGGTGACGGTTGCAACACTAGTATACGCGGGTGCATCCAGCCATGGCGGCAGGCAGCCATGGCGGCCGACGAGGGAGTGCGTGGACACCGGCGAC
>LR738713.1:777828124-777847901 GCA_902687465.1 Secale cereale
GGAGGTAGGGGATGGATCTGCCCATGGCGGCAGGCAGCCATGCCGGACGGCGAGGGGAGCTTGGCCGCCGGCGATGGAGGTCGTGGTGGCCCAGTACCACCCCGAGAGGAAGGGGAGGAGGGGATCAACGTCCGTGAAGGTTGAAGGTAGAGGAGGGGAAGCTTTCCGAAGGGACGCGTGCGACCGGCCGAACGCTCGGTGATACGTCCAAAACGTATCTATAATTTCTGCTTGCTCCATGCCACTTTGGGGTGATATTGCTATGATATTTATACACTTCCATACACTTTTGATCATATTTGGACTAACCTACTAATCCAGTGCACCCCAGTGCCAGTTTCTGTTTTCGGCTGTTTTTGTATTTCAGGTTTCACATTACGAGAACTGTCAGGAAAAATCCAGAAAAAATATATAAAAAATCAGCGTTCCAGAACCTACCTTGCGCCCGAAGTACAGCCGGGGGGGCACCAGGGCCCCAGGCGCCCTGGCGGCGCGCCCCCCCTGGGCCGCGCCGGGGGGGCGCCTGGGCCCCCCGAGCCCAGTCTGGTGCCCCCCTTTGGCATATATTTAGAACGTCCTTCGAAACCCTCGGGACGGGAACTCTTTTTCGCGATCTCATCTCTGTTCCGCCGCCGCCGCCGCTTCCAAGATCGGGAGCACCAGGAGAACTCTTCCCGGCACCCTGCCGGAGGGGAGGATCATCATCGGGAGCTTCTCCACCACCATGGACGCCTCCCGGATGAGTTGTGAGTAGTCTCCCTTGGACCATGAGTCCATGACCAGTAGCTATGTGATGTTCTCCTCCCGTTCTTGTGCTTCACTAATTAGTCCTCGTGAGCTGCCCTACATGATCGAGGCACATATGTAATCCTTATGCTGTTGCTATGATGATTTTGCTGGGATCCGATGGATTATGAGATTATGTTCAGATTGTGATTGAGTAATATATTTGATCTACCTCTTTTATATTTATGTTCATAAGTAATTCTTGCATGTTCTCCGTTGTTATTTATTGCTTTGGCCAAGTAATACGTAGTGACTCCAAGAGGGAACGTTATGCTTGATTGTGGGTTCATGCCCCTCGATGACTAGCTTGAGTGACAGAAACATGAGTCTAGGGGATGTGCTGTTGCCACAAGGGGGAAAACAACGGTGCTTGTGCCCGCGGGTGCAAGGATTGTTTACTTTACGCAAAGTTCTTTTAATGCAGTTGTCCGTTGCTTTGAGTTTACACTATGGGTGGGGCTCGCAACTTAATACCAGCGAGATGTTCTGGATAGATATCTCAAGGTGGATGATTAGTAGTAGATATTGATGGATTTCGGTCTACTTACTTTGGCGTACCGCCCATGCTTTGAACCTCAACCTTTCTTGCAATGTAGTCAGCATTGGTTTGCGTTCGTGGTCCTGTCAATTGCCCAGCTGTAATTCGTTTACCTCACATAGCTGTTTTATCGTCTTTTGGGAGAGAGACATCACTAGTGAACATCATGAGACTCCGGTCCATATCACCATCATTGATCACATCCGCTATTTACTTTTCGCTTTTACTTACTATTGCAAACATTATCTATCACTACTATCATTTGCGTTTAATCCTTTGTGAACTACAAGGCCGGAGGGATTGACAACCTCTCTGTACTCGTTGGGAGCAAAGTTATTTGTATCTGTGTGCAGGTCCACGTTGATTGCTAATATCTGGTGCCGTTAGCAGTTGACACCTACTTGTTGAACCTAGGAGTCTCTGGGGATTCGATCCTTGGCATCTTTGCTAAGGGAAAAACTTCGACAACACTGCATCTCACACCTTCCACTTGGGGTAACCAACGAGGGGTTAGAGGCCCATCAAGGAGTTTTTCTGGCGCCGTTGCCGGGGACTCCACTCTTCAGGATAGGGGAGTTGCATGCTATCTTTTACCTTTGCTTTTTAGTCTTGTTAGTTTACCTTTCAGTTTTTGCTTTAGTACCTTTTTATCGAAAATCACAAAAATAGTTATCTTGTTTGCTTGCTACTATGGGTTCTACCAAAAACACTAAATGGGAGGAGTACACCCCTTCTTCCATTACCCCAATTACCACTGTCGGGATCTACAAAAGTAATAAACCTTGTGATTATATTAGTCTTGACGGAGGGTTATGCCCATGGCATGGTCTTCAAGGAAAAGAGTATGAGCCTCAGTTTAAAATTGCTCTTAAGCTTCCCCAAACTTGGGAAGATGTTCAAACTCTTATAATAGAGAGCGATTCAAACAAAGAGGATGACACTACAATTCTGCCCAATAATGATAAAATTGATTTTGATAATTGTAGTATTTCAGAAGTTGTCACCTTTCTACAAGGAATGGCCAAAGATCCCCACACTAGCACGCTTAATCTTGCCTTCACAGAGCATATCACTAATGCTCTCATCAAAGCTAGAGAGGAGAAACTTAGAGTAGAAGCCTCCATACCTAGGAAGCTAGAGGATGGTTGGGATCCTATGATTAAAATTAAGATAAACAACTTCTCATGCTATGCTTTATGTGATATTGTAGCTAGTACCTCTGTTATGCCCAAAAGACTATATGATATGCTTAAATTGAAACCTTATGATTCTTGTTCTTTTGGTGTTCGTCTCGTTGATTCTTCCATAAAGAAACCTTTGGGGAGGATCGGCGATGTTCTTATCATTGTCAATGACAACTACGTTCCCGTTGATTTTACTATTATGGATATTGAATGTGATCCTTCATGTCCAATTATTTTGGGACGTCCCTTTTTACGCACCGTTGGTGTTATCATTGACATGAAAGAGGGTAATTTAAAATTTCAGTTTCCTCTCAAGAAAGGGATGGAACACTTCCCTCGTAAGAAGATCAAGTTATCTTTTGAGTCCGTTGTACGGGCTAGCTATTCTTTTACTCTTGATAAAACTTGATCTATATGCATTATGCCTAGCTTAAAGGCATAAAAGAAAGCGCTTTTGGGAGGCAGCCCACATGAATAAATTTTTATATTTTGCTTTTGTTGTGTCTTGATGTTGTTTACTACATTAGCATCATCATTGTATCTTTGCTTTTCATATTTTTGCCAAGTATAGCCTCTGATTGCTAGAAAGTTCAAAAGTTGTGAGGTGCTGTCCAGGAAACAGATTATGTCCTTGGATATAAAAATTCGTATAAAATCACCAGATCATCTTTTTGGTCTGAATTGTTTCGACAGCGTTCTCTATATAATTGTCTTTCGTGCGTCTGTTCTGAGTTTTTTGATTTGAGTTGCAGAAGTACCCCGAACAAATCATTTACTACCTGCTGTTCTGTTTTTCACAGATTCTGTCCTGTTTTGCCTTTCCTTCATTTTGCAAACCAAGAGCTTGCTTTTTCTTTGCAAAAACCTTTTGGCAATCTTGAGAAACAGTAGACCTTCAAGAATATCTTTATTTCCAGCAAGGAACAATTATTTTATTAAGGGTACTAACCTCGCTAATCAGATTATGATGAGTTATGTATGAAGGGAGTTTTCAAGTGTGCGAGGGAAGATGATAAAAAGATTCAGGAGTGTCAAGCGCTCAAGCTTGGGGATGCCCCCGTGCACCCCCAAGAAATATTCAAGGAGACTCAAGCGTCTAAGCTTGGGGATGCCCCCGTGCATCCCCTTCTCCATCAACATTACCAGTTCGTCTTTCGTTCCGCTATATTTTTATCACTTCATGTGTTAAGTGCTATGCTTGGAGCGTCTTGCTTTTAGTTTCCTTTTTAGTTTTTCATAACGAGTCGGAACTCAGCGTTCTTTATGTGGGAGAGAAACACGCTCCACTTCTACCTAGAGCATAACATAGAATTTTCATGTCTATCTTTGCTGTGTGTGTTCTTTGTCTTTTAATAGCTACTATCATGCTCTGCTCTTAGTATTCATGCTTATCTTTTCAAAGAGCTTTTGTTTAGTTGGTTGCTTGAACTCTCTTTAATTACCATGCTCACCTTATTAAGAGAGTTTGCTTCCGTTGCATTGGTTGATATGTCTATGATAAAGATGTTACGTGCATAATGGCGCTTAGTAGTTCAGGTTTTCTTATGGTTAGTCTCAAATAGCTGGGGGATTCCCAATGTGTTATTGGAGTACCAACATGATTTGTTTGCCTATGATGTGGTATGGTTTAGTAATATCTTCCTTCAAGAATTTATTTTGATTGACTTGGCGTATGCTCACTCATATTTAAGACTGTAAAGAAAGTCTGTCAAGCCTTGATGATCTTTTATTTCTGAATAGCGATATAACTACTATGCCTGATTCAATGTTGCTTTGTCGCTCTGCATGATTATGACTGTCATTGCTCTCTTAGTTGGTCGCTCCCAGTCTTTTGCTAACCTCCACCTGTACTAAGCAGACTAACTTTGCAATACATAGCTCATGGGAAAGTAGCTTAAAAACTATTGTGGTAAAGAATATGTTGCTTATGTATCTTATTTCTTATAAGTTGCTTGCTGAGCGGTAACCATGTTTCTGGGGACGCCATCAACTGTCAGACTTTTGTTGAATATCATGTGAGTTGCTATGCATGTTCGTCTTGTCTGAAGTAAGGGTGATTTGCCATGGGTTGATTGAGTATGCATATTGTTAGAGAAGAACATTGGGCCGCCAACCAAAGCCATGCATCATGGTGGAAGTTTTAGCTTGGACATTAATCCTCAATCTCTTATGAGAATATGCTTATGCATTGAAGAGGAGTCCATTATCTATTTTCTATGTTGTCCCGGTATGGATGTCCTCAAGTTGAGATCTATCAAAAACGAGAAATCAAATGCGATTTATCTCCTTGGACCTTTGTACAGGTGGCATAGAGGTACCCCTTTGTGACACTTGGTTGAAACATATGTAATGCAATGATAACCCATGGAAATCCGAGCTAATTAGGACAAGGTGCGAGCACTATTGGTATTCGATGCATGAGGCTTGCAACTTATAGGATGTCTTATGCATGACACATATGAAGTACTACTACCGTTGACAAAATTGCTTCTATGTTTTCAAAATAAAAGCTCTAGCACATAACCATTCTTTTACTTTTTGAGTCTCCACCTTCTTTCTTCAAGCACCAACTACTGAGAGCATGATTGTCATTCTAAGTGTAATGTGCATTGTTCCAAAGTAGCATTGTCTTTTGCATGATTGTGATATCGTTTATTTTGAAATCATTGTATCTAGTCATCACTTAAACCTTGAAGGTGCCCCTGCATTTATGTTTTGCTTCACTAAAGGGGGCAAGCTAGATATCACTTTATCATATTTGCACACCATGTTCATTGCAAATCTTTTTGATGTTTCAGTTTCATATTGTAAAACTTTCAGTCCTTTGTGATTTTCTCATGAGGCAACTTAATTACTATAGAATCATTGTCTCAGTAAGCTTTTGTCATATGACTATAAAAAGTCCTATATGGTTAATAGCATGTCACCACAGAAATTATTCTTGTTATCATTTACCTACTCAAGGATGAGCAGGAATTAAGCTTGGGGATATTGATACGTCCAAAACGTATCTATAATTTCTGCTTGCTCCATGCCACTTTTGGGTGATATTGCTATGATATTTATACACTTCCATACACTTTTGATCATATTTGTACAAACCTACTAATCCAGTGCACCCCAGTGCCAGTTTCTGTTTTCGGCTGTTTTTGTATTTCACGTTTTCACATTACGAGAACTGTCAGGAAAAATCCAGAAAAATTATATAAAAAATCAGCGTTCCAGAACCTACCTTGCGCCCGAAGTACAGCCGGGGGGGGGGGCACCAGGGCCCCAGGCGCCCTGGCGGCGCCCCCCCTGGGCCGCGCCGGGGGGGGGGGCGTGGGCCCCCCGAGCCCCGTCTGGTGCCCCCCTTTGGCATATATTTAGAGCGTCCTTCGAAACCCTCGGGACGGGAACTCTTTTTCGCGATCTCATCTCTGTTCCGCCGCCGCCGCCACTTCCAAGATCGGGAGCACCAGGAGAACTCTTCCCGGCAGCCTGCCGGAGGGGAGGATCATCATCGGGAGCTTCTCCACCACCATGGACGCCTCCCGGATGAGTTGTGAGTAGTCTCCCTTGGACCATGAGTCCATGACCAGTAGCTATGTGATGTTCTCCTCCCATTCTTGTGCTTCACTAATTAGTCCTCGTGAGCTGCCCTACATGATCGAGGCACATATGTAATCCTTATGCTGTTACTATGATGAGTTTGCTGGGATCCGATGGATTATGAGATGATGTTCAGATTGTGATTGAGTAATATATTTGATCTACCTCTTTTATATTTATGTTCATAAGTAATTCTTGCATGTTCTCCGTTGTTATTTATTGCTTTGGCCAAGTAATACGTAGTGACTCCAAGAGGGAACGTTATGCTTGATTGTGGGCTCATGCCCCTCGATGACTAGCTTGAGTGACAGAAACATGAGTCTAGGGGATGTGCTGTTGCCACAAGGGGGAAAACAATGGTGCTTGTGCCCGCGGGTGCAAGGATTGTTTACTGTACGCAAAGTTCTTTTAATGCAGTTGTCTGTTGCTTTGAGTTTACACTATGGGTGGGGCTCGCAACTTAATACCAGCGAGATGTTCTGGATAGATATCTCAAGGTGGATGTCGGTGTACTAAAGTAGGGGTACCTTAGTATCCCGACTTGTGCACGGGCAGTAGCAGCGTCCCGTGGTCTGACTCACCACGCGCCCGCCAAAGCCCACTCTAGACCCTTTTTAGGCCATTCAAGAACAAAGTATTCAAGTTAAGAGACAAGACCCCGGCAAGAGGAGCTTGCCGGGAAGGCCGCACCAGGCTCAAAGTTATCATTCCAGTACAAGACCCTGGCAAGGGGAGCTTGCCAGGAAGGCCAAAAGAACGGCACTTCAAGGAGGAACATCGTGGCGCATCATGCGCCCCGGCAGGACCCGGAGCGCGACAAGCTTCCGGGCCCGGCAAGGTTGCGACCCCGGCAAGGTGCTTGCCGGGGAAACTTATGTTGTGTGCCTGCGCTCCAGCTCATCTGGTCGCGCCTCGCCCTGGGGCCCTTCCAGGGGCACGTGGCGGATGGCTGTGCAGCCTGAGGGACACGCTGGCGAACCACGGCGACGAAGCCATCGCCGTGGCAAACGGAGACGCCCGGGCGGGCGCTTTTGGGGCGACGACGACGAGCATTCAATGGCCTTGTCCCCCACCATCAGAGTTAGGTGAAGACCACTGTTCATGCACTGTTGCAACTACCACCGATTTTACATTTTTACCCTCCTCTACGTTGACACCTGTCGGTGACCCCTTTGAGCTATAAAAGGAGGCCCATGCATAACGTAGAGGGGGTTCGATCCCAGAAACTCGCTCACTCCAACGCTCGGTGTAGCTAGTACTGTAGATCTTCAAGCTCCCGAGCCCAAGAACTCAATACAACCAAAGCAGGAGTAGGGTTTTACGCGTCATCGCGGCCCGAACCTGGGTAAACTGCCCGCGTGTGCTCCTCGATCTGCTCTCCGTGCTCCCTCCGCTCCCTTACCGCAACGTAGAAGGGGCCCCGGTCCCATAGGTGTTCGTGGGCGTCCAGTTTCCACGGGCGGCCACAAACCCCACGGCCAGGAGAGCGATCTCCACATCCTTGCCCAGAAGGAGGGAGAGTCCCTGCGCAAATACATCCAAAGGTTCAGCCGTGTTCAACACAATATCCCCGATGTCCACCCCGCCACGGTTATCAGCGCGTTCCACCAGAACGTGCGTAACCGCCGGATGAGGGAGGAGATGGCGATGACCAAGATCCGGGACGTCAGCGAGCTTTACGCTCTGGCTGACAAATGTGCACGTGCTGAAGAAGGGAGGAGACTCCCCGGAGAGGATACCGGTGCAGGAGGAAGTGACAGCGAGGATGCCGCCCCGGCAAGGAAAGACCGGCGGCGGAATAACAGGAAGAAGAAGAACAAGGAGGTACTGGTTGTTGAGCAGTCCGGCAAGGAGGCTCCCGCCAAGAAGACACAGGCTGGTGGCTCCGGCAAGGAGGCCGTCCCTGTGGCGGCAGCCGACAAGCAGGACGGCTCCGACAAGCAGTACTGCAAGATCCACCGCACCAAGGGCCACGACCTCCAAAACTGCAAAAGGGTAGAGTACCTCGTAGAGCAGCAGAAGGCTGAATACGAGCGTCGCGACAAGGGGAAGGCCCAAGGAGGCGGAGGAGAGCCCAGCAAGAAGCGGCCGTTCAATGGCCGAGGAGGACGCCGCGGCAAGGCCAAGCAGCGGCAAGGAGATAGACCTCCCCGGGGCCGCGACAAAGACGAAGACGAAGACGATGACGAGGACATGGACGAAGGAGACAACAGCGAGCAGGAGTTCCAGAAGGACACAGAAGTTCTGTGCGTCGATGGAGGTGCCTCTCTGCACACTTCCCACCGCCAACTCAAACAATGGGTGCGGGAAGTGAATGCAGCTGAGCCACCCGTCGAGTCGTGCAGGCTGCTGAAATGGTCCGACACGCCCATCATCTTCGACCTCGAGGACCACCCTGACCGCACAACCGTGGTCGGGTGCTTGCCGATGTTGGTTTCACCAACTATCCGCAACCTCAAGGTCACCAAGATGTTGGTTGACAGCGGGGCCGACCTCAACTTGATTTCCTCCGCTGTGATCAAGAAACTGCAGATCCCCGACAGCGAGCTCGAGGAAACCGGGACGTTCCAAGGAATCAACCCGGGAAGGAGCAAGCCGAAGGGGAAGATTACACTGCCGGTGACCTTTGGTGGGGAGCTCAACTTCAGGACGGAGAGGATCACGTTCGACATTGCCGATATCCCATTGCCGTACAATGGGATACTTGGCCGTCCTGCGCTCGCCAAGTTCATGGCAGCTTCCCACTACGCGTACAACATGCTCAAGATGCCAGGGCCGATAAGCGTCATCTCTGTCCCCGGCGACAAGAAGGATGCGCTTATTTGCGCCGACAAGATCTACCGGGATGCAGCAGCCGCGGCAGACAGCAAGACACTTGCCGCTGAAGCTCCCGGGGGGAAGATCAAGACCAAGTCCGGCAAGAGTTCTGGAGCCCACTCCGGCAAACGCACCTCTTCGGAGTGCTGCGCTCCCGTCGAGGATGCACCATCGAGCTCAACCGGCAAGTGCAAGAAGGGAATGGCAGCTCCACCGGCAACCAAGAAGGTGTCCGCCAAGGAGGACGGCACTGGTGGTACCTTCACCATCAGTGCTACACTCGACCCCAAATAGGAAAGCGCGCTCGTTGCCTTCCTGCGGGCGAATGTGGACGTGTTTGCATGGCAACCGTCTGACATCCCCGGCGTTCCCAGGAAGGTAATTGAGCACAAGCTTGCTGTTTGTCCTCACGCGCGGCCCGTCAAGCAGAAGGTCAGAAAGCAAGCGGTGGAGCGCCAAGAGTTCATCGCCGAAGAAATCAAGAAGTTGGAAGCAGCAGGCCTGGTTAGAGGTGTACTACATCCCACGTGGTTGGCCAATCCAGTTGTCGTGCGCAAGGCTAATGGGAAGTGGAGACTTTGTATAGACTTCACTGATGTGAATAAAGCTTGTCCTAAGGATCCATTCCCCTTGCCGCGCATTGACCAGATTGTGGACTCCACGGCTAGATGTGAGTTGCTTTCATTTCTCGATGCATACTCAGGTTACCACCAGATATTCATGGCTGAGGAAGATGAAGAGAAGACTGCATTCATTACTCCATGTGGCACATATTGCTTCATACGCATGCCCTTTGGATTGAAGAATGCAGGCTCAACATTTGCGAGGGTGGTACACACTGCTTTTGAGCCACAGATACACAAGAATGTAGAAGCCTACATGGATGATATAGTGGTCAAGAGCAAGAGCAAGGATACCCTGATTCAAGACTTGGAAGAAACCTTTGAGAATCTGCGCAAGATACAACTCAAGTTGAACCCCGAGAAGTGCGTCTTCGGAGTCCCCTCCGGCAAGCTTCTCGGGTTCTTCCTGTCCCAGAGGGGGATTGAAGCTAATCCCGACAAGATTAAAGCCATCAAGCAGATTGAAGCCCCGAAGCGCGTCAAGGACGTAAGAAGACTTGCTGGTTGCGTGGCTGCCCTCAGCAGGTTCATTTCAAAGTCTGCAGAACGCGCCCTGCCTTTCTTCAAAATCTTGAAAAAGGCAGGTCCTATGAAATGGACTCCAGAAGCGGAGGCTGCGCTGCAAGACTTAAAAGGATACCTATCCTCCACTCCAATACTTGTCGCACCTAAACCACAAGAAAAGTTGTTGCTGTACTTAGCGGCAACCAATCAAGTGGTTAGTGCTGCGTTAGTAGCAGAGAGGGAGGCACATGAGGAACCCACATCCCCGGCAAGCGCATTCAGCGACAAGCAGGGGGCTTCCCCGACTAGCTCTGGCCCCGACAAGGACAAGTCTGCGCAGGAACAAGGAGAAGTGCGAAAGAAGATGGTACAGCGCCCAGTTTATTTTGTAAGTTCCCTCTGGCAGGGGGCTAGATCAAGATACTCTGGAGTGCAGAAGTTACTTTCCGGCCTCCTCATGGCCTCAAGAAAGCTGCGCCATTACTTCCAAGCACATGAGATAACAGTAGTCACTCGCTTTCCGTTGAAGAGGATATTGCAAAATCCAGAAGCAACAGGCAGGATCGTCGAGTGGGCATTGGAGCTGTCAAGTTTTGGTCTCAAGTTTGAGAGTACTTCAACCATACAGAGCAGAGCTTTGGCAGAGTTCATAGCAGAATGGACCCCAACACCAGATGAAGAAGTTCCAGAGACAAGCATCCCCGTCCAAGAAGCAAGCAAGGAGTGGATAATGTACTTCGTTGGTGCCTTCTCGCTACAAGGCACCGGCGCTGGCGTGTTACTCATAGCACCCACCGGAGAGCACCTCAAGTATGTTGTTCAAATGCACTTTCCCAAGGAGCAAGCGACAAACAATACTGCCGAGTATGAAGGTTTGCTTGCCGGTCTCAGAATTGCGGCCGAACTTGGGATCAAGAGGCTGATTGTGCGGGGAGACTCACATTTGGTGGTCCGACAAGTAAACAAGAGTTACCAGAGCCCTCTGATGGAAGCTTATGTCGATGAAGTGAGGAAGCTTGAAGAGCACTTTGAAGGCCTACAGATGGATCACGTTCCAAGAGCTCAGAATGACATCGCAGATGGCCTTTCAAAGTGTGCTGCAATGAAGTTACCTGTGGAACCAGGGGTCTTCGTGCTCAAGCTAACTCAGCCATCCGTTACACCATCAGTTGGGCAGAGCAAGAAGAGGAAGTTGGTCTCCGGCGACTACTTGCCGGCGGATCTTCCCGAAGCCGCCGCCAAGGTCCCCAAGATCAGCAATCAAAATGCTGAGGAACAATCTGCTCCTGCGGACCCAAGGGTATGTACAGTTGAAGCAGGCGTTCCCGACAAGCCTTGCCTCGGCAGGCTTGCCGGGGAACCCTCAGCTCCGGCAGAGCCGCAGGTTCTTGCCGTAGAAGCTGAGGTTCCCGCAGCAGCCCTGATGCCTTTAGTCCTTGTTGTTGAGCCTCAAGCTCCAGCATGGGCACAGCAAATCGTCCTTTTTCTTCAGACTAGAGAACTTCCCGAGGAACCAGAAGAGATAGAGAGGATAACCAGACAGTCAAGTATGTACCAGTTCGTTGGCAACGAACTGTACAGAAGAAGACTCAATGGTGTCAGATTGAAGTGCATTTCCCGGGAAGATGGACAGAAGCTATTGGCAGAGATACACGGAGGCATATGTGGTCACCACATTGGCGCAAGAGCACTTGCCGGAAAGGCGTTCCGGCAAGGTTTCTTTTGGCCAGAAGCCCTCCAAGATGCAACTGCACAAGTAACCAAGTGCGAAGCGTGCCAGTTCCATGCCAAACAAATCCACCAGCCAGCTCAAGCTCTCCAGACGATCCCTTTGTCCTGGCCCTTCTCGGTCTGGGGGCTCGACATCCTCGGCCCCTTTCCCCGCGCTGTCGGGGGCTTTGAGTACTTGTACGTCGCAATCGACAAGTTCACAAAGTGGCCAGAAGTGGAACCAGTGAGAAAGGTGACAGCACAGTCAGCAGTCAGGTTCTTCAGATCAATAGTTTGCCGTTTCGGGATCCCTAACAGGATCATCACCGACAACGGCACACAGTTCACAAGCCGCACCTTCATGCAATACGTCCAAGACCTTGGCGCCAAGGTCTGCTTCGCTTCTGTTGCTCACCCAAGGAGCAATGGTCAAGCGGAGAGGGCAAACGCTGAAGTGCTGCGCGGACTGAAGACAAGAACCTTCGACAGGCTGCACAAGTGTGGAAGAAACTGGATAGAGGAGTTGCCGGCGGCTCTTTGGTCAATCAGGACGACACCAAATCGAGCCACCGGACGGACACCCTTTGCTCTCGTCTATGGAGCGGAGGCAGTTCTCCCCACGGAACTCGTATACGGGTCTCCTCGAGTGCTCGCTTATGACGAGCTCGAGCAAGAGCAACTGCGACAAGATGATGCATTGCTCCTTGAGGAGGAACGTCTCCATGCTGCTGTACGAGCTGCTCGATACCAGCAAGCCTTGCGTCGCTATCATAGCCGCAAGGTCAAGGCCAGGAGCCTCGAGGAAGGCGACCTTGTTCTTCGGCGCGTTCAGTCCGCCAAGGGCTCCAACAAGTTGACGCCGAAGTGGGAAGGCCCTTATCGGGTGAGACAAGTCACAAGGCCTGGCGCTGTCCGCCTTGAGACCGAAGAAGGCTTACCGGTGAGCAACTCCTGGAACATAGAGCATCTTCGCAAGTTTCACCCGTAAGGCGCGGTTGCCGTGATCCGCTCCGGCAACCACCTTTTGTACAAGTCTTGCCGCTGTTGCATGTAAACCTTTGTACAAAGCCGGGCGCAGACCCCGTGCATCAGTAAAACTTTTGTGCCTCGCACCATTTGTCATTTCGTGCTTTTCCTTTTACTTGCATGTGTCATCTGACATTTTGTGCAGCACACACCCCCGGTAAGTAGTAACAAGCCGCAAGGCTCCGTACTTGTATTTTCTCCTCTTTTGCCTTTCTCTCTGAAACAGAAGGAATATTCCTCGCGCACAAGTTTGCCGGGGGGGAAGGAGATAGAAGTATGGACCAAGTGCTGTTCAAGAAAGAAAAGTCTTGCCGGGAAGCAAACAATCCATGAAAGCTAAGTTACCAAAGTTTGAGCATTCAAATTTTTAAATTTTTTGTTATCTTCCTTGAACAACCACACTTTGTATGGAAAACCTGTGCGCGGAGGAACCTACCCGTGGCTAGCCGCGCCCTTACTTTGTTTCGAGCACGCTCAACGGCTTAAGTGAGCTGCGACAAGTGTCGCGCCCTTACTTCGTTTTCGAGTTCGCTCAGCAATCTAAGTGTGCTGCGACTAGCTGCGGCAAGGTTTTCTTGCCGACAAGGGCTTTGCTAGCAGGCTGCTAAGAGTCCCGCACTCAGCGCTCGCGGCAAGGGCCCCTTGCCGGCAAGTTCCCCTAAAAGCGTAGGGTGGAAAGCATACAAAGTGAAGGGACTAAAACAAGGGAGATAACATTGCATTGATCACCCGAAATAAAAGTATATATTACAGAGATAACTTGCCGCTGTTCTAAACAACTACTGCCTATGACTTAATTGACAGCGGTGAGGGAAGCAAGGTGCCTAGTCTCTTCGGTCCCCATCAATCCTCTGGATCTTGCCCACCTTGGCTACGATGTGAGCGACTTGGGCCTTCAACGCCTCCTGGTCGGCTTCGGGCGGCAGGGTCCGGAGGACGTTGACGAGGTTGATCCCGGGGTTGCGGTAGACGATCTTCGACAACACCCGCTCCATGGTACCCGTGCAAAGCCGGCGCGCCTCGTCAGCCAGCTGCACGGGGATCTTCTCCCGTAACCGCGCGAGAGCCGGCGCCACTCCTCTGAGGAACAAGCTCAGCTTGGCGCTGTGGGGGAGATTCTCATCGGGGGAGTACGCGAGGTGCTCCGCCCTCAGCGCCACCATCTCCATATCGATGTTGGCGGCGGAGGTGACGAGCTCCTCGGTCCACTGCTCCACCGTCCGCTGAAAGTGATTTTGCGAGACAGCGGCGCTCTCCAGCAAGGCCCTCTCGGTATGGAGATCGTCCTTCAGCTTCGTCTCACGGTCCCGGGCGGCGTCAAGCGAGTCGGTGAGGGTAGAGACCTTCATCTCCAAGTCAGCAATGGAGTCCCTGGCGTCGGTGAGCTCTTTGTCCTTCTCGGAGAGGCGGATTTGCAGCTCCGAGTTGGTGTGGGCATCCTTCTCCCGCGCCACGTTGAGCGCGGCGACCCTATCCTCACTCGCCTTCAAGTTCAGCTCCATCTGCGCCACCCTGGCCTCCAGATCCCTGTTGGCGGTCTCTGCGGCAGCGGCGGCATCCCTCGCCTCCTGCAGAGCCCCGCCAATAGCCTGCTCCCAAGCGGTGAGGTCGTCCTCGTGGCTGTCGAGGTCGACCTTCCGCTGGTTGAGCTCTCCTTCCCGTCGAGACAGCTCCTCGGCGGCCAGACGCTGCTGCTCCTCCACCTCGGCCTTCTCGAGGATGAATGCTTGGTGCGCTCCGGCAAGCTCTTCGCGCTCCTCCGCCAAGTTTCGGAGGGCCGCCTGGTTGGCGGCACGGAGCTCCGCGGCGCGCTTCTCCAAATCAGCACCAGCCTTGGCAGCCAGAGCTTCCCGAGACTCCAACTTTGCCTGCCTGGCCCTGTACAAGGCCAGGAGCCGGCGTAGGAGTCGCTCCTCTTCGGGCTCGTCGCTGCTGCCGGGCGCATCGACAACCTTCAACCCGGCGGAGGCGAGGACTTCTCCGTCGAACGTCTCTCCCTCCGCGGGTGCCCTTGATGAGGACGCCCACGGGACTTGGATAAAGACCCCGTTGGCGGCCTCCAGATAAACGCCCGACCCAGCCGCGGAAGCGAAAGGATCGGCGGCCGGTGCAGCGTCCGGCGCTCCTGTGGCCTCCGGGCCAGCAGTGCGGTCGCCGGTCCCTTCCCCAGCCGCGGCGTCAGCGGTCGGGGCGGTCTCCTCAGCGGCTGGCTCATCAACGCCAGCCGTTCCTTCTGCGGCAGTGGCATCGCCAGCGTCGCCGCGCACCTCCTCCTCGGCGATGGTTTCCGTCTCCATCGACTCCGGGGCGGGCGGATCTAGCAGAAGAAAAAGGAAAGAAAGAATCGTCAAGCAAATATCCAAAAAAGAAGAATCCAAGAAGAAGAAAGTACAAGGGTTACCTTCGCGGGCCTCTTCGACAACGGGGTCCCTCGCCGGGGAGTTCTCCCTTGGCGGCGTAGAAGTGGCCCCTGCTGGCGGAGGACCGCTCGCGCCCTCCCTTGGCGGGGTGCTCACCCTTGTCGGGCTGCTCGCCCTTGGCGGGGTACTCGCCCTCGGCGGAGTGCCCATCCTTGGCGGAGCACTGTCCCTCGTCGGGGAGCTCATCCTTGGCGGGGAGGGTGGAACAAGCGGCTCGTCGGGGGCGACCTCCTGGTGCTCCTGCGGCTGCGGCTCCACTTCTGCACAAGACAACAAGACATCAGTACGGACAATAACCTCAAGCGCGCCCGTCAAGCAGAAAAATGAATACCAGACTTACGCTGGGGGGCTGCGCTGGGGGCTGCTCCCTGGAGCAGCAGGCTCGTCCGGCAAGTCTGTCGCTGGCGCATCACCTGCCGCTGCGACGGGCTCGTCGTCCTCGATATCGACCACAGGGATCTTGGCCCTCTTCGCCATCCGCTGGGTCAAGGTCCTGGAAGCCAAAACAAGATCAGAACCAAGCAAGAGAAATCAAGACAGAAGCAACACAAACAAAAGGAAAATGAAAATTGCAAGTACGTACTCTTCCTCCTCTTCATCGGAGCTGAGGGCGGAGAAGTCAAACCCCGCCTCGCGTGCTCCAGCATGAGGAGCTGGCGGAGAAGGCTCCCTCGGGCGCTTGGCGGGCTCCGGAGCTGCGGGCTGTGAAGACCCAGCACCGGTCGTCGCTGAGGACCGAGGAGCAGAAGGAACCCCAGAGTCACTCCGGTAAGATCCCCCTCCGCTTGTCGCTCGGGCACGGGGCGCCTCCTTGACGACCTTGCTTGTCGTGGTGGCACGCGTCGCCCGGCGCTTCGGTTGCTGTCGGGGCGCCTGTGGCCTCACCGTCTCGGCGGCCTTGCGGAGGCGCTTCTTCTGTTGAGGCGGAGGGCTTGGTGGTGGCGGAGAATTGTCCGAGGATGAGGAGGCGTCGTCATCAAGATTCAGAGACCCGCCAGAGTCTTCATCGGAATCACCGGACTCGGCGTCCTCCTCCTCCTCGGCGGGCCCGCTGGACTCAGCACCCTGCCCGGCAGCCTCGCCCATCCCGGCAGGCTCCCCTGTAGGCTCCCCGGCAAACTCCTCGGGCGCGATCTTCAACAGCTTGAGGATTTCCTCCTCCTCGGCCTGGCTCACCGCTTCCGCCGCCTCCGCTTCATCCACTGTGTATCCAAATTCACC
Organism: Secale cereale; assembly: GCA_902687465.1. Taxonomy (NCBI): domain Eukaryota; kingdom Viridiplantae; phylum Streptophyta; class Magnoliopsida; order Poales; family Poaceae; genus Secale; species Secale cereale. The sequence continues at coordinate 777,844,545 of LR738713.1, forward strand.
TGCCGCTGCAGCCGCAGCGGCCTCCTCCATCCTGGAGGCAATGTACGCCACATCCCGCTCGGTGGTCTCCCGGGTGAGCCCCTTCTTCTCGTCGGCTTTGCGTGGTTTTTCAACCAAGTTGTCGACGAAGGCTTGCACGGTCTCCGCTGAAGGCTCCAGCCAAGTGGGGACGACCCCATGGGAGTCACACTCAGGCATTGCCGCGCGGATGGCACTAAGGGCAGTATTGTTACACAAGGGAACTACTCCAACCGACGGTTTGAACCATTCCGGGTGCTTGGGGTCGTGCTTGAACAGTTCCCGGACCATACCCTTCAGTTCCAAGACGGTGAAGTTATAGTTCAGCCCGGGGGGCAGCCTCATGCGGTCTGCCGCGTTGCCGAACTCCCATGCGGGTCTTTTCCTTTCCTGCAGAGGGGCAATGAGGCGGCGGAGGAAGTCAGCTCCAACTTCACCCACAGTCAGATTGGCAGCTCGGAGACGAAGAATCCTAGTCAGGGCGATCTGCAGCTTGTCGTCCTCCGGGGCCAAGTCGCTCCAATCCTTGCCGCGCACTATTGCAGTCTGGCGCGGCAAGGTAAACTGCTCAGGCTCATCTTCCAGAACCCAGCACCAGTCAGCCCTCCACTCCTCCCACTTGCCGCGAAGCTCTCCCTTCAAGTACGCCTCCTTCTTGTTCAGCCTAAAGATCCAGGAGATGCCGCCGGAGAGTGGGGATCCGGACTCTACTCTAGGCGTGAAGAAATGGAGGAAAAGGGCTACATTTGGGTGGACCCCGACATAGTTTTCGCACAGATGTGCGAAAACGGCCAAGGTGAGAACGGCATTTGGGGTGAAATCTAAGAGGTGGAGGCCGTACGTGTTCATCACATCACAAAAGAACTCTGAATACGGAGGGCAGAGACCGCAATAGAAGAACGCAGCAAAGAAGTAGTAACCTCCCGGGAACATGTCGACGGCCACGGCGGGGAGGACTCTGGTGCGCGGGTGATCCTTCGTCTCCCTCGCCCAGAACAAGTAGTACTTGTCCCGCAGCTCCCTCGGCCCGAGCCTCGGCGGGAAGACCACCCTCCTTCTCCGCATGGCTGCCAGCTTCGCCGCCTGCTCAGACTTCTCCTTCTTCGCCTTGTCGCTCTTCGCCTTGTCGCTCTTCGCCTGGTCGCTCTTCGGGGCCATGGCGGGGACGGCAAGGGAGGGCGACGACGCTGCGGGTGGGGAAGACAGCGGAGGAAGAGCGGAGGCAGGGAGCAGCGGGGGTTTCTGGAGATTCAAGGCACAGTGAAGGCAATGGGGGGAAACTGCCCCTGCTTCCTCTGCTTTTAAGAGGGAAGTGGGGGACGTTCCGCATTTCCCCATTAAAGAAACCGGCCACGATCTCTCCCACGATGCCGCAATCGACGCGTGCCGTTAGGGAGAGATGCGGCGAATCTGGAGTGGGAAACGGCGCGGCGTGGGCCGCGTGTGCCCGTGCACTGTTTTGGGCCTGGCCCAACAGCGCTCGGCACCGTGTGTGGCCCAAGCCCGGGGGCTCCTGTCGGTGTACTAAAGTAGGGGTACCTTAGTATCCCGACTTGTGCACGGGCAGTAGCAGCGTCCCGTGGTCTGGCTCACCACGCGCCTGCCAAAGCCCACTCTAGACCCTTTTTAGGCCATTCAAGAACAAAGTATTCAAGTTAAGAGACAAGACCCCGGCAAGAGGAGCTTGCCGGGAAGGCCGCACCAGGCTCAAAGTTATCATTCCAGTACAAGACCCTGGCAAGGGGAGCTTGCCAGGAAGGCCAAAAGAACGGCACTTCAAGGAGGAACATCGTGGCGCATCATGCGCCCCAGCAGGACCCGGAGCGCGACAAGCTTCCGGGCCCGGCAAGGTTGCGACCCCGGCAAGGTGCTTGCCGGGGAAACTTATGCTGTGTGCCTGCGCTCCAGCTCATCTGGCCGCGCGTCGCCCTGGGGCCCTTCCAGGGGCACGTGGCGGATGGTTGTGCAGCCTGAGGGACACGCTGGCGAACCACGGCGACGAAGCCATCGCCGTGGCAAACGGAGACGCCCGGGCGGGCGCTTTTTGGGCGACGGCGACGGGCATTCAATGCCCTTGTCCCCCACCATCAGAGTTAGGTGAAGACCACTGTTCATGCACTGTTGCAACTACCACCGATTTTACATTTTTACCCTCCTCTACGTTGACACCTGTCGGTGACCCCTTTGAGCTATAAAAGGAGGCCCATGCATAACGTAGAGGGGGTTCGATCCCAGAAACTCGCTCACTCCCACGCTCGGTGTAGCTAGTACTGTAGATCTTCAAGCTCCCGAGCCCAAGAACTCAATATAACCAAAGCAGGAGTAGGGTTTTACGCGTCATCGCGGCCCGAACCTGGGTAAACTGCCCGCGTGTGCTCCTCGATCTGCTCTCCGTGCTCCCTCCGCTCCCTTACCGCAACGTAGAAGGGGCCCCGGTCCCATAGGTGTTCGTGGGCGTCCAGTTTCCCCGACAGTGGATTATTAGTAGTAGATATTGATGGATTTCGGTCTACTTACTTTGGCGTACCGCCCATGCTTTGAACCTCAACCTTTCTTGCAATGTAGTCAGCATTGGTTTGCATTCGTGGTCCTGTCAATTGCCCAGCTGTAATTCGTTTACCTCACATAGCTGTTTTATCGTCTTTTGGGAGAGAGACATCACTAGTGAACATCATGAGACTCCGGTCCATATCACCATCATTGATCACATCCGCTATTTACTTTTCGCTTTTACTTACTATTGCAAACATTATCTATCACTACTATCATTTGCGTTTAATCCTTTGTGAAGTACAAGGCCGGAGGGATTGACAACCTCTCTGTACTCGTTGGGAGCAAAGTTATTTGTATCTATGTGCAGGTCCACGTTGATTGCTAATATCTGGCGCCGTTAGCAGTTGACACCTACTTGTTGAACCTAGGAGTCTCTGGGGATTCAATCCTTGGCATCTTTGCTAAGGGAAAAACTTCCACAACACTGCATCTCACACCTTCCACTTGGGGTAACCAACGAGGGGTTAGAGGCCCATCAAGGAGTTTTTCTGGCGCCGTTGCCGGGGACTCCACTCTTCAGGATAGGGGAGTTGCATGCTATCTTTTACCTTTGCTTTTTAGTCTTGTTAGTTTACCTTTCAGTTTTTGCTTTAGTACCTTTTTATCGAAAATCACAAAAATAGTTATCTTGTTTGCTTGCTACTATGGGTTCTACCAAAAACACTAAATGGGAGGAGTACACCCCTTCTTCCATTACCCCAATTACCACTGTCGGGATCTACAAAAGTAATAAACCTTGTGATTATATTAGTCTTGACGGAGGGTTATGCCCATGGCATGGTCTTC
>LR738713.1:777847911-777875768 GCA_902687465.1 Secale cereale
AGCTAGTACCTCTGTTATGCCCAAAAGACTATATGATATGCTTAAATTGAAACCTTATGATTCTTGTTCTTTTGGTGTTCGTCTCGTTGATTCTTCCATAAAGAAACCTTTGGGGAGGATCGACGATGTTCTTATCGTTGTCAATGACAACTACGTTCCCGTTGATTTTACTATTATGGATATTGAATGTGATCCTTCATGTCCAATTATTTTGGGACGTCCCTTTTTACGCACCGTTGGTGCTATCATTGACATGAAAGAGGGTAATATAAAATTTCAGTTTCCTCTCAAGAAAGGGATGGAACACTTCCCTCGTAAGAAGATCAAGTTACCTTTTGAGTCCGTTGTACGGGCTAGCTATTCTTTTACTCTTGATAAAACTTGATCTATATGCATTATGCCTAGCTTAAAGGCATAAAAGAAAGCGCTTTTGGGAGGCAGCCCACATGAATAAATTTTTATATTTTGCTTTTGGTGTGTCTTGATGTTGTTTACTACAGTAGCATCATCATTGTATCTTTGCTTTTCATATTTGTGCCAAGTATAGCCTCTGATTGCTAGAAAGTTCAAAAGTTGTGAGGTGCTGTCCAGGAAACAGATTCTGTCCTTGAATAGAAAAATTCGTATAAATTCACCAGATCATCTTTTTGGTCTGAATTTTTTCGACAGCGTTCTCTATATAATTGTCTTTCGTGCGTCTGTTCTGATTTTTTTTATTTAAGTTGCAGAAGTACCCCGAACAAATCATTTACTACCTGCTGTTCTGTTTTTCACAGATTCTGTCCTGTTTTGCCTTTCCTTCATTTTGCAAACCAAGAGCTTGCTTTTTCTTTGCAAAAACCTTTTGGCAATCTTGAGAAACAGTAGACCTTCAAGAATATCTTTATTTCCAGCAAGGAACAATTATTTTATTAAGGGTACTAACCTCGCTAATCAGATTATGATGAGTTATGTATGAAGGGAGTTTTCAAGTGTGCGAGGGAAGATGATAAAAAGATTCAGGAGTGTCAAGCGCTCAAGCTTGGGGATGCCCCCGTGCACCCCCAAGAAATATTCAAGGAGACTCAAGCGTCTAAGCTTGGGGATGCCCCCATGCATCCCCTTCTCCATCAACATTATCAGTTCGTCTTTCGTTCCGCTATATTTTTATCACTTCATGTGTTAAGTGCTATGCTTGGAGCGTCTTTCTTTTAGTTTCCTTTTTAGTTTTTCATAACGAGTCGGAACTCAGCGTTCTTTATGTGGGAGAGAAACACGCTCCACTTCTACCTAGAACATAACATAGAATTTTCATGTCTATCTTTGTTGTGTGTGCTCTTTGTCTTTTAATAGCTACTATCATGCTCTGCTCTTAGTATTCATGCTTATCTTTATATTCTATGCTGGTCTAACTGATGAATCCAGGTCCTATTTGGACAGTTGTGCTGGTTGTGTTTTCAGGAAAAGAACAGGACGATGCGGAGGATTTGATGGGCAGGATTGCCAAAAACCATGAAGATTGGTCCGTCCCTGAACCACCTCCACCACCAAAGAAGAGGGGCATATTTGTTCTAAGCCCCGAAGATATGCGAGAAGCAAAGAAGTCTATTAAGGAGAAAGGTATTAAAGCTGAAGACGTGAAGAATCTACCCCCTATTGAGAAGTTGTGTGAGCCTACCACTCACCCTCCTATGGTAGAGGTACACTCTCTTTTAGATTTCAACGCAAGTGACATCCCTCATGGTAAGCCTCCTGATCAATGTTTAGATGAGTTTGATAATTTTATTATGAAACAAAACCATTTTAATGAGAGGATACAAAGTCAATTGCATGATAATTCTCTTGCTATCAAAAAACTGCTTGATTTTTTAGATAGAACAGCTAATGATGTTCAATGTCTTGTGAAGCATTTTCATATGGTTCAAACTCAGCTTGACCAAATTTCTAATGTGCAAAGAGATCTGCTTGCTAACAATGCCAAACAAGATGATTTGCAGGCTTTCGGGATTAAGACCCGAGGAGGAACTAGCACTCAAGATCCTCTCTATCCAGAGGGACATCCGAAGAGAATCGAGCAGGATTCTCAAATGCAGGAAGAAGAAATTGTTGGCTCTCCAAAGAAAAAGAAGAAACATAAGGAGACTGACAATTCTAATGATCCTATTGCAGATGAAGAGCCAGCTGTTGATCCCAACAGTGTATCTATATCCGATGCTGAGACTGAAGACGGTGCTGAACCTGAAGGTAAGGATAGTGAGAAGAATGATCCGCCTGAAGTTCGAGAGGAAGAAGCACCTGACAAACGTAAGAGGTACACTAAAGAAGACTTCATCGCAAGAAAACATGGGAAAGAAAGAGAACCATGGGTACAGAAACCCATGCCCTTTCCAGGTAAGTCCATCAAATCTAAAGAAGAAGAGCATTACAATAAGTTTTGTGAGTGGATTAAACCTCTTTTTCTTCAAATCCCTTTGACTGATGCTATTAAGTTACTTCCTTATTCAAAATATATGAAGGATATTGTCACTAATAAAAGAAAAGTTCCTAATGATGCAATATCTACTATGCTTGCTAACTACTCTTTCAGTGGCAAGATTCCTGAGAAGCTCGGTGATCCAGGTATACCCACCATTCCTTGCTCCACAATGAATAATTATGTCAAAACTGCTTTATGTGATCTTGGAGCAGGAGTGAGTGTTATGCCTCTCTCTCTTTACGAGAGGCTTTGTTTAGAGAAACTAATTCCTACAGATATCTCCCTTCAGATGGCTGACAAGTCAACCGCTGTTCCGATAGGTATTTGTGAGGATGTTCCCGTAGAAGTTGCTAATTGTTTAATTCTTACTGATTTTGTTGTGCTTGACATGCCCGAGGATGGGAGCATGTCCATTATTCTTGGTAGACCTTTCCTTAACACCGCAGGTGCTATTATTGATTGCAATAAAGGGAAGGTTACCTTCCATGTGAATGATAAAGAACACACGGTATATTTTCCGAAGAAGATCGACAGGAGGCATGCCCTCAACTCTATAGAGAATATCGAGACCGTGAAAATTGGAGAATGGGACTGTCCACTACATGTGCCTCACAAATATAAAACTATCATGGTGGGGACAATGTCCATCAAATTAAAGGTTTAGTAACTACTTCGTAGGAGGTGAGACTTTTTGCTCTATATATCGCATGTTTGTTGGTAGGACTTGATCAACCTTACTAGTAAACATGTTTTATATAGATAAAAAGTTGAGCTTGTTATGTTTTCATTTGTTTTTAGTTTTTGTCCTACTTGCTGTACCAAGTATTTATGTTTTGAAGCTTCACAATACTACTCACTACTTCAAGTTTTCAGAGAATTCCGCAGCTTTTTGAACTTCGAATAAATTTCAACACTGAAGTTTTCAGAAAAATTCCAGAAAAATTTAAATAAAAATTTCCACGTCGGGAGTGACCCAGAAAGTCCTGGGGCCAGCCAGGGGGACCCACCAGTGGCCCAGGCGGCCAGCTGGCGCGGCTCAGCCCCTGGCCGCGCCCATAGGGCGCCTGGGGCCCACAGGGCCCCCCTCCAGGTATGTCTTCTTCCTCCCTCTCTCTTTTTCTCCAAAAACCCGAGTTCTGCACTTGTTCTTGTGTTCTTGCTGTTCTTGGAGGCGATTCTTCGATCTCTCTCTACAGCCCATCATTTGAGCTGAAATTTTGAGCAAATACTCCCTGGTATGTGACTCCTCCACCCCTCCAATTAGATTTTTGATTGGTGGCTTCATTTGTGAGTATTTAGTAGTTCTTGGTGCTGTATAGATGAGCTTGCATGCATATGTAGAAAGTTATTTTTCAAGTTTTGATGCAAGTTTATGCCTTGGGCAAGTGAGTTGAGTAGTTTGCCTTAGCTCACTTTGTTTTAATCCTCATTTTTGTAAATTGTAAAAAAAAATCAGAAATGAGTTTGTTAGGAAGGGCAAAAGGGTGGCTTGAGAAGAGGAGGCCCGCACACTCCGATCGAGTTACTAGAGCCGCAGCTTCACCATCGACTGCTAGGGTGAGCTATAATGAAGATCATGTGCCCCTGGAGTTGTTGGAAGATACAAGTCCAGCACGTGCGATGACATTTCCATGTGATGAATTCATGGAAGCTGCGGGAATCAAGGATGAGTTTTATAATCTTTGTGCTAATGCAGGTTTGACACGACTCGTCACGAGCCGTGTTACTCAGTATCAAAAACTCACCTCCAGTTTCATTAACAGTTTTAGATATAATCCTGATTCAGGTGCTATTGAGTTTAAAATTTACAATGATCTTATCACCATGACTTTGGGGAATTTTTGTGAAATAATAGGTGTGCCGAATGTTGGGAGGACGGCTAGGATGGCCACTCAGCCCTCCGAGCTGAAAACCGTCATCAACTCTCTCTGCAGCATGGGTACGAGGGATATTCATCGGTCGAAGATCCCCAGCATCTTATTTCCTCACCTCAGGTATTTTGCATATTATATTGCCAGAGGGGTGTTAGCTCGTGACAACACGAGTAGCATTTCTGCTCCGGATATTGCTATCCTGGCAGCAGCCCTCTCAGGGAGGTCTGATTATAATCTGGGTGCCTTAATTTCTCGACGCCTTGCTATGAACGGTAACAAGGGGGACTCATATGGTGGCGTTTATGCCACACTTATCTTAGAACATCTTGGAGGCACCCCACACCCTGATGATAATCCTTTTACTTATTTAAGCTTTGATCTTGCTGCTATGAAAAGGCATAAGTTTGTCACCATGGGTTCTGAGCTTGATAATCTTGTTTATATCTTGCGTTTTGGAATTACCGCGGAACGCGAGATCCGTCTACCTGCACCTCTTTTGTTTGATTTTTCTCGTAGGAACGGATGGTCCTTTGATGTTATCCAGTTCGATGAGTTCATGGTCCGGCATCAGTTTCATAACCCCATGGAGGGGGTTGTGCCCGACGAGGAGAAGCACGGTGAGTTACCATATTTTCAGGAAGAGACCGCCACCGAGTTTGGTGAAGGTTCTTCCTCTGGTTGGCGCTCGGAACCTTCCTCGTGGGAGACTCCGAGGAGTTCGGTGTACGCGCCAGCATCCTTCTACGACCCTTGGACTCACCACCATACCCCCGGAGCAGGAGGCTCCTGGGGGCAGTAGCTGCTACCAACTTAGGCCAAAAGCCTAAGCTTGGGGGAGTACGTGCCCCTCTTACTTTTCCATTGTATTATCTTTTATTCACTTTGATCTTTTCGAAGTTTTTGCCCGTTCTTCTTTATTTCTCTCTTTGCAAAAACAACAAAAAGATTTTCTCTTTCTTTTGCTTTTATTCAACCTTTAAAAAATCCAAAAAGATTTCCTTTCTCTCTTTAGTTTGCTTTGTTTTCAGAGTTCAGCTCGAGTCCGTGATGGCATTTAATTATATTTCCTACATTCGATCGTGCAAGTGACAAGCAGTAATGACGAAGAACGACCGAAAGGAAGCAACAAGGAAGACCGGTATGAACTCTTTTTGTTTCTACTTTTGTACATATGTCTGTACCTATGATCTAGAGACCAGCTTGTAGCGACATAGTGCTATGTTTACAATGCTCTTCCAGTGGTTCATGCTTTCCTTGTGGCTAATCTCGAATAACTAGAGTATATAATGTGTTATTGAAATGATCTACATGCATTGCACTGTTCATAGTCTGGTATACTAAGGTGGTATTTCCCTTTAAAGAATTTTTGGATTGACTTGCCACATGCTTACACATGTTTAAGACTAAAAAGTCTACTCTGCCTTGATGATCTTTGAGTTTTAGAATAGTTATATCACTTTCATGCTCGATTCAATGTTGCTTTGTCGCTCTGCATGATTATGACCGTTATTGCTCTCTAGTTGGTCGCTTCCCAGTCTTTTGCCAAACTTCACCCTGTACTAAGCGGACTGACTGCTTGTGCATCCAAAATCCTTAAAACCATTTATGCCATATGAGTCCACTATACCTTCCTATACATGGTATTTACCTGCCATTCCTAACGAAGACTTTCGTGTACCATCTCGAAATTAATCGAAAGCATTTCTCTTTTGTGCCTATGTTTTAGCTCATGAGGAAGTAGTAGTTAATTCATAATCTTTTTAAGTTGGACAAGTTTCACCCCTGGATTGCATGTATAATGTGCAAACCCCTAATACGAAAAGGAACTGGCATTGAGTGCGCCCGGCTCAAAAAGATAATATAACAAACAAACCCTCCTTCACGCTTTGTTCATGAGAAATCAGAAAACTTTGGCAGTGATAAACAAAGGAGATTAAGAGGATGTGATCGTCCTCATGCGGGAGCCGTTCCTCGAAACTTGTCCAGCTCAAGAAGTGATTGAGTTATCTGCTAGCATTCGTTGACGAAATATGCACCTCTCAAAACGTTTTTATCTCTGTTTTTAAAACCAAGAGCTCTGGTACATGTTTAGTTTTTGTTTCCGACCACGGGTTTTCAACCTTGCCAATAAAAGCCACGGTTCGAGAGTCTCCACCTTCTTTCTTCAAAGCACTAACTAGGAGAGCATAATTGTCATTCTGAGTGTAATGTGCATTGTCCCAAAGTATTACATTGTCTTCTGCATACTTGTGATATGATTTATTCTGAAATTCTTAGTTCTAGTCTCCTTTAAAAACTCTGGAGGAGTCTCTGCATTTATGTTTTGCTTCACTCATGGAGGCTAGCGAGATACCACCCTAATATGCTCAAGCTATGTGCAATGTAATCTTGTCTTGATTTTCAGTAATATATTATTTACTTTTAAGTATTTGTGACTGGTCACTTGAAAGAAGGATTGCTCCTTGCATTGTCCTCATAAGTATTGTTTCAATACTTGCTAAACTCTTTTCGTAGTACATGCTTATATACATCTAATGAAGCAAAAGAGTTTGTCAAAGTTTTCTTTGTCGCGTCCAGTTCGTTGAACTGAATTGCTTGAGGACAAGCAATATGCTAAGCTTGGGGGAGTTGATACGTCTCAAACGTATCTACTTTTCCAAACACTTTTGATATTGTTTTGACCTCATTCTTGCATGATTTGAACTAAACTAACCCGGACTGACGCTGTTTTCAGCAGAGCTGCCTGTATGGTTTTATTGTGTGCAGGTAAAACGGATTTTTAAGTATCTCAGAAAAATCCACGAAAAATCACAGAAAATCCACGCACCCGAAGGAACCAGGAGCCAGAAGTGGGGCCAGAGGGGGGCCAGGGGGTGCCCAGGCGCCCTGTGGGCGCCCCCCCTGGGCCACGCCGGGGGGTCGCCTGGGTGGGGCCCACACCCCCTGGTGCCCTACTTTGCCTCGTATTTTTACTCGCGACACGGAAACCCCAGATCACAAGTTCTTTTCGCAGTTTTCCGTCGCGGAGCCGCCGCCACCCTCTGTTCTTCCTCGGGAGGGCTAATCTGGAGGCTGAATTGGCCTCCGGAGAGGGGAGATCGTCGACATCGTCATCATCATCACCACTCCATCATCCCTCCATGACTTCTCCCTCCATGTGTGAGTAATTCCCCTGCTGTAGGCGAAGGGGATGGTAGGGATTGGATGAGTTAGATCATGTAATAGTTTGTCAGATCGTTGGGGGCATGTTGCCTATCATCTACTATGGTGTTTATCATCTTTGTTTCAACTTGTTATTCTTAATGCTTGACACTTAGGGCCCGAGTGCCATGATCTCAGATCTGAACCATATGTGTTTGCATGAATATATTTGTGTTCATGATCCTATCTATGAGTTGTTTGCACCTGTTACGGTTCGGAACCGGCGATCCCAAAAGTGACAGCTTGGGACACCAAAGGGGATGGTCCGTAGTTTGAGGATTACATGTATCCATTGAGTTCATTGCTTTGTTCTGGTGCTCTTTGACAGGAGCACCTTAATATCCATAAGTTCCTTTTGGCCCCGTTCGTAGCATGGTAGGACAAAAGATGTTGTGCAAGTTCTTATTGCAAGCACGTACAACTACCTACGGGATACATGCCTAATGTTTGATATTTGCCTAGATGATCATTACTTTTCCGTGTGCCGTGCCCCAAGTTAGAATCTATCTCATCCATGCAGCGCCCAACCATCCATCTCCCTAGCCTACAGTGTTTTAAACCCTGCTTGTCACTAGTTGCTACTTTTGCCATTTACCTTCACTATTTACTTTTGCTGTTTACTTTTACTATCACTATTATCACTATCATATCACTGTTACCACTTATCTTTTGTTGCAAGTAAGTATATTTCAGGTGCGGTTGAATTGACAACTCAACAAAGCTTATAAATACTCTTTGGCTCCCCGTGTGTCGAATCAATAAATTGGGTTATTCTTACCCGCGAAGACTATCTCGATCCCTTACGGTTGAGGGTTATCATGCGTCCGAAGGGACACGAGACAACCGTCTCGATTAGGAAAAGCGGGGATTAATAGGATTAATTAAATCCTAACACGTTCATTGGCTCGTGCCGATTGCACCTGCATGCACGCCATCTTTTTTTTATTGCATCTCAACTCCATGCATGCATGCACGCCTTCTGGCTCCATGCGTTTGCTCGTGCCATTGCACATGCATATATATACGTATACCTATACATGTCCGCCTCCTGACTTCCTACGACGTGCTAGCTGCTAGCCGTGCCGGCACGCGTGCCTGGCTAGCTAGCCCAGGCACGGCCCTAGCCGGGCCACGTGTCGGGCACGGCCATTGAGCCACGTGCCGGGCTGGCACATGACGGGCCTGGCTCGCGGGCTATCGGGCCGGCACGCTAAGGCCAGCCCATCTGGCCAGGTTTGCTCCGCGTCGTAGCCAACCCCCGCCGGCGGCTCACCACCCGCGTGGTCGAGCAAGCCGGCCAGAATCACCCGCAACCGGCTTCAGCCAAGGAGGACGTCGTTGCCTTGCCAAGAAGGGCCGCCGCCGTGGATTCGGAAACCTCCGCCAGGGACGGAGCGTCAGAGGCCTCGCCGCCACCTTCCCGGGCATCCATGTGATAAAGCCCGGTGAGATCATCAGGTGGCGGCGAGGGGAGAGCGGGGGAAGGGGGTGGCGGCGCGGGGGAACCCTGGTCGCCACCCGTGTCGCCGAGGCGAACGACGCGGGGGCCGGGGGGAGGGGGAGCCCCGTCTCTTCACATATCCATATTCCTTTGAACCAAAAAAAGTTGATAAAAACTATACCTCACCCGCATGGTGCGAACAATTGGACTCTTCCAAGAAATGTTATACTCTAATAGCATCTCCAACGGCGCCCCCAACAGGCCCCGCGAGGCCGTTTTTTAGCGTCGACGCCGAAAAAATTGGCTCAGTCGCGCCCCCATGATGTCTACTACACGCTTCTATTCCTGTAGACAGTGTTGGGCCTCCAAGAGCAGAGGTTTGTAGGACAGCAGCAAATTTCCCTTAAGTGAGTAACCCAAGGTTTATCGAACTCAGGGAAGTGGAGCTTGAACGTACCCCTTTCAAGCAACCCTGCAATCAAGATACAAGAAGTCTCTTGTGTCCCCAACACACCTAATACACTTGTCAGATGTATAGGTGCACTAGTTCGGCGAAGAGATGGTAAAATATGGATGATAGGAGTGGCAAAGCAAAGTAATATAAATCTGTAATAAAAAGTGCAGCAAGCAAACAAGTGGTAAACGTGAGCACAAATGGTATTGCAATGGTGGAAACCAGGCCTAGGCTTCATACTTTCACTAGTGGCAACTCCCAACAACATTTACATAGTCTAATCACATGATATTTCCCATAAAACATGCAATGGAGACGCACTCGGAGGTCATTCCTTCGTGGTCAAGAGAGGACGAGAATTATGTAGGGCTACAAAAGCACACCTCAAAGTTCGTAGTTCTCAATCTATGGGTTTCCCAATGTCACCGTGGCCATCCAAAGAGAGTACCACAATCACCACAACATATCTCAAGGATAGTCAAAGACAAGCACCAAGAGACTCTCAATCTTCAATCAACACACAAAAGAGGAAATCACTCATGAAAATATTCTTCTAATCCATGTCCAATAGACCGCTGTCACCTTGGTCTCGGGGATTATACTAGATAAAGACAAGTGAGTACATCAATCCTAATACATAGAGGAAGGGGAAATATCAAGGGATCACCTTAGATTAACATAGCCTATGATCACAACGAAGATCACATCATGGGAGAGAGAATTGACCACATAGCTACTGGTAGAAACCTCGGCCCCAAGGAGGAACTACTCCCGCATCATGGAGGGAGGAAGCAACGTCGATGGAGATGAATCCGGGGGCACTTCCCCGTCCCGGCAGGATGCCGGCATAGGAATTCTGGTCCCCCGAAACTTGGTGGCGATGGCGGCGGAGATCGGAATTGCTTCTGGAGAAAAGGGTTCTAGAATCAGGGTTTTCGGGACGCGAGGAGTATATATGCCAAAGGGGGTCACCAAAAGCGGAGAGGGGGCCCAGGCGCCCCCCTAGGGCGGCCAGGGGTGGGGCCGCCTGGGCTGCCCCTGGCTCCCCTCTGGCCCTGCTTTGGTTTTTCTTGAAGCTCCCGGTACGCTGATTTTTCCCGTATTTTTCCCGGAATTTTTAGGGCACTTTTAATATGGGGGAAACCTGAAATAGAAAAACAGCAGAAAACAGGAACTCGCACTGTGGTGCACTGAGTTAATAGGTTAGTCCAAATATGATCAAAAGTGTATGGAAGTGCATAAATATCATAGCAATATCACACAAAAGAGGCATGGAGCAAACAGAAATTATAGATACGTTTTGGACGTATCAACATCCCCAAGCTTAATTCCTGCTCGTCCTTGAGTAGGTAAATGATAACAAGCATAATTTCTGTGGTGACATGCTATCAACCATATAAGAACTTTTAAGTAAAGCAATCAAGGCATGTAATTCAATTCAAGTCATAACAAGCAAGAGTCTATATTAGCATTGTAACAAGCAACATAAGAACATAAAGGTGCAAGAGCTCTCGCTGTCCGTGACTCGAATGTCTCCAAATGGTGTTTGCGTGCAAGAAAGGGGATAGGGATATATGAGAGAGTAAAACATAGTTTTTGTATTGTTGAGAACTTAATCTACTAAAGTTTCACACTTGGTCTTCTTTGGAATCTTATCATGACTCATCCCCAGACCGTCAGCCAGGTACAAGTCAAAATGATCCAATCCCTTTCGATATTTTGAGCACTCATGCAATGGATGAGCGTAAGCAAGAAAGTCGACACTTAGGATGGCAAAGAGAGAAAAATGATAGAGGGGGAAGACAAAAAAAGGTGTGAAAGGCTCACATCAATGAGGACAATAATCGGCGAGAGAAAGCCAAATGATAGATATGATGTGAGGAGTAGGGATTGCCATGCAACGGATGCACATATGAGCTAAGGTAAGCTCTCCAATGGAACTAGTGGGTGTGCATCCAACTTGCTTGCTCAAGAAGACCTAGAGCTCTTTTGAGGAGGCTCATCATTGCAATATACAAGCCAAATTCTATAGTGTGAAGGTCCCCACATAGCTATATGCATGAATGATAATCTCTATGGAGCACAAGGTATAAGATGGAGTACGAGTGTGGATCTCTCAAAAGAAAATAGTAGTGTGCCCCCTTCTCTCTTTTTATTTCTTTTTCTCTTTTTTTTCTATATTTTTTTTTTATTTTTTTGTGGCCTCAATGGCTCCTTCTATTTAAGTCTCATTTGTCCTCTTTGGGATCTTTTGATTTTGTCCTCTTTGGGATCTTTTCCTCACCTTAGGGGCAACACTCTATATATTACAAGAAGTATAGAAGATCTTTCACACTTTACAAAAGTACTCAACATAAAGAAAATGAAACTATCATGATGTATGCAAATGTATGCCTCTGCCAGTGTAGCAGGATATGCAATGATACTAGCGCGTCATGTAGCAATGATTAGGGCAAGGCCCAACTAGCATGCGGCTCATCGATCAAGCAAAAAGCATGTATGACATGAAGATCAAGTCATGAGAAGATGGATGTTGCATGGCAATGTATCTCGGAAAGGCTATGGAAATGCCTTGATAGGTAGGTATGGTGGCTGTTTTGAGGAAGTATATAATGAGGCTTATGATGACAGAGCGTATCATGCCAAGGATTTGGATGCACCGGCGAAGTATGCGCCAACTCTCGAGGTGAGAAAGGGCAATGCACGGTACCGAAGAGGCTAGAAAAATATGGTTAGGTGGAAGTGTCAACTTTCGAATACTCACATTAGTCCGAAGAACTCATGCACTTATTATCGGTAACTCTCAATCTAATTAGGAGGTTCACAAAGAGACAAGTACCCCGAGGAGGTGTGTCTGGGGGTTTGGTTACCCTTGCGCATCCTCGACCCATGGTACGTGAGTGTACTCTAATATTCGATCCCTCCAAAGATTAGTGATCCATCTAGTAGCTAAAGTTCTCAACTATTTTGTAGGTTTTTGAAAATAAACACGGATTGCCCAAAATACGACATCTATCACTAATAGGCTAAAGCTCTTGACACCAAAAGTTCAGACATTACTCATGGCAATACCTCAAAACTATTGCAAGTTACTACTAAAATTAAATAGCAACCTCAATTACCTAATTTAAGTTAACACACACAACTCAGTGCAACAGGCAAACTCTCTTAACAAGATAAACATGAAAACTCAAGAGAGTTCAGCAACCAACTAAACAAAAGCTCTTTAAAAAGAAAAGCATGAAAACTAAGAGCTAAACATGACAGCAGCTATGGAAAGACAAAGAACACACACAGCAAAGATAAGCATGAAAATCCTATGTTGTGTTCTAGGTTGAAGTGGAGCGTGTTTCTCTCCCACACAAAGAAATTTGGGTTCTAACTTGTTATGAACAGCAAGCAAAGCTAAAGAAAACTAAAAAGGAAACTAAGAGCAAGACGCTCCAAGCATAGCACATAACGCATGAAGTGATTAAAATATAGTGGAACGAAAGACGAACTGATAATTATTGATGGAGAAGGGGATGCATGGGGGCATCCCCAAGCTTAGACACTTGAGTCTTCTTGAATATTTCTTGGGGGTGCACGGGGGCATCCCCAAGCTTGAGCGTTTGACCCTCCTGGATCTTCTTTTACCATCTTCCCTCGCACACTTGAAAACTCCCTTCATACATAACTCATCATAATCTGATTAGCGAGGTTAGTACCCACAATAAAATAATTTTTTTCCTACTGGAAATAAGGATAATCTTGAAGAGTTACTGTTTATCAAGATTGCCAAAAGGTTCTTGCAAAGAAAAAGCAAGCTCAAGGTTTGCAAAACGAAGAAAAGGCAAAACAGGACAGAATCTGTGAAAAACAGACCAGCAGGTAGTAAATAATTTTTTCGGGGCACTTCAGCAACTCAAATCAAAAAACTCAGAACAGACGCTCGAAAGCCAATTGTATAGAGCACGCTGTCAAAAAAATTCAGATCAAAAAGATGATCTGGTGATTTTATACGAATTTTTCTGTCCAAGGACAGAATCTGTTTTCTGGACAGCAAGTCACAACTTTTGAACTTTCTTGCAATCGGAGGCTAAACTTGGCACAAAGCTGAAAAGAAAAGATACAATGATGTTGCTACAGTAGTAACAAACATCAAGACCACTGAAAACTGAAAGAACAAACTGAAAGCAAATAAAGGTGGGTTGTCTTCCAAAAGCACTTTTGTTTCATGCCTTTAAGTTAGGCATAGTGATTTTTTTAAGCAACTCTCACAAAGATAATAATTGAAGCATATAAGAGACCATCATGAAGCATATATAAAACATATTTAAGTCTAACATACTTCCTATGAATGGGAATCTTGTAAGAAAATAAATTATTGAAGCATAAAGCAACTAGCATAGGAAGGCAAAACAAGCATAACTTCAAAATATTCACCATAAAGAGAGGAAACTTCTTATTATCAAGATATTTAGAACCATGTCTCCCTCTCTCATTATAAATTTCAGTGGCATCATGGATGAACTCAACAATATAACTATCACATAAGGCATTATTTCCATGATCCAAAAGCATAAAAGTATCATTACTCTTCATATAAGCAAAATCTTTCTTATTAGGAATAGTGAGAGTAAAGCAATCATAACCATCATGGTAATCATCATATTTAGGAGGCATATCATAATCATAATAAATTTTATCCTCAATAGTAGGTGGACTAAAAATCTCACATTTATCATTGTAATCATCATATATAGGAAGCAAAGTATCATCAAAGTAAATTTTCTCTTCAAAATTTGGGGGACTAAAAATATCATGTTCATCAAACGTGTCATCCCCAAGCTTAGAGCTTTCCATGTCATTAGCAATATTGATATTAAAAAAACATACTAATAACATCACCACCATCATGATTGTTATGCAAATAATAAAGTTCCAAAGGTTTTTTAATTTTCTCTTCAAACACATCATGTCCAAGTTCAAGGTAGAGCTTATAAAGCTCTCTCATATTTTTGTTGTTTTCCATTAAGCAAAACTAGTGAAATAAAAACAAGAAACAAAAAGATTTAATTGCAAGATCTAGAGAAGGTGCCTTCTCTTACCTCACTTCCCCGGCAATGGCGCCAGAAATAGCTTGATGTCTACTACACGCTTCTATTCCTGTAGACAGTGTTGGGCCTCTAAGAGCAGAGGTTTGTAGGACAGCAGCAAATTTCCCTTAAGTGAGTAACCCAAGGTTTATCGAACTCAGAGAAGTGGAGGTTGAACGTACCCCTTTCAAGCAACCCTGCAATCAAGATACAAGAAGTCTCTTGTGTCCCCAACACACCTAATACACTTGTCAGATGTATAGGTGCACTAGTTCGGTGAAGAGATGGTAAAATATGGATGATAGGAGTGGCAAAGCAAAGTAATATAAATTTGTAATAAAAAGTGCAGCAAGCAAACAAGTGGTAAACGTGAGCACAAATGGTATTGCAATGGTGGAAACAAGGCCTAGGCTTCATACTTTCACTAGTGGCAACTCCCAACAACATTTACATAGTCTAATCACATGATATTTCCCATAAAACATGCAATGGAGACGCACTCGGAGGTCATTCCTTCGTGGTCAAGAGAGGACGAGAATTATGTAGGGCTACAAAAGCACACCTCAAAGTTCGTAGTTCTCAATCTATGGGTTTCCCAATGTCACCGCGGCCATCCAAAGAGAGTACCACAATCACCACAACATATCTCAAGGATAGTCAAAGACAAGCACCAAGAGACTCTCAATCTTCAATCAACACACAAAAGAGGAAATCACTCATGAAAATATTCTTCTAATCCATGTCCAATAGACCGCTGTCACCTTAGTCTCGGGGATTATACTAGATAAAGACAAGTGAGTACATCAATCCTAATACATAGAGGAAGGGGAAATATCATGGGATCACCTTAGATTAACATAGCCTATGATCACAACGAAGATCACATCATGGGAGAGAGAATTGACCACATAGCTACTGGTAGAAACCTCAGCCCCGAGGAGGAACTACTCCCGCATCATGGAGGGAGGAAGCAACGTCGATGGAGATGAATCCGGGGGCACTTCCCCGTCCCGGCAGGATGCCGGCACAGGAATTCTGGTCCCCCGAAACTTGGTGGCGATGGCGGCGGAGATCGGAATTGCTTCTGGAGAAAAGGGTTCTGGAATCAGGGTTTTCGGGATGCGAGGAGTATATATGCCAAAGGGGGTCACTAGAAGCGGAGAGGGGGGCCCAGGCGCCCCCCTAGGGCGGCCAGGGGTGGGGCCGCCTGGGCTGGCCGCCAGGGCTGCCCCCGGCTCCCCTCTGGCCCTGCTTTGGTTTTTCTTGAAGCTCCCGGTACGCTGATTTTTCCTGTATTTTCCCCGGAATTTTTAGGGCACTTTTAATATGGGGGAAACCTGAAATAGAAAAACAGCAGAAAACAGGAACTGGCACTGTGGTGCACTGAGTTAATAGGTTAGTCCAAATATGATCAAAAGTGTATGGAAGTGCATAAATATCATAGCAATATCACACAAAAGAGGCATGGAGCAAGCATAAATTATAGATACGTTTTGGACGTATCACCCCACGAGCCTGTTTTTCGCCGGATTGGGCCGAAATTGGTGTCGGCGGACCTAGGTCGAACCCGGAGCGCTGGGGGCGCCCGGGGGCGCCGGCGCGAATGTTTTGGCGCGAAAGACTAGCGGGACCGACGAGTCAGCGAGACGACGCCTCGTCATCCTCATCGTCTCGGTTTTCCCGCGGGGAATCAATGGCAAGGCTGCCGTCGGTCAGCCTGCCATGGATTCACGGGCGGCGCAGTGCAGCGATGCCGCCCCGCCTCCCGCCATGCGTTCGCACGCGGCCGCCCCCGGGCCGCTATAAAAGGCGCCCCTGGCCGCGCCGGTGAGGCACCCATCCATCAGTAGTCCTCCCCCTCCTCGCCGCCGCACTTCCTCGCCTCTCTCCGTCGTTCGAGCCCCTCTCTTCCCCCCGGCAACCATGAGCGCGAGGTACCCCGGCGACGCGTCGGCGGCCAACGGTTTCGGCCGCCGCTCGCTGCATGAGTGGGACACCTACCTCCTCCACGAGGCCAACTACCCCGCGCCGCCCGATGTACGCGCTCCGTCGCGGTGGAGGCTCAGCGCCGGCGGGGTCCCTGTCCCCCCTCTGTCCGTCCCCGAGACGCCCGGCTATTTCCACGCCGAGATCGAGCGTGCGCGGGCGTCCCTGACAACCACGTGGCGTGGGCGGCGTACTTCGAACACCGGCAGGAGGAGCGACTCGCCTCCACCAACAACGCGCCGATGTTGCGCGGCCGCAACAACAGCGAGGGCCGCCGCCAGTGGTGGGGCGTCCCTGGGCGCACGCTCAGCGGCATCCTCGCGCACCTCGAGGGCGGCAACGACCCGCCGTTCGAGTAGCCGGGGCGAGGGGTTGAGCAGCGGCGCCGGCCGTGTCAAGGAAAAGCAGGAGGACGACGCCGGCGACGACTACGCCCTGCTCCACGCCTACTTCGATCCGTAGTTTAGGCTTTTTTCGTCCCTTTTTTCTTGTAAAAAACGCCTAAATTTTACCAAAATATGTCGTGTTTGTTGAAATTTGGCCGTGTTTGCTGAAATTTGGCCGAACTGTGGGGGAGTCTGGGGGCGACCTGGGGGCGGCGGCTGGGGACGCGCTCGCCCCCATGACGAAAAAAATGCCGGCTCGCCCCCAAGCGGCGCTTTTTCATGCCCTTAGAGCATCTCCAGCCGTTGGCTCCCCAGGGGGCGCCTAAAATCGCCGCCTGGGGGTGAGCCGGCGCAAAAATTAGGCCTAGGGGTGAGTTGGTCCCCAGTCGCCGGCCCCAGGGCCGCCCCCAGGCGCGTTTTAAAATAAAAGAAGTATAGCACAGTTCGGCGAAGTTCGGCTAAAAAGACGATAAATTTCGGCCAAACATTATAAATTTCGGCACAGTTCGGCGAAGTTCGCGGATTTTCATTACATAGCACATGTATATAAACTAATTAAAAAAACTGGCTAGTCGTCGCCGTCGCCGCCATCGTCGTCGTCGGCCTTCTCCTCCTTGACTCGGGCGCCCCTGCTGGACCCCTGCCCGGCGTCGCCATGGTGGACTGGTGGCGGCGCGTCGTCGTCGTCGTCGCTGTCGTAGATGACGACGACTCCGCCTTCGTCGCGGCCGCGTCGGCGCTCCGCGAAGCGGCACAGGGCGGCGCACTGGCGCTCCTTCGCCTTCTCCAGCCGCTCCTTCTCCATCGCTATGGAGTCCCTGCGCGCCCATTCCAGGGCTGCGTCGTCGTCGTCGTCGAGCTCCGTCGTCTTCACCGGCGCGGCCGGCTCCTTCTTCACCGGCGCGAGCCCCGGCTCCGTCTTCAACGGCGCGAGCCCCGGCTCCGTCTTTGGCTTGACGAAGCGCGGAGGAGGAGCCGATGAGGAGGCGCGCCGGCCGCCCTTGTTGATGACGATGCCGGCGCTGCGAGTGCGCTGGCCGAGCGGCGTCTCCGCCGCCGTTGGCCGCCGCCTCGTCTCCGGGGAAACGCTCTGCCATGGCGACGGGCTCGGGAGAGGTAGAGAGGGAGAGGGAGGGGCTGGGCGGCGGTGCTCGGGAGAGGTAGACGGAGAGGGAAGGGCTGGGCGGCGGCGAGGGGCGAGGCTGGTGTGCGCACAGGCGAGTGAGGCCACCGGCTATATAGCCGCGCCGCGCCCGTGTGTACGCGTGCGAGGGAGGGGAGGCGCCGGCGCGCCGTCCCGTGACGCGCCGCCCGTGAGGAATCTATGGCAAGGCGACGAGGCGCCGTGTCGCTGACGCGGCTGGCCCGCGGCTTTTTCGCGCCAAAACAGCTCTCCTCGGCGCCCCCAGCGCGCCGGGTTCGGCCTGGTACCGCTGACGCTGTTTTCGGCCCAGGCCGGCGAAAATCGGGCTCCTTGGGCGCGACTGGGCAGTTTTTTCGGCGCCGGCGCAAAAAAATCGCCTAGGAAGGTCTTCCTGGGGGCGCGGCTGGAGATGCTTTTAGGGGCCGAACGGCTGGAGATGCCCTAAGAGCATCTCTAGTAGAACCCTCAAATCCTTAAATGTAAAACCAGTTTTAAGGGTTGAGAATTGCCCAATTTTGACACTTTTAAGGGTTGAAAAACAGGGGCAAAGAGTAGAACCCTCAAACCCAACCCTTATAACGGAATAAGGGTTGGGTTTGAGGGTTCTACTCTTTGCCCCAACCCCAACCCTTAAAACTATCATTTGGCATTGCATAATTTTCACTAGAAAAACATAATAAACCTCCAAACAAACACGGAAATAAAGATCATTGATGCATGGTTTAATAGTTTTTACATCACACCACTTCCACGTCCATCAAGCACCTCCATCGGTGGTGGAGTCTTCCACATCGCCATCGCCACCACAACTCATCGGAGTGTCACCTCGAAGAGTAGAGGACGCACCACGGAATATCCTCTTCCTCTCCGCGATGTCCTCCTTGTAGTCCTTCCACCATTGCAATTGTTCTTGATCCATGTCCTTCTTGGACATCATCATGTGCTCCTTCTCTTCCACCATGAGTTCTTTCCATACCTTTGCCTCTTTCACCTTGATCATCCTCTCCTCCAAGTCGGCCTTGCGCTTTGCTTCTTCACGCTTTGCTTCCACTTGTGCAAGCTTGACCTCTTTCTTCTTCTCGGTGATAAGAAGCTTCGTCTCCAATGTCTTCTTTGTCAATTCCTCTCTTGCCTTCATCATTTGCTCCATCTTCTCCCTTAGGCTTGACGCCTCTCCTTCCATCTTCACCCTTACCTTGCCCTTCTTGGTTCCCTCGGGCTTGCCCAAGTTCCTCTCCCCCTCCTCATCTTCACTATCATCCATCCTAAGCATTGCCGACTTCTTGGGTGCGGTCTCTTGATCCCTCAACTTCCACTTGTCAAAGGTTTGAAGAATTGCCCAAGCATGTTTAAATGGGAATGGCTTGCCCTTGGAAGCGGCCATCTCTTTGTACCTCATGCCGGCAATTGTCTCCTATCAACCACACATAATCACATAAGAACAATAGCCACACATAATCACATAAGAACAATAGCCACACATAATCACATAATCAAAATAGTGAAGATATGTACTCACATAGTCACTCTCCACGGTTCCACTAGGTGGTGCTTCCCTCACTTGGTCCATGGCCGCACTCCAACGAGCACAAGCGGGCTTCATCAACTCCCACCGGCCTTGAAGCGACCGGTAAGTGCGAGAGATGAACCCACTATTCTTCGGCTTGATCCTACAATAGGTGTCCTTGATCCTTTGCCAATAACGTTTACCGGTTTGGTCGGTGCCGGTGGTTGCATCCATCCCCACAGCTGCCCAAGCACGAACCAAGAGGATATCTTCCGCCTCGGTGTAGTTTGTCGACCGTGCGTGTGGGCGGGAAGCGGTGGTGAATGCCTCCTCCCCTATCTCGGCCACCTCCTCCTCGTCATCCCCTTCATCCTCCTCATCTTCCTCCAAGTCATCACCAACCCTAAAGGGTTCTAGAGGCGGAGCCCCGAGGTCCACCTCCGCGTCTTGGAGGAGGTTCATGAACGAGGATGGGGTTGCCATTTCCTCGAACACCTCGTGCGCGACGGGAGGAGGTTCCGCGGGCATGGCAGCGGGCTTCTTCCGCGTCGCGAGCTTCTTCCGCGGCTTGGCCACGGCGGAGGACTCGCCGGCGGCCTTGGAGGCAGCCCCTCGCGGCCCACGGGAGGCCGCCTTCGCCCGGCTCTTCTTGAGGGCCGGAGCGGCGTCGGGGGCGGTGGCAGGGGCGGGAGCGGCGGCCGGCGCTGGCGCGGACGGAGGCGGTGGCAGGCCTGCCCGCCACCGCTTCGCCCCGACGGTGGCCGTGGCGGGGACGGGGCCGGCAGGGGCGGCCGTGGCGGGGACGGGGCCGGCAGTGGCGGGGCCGTGGGCGACCGGCGCGGGCGCGGCGGCGGGCGCAGGGGCGGGCGAGGGCCGCCGCTTGGACGGGGCGGGCGCGGACGGGGCATCGGCGGCCGGTGCCGGGGCGGGGACGGCCGGGGCCGGGGCGGGGACGGCCGGGGCGGGCGCGGGGGCGGCCGGGGCGGGCGCGGGGGCCGGCGCGGCGGCCGGCGGGGGCGCGGCGGCGGCGGGGAGCTCCATGGCGACGGGGCGGCGACGGTTGAGTGCGGGATCCCGATCCCGCGCTGGCGCTGAAGTTGAGTGCGGGTTGGGAGGACTTCTCCCAACCCTCACTTCTACAGGCTCAAAACGAGTTTGAGGGTTGGACCTCTAATTTTTTTTACAGGTTTAAGGGTTTAAGGGTTCTAGTCTATGTCGTTTTTCGGACGAAAACTGTAAAAAAAACGGTTATTTTTAAGGGTTTGGGGGTTTGAGGGCTCTACTAGACTTGCTCTAAAGGTAGGGAGTACATTTTTGCAAGAAAAGTTAATAAAATTCTCCTCTAATTGCTTCCCAGCGGCCAGCACTGTAGGTCCCTGCATTGCCTCTTGCAAGTGAGAGGATCCGGCCTGAACCGAACCAGTCCACACTCTCTCCAATCTCAATTTTCCCCACCCGAAACCCTCGCCCCCGGCCGCACCATGCCGCCGCCGCCGCCGGTGCTGATGGAAGAGATCCTCGAGGAGGTATTCTTCCGTCTTCCGCCGGACGAGCCCGCCTGGCTCGTGCGCGCCTCCGCCGTCTGCAAGCCATGGCGCTGCATCCTCGCCGACTCCGGCTTTCGCCGCCGCTACCGTGAGTTCCATCCAACACCTCCCGTCCTGGGACTCTTCGAGAAGCTCAGCCCCTGCATCGTCCCCCTCCCCGCCCTCTTCCCTGCCCAGCCCAACCATCATGACTGGGCTCCCATGGACTGCCGCCATGGCCGCGCCCTCTTCCGCCAGTTCGGGGAGACCGATGACCTCATCGTGTTGGACCCTGTGACGGGCCACCAGCGCCGCCTGCCCTGGCCCCAGCCCCATGACGACTTGACCAAGTGCAGTGCGGCGGTGCTCTGCGCGGCACAAGGCTGCGACCACCACAGTTGTTGCCAAGACGGGCATTTCTTTGTGGCATTCGTGACCACAGAAGAAGAAGAAGTCCCATTGGGCTGGCTCTACTCATCCGAGACTCGCGTGTGGAGCAACCTCACCTCTGTTCATCACCCCAATGCCAGATTTATCAATGGCTTTGGCGAGTCTAGCGTCCTTTTGGGCGATGCACTGTACTTTAACGGCGGTCGCATCATCGAGTGCCAACTTGGTACACTCCGCTTGTCAATGTTCAAGAAGCCGATTGATCATTGCGATGGGATTCTCATGACGACGGAAGATGGTGGGCTGGGATTCGCTGCTGTGGTGGATGCGGCAAATCTAACCCTGTGGTCGAGGGAGGCCGGACCCGAGGGAGCCATGGGATGGACAACACTCAGGGTGATTGATCTGAAGATGCTACTCCCTGATGCCGACCTCTCGATCAGAAGTTTCACAACAACTGAATATGTCCCAACAGTTGGAGGTGCGGTTTATGAGTTTCCATGTCCATTGTTGAGTGGCTTCGTGGAGGGGACCCAAGTAATTTTTGTAACCACAAGTGTTGGTTCCTACATGGTCGATCTCAAGGCAGGGCGAGCCAGGAAGGTGTCTGGTCCTGGCAGACAATTCTTTGCCTTCATGAGCTTCTACATCCCAGGTACACTCCTTTGTTACATTCTGTCAGTGACACTTTGCAATATGAAGTTGAAATATGGCACCCGGCAGTCCTTTGTAGGCATGATGATATATTTACTAAAGTATTGCATGTCTGCAGCAATGGAAGCAGCTTCTACAAGCCAGGGGCAATGAGTTGCTGTTTTAAAATGTTTGGCGAGGCGCTGGATCAGCGAGGTGGTGTTTTAAACATGTTACATATGGCACAAAGTGTAGCTGTGAATCTGCAAGTTTCTGTTGGTGTTAGTCTTGGTTTATGGAACTTTGTTTAAGAAGTTATTGCTTTCGTACTTGCAATTTGGAACAACTTCGTTGAAGAAGTAACTTCCTTTGCACTTAATTTCTAAGCACACTCTGGCTTGATCAGCAAAAACACCAGGCCTTCAAGATTTTTGTCTCCATTCTCGACATGTTTGTGCCTCTCTTCTTCCAGAAAGGTGACTCGACTTCATGTGAGGTCTAAGCAGCCATGTCCTTAACCATGCCGAGCACAGCATATACTGTATATGCATTTTACTAAGCAAGCGAAGAAATGGGGAATCAGCGATACACAGGAGCAGCAGCGATACCGCGTGTCTTTGAATTGGGTTATAGATGGAACTATGTTAAAGAATAAAGATGTTGTTGCTTATGTGCTTGCAATTTGAAAAGACCGTTTCAGTCATTTTGTGATCTTCAGAAATATGGCAACACCAGCATGGCATGAAGATGATTTGAATGGACAAAATGATTGACCCTTAACATCTATAATATGGGCACGACTAGTATGAGATCAGTAGCTGAGCTGCGATCGTGCGATCCACTATTGTAGCCCATCAGATGAATAATCAATGGTCCATATGATGGATTCGTGGACATGCACTAGTAGATAAAGGGTCATCGGACCCGGTTCATTTGGGCCTTTAGCCCCGGTTCCAGAACCGGGACAAGAGGGTCGGTACTAATGCTCTGACCCTTTAGTCCCGGTTCAATCCAGAACCGGGGCAGAAGGGTGTCCACGTGGCTTGTGCGCCGAGCCCAGGCAGGAGGGGCTTTAGTCCCGGTTGATGGTACCAACCGGGACCAAAAGGCATCCACGCGTCAGCATTTCTGTGGCTGTGGTTTTTGTTTTTTTTTGAAAGGGGAGGGGGGGTTGTAGGTTTTGGGGGGTTAATTTAGGTGTTTCATATTGTGTTAGCTAGCTAATTAATAGAGAGAAATGTCCTCTCTTATGTCCGTGCTTGCTACGTACTACACATACGTATAGAGATGACTAGACACGGTAGCTAGCTAGCTAGCTAGTAAAGCAAACGAAGGAAACAGAAGATCGTATAATCAACATATATATATATATATGCATACAGAGAGAAGTAATATCGACCATCTCTCCTTCTCCGAGAGATTGATCGAACAACAAGTTCTCGTATATCTATCCGACACTATCGGGCACATATATACAATAATTATCTCTTACAAATATAATCTCCTATCATATGGATGCATGGTCCACATAGTATTCTCCGTCTTCAGCGATCACGTGTTCAAGAAAGAATGCCGCCAATTCCTCTTGAATTGCTCGCAGACGATCTGGTGTTAGAAGTTCATCCCGCATCCGAAACATCTAATTTGAAGTAGGGGGTCAATACATGAAATGATGCTATAAATTTGTGAATATTATTGATTGCTTACGCACATCAAATTGTTCTTCAG
This sequence comes from Secale cereale, assembly GCA_902687465.1. Taxonomy (NCBI): domain Eukaryota; kingdom Viridiplantae; phylum Streptophyta; class Magnoliopsida; order Poales; family Poaceae; genus Secale; species Secale cereale. The sequence continues at coordinate 777,871,715 of LR738713.1, forward strand.
TGTAGCCCCACTCACAGGTCGTGTGGCGGATGGACTCGCAAATGTAGTATCCACAGTAATCATTCCCGGGTTCCTGCCACAACCACTTTACAAGAAATAGAGGTCAATCAAACTGATAAGTAAGAATGCCAAATTGGTATTGATGAAACTAGCGCTTGAATCAAGATATAGGAGATGCGCGCGCGGAACATGCTACTATATAGTACTTACTTTCGGGTATCTAAATTGTAGCTTCTTCGGCAGTCCCAGAGCTTTTTTGGTGAATTTTCTACAAACCCTGCCATGAAGTTGCTGATATATATGCATGGTGGATAATATTTATCGATTTAACTTACCTGACGAGCATTTGAGTCATGTCCGCATACTCCTCGGGATCTTTACGTTTAGAGTCCAAGACAGTTACTACTCCCTTCTCAAGCTTAATCTCTAAGAGAATATAGTGGAAGCTGCGCACGACTGCATGAACTCATCAATTACATCACTATAACCTTGACTGATATATAAGGGAAACCAAATATGCACAAGACAGTAACACTCACTTGAAGTTGTAAGGAAAGAGTATTATATCTTTGTTTTCATTTACCACCAACGATCGTAGCAAGTTGGTCTCGGTATCGTCGGGACGCAATTTAACCTCGGTTGCATCTATGAGGTATGTGTTAATAAACCCAATAACACCTACTTGTCTTTTCTTCAATTCGACGATCTTCAATCTGCATAATATAGTGAGGATAATTATAAATACGTGCAATGAAGATCAGCTATATAGAGAGACTTAATGACAGAAGTAGTACTACTTACAGACAGTAGCAGGTGACCGTTGTTTTATCGAGGGCCAATTGATTGAAAAACTGATAGAACTCCTCAAATGGAACAGGCAACAGGTCAATTCCAACGAGGTCATGCTCCGGTTTAACTCTCAAATACAAGTTATCCCTCCCCCCAGACTCTCTGCAGATTTTCAAGTACCAATCATGCAATCTTCGCATATTCGTTAATAGAGATCTTTCATTTTTGACGAGAGGCTTTTTGTACTCGTATCTTTCTATCTGCACTTCCAAGAAATCATAGTGTACATCGTCGGACGCGTAATCTGCAAGATTGGTATAACCGGGCACCATCCTCGGATCATTAGCGACCATGTCGCTAGACACCTTGAGCGGGGGGCACGATTGGTCCGCTTGTTCGCCGAGCTGGGCAATTTGTTTCCCAGCTCGTCCTTCTGCTAACCTCTGATCACTTTTAGTACTTCCCGACCGCTTCGCTGCTTGATATGACTTTTGAATCATGCGGTCATAGTTGTCCTGCGGCTTACTTTTCGCTGGTTGCTTCAGGGCAGCAAGAGTGCGCTTTGCTTTCACCGCATCTATCTTCTCCTCCGGAGGTGGATGTCTCTGTGCTTTCAACCCTTCAAAAAAGTCCTTCACTTCGCCTTGAGCGATCTTCGTGTTTTCCTCGTCGGACCTCTCGTACGGTAACTTCTCTAGAGGCGTGAGAGAAGGACCGAATCTGCATCGCCTCCCGCCTCTGGCTGTACTGCTAGACGTCGCCGGACCAGTCGAAGCGGCTGTCTTTTTTCCTTGCTTACTAGCCGGAGCAGGAGCAGCCGGAGCGGCGGCAGGTCTCTTCCGCCCTTGCTGACTAGGCGGAGAAGGAGGAGCAGGCTGGCTGCTCGGGCGCGCCGGCGGCGAAGGCGGAGTGCGGCCACGCGCCGGCGGCGAAGGAGGCGGAGTGCCGCCACGCGCCGGAGAAGGAGCCGGAGTGCCCTGATGGTCACTCGCCGGAGGAGGAGGCGGTGGAGGAGGCGGAGTGCCCTGACTCGCCGGAGGAGGAGGAGGAGGCGGAGGCGTCCAGTTGAGAATGTTGATGAGGTCCTTCCGCCATAGGCATGGAGTCTTCAGTGAAGAACCCAGCCGAGTCTCCCCTTCACCGGTAGGGTGGTCAAGCTGGAGCTCCTCAAATCCCTCCGTTATTTCGTCGACCATCACCCTAGCATATCCTTCTGGAATCGGCCGACAGTGAAAAGTGTCGCCGGGTCCAGAAGGATAAACAGAGCCAGCAGCCGCCTTGACCTTCAGATTCATCCACTGCGCCATAAGGTGGCAATTTTGTGCCTGCGTGATAGCATCCACGGGATTCCTCGCAGTAGCCGTCAAGACAGGCTCTGGCTGAAGCAGCTCGGTGGAAGCCACGCTGCTTCTCCGCTGAGATGGCGGGGTAGCTTCGGGGGTAGCTTCGGCAATTCTTTTGTCCCGATTTGCTTCCCGTTCCTCTATCGCTTGTATTCTGGCCCGCAGCGCCTGGATTTCGGTCAGCTCCATTTTCTTCCTCCTGTCGTGGCATTTGTAGCCTCCTGCGTCCGGAAACCCAGCACGCCACGGAAGGGAGCCTGGCGTGCCTCGTGTCCGTCCAGGGTGCTCAGGATTCCCGAGGGCCATTGTCAGCTCGTCGTTCTCTCTGTCGGGGAAGAACGTCCCTTCATGCGCTGCTTTGATATACTGCCGCATCTTCCTGAGTGGTGTTTCCAATTGCTTGTCCGTCCAAATGCACCACCCTGTTACAGGGTCCAAGGTTCTGCCAGCCCCGAAGAACCAAGTCCGGCAACGGTCTGGCCAGTGCATTGTCTCTGGTTCGATCCCTTTCTGAAGCAGATCATTCTCAGCCTTGGCCCACTTAGGCCGGGCTATGAGGTAGCCGCCTGACCCCGTGCGATGGTGATGCTTCTTCTTCGCAGCATTTATACGGTTTGTCTCTGACATCTTCTGACTCTTTTCCGACATCTTATGGGCCACAAATGCGGGCCAGTCATCTTTGATCTTCTCATATATGCCCACGAATTCTGGAGTCTTTTTATCTTTGACAAACCTATTCAGTTTTTTCTTCCATGCCCTGAATTGGTCTGCCATCTTTGAAAGTGCAGCAGACTTGATTAACTCCTCTTTAACTGGCTTCGCCGGATCATCCTCTCGCGGTAGGACGAAATTTGACTTCAGCTCAGTCCAAAGATCTTCTTTCTGCATATCAGTGACATAAGTCACCTGAGCGTCGTTTGCAGCCGGCTTTAACCATTGATGGATGCTGATCGGGATCTTGTCCCTAACCAGAATCCCGCACTGATTAACAAATGCGTTCTTTGTCCGGATGGGTGCAATCGGCTCGCCGGAGCGCGAGATTTCTGAGATCTCAAACTTTTCATCCGGCCTCAACTTTTTCTTTGCTCCTCGTCTCTTTACCGATGATTTGCTCGATCCGGAGGGCTAGAAAAAGGAACAAAGACGAGAGTTAATGAATGCATCAATTAACTAGTCAGCACATGCTTAACTAACATATATACCTCCTGGCCGGACTCGGTTCGGTCACCGGAGCCAGCATCACGGTCTCCTTCTTGCACCGGCATTGGGTCACCGGAGCCGTCCTCACGGTCTACTTCTTCCATGTGCATTGGGTCACCGGATCCATCAATATCATAGCCTAGATCTTCCAGCTGCAGCTCTTTTTCGACCTGGTCATCGGTGTCGTTGAGAAACGACAAGACGGCATTTTGTCCGTCTGCGATTAGGTCCATCAACATCGCTTCTTGTGCTAGGTCTCGGGTGTTGTGGTCCATTGTTTCTACAAATATTTACAACATGCCAATTATTATTCAAACATGACAGATGGATATATTAATGGCAAACGTAGAACCAGCTTCGACCCTCGACTGCTCGGCGATCCACAAACCCTAGACCCCCTCATGTCACATTTTGTCTAGTGTCAAAGGATTCAACAAAACCAATACTTCATCATTAGGCGAAAGTAACAGTAGCATGATGGTACGAAGCTCTCCAAAGTGGTTTTGGAACGGAGTCCCGGATAGGATAATTCGTAACAAAAGACGGATTATCCTATCAGGAACTCCGTTCCAAAACAACTTTGCATAACTTCGTACCAACATGCCCCGGTTACTTCTGGCAAATGATGAAGTCATGGAATTCTTCAATACTTTGACACTAGCTAGGCAACCTCTCGACCCCCCCGACTTCTCGGCGATCCACAACCCTAGACCCCCTCATGT
>LR738713.1:777878093-777911264 GCA_902687465.1 Secale cereale
CCCTTTAGTCCCGGTTGCTGCCACCAACCGGGACTAAAGGTCCCTTTTCAGCAGCCCAAAGGGCGGGAAGGAGGGGCCTTTAGTCCCGGTTGGTGGCAGCAACCGGGACTAAAGGGGGGTATTAGTCCCGGTTTCAGCCACCAACCGGGACTAATGCCACCCTTTAGTCCCGGTTTCAGCCACCAACCGGGACCAAAGGCCCTGTGCTGGCGCGGGTGCGGTGGGATGTTTAGTCCCACCTCGCTAGTTGAGGGAACTCGAGAGTGGTTTATAAGGGCTGCTGCTCCCACCCTCTCGAGCTCCTCTCAAATGCAGGCTTCTGGGCCTAACTCTGCGCGCTGCCCTGTGAGCTTGCTGGGCCTTATAGTACAGGTGGATCCTGTGCTATAGGCCTTGCAGGCTCACTGGGCAGCGCCCAATTTTTTTTTCCTTTTTTGCTTTATTTATTTCTAAGTTCTTTTTTGCTGTATTTAGAGTTTCTTTGTGAATATTATTGCTTTAGGTAAAACCAATTACAAACTTTCTGTTAGTGCAAGTAGTATTCAAATTTGAATAGTTTAAATTTGAAATTATTTATTTTCTTTGTTGCTTTATTTATTTTATTTTGTTTCTACTTACAACAAAATACTTATTGTTGCTATTTTTTTTCAAGTTTTTTTGTTTTGTTTTCTGCATTATTTATTTTCTTTTGTTATTTGCTTTATTTTTTAATTCTTTCTGGTAAAACCAATTACAAACTTTCTCTGTTAGTGCAAGTAGTATTGAAATTTGAATAGTACAAACAGACAATGGTATCATACTCGTTTGTTACAAAGTTGGCATGGTATCATCATAATAGTTGCGGAAAAAAGTCTTCACTTTTTCTTCGCTTGTGTCATTTGCTTATTGCGCCGTAACCATGGATAATCTTCATCGTTTATCAGGATGCTTGGGTCAGCCTTGACTTTGAAGGGAGGAATTTCATGAAACTTTTCATAATCTTCAGACATGTCTGTCTTGCCCTCCACTCCCAGGATGTCCCTTTTTCCTGAAAGAACTATGTGGCGCTTTGGCTCATCGTATGATGTATTCGCTTCCTTATCTTTTCTTTTTCTCGGTCTGGTAGACATGTCCTTCACATAGATAACCTGTGCCACATCATTGGCTAGGACGAACGGTTCGTCAGTGTATCCAAGATTTTTCAGATCCACTGTTGTCATTCCGTACTGTGGGTCTACCTGTACCCCGCCTCCTGACAGATTGACGCATTTGCACTTAAACAAAGGGACCTTAAAATCATGTCCGTAGTCAAGTTCCCATATGTCCACTATGTAACCATAATATGTGTCCTTTCCCCTCTCGGTTGTTGCATCAAAGCGGACACCGCTGTTTTGGTTGGTGCTCTTTTGATCTTGGACAATCGTGTAAAATGTATTCCCATTTATCTCGTATCCTTTGTAAATCAATACAGTCGAAGATGGTCCCCTGGACAACAAGTACAACTCATCACAAATAGTGTTGTCACCTCTGAGACGTGTTTCCAACCAACTGCTGAAAGTCCTGATGTGTTCACGTGTAATCCAGTCGACGCACTGCTCTGGGTGTTTGGAGCGCAGACTGTTCTTGTGTTCATCGACATACGGGGTCACCAATGTAGAGTTCTCTAGAACTGTGTAGTGTGCTTGAGACCAAGAATATCCGTCCCTGCATATTATTGAGTCCCTTCCAAGCGTGCCTTTTCCAGTCAATCTCCCCTCGTACCGCGATTTAGGGAGACCTATCTTATTAAGGCCAGGAATGAAGTCAACACAAAACCCGATGACATCCTCTGTTTGATGGCCCATGGAGATGCTTCCTTCTGGCCTTGCGCGGTTACGGACATATTTCTTTAGGACTCCCATGAACCTCTCAAAGGGGAACATATTGTGTAGAAATATGGGCCCCAGAATGACAATCTCGTCGACTAGATGAACTAGGACGTGTGTCATGATATTGAAGAAGGATGGTGGGAACACAAGCTCGAAACTGACAAGACATTGCGCCACATCACTCCTTAGCCTTGGTACGATTTCTGGATCGATCACCTTCTAAGAGATTGCATTGAGGAATGCACATAGCTTCACAATGGCTAATCGGACGTTTTCCGGTAGAAGCCCCCTCAATGCAACCGGAAGCAGTTGCGTCATAATCACATGGCAGTCATGAGACTTTAGGTTCTGGAACTTTTTCTCTGCCATATTTATTATTCCCTTTATATTCGATGAGAAGCCAGTCGGAACCTTCATACTGAGCAGGCATTCAAAGAAGATTTCTTTCTCTTCTTTCGTAAGAGCATAGCTGGCAGGACCTTCATACTGCTTCGGAGGGATGCCGTCTTTTTCGTGCAAACGTTGCAGGTCCTCCCGTGCCTCAGCTGTATCTTTTGTCTTTCCATACACGCCCAAGAAGCCTAGTAGGTTCACGCAAAGGTTCTTTGTCACGTGCATCACGTCGACTGAAGAGCGGACCTCTAGGTCTTTCCAGTAGGGTAGGCCCCAAAATATAGATTTCTTCTTCCACATGGGTGCGTGTCCCTCATCGTCATTCGGAACAGCTAGTGCGCCGGGGCCCTTTCCAAAGATTACGTGTAAATCATTGACCATAGGAAGTACGTGATCACCAGTACGCATGGCGGGCTTCTTCCGGTGATCTGCCTCGCCTTTGAAATGCTTGCCTTTCTTTCGACATTGATGGTTGGTCGGAAGAAATCGACGATGGCCCAGGTACACATTCTTCCTGCACTAGTCCAGGTATATACTTTCAGTGTCATCTAAACAGTGCGTGCATGCGTGGTATCCTTTGTTTGTCTGTCCTGAAAGGTTACTGAGAGCAGGCCAATCGTTGATGGTCACGAACAGCAACGCCTTTAGGTCAAATTCCTCCTGTTTGTGCTCATCCCACGCACGTACACCGTTTCCATTCCACAGCTGTAAAAGTTCTTCAACTAATGGCCTTAGGTACACATCAATGTCGTTGCCGGGTTGCTTAGGGCCTTGGATGAGAACTGGCATCATAATGAACTTCCGATTCATGCACATCCAAGGAGGAAGGTTATGAAGGAAATATGCCCTAGAGGCAATAATAAAGTTATTATTTATTTCCTTATATCATGATAAATGTTTATTATTCATGCTAGAATTGTATTAACCGGAAACTTAATACATGTGTGAATACATAGAAAAAACAGAGTGTCCCTAGTATGCCTCTACTAGACTAGCTCATTGATCAAAGATGGTTATGTTTCCTAGCCATAGACATGAGTTGTCATTTGATCAACGGGATCACATCATTAGGAGAATGATCTGATGGACAAGACCCATCCGTTAGCTTAGCACTATGATCGTTTAAGTTTTACTGCTATTGCTTTCTTCATGACTTATACATGTTCCTATGACTATGAGATTATGCAACTCCCGAATACCGGAGGAACACTTTGTGTGCTACCAAACGTCACAACGTAACTGGGTGATTATAAAGGTACTCTACAGGTGTCTCCGAAGGTACTTGTTGGGTTGGCGTATTTCGAGATTAGGATTTGTCACTCCGATTGTCGGAGAGGTATCTCTGGGCCCACTCGGTAATGCACATCACTATAAGCCTTGCAAGCATTGCAGCTAATGAGTTAGTTGCGGGATGATGTATTACGGAACGAGTAAAGAGACTTGTTGGTAACGAGATTGAACTAGGTATTATCGATCGAATCTCGGGCATGTAACATACCGATGACAAAGGGAACAATGTATGTTGTTATGCGGTTTGATCGATAAAGATCTTTGTAGAATATGTGGGAGCCAATATGAGCATCCAGGTTCCGCTATTGGTTATTGACCGGAGACGTGTCTCGGTCATGTCTACATAGTTCTCGAACCCGTAGGGTCCGCACGCTTAAGGTTTCGATGATAGTTTTATTATGAGTTTATGAGTTTTGATGTACCGAAGGAGTTCGGAGTCCCGGATGAGATCGGGGACATGACGAGGAGTCTCAAAATGGTCGAGACGTAAAAATTGATATATTGGACGACTATATTCGGACATTGGAAAGGTTTCGAGTGATTCGGGTATTTTCGGAGTACCGAGGAGTTACAGGAATAGAGGAGAGAGGCCAAAAGGAAGGAGGCGTGCACCCCCCTTCTGGTCCGAATTGGACAAGGGGTGCAGCCCCCTTTTCCTTCTTCCTCTCCCCCTCTTTCCTTCTCTCCTACTCCGGAAAGGAAAGGGGAATCCTACTAGGACTTGGGAGTCCTAGTAGGACTCCCCACACTTGGTGCGCCCCCTCTAGGGCCGGCCTCTCCCTCCCTCCTTTATATACGGGGGCAGGGGGCACCTCTAGACACAACAATTGATCTCTTGATCTCTTAGCCGTGTGCGGTGCCCCCCTCCACCATAGTTCTCCTCGATAAATATTGTAGCGGTGCTTAGGCGAAGCCCTGCGATGATAGAACATCAAGATCGTCACCACGCCGTCGTGCTGACGGAACTCTCCCTCGACACTCGGCTGGATCGGAGTTCGAGGGACGTCATCGAGCTGAACGTGTGCTAGAACTCGGAGGTGCCGTAGTTTCGGTGCTTGATCGGTCGGGCCGTGAAGACGTACGACTACATCAACCGCGTTGTTCTAATGCTTCCGCTTTCGGTCTACGAGGGTACGTAGACTCACTCTCCCCTCTCGTTGCTATGCATCTGGTAGATAGATCTTGCGTGGTCGTAGGAAAATTTTAAAATACTACGTTCCCCAACAGTGGTATCAGAGCCAGGTCTATCCGTAGATGATATGCACGAGTAGAACACAAGTGAGTTGAGGACGATACTAGTCATACTGCTTACCAGCATGTCATACTTTGATTCAGCGGTATTGTTGGATGAAGCGGCCCGGACCGACATTACGCGTACGCTTACGCGAGACTGGTTCTACCGACGTGCTTCGCACACAGGTGGCTGGCGGGTGTCAGTTTCTCCAACTTTAGTTGAATCAAGTGTGGCTACGCCCGGTCCTTGTGAAGGTTAAAACAGCACATACTTGACGAAATATCGTTGTGGTTTTGTATGCGTAGGTAAGAACGGTTCTTGCTAAGCCCGTAGCAGCCACGTAAAACTTGCAACAACAAAGTAGAGGACGTCTAACTTGTTTTTCCAGGGCATGTTGTGATGTGATATGGTCAAGACATGATGAGTTATACAGTTTTGTATGAAATGATCATGTTTTGTAAAGTTATCGGCAACTGGCAGGAGCCATATGGTTATCGTTTTATTGTATGAAATGCAATCGCCATGTAATTGCTTTACTTTATCACTAAGCGGTGGCGATAGTCGTAGAAGCAATAGTTGGCGAGACGACAACGATGCTACGATGGAGATCAAGGTGTCGCGCCGGTGACGAAGGTGATCATGATGGTGCTTTGGAGATGGAGATCAAAAGCACAAGATGATGATGGCCATATCATGTCACATATTTTGATTGCATGTGATGTTTATCTTATTATGCTTCTTATTTTGCTTAGTTCGACGGTAGCATTATAAGATGATCCCTTACTAAATTTCAAGGTATAAGTGTTCTCCCTGAGTATGCACCGTTGCGAAAGTTCGTCGTGCTGAGACACCACGTGATGATCGGGTGTGATAAGCTCTACGTTCAAATACAACGGGTGTAAGCCAGTTTTGCACACGCAGAATACTCGGGTTAAACTTGATGAGCCTAGCATATGCAGATATGGCCTCGGAACACTGGAGACCGAAAGGTCGAGCATGAATCATATAGTAGATATGATCAACATAAGATGTTCACCATTGAAACTACTCCATCTCACGTGATGATCGGACATGGTTTAGTTGATTTGGATCACGTGATCATTTAGATGACTAGAGGGATGTCTATCTAAGTGGGAGTTCTTAAGTAATATGATTAAATTGAACTTTAATTTATCATGAACTTAGTCCTCGTAGTATTAGCATATCTATGTTGTAGATCAATAGCTCGCGATGTTGCTCCCCGTTTATTTTTTATATGTTCCTAGAGAAAACTAAGTTGAAAGATGTTAGTAGCAATGATGCGGAATTGTTCCGTGATCTGAGGATTATCCTCATTGCTGCACATAGAATTATGTCCTTGATGCACCGCTAGGTGACATACCTATTGCAGGAGCAGATGTAGACGTTATGAACGTTTTGACAAAAGCTCGGTATGATGACTACTTGATAGTTTAAGTGCACCATGCTTTATGGCTTAGAACCGGGACTTCAAAAACGTTTTGAACGCCACGGAGCATATAAGATGTTCCAAGAGTTGAAATTAGTATTTCATACTCATGCCCGTGTCGAGAGGTATAAGACTTCTGACAGTACTTTGCCTACAAGATGGAGGAGAATAGCTCAACCAGTGAGCATGTGCTCAGATTGTCTGGGTACTACAATTACTTGAATCAAGTGGGAGTTAATCTTCCAAATAAGATAGTAATTGACAAAGTTCTCTAGTCACTATCACCAAGTTAGTAGAACTTCATGATGAACTATAATATGCAAGGGATGACGAAAGGAATTCCCGAGCTCTTCGCAATGCTGAAGTCGGCGAAGGTAGAAATCATGAAAAAGCATCAAGTGTTGATGGTTAACAAGACCACTTGTTTCAAGTAAAGGGCAAAGGGATAGAAGGGGAACTTCAAGAAGAATGACAAGCAAGTTGTCACTCCCGTGAAGAAACCCAAAGCTGAAACTCAAGCCTGAAACTAAGTGCTTCTACTGCAAAGGAAATGGTCACTGGAAGTGGAACTGCCCTAGATACTTGGCAGATAAGAAGGATGGCAAAGTGAACAAAGGTATATTTTGATATACAGATTATTGATGTGTACTTTACTAGTGTTCATAGCAACCCCTGGGTATTTGATACCGGTTCAGTTGCTAAAATTAGTAACTCAAAACGAGAATTGCAGAATGAACAGAGACTAGTTAAAGGTGAAGTGACGATGTGTGTTGGAAGTGGTTCCAAGATTGATATGATCATCATCGCACACTCCCTATACTTTCGGGATTAGTGTAAAACCTAAATAAATGTTATTTGGCATTTGCGTTGAGCATGAATATGATTTGATCATATTTGTTGCAATACGGTTATTCATTTAAAGTCATAGAATACTTGTTATTCTGTTTACATGAATAAAACCTTCGATGGTCATACACCCAATGAAAATAGTTTGTTGGATCTCGATCGTGGTGATACACATATTCATAATATTGAAGCCAAAAGATGCAAGGTTAATAATGATAGTGAAACTTATTTGTGGCACTGCTGTTTAGGTCATAATGGTGTAAAGCGCATGAAGAAACTCCATAGTGATGGACTTTTGGAATCACTTGATTATGAATCACTTGGTGCTTGCGAACCATGCCTCATGGGCAAGATGACTAAAACTCCGTTCTCCGGAACAATGGAGCGAGCAACAGATTTGTTGGAGATCATACAAACAGATGTATGTGGACCAATGAGTGTTGAAGCTCGCGGCGGGTATCGTTATTTTCTGACCTTCACTGATGATTTGAGCAGATATGGGTATATCTACTTAATGAAGCACAAGTCTAAAACATTTGAAAAGTTCAAAGAATTTCAGAGTGAAGTGGAGAATCATCGTAACAAGAAAATAAGAGTTCTACGATATGATCGTAGAGGTAAAATATTTGAGTTAGCGAGTTTGGCCTTCAGTAAAAACAATGTGAAATAGTTTCACTACTCACGCCACCTGGAACACCATAGTGTAATGGTGTGTCCGAACGTCATAACCGTACTTTATTAGATATGGTGCGATCGATGATGTCTCTTACCGATCTACCACTATCGCTTTTGGGGTTATGCATTAGAGACAGATACATTCACGTTAAATAGGGCACCATCTAAATCCGTGGAGATGACACCGTATGAACTGTGGTTTGACGAGAAACCTAAGCTGTCATTTCTTTAAGTTTGGGACTGCGATGCTTATGTGAAAAAGTTTCAACATGATAAGCTCGAACCCAAATCGGAGAAGTAAATCTTCATAGGATACCCAAAAGAAACTGTTGGGTACACCTTCTATCACAGATCCGAAGGCAAGGTCTTTGTTGCTAAGAGTGGGTCCTTTCTAGAGAAGGAGTTTCTCTCGAAAGAAGTGAGTGGGAGGAAAGTGGAACTTGATGAGGTAATTGTACCTTCTCCCGAATTGGATAGTAGTACATCACAGAAACTGGTTCCAGTGATTCCTACACCAATTAGTGAGGAAGCTAATGATGATGATCATGAAATTTCGGATCAAGTTACTGCTGAACTTCGTAGGTCAACCAGAGTACGTTCCGCACCAGAGTGGTACGGCAACCCGGTTCTGGAAGTCATGTTACTGGACCATGATGAACCTACGAACTATGAGGAAGCGATGATGAGCCCAGATTCCGCAAAATGGCTTGAGACCATGAAATCTGAGATGGGATCCATGTATGAGAACAAAGTGTGGACTTTGGTTGACTTGCCCGATGGTCGGCAAGCCATCGAAAATAAATGGATCTTCAAGAGGAAGACTGACGCTGACAGTAATGTTACTGTTTACAAAGCTCGACTTGTTGCGAAAGTTTTTCAACAAGTTCAAGGAATTGACTACGATGAGACTTTCTCACCCGTAGCGATGCTTAAGTCTGTCCGAATCATGTTAGCAATTGCCGCATTTTATGAAATCTGGCAAATGGATAACAAAACTGCATTCTTTAATGGATTTATTAAAGAAGACTTGTATATGATGCAACCAGAAGGTTTTGTCAATCCTAAAGGTGCTAACAAAATGTGCAAGCTCCAGCGATCCATCTATGGACTGGTGCAAGCATCTCGGAGTTGGAATATACGCTTTGATAAGTTGATCAAAGCATATAGATTTATACAGACTTGCGGTGAAGCCTGTATTTACAAGAAGTGAGTGGGAGCACTACAACCTTTCTGATAAGTATATGTGAATGACATATTGTCGATCGGAAATGATGTAGAATTTTCTGGAAAGCATAAAGGAGTGTTTGAAAGGAGTTTTTCAAAGAAAGACCTTGGTGAAGCTGCTTACATATTGGGCATCAAGATCTATAGAGATAGATCAAGACGCTTGATAAGACTTTCGAAGAGTACATACCTTGATATGATTTTGAAGTCGTTCAAAATGGATCAGTCAAAGAAGGAGTTCTTACCTGACTTGTAAGGTGTGAAGTTGAGTAAGACTCAAAGCCAGACCACGGCAGACAAATATAGAGAGAATGAAAGTCATTCCCTATGCCTCAGCCATAGGTTCTATAAAGTATGCCATGTTGTGTACCAAACGTGTTGTGTACCTTTCCATGAGTTTGTCAAGAGGGTACAATAGTGATCCAGGAGTAGATCACTGTACAGCGGTCAAAATTATCCTTAGTAACTGGATGACTAAGGAAATGTTTCTCGATTATGGAGGTGATAAAGAGTTCATCGTAAAGGGTTACGCCGATGCAAGCTTTGACACTAAATCCAGCTGACTCTAAGTATCAATCTGGATGCGTATTGAAAGTGGTAGCAATTAGCTAGAGTAGCTCCATGCAGAGCATTGTAGACACATAGACATTTGCGAAATACATACGGATCTGAATGTGACAGACCCGTTGACTAAACTTCTCTCACGAAGCAAAACATGATCACACCTTAGTACTCTTTGGGTGTTAATCACATAGCGATGTGAACTAGATTATTGACTCTAGTAAACCCTTTGGGTGTTAATCACATGACGATGTGAACTATCGGTGTTAAATCACATGGCGATGTGAACTAGATTATTGACTCTAGTGCAAGTGGGAGACTGAAGGAAATATGCCCTAGAGGCAATAATAAAGTTATTATTTATTTCCTTATATCATGATAAATGTTTATTATTCATGCTCGAATTGTATTAACCGGAAACTTAATACATGTGTGAATACATAGACAAAACAGAGTGTCCCTAGTATGCCTCTACTAGACTAGCTCATTGATCAAAGATGGTTATGTTTCCTAGCCATAGACATGAGTTGTCATTTGATCAACGAGATCACATCATTAGAAGAATGATCTGATGGACAAGACCCATCCGTTAGCCTAGCACTATGATCGTTTAAGTTTTACTGCTATTGCTTTCTTCATGACTTATACATGTTCCTATGACTATGAGATTATGCAACTCCCGAATACCGGAGGAACACTTTGTGTGCTACCAAACGTCACAACGTAACTGGGTGATTATAAAGGTACTCTACAGGTGTCTCCGAAGGTACTTGTTGGGTTGGCGTATTTCGAGATTAGGATTTGTCACTCCGATTGTCGGAGAGGTATCTCTGGGCCCACTCGGTAATGCACATCACTATAAGCCTTGCAAGCATTGCAGCTAATGAGTTAGTTGCGGGATGATGTATTACGGAACGAGTAAAGAGACTTGTTGGTAACGCGATTGAACTAGGTATTGAGATACCGACGATCGAATCTTGGGCATGTAACATACCGATGACAAAGGGAACAATGTATGTTGTTATGCGGTTTGACCGATAAAGATCTTCGTAGAATATGTGGGAGCCAATATGAGCATCCAGGTTCCGCTATTGGTTATTGACCGGAGACGTGTCTCGGTCATGTCTACATAGTTCTCGAACCCGTAGGATCCGCACGCTTAAGGTTTCGATGATAGTTTTATTATGAGTTTATGAGTTTTGATGTACCGAAGGAGTTCGGAGTCCCGGATGAGATCGGGGACATGACGAGGAGTCTCAAAATGGTCGAGACGTAAAAATCGATATATTGGACGACTATATTCGGACATCGGAAAGGTTCCGAGTGATTCGGGTATTTTCGGAGTACCGAGGAGTTACGGGAATAGAGGAGAGAGGCCAAAAGGAAGGAGGCGTGCACCCCCCCTTCTGGTCCGAATTGGACAAGGGGTGCAGCCCCCTTTTCCTTCTTCCTCTCCCCCTCTTTCCTTCTCTCCTACTCCGGAAAGGAAAGGGGAATCCTACTAGGACTTGGGAGTCCTAGTAGGACTCCCCACATTTGGTGCGCCCCCTCTAGGGCCGGCCTCTCCCTCCCTCCTTTATATACGGGGGCAGGGGGGCACCTCTAGACACAACAATTGATCTCTTGATCTCTTAGCCGTGTGCGGTGCCCCCCTCCACCATAGTTCTCCTCGATAAATATTGTAGCAGTGCTTAGGCGAAGCCCTGCGACGATAGAACATCAAGATCGTCACCACGCCGTCGTGCTGACGGAACTCTCCCTCGACACTCGGCTGGATCGGAGTTCGAGGGACGTCATCGAGCTGAACGTGTGCTAGAACTCGGAGGTGCCGTAGTTTCGGTGCTTAATCGGTCGGGCCGTGAAGACGTACGACTACATCAACCGCGTTGTTCTAACGCTTCCGCTTTCGGTCTACGAGGGTACGTAGACTCACTCTCCCCTCTCGTTGCTATGCATCTGGTAGATAGATCTTGCGTGGTCGTAGGAAAATTTTAAAATACTACGTTCCCCAACAGGTTATACATACATAGAGTCACGGGCCAGGTGATGTGATTGCTGCTCTGCTCCCCGAAAGGATTAATGCCATCCGCGCTTAAAGCAAACCATACGTTCCTTGCGTCCTTTGCAAACTCCTCCCAGTACTTTCTCTCGATTTTTCTCCACTGCGACCCGTCAGCGGGTGCTCTCAACTTCCCGTCTTTCTTACGGTCCTCACTGTGCCATCGCATCAACTTGGCATGCTCTCTGTTTCTAAACAAACGTTTCAACCGTGGTATTATAGGAGCATACCACATCACCTTCGCAGGAACCCTCTTCCTGGCGGGCTCGCCATCAACATCACCAGGGTCATCTCGTCTGATCTTATACCGCAATGCACCGCATACCGGGCATGCGTTCAGATCGTTGTATCACCGCGGTAGAGGATGCAGTCATTAGGGCATGCATGTATCTTCTGCACCTCCAATCCTAGAGGGCATACGACCTTCTTTGCTGCGTATGTACTGTCGGGCAATTCGTTATCCTTCGGAAGCTTCTTCTTCAATATTTTCAGTAGCTTCTCAAATCCTTTGTCAGCCACAGCATTCTCTGTCTTCCACTACAGCAATTCCAGTACGGTACCGAGCTTTGTGTTGCCATCTTCGCAATTGGGGTACAACCCTTTTTTGTTATCCTCTAACATGCGATCGAACTTCAGCTTCTCCTTTTGACTTTCGCATTGTGTCCTTGCATCGACAGTGACCCGGCGAAGATCATCATTTGGTTCCTCTTGATCTTCAGCAGCTTCACCCGTTGCAGCATCATTGGGCACATCGTCTGGTTCCTCTTTGTCGGTGTACTAAGATAGGGGTACCTTAGTACCCCAACTTGTGCACGGGCAGTAGCAGCTTCCCGTGGCAGGGCTTACAACGTGCTCGCCGGAAACCATTCTAGTCCCTATGAAGCCATTCAAGAACAAAGTATACAAGTCAGAAGACCAAGGCCCCGGCAAGAGGAGCTTGCCGGGAAGGCCGTACCAGGCTCAAGGTTACCACTTTAACACAAGACCCTGGCAAGAGGAGCTTGCCAGGAAGGCCAAGGAACACGTATCTCAAGAGATGCCTCGGCGCACCTTGCGCCCCGGCAGGACCCGGAGAGCGACAAGCTTCCGGGCCCGGCAAGATCAAGACCCCGGCAAGGTGCTTGCCGGGGAAGCCTGCGCTGTGTGCCCGCGCTCCAGCTCATCGGCCCACGCGTCGCCCTGGGGCCCTTCCAGGGATGCGTGGCGGATGGCTGTGCAGCCTGGGGGACACCGTGGCAAGCCACGGTGACGAGGCTACCGCCGTGGCGAACGGAGAAGCATGGACGGACGCTTTTGGGGTCGACGGCGACGGGCATTTAAGGCCCTTGTCCCCCACTGTCAAAGTTAGGTGAAGACCACTGTTTATCCACTGTTCACGCACTATTCACGCACTGTTACAACTACCACCAAAATTACACTTTTGCCCTCCTCTACGTTGACACCTGTCGGTGACCCCTTTGGGCTATAAAAGGAGGCCCATGCACAACGTAGAGGGGGTTCGATCCCAGAAACTTGCTCATACTCTCGCTCGGTGTAGCTAGTACTGTAGCTCTTCAAGCTCCCGAGCTCAAGAACTCAATACAACCTAAGGCAGGAGTAGGGTTTTACGCGTCCGCGCGGCCCGAACCTGGGTAAACTGCCCGCGTGTGCTCCTCGATCTGCTCTCCGTGCTCCCTCCGCTCCCTTACCGCAACGTAGAAGGGGCTCCGGTCCCATAGGTGCTCGTGGGAGGACAGTTTCCCCCGACATCTTTGGCGCGGTGTACTAAGATAGGGGTACCTTAGTACCCCAACTTGTGCACGGGCAGTAGCAGCTTCCCGTGGCGGGGCTTACCACGTGCTCGCCGGAAACCTTTCTAGTCCCTATGAAGCCATTCAAGAACAAAGTATACAAGACAGAAGACCAAGGCCCCGGCAAGAGGAGCTTGCCGGGAAGGCCGCACCAGGCTCAAGGTTATCGCTTTGACACAAGACCCTGGCAAGAGGAGCTTGCCAGGAAAGCCAAGGAATGCATATCTCAAGAGATGCCTCGGCGCACCTTGCGCCCCGGCAGGACCCGGAGAGCGACAAGCTTCCGGGCCCGGCAAGATCAAGAACCCGGCAACGTGCTTGCCGGGGAAGCCTGCGCTGTGTGCCCGCGCTCCAGCTCATCGGCCCACGCATCGCCCTAGGGCCCTTCCAGGGGCGCGTGGCGGATGGATGTGCAGCCTGGGGGACACGGTGGCAAGCCACGGTGACGAGGCTACCGCCGTGGCGAACGGAGAAGCATGGACGGACACTTTTGGGGTCGACGGCGACGGGCATTTAAGGCCCTTGTCCCCCACTGTCAAAGTTAGGTGAAGACCACTGTTCATCCACTGTTCACGCACTGTTACAACTACCACCAAAATTACACTTTTACCCTCCTCTACGTTGACACCTGTCGGTGACCCCTTTGGGCTATAAAAGGAGGCCCATGCACAGCGTAGAGGGGGTTCGATCCTAGAAACTCGCTCATACTCTCGCTCGGTGTAGCTGTTACTGTAGATCTTCAAGCTCCCGAGCCCAAGAACTAAATACAACCCAAGGCAGGAGTAGTGTTTTACGCGTCCGCGCGGCCCGAACCTGGGTAAAACTGCCCGCGTGCGCTCCTCGATCTGCTCTCCGTGCTCCCTCCGCTCCCTTACCGCAATGTAGAAGGGGCTCCGGTCCGTCCCTTCTACGTTGCGGTAAGGGAGCGGAGGGAGCACGGAGAGCAGATCGAGGAGCGCACGCGGGCAGTTTACCCAGGTTCGGGCCGCGCGGACGCGTAAAACCCTACTCCTGCCTTAGGTTGTATTGAGTTCTTGAGCTCGGGAGCTTGAAGAGCTACAGTACTAGCTAAACCGAGCGAGAGTATGAGCAAGTTTCTGGGATCGAACCCCCTCTACGTTGTGCATGGGCCTCCTTTTATAGCCCAAAGGGGTCACCGACAGGTGTCAACGTAGAGGAGGGTAAAAGTGTAATTTTGGTGGTAGTTGTAACAGTGCGTGAATAGTGCATGAACAGTGGATAAACAGTGGTCTTCACCTAACTTTGACAGTGGGGGACAAGGGCCTTAAATGCCCGTCGCCGTAGACCCCAAAAGCGTCCGTCCATGCTTCTCTGTTCGCCACAGCGGTAGCCTCGTCACCGTGGCTTGCCATCGTGTCCCCCAGGCTGCACAGCCATCCGCCACGTGTCCCTGGAAGGGCCCCAGGGCGACGCGTGGGCCGATGAGCTGGAGCGCGGGCACACAGCGCAGGCTTCCCCGGCAAGCACCTTGCCGGGGTCTTGATCTTGCCGGGCCCGGAAGCTTGTCGCTCTCCGGGTCCTGCCGGGGCGCAAGGTGCGCCGAGGCATCTCTTGAGATACGTGTTCCTTGGCCTTCCTGGCAAGCTCCTCTTGCCAGGGTCTTGTGTTAAAGTGGTAACCTTGAGCCTGGTACGGCCTTCCCGGCAAGCTCCTCTTGCCGGGGCCTTGGTCTTCTGACTTGTATACTTTGTTCTTGAATGGCTTCATAGGGACTAGAAAGGTTTCCGGCGAGCACGTGGTAAGCCCTGCCACGGGAAACTGCTACTGCCCGTGCACAAGTTGGGGTACTAAGGTACCCCTATCTTAGTACACCGACAGGAGCCCCCGGGCCTGGGCCACACACGGTGCCGAGCGCTGTTGGGCCAGGCCCAAGACAGTGCACGGGCACGCGCGGCCCACGGCAAGCCGTATCCCCTTCCGTATCCGCCGCATCCCTCCCTAACGGCACGCGTCTATTGCGGCGTCGTGGGAGAGATCGTGGCCTGTTCTTTAATGGGAAATGTGGAGCGTCCCCCACTTCCCCCTTAAAAGCAGAGGAAGCAGGGACAGTTCCCCTCCATCGTCTTCATTGCGCCTTGAATCTCCAGAAACCCCCGCTGCTTCTTGCCTCCGCCCTTCCTCCACCGTCTCCCGCATCCGCGGCGCCGTCGAGCTCCTCGGCCCCTTTCCCCACGCTCCCGGGGGCTTTGAGTACTTGTACGTTGCGATCGACAAGTTCACAAAGTGGCCAGAAGTGGAACCGGTGAGAAAGGTGACAGCACAGTCAGCAGTCAGGTTCTTCAGATCGATTGTTTGCCGTTTCGGAATCCCTAACAGGATCATCACCGACAACGGCACACAGTTTACAAGTCGCACCTTCATGCAGTACGTCCGAGACCTTGGCGCCAAGGTCTGCTTCGCTTCTGTTGCTCACCCGAGGAGCAATGGTCAAGCGGAGAGGGCCAATGCTGAAGTGCTGCGCGGACTCAAGACAAGAACCTTCGACAGGCTGCGCAAGTGCGGAAGAAACTGGATAGAGGAGTTGCCGGCGGCTCTTTGGTCAATCAGGACGACACCAAATCGAGCCACCGGATAGACACCCTTTGCTCTTGTCTATGGAGCAGAGGCAGTTCTCCCCACAGAACTCGTATACGGATCTCCTCGAGTGCTCGCTTATGATGAGCTCGAGCAAGAGCAATTGCGACAAGATGATGCATTGCTCCTCGAGGAGGAACGTCTCGAGGCTGCTGTACGAGCTGCTCGATACCAGCAAGCCTTGCGTCGCTATCATAGCCGCAAGGTTAAGGCCAGGAGTCTCGAGGAAGGCGACCTTGTTCTTCGGCGTGTTCAGTCCGCCAAGAGTTCCAACAAGTTGACGCCGAAGTGGGAAGGCCCTTATCGGGTGAGACAAGTCACAAGGCCCGGAGCTGTCCGCCTTGAGACCGAAGAAGGCTTACCGGTGAGCAATTCCTGGAACATAGAGCATCTTCGCAAGTTTCACCCATAAGGCGCGGTTGCCGTGATCCGTTCCGGCAACCACCTTTTGTACGAGTCTTGCCGCTGTTGCATGTAAACCTTTGTACAAAGCCGGGCGCAGATCCCGTGCATCAGTAAAGCTTTTGTGCTTCGCACTATTTGCCATTTCCATGCTTTTCTTTGTTATTTGCATGCATCATTTGGCACCTTGTGCAACGCACATCCCCGGTAAGCACTAGCAAGCCGAGAGGCACTATACTTGTTTTTCCTCCTCTTTTTCTTCCCCTCTTAAGCAGAAGGAGTATTCCTCGCGCACAAGTTTGCCGGGGGGGAAGGAGATGGAGGAACCAAGTGCTGTTCAAGAAAGAGAAGCCTTATCGGGGAGCAAAACATCTATGAAAGCTAAGTTACCCAAGTTTGAGTAATTCAGATTTTTTAAATTTTAGTTGTCTTCCTTGAACAACCACACTTTGTATGGAAAACCAGTGCGCGGAGGAACATACCCGTGGCTAGCCGCACCCTTACTTTGTTTCGAGCACGCTCAACGGCTTAAGTGAGCTGCGACAAGTGTCGCGCCCTTACTTCGTTTTCGAGTTCGCTCAGCAACCTAAGTGTGCTGCGACTAGCTGCGGCAAGGTTTCTTGCCGGCGAGGGTATTGCCAGCAGGCTGCTAAGAGTCCAGCACTCAGCGCTCGCGGCAAGGGCCCCTTGCCGGCAAGTTCCCTAAAAGCGTAGGGTAAAAAGCATACAAAGCAAAGGACCAAGAGCAAGGGAGATAACACTGCATTGGTTGCTCAAAATAAAAGTGTATATTACAAAGATAGCTTGCCGCTGTTCTAATCAACTATTGCCTATGGTTTAAATGGCAGCGGCAAAGGATGCAGAAAGAAAGGAATCTAATCTACGCGGTCGCCTTCACGCCTCGTGATCTTTCCCACCTTGGCGACGATGTGGGCAACCTGCGCCTTCAACGCCTCTTGATCAGCTTCGGGCGGCAAGGTGCGGAGGACGTTGACGAGGTTGATGTCGGGGTTGCGGTAGACGATCTTCGACAAGACCCGCTCCATGGTGCCCATGCAGAGCCGATGAGCCTCGTCGGCCAGCTGCACGGGGATCTTCTCCCGCAGCCGCGCAAGCGCCGGCGCGATTCCCCTGAAGAATAGACTCAATTTGGCGCTGTGGGGGAGATTCTCGTCTGGGGAGTACACGAGATGCTCCGCCCTCAGCGCCATCATCTCCGCGTCAATGTTGGCGGCGGAGGTGACCAGATCATCAGTCCACTGCTCCACTGCCCGGCTGAAGTTGTTCTCTGAGACGGCGGCGCTCTCCACCAAGCCCCGTTCCTTGCGGAGTTCGTCCTTCAGTTTCGTCTCGCGGTCCCGGGCGGCGTCGAGCGAATCAGTAAGAGTGGAGACCTTCAACTCTAAGTCAGCAATGGAGTCCTTGGCGGCAGTGAGCTCGTCGCCTTTCTTGGAGAGATGTACCTGCAACTCAGAGTTGGTGTGGGCGTCTTTCTCCCGCTCCACGTTGAGCGCGGTGACTCTGTCCTCGCTCGCCTTCAGGAACAACTCCAGCTGCTTCACCTTGGCCTCCAGATCTTTCTTGGCGGTCTCTGCGGCGACTATAGCGCTCCTCGCCTCCTTCAGGGCCCCACCAATGGCTTGCTCCCGGGCGGTGAGGTCATCCTCGTGGGCATCGAGGTCGACTTTCCGCTGGTTGAGTGCTCCTTCTCGCCGGGACAGCTCCTCGGCGGCCAACCGCTGCTGCTCCTCGGCCTCAGCTTTCTCAAGGATGAAGGCTTGCTGCGCCCCGGCAAGCTCTTCGCGCTCCTCTGCCAAGTTGCGGAGGGCCGCCTGGTTGTCGGCGCGGAGCTCCGCGGCGCGCTTCTCCAAGTCAGCTCCAGCCTTGGCGGCGAGAGCCTCCCGAGACTCCAACTTCGCCTGCCTGGCCCGGTATAGGGCCAGGAGCCGACGAAGGAGTCTCTCCTCTTCGGGCTCGTCGCTGCTGCCGGGCGCTTCAACGACCTTCAACCCAGCGGAGGCGAGGACCTCTCCGTCAAAGGTCTCTCCCTCCGCGGGTGCTCGAGACGAGGACGCCCACGGGACTTGTATAAAGACCCCGTTGGCGGCCTCCAAGTAGACGCCCGACCGGTCCGCGGAAGCGGAGGGGTCGGCGGCCGGTGCAGCGTCCGGCGCTCCCGCAGCCTCCGGGCCAGCGGTATGGTCGCCGGTCCCTTCCCCAGCCGCGGCATCAGCGGTTGGGGCGGTCTCTTCAACGGCAGGTTCGTCGGCTCCCACCATTCCCTCGGTGGCAGTGGTGTTGCCGCCGGCGCCGTGCACCTCCTCTTCAGCGGTGGCCTCCGTCTCCATCCGCTCCGGTGCAGGAGGATCTAGCAGAAGAAAAAGAAAAGAAAGGATCAAGCAAATATCCAAAAAGACAAATCCGAGAAGAAGGAGTTGCAAGGCTTACCTTCGCGGACTTCTTCGACGACGGGGTCCCTCGCCGGGGAATTCTCCCTTGGCGGCGGAGTAGTGGCCCCTGCTGGCGGAGGACCACCTGCGCCCTCCCTTGGCGGGGTGCTCACCCTTGTCGGGCTGCTCACCCTTGGCGGGGTACTCGCCCTTGGCGGAGTACCCGTCCTTGGCGGAGCGTTCTTCCTCGCCGGGGAGTTCGTCCTTGGCGGGGAGGGTGGAGCAAGTGGCTCGTCGGGGGCGACCTCCGGGTGCTCCTGCGGCTGCGGCTCCACTTCTACACAAGACAACAAAATATCAGTACAAGCAACAACCTCAAGCGCGCCCGTTAAGCAAAAAAATAAATACCAGACTTACGCTGGGGGCTGCTCCTCGGAGCAGCAAGTTGATCCGGCAAGTTTGCCGCTGGCACGTCTCTCGTCGCCGCGGCGGGCGAGTCGTCTTCAATCTCGACCACAGGGATCTTGGCCCTCTTCGCCATCCGCTGGGTCAAGGTCCTGAAAGCAAAACAAAAACAAGATCAGAATCAGCGAGGAAAATCAAGACAAAATCAAGGAAACTAAAAGAATTGCAAGAACTTACTCCTCTTCCTCTTCGTCGGAGCTGAGGGCGGAGAAGTCGAACTCCGCCTGCGGCGCTCCCGCGCGAGGAGCTGGAGGAGAAGGCTCCCTCGGGCGCTTGGCGGTCTTCGGGGCTGTGGGCTGCGAAGACCCGGCCCCCGTCGTCGCCGAGGCCCGAGGTGCAGAAGGAGCACCCGTTCCGCTCCGGGAAGATCCCCCTCCGCTTGGTGCTCGAGCACGGGGCGCCTCCTTGACGACCTCGCTCGTCTTGGTGGCGCGCGTCGCACGGCGCGCTGGCTGCTGTCGAGGCGCCTGCGACCTCGCCGTCTCAGCTGCCTTGCGGAGGCGCTTCTTCGGTTGCTGCGTGGGACTTGCCGGAGGCGGCGAGTTCTCTGAGGACGAGGAGGCGTCGTCATCGAGATTCAGCGATCCACCAGAGTCTTCATCAGCCTCGGCGCCCTCCTCCTCCTCGGCAGGCCCGCTGGACTCAGCGCCGTGCCCGACGGCCTCACTATCCCCGGCAACCTCGCTCCCCCCGGCAACTTCGCTCGTCCCAGCAAACTTCACGGAAGGCTCCCCGGCAAACTCCTCGGGCGGGAGCTACAGCAGCTTGAGGATTTCCGCCTCCTCTGCTTGGCTCACTGCGTCCGCGGTCTGCGCCTCTTCCACAGTATATCCAAAGTCACCCGCAGCTGCAGCTGCGGCGGCCTCCTCCATCCTGGAGGCGATGTAAGCTAAATCCCGCTCCGTAGTAGCCCGGGTGAGGCCCTTGTTCTCCTCGGCGTTGCGGGGCTTCTCGACCAAGTTGTTGAAGAAGGTCAGCACGGTATCCGGTGGAGGCTCTATCCAAGTAGGGACGATGCCACGGGAGTCGCACGCGGGCATCATCGCTCGTAGAGAATCTCGGGCGGTGCTGTTGCATAGCGGCACCACTCCCCGGGAAGGTCTGAACCACTCCGGGTGGTTGGGGTCGTGCTTGAAGAGCTCCCGAACCATCCCCTTCAACTCCAAGGCAGTGAAATTGAAGTTCAATCCAGGGCGCAGCCTCATGATATCTGCTGCATTGCCAAATTCCCAGGCGGGCCTCTTCCTTTCTTGGAGAGGGGCGATGCGGCGGCGGAGGAAATCTGCTCCAACTTCTCCGATAGTCAGATTGGCGACCCGGAGACGAATTATCCTAATGAGGGCGATACTGAGCTTGTTGTCCTCCGGGGCCAATTCACTCCAATCCCTGCCGCGCACTATGGCAGTTGTGCGCGGCGCGGTAAAGGGCTCAGGGTTATCTTCCACCACCCAGCACCAATCGGCTCTCCACTCCTCCCACTTGCCGCGAAGTTCTCCTCTCAGGTATGAGTCCTTCTTGTTCAGCCTAAAGATCCAGGAGATGCCGCCGGAGAGGGGGGCACCTGACTCTACTCTAGGCATAAAGAAGTGGCGGAAGAGGGCTACGCTAGGATGAACCCCAACATAGTTTTCGCACAGATGTACGAAAACGGCCATCGTAAGGATGGCGTTGGGGGTGAAATCTAGGAGGTGGAGGCCGTATGTATTCATTACATCGCAGAAGAACTCCGAGAACGGAGGGCACAGACCACAATGGAAGAACGCAGCGAAGAAGAAATACCCGCCGGGGAACATGTCTTTGGCGACGGCGGGGAAGACTCTGGTGCGGGGATGAGCTTGGGTCTCCCTCGACCAGAACAAATAGTATTTGTCCCGCAGCTCCCTCGCGCCAAGCCTCGGCGCGAAGACCACGCACCTCTTCCGCAGGGCGGCCAGCTTCGCCGCCTGCTCGGACTTCTCCTTCTTGGCCTTGTCGCTCTTCGCCTTGTCGCTCTTCGGAGCCATGGCGAGGGCGGCGAGGAAAGAGGCGAGGAGCTCGACGGCGCCGCGGATGCGGGAGACGGTGGAGGAAGGGCGGAGGCAAGAAGCAGCGGGGGTTTCTGGAGATTCAAGGCGCAATGAAGACGATGGAGGGGAACTGTCCCTGCTTCCTCTGCTTTTAAGGGGGAAGTGGGGGACGCTCCGCATTTCCCATTAAAGAACAGGCCACGATCTCTCCCACGACGCTGCAATCGACGCGTGCCGTTAGGGAGGGATGCGGCGGATACGGAAGGGGATACGGCTTGCCGTGGGCCGCGCGTGCCCGTGCACTGTCTTGGGCCTGGCCCAACAGCGCTCGGCACCGTGTGTGGCCCAGGCCCGGGGGCTCCTGTCGGTGTACTAAGATAGGGGTACCTTAGTACCCCAACTTGTGCACGGGCAGTAGCAGCTTCCCGTGGCAGGGCTTACCACGTGCTCGCCGGAAACCTTTCTAGTCCCTATGAAGCCATTCAAGAACAAAGTATACAAGTCAGAAGACCAAGGCCCCGGCAAGAGGAGCTTGCCGGGAAGGCCGTACCAGGCTCAAGGTTACCACTTTAACACAAGACCCTGGCAAGAGGAGCTTGCCAGGAAGGCCAAGGAACACGTATCTCAAGAGATGTCTCGGCGCACCTTGCGCCCCGGCAGGACCCGGAGAGCGACAAGCTTCCGGGCCCGGCAAGATCAAGACCCCGGCAAGGTGCTTGCCGGGGAAGCCTGCGTTGTGTGCCCGCGCTCCAGCTCATCGGCCCACGCGTCGCCCTGGGGCCCTTCCAGGGACGCGTGGCGGATGGCTGTGCAGCCTGGGGGACACGGTGGCAAGCCACGGTGACGAGGCTACCGCCGTGGCGAACGGAGAAGCATGGACGGACGCTTTTGGGGTCGACGGCGACGGGCATTTAAGGCCCTTGTCCCCCACTGTCAAAGTTAGGTGAAGACCACTGTTTATCCACTGTTCATGCACTATTCACGCACTGTTACAACTACCACCAAAATTACACTTTTACCCTCCTCTACGTTGACACCTGTCAGTGACCCCTTTGGGCTATAAAAGGAGGCCCATGCACAACGTAGAGGGGGTTCGATCCCAGAAACTTGCTCATACTCTCGCTCGGTGTAGCTAGTACTGTAGCTCTTCAAGCTCCCGAGCTCAAGAACTCAATACAACCTAAGGCAGGAGTAGGGTTTTACGCGTCCGCGCGGCCCGAACCTGGGTAAACTGCCCGCATGTGCTCCTCGATCTGCTCTCCGTGCTCCCTCCGCTCCCTTACCGCAACGTAGAAGGGGCTCCGGTCCCATAGGTGCTCGTGGGAGGACAGTTTCCCCCGACACTCTTGATCTTCACCAGCTCCCCCCATTGCAGCATCACCGTATTCAGGGGGCACATAGTTGTCATCGTACTCTTCTTCTTCGCCGTCTTCTATCATAACCCCTATTTCTCCATGCCTCGTCCAAACATTATAGTGTGGCATGAAACCCTTGTAAAGCAGGTGGGAGTGAAGGATTTTCCGGTTAGAGTAAGACATCGTATTCACACATTTAGTGCATGGACAACACATAAAACCATTCTGCTTGTTTGCCTCAGCCGCATTTAGAAACTCACGCACGCCCTTAATGTACTCGGAGGTGTGTCTGTCACCGTACATCCATTGCCGGTTCATCTGCGTGCATTTATATATAATTAAGTGTGTCAAAAACCATTACAGAACATCATAAATAGATAATTAAGTGACCAAATGGATAAAAGTTCATCATCACATTAAAACCAAAGTACATACATATATAGTTCTCATCTAACAACATATAGCTCTCCATACACATCGAAACTATGTAAAACATTCCAACGCGAAAACAAATGCTATCATAATCGCAACCAAGGTAACAATTGATCCAACGGCATAATGATACCAAGCCTCGGTATGAATGGCATATTTTCTAATCTTTTTAATCTTCAACCGCATTGCATCCATCTTGATCTTGTGATCATCGACGACATCCACAACATGCAACTCCAATATCATCTTCTCGTCCACAATTTTTTTTTTCCTTCAAGAATTTGTTTTCTTCTTCAACTTAATTTAATCTCTCGACAATAGGGTCCATCTTGATCTTGTGATCATCGATAACTTCCGCAACATGCAACTCCAATTCCATCTTCTCCTCCTCCATTTTTTCCAATTTTTTCTTTAACGAAATGTTTTCCTCTTCAACTAAATTTAACCTCTCCACAAGAGGGTCGGTTGGAATTTCCGGTTCAACTATCTCCTAGACATAATAAAACATCTATGCATGTCAGGTTGGTCGGCATAACTATCATAAGCACTAAAACAAATAGTTATAAATTAAAGATAATATACCACATCCGAATCGTAGACTGGACGAGGGCCCACGTGGGCGGATATCAAAACCATCACACTATATAATAACAAGCAATAATAAACGTAAGAAAATTAGACAAATATCTATCTAAAGCAATAATAAAAGTAAGAAAAGCATGGACATAACAAGAGGCTCACCACGGTGGTGCCGGTGACGAGATCGGCGGGGGCGATCGACGGCGGCGAAGACGGGGACGGGACGTGACGGACCGCTAAACCTAGACAAATCTCGGAGAAAATAGAGCTTCGAGAGGAGAAAAGCTTAACTAGTGTGGCTCGGGCATTCCACCGAACAAGTTGTGTGCATAGGAGGTGAGCTAGAGCACCACTAACCCCTCTCCCCCTCGGCCAAAAAAAAATAGAGCAGTGAGCTCTGCTCTTGAGTGAGGGGTATATATAGGCAACTCAATGGTCCCGGTTGGTGCTACAAACCGGGACTAAAGGGGTGCCTTTGGTCCCGGTTCATAACACCAACCGGGTCCAATAATCGTGGGCCAGGAGCAAGAGCCATTGGTCCCGGTTTTTAGCTCCAACCGGGACCAATAGGTCCAGACGAACCGGGACCAATGGCCCACGTGGCCCGGCCGGCCCCCTGGGCTCACGAACCGGGTCCAGTACCCCCATTGGACCCGGTTCTAGATTGAACCAGGGCTAATGGGCTGGACCAATGCCCTGTTTTCTACTAGTGATGACATGACTTCTTTTAGTGGAACCCATATAAGAACAGCCGTTGTATGATACTCCATATATTAAAAAACAGTAAATTACCAATGGTGGCAAAGGGTAAACATTTATTTTGACATGCAAGAAGCTAAAGGCTACCTGCAAGCTATATCTCTTTTTTGAAGAACCCAGGCTAGATCTTGAGTACCCTTCTTCAGTATTTGGAAACACAATTTCTCCACCCTTGTTCACATCTCTCAGGTCATAAGACATCATACCTCTGACCAGCTTCATAATGCACAAAACCTTAATTGACTAGTTTTTTTTTCTTAAGGAATGACCTCTAGCCCTGAACCAACTGAAACTGAAAGGCAAGTAACGTAGCAGGAAGCACCTTGGGGGAGAAAATGTCCAAGCAGCCATAAGCTTTTTGATTCGAGAGATCATTCCGTACTTGAATGATAACAGAAATTGAAACAAATTAGTGGTGCAAAAACATTTATAATTGTTTGTTGCGTAGGTATGTTGAAGTAACTGCAGAAACATGGTTTACATTATCATTTCGTCGACCGCACGAAATAGATATGAAAGTGCAGTTGCCGGAATTATGCATTTGTCGAGATTGGCAATTAGCTACTCCCTTCGTCCCATAATGTAAGATGCTTTTTAACACTAGTATAGTGTAAAAAAAATGTCTTACATTATGGGACGGAGGGAGTACTTTATTTGGTCAAATATTGCTGGGAGGTTTTTTTCTCAGGATTGTACTAATTCACCAATTCTATTACATTCTAGAACTACTAACATTCAACTGAAGAATGGAAGTACAAGATACATTTGTTGTTTAGCAGTCCTCTCCTTCTGTGCAGTGACCTGATCTAGAGAAAATTTCCCCCTATTAATTGTATGCTCGATCGAGCACCTAAACTTAGCAACATGATTAAATCGACATGGGCTAATATAATCTCGAAGGCATATGACCAAATGAAGGAGTAGCATTGTGCACATTTGCAGGACAGAACATGGGTGTTTCTAGTGTTGGTCAAATTCTTAGGTTTGTACGCACCCATTATATTTTGTGGGCGGGGTGCGTGCTAACAAGTGAACGTGTTTATCGTGTACTATAAATGCATCATAATTTGTTGTCCAGACATACTCCTTTATGGCCAATCTGAAGCAGACTTGTAATACTAAACCTTTATCTCATAAACCTGCAAAATCCTAATATCTGTGCATGTTATATATTATAGAGAAAAGTATGTTTTTGGTCCCTCAAGTTCCCCTAAAATATAGATTTGGTCCCTCAAGCTTTTTTGGTATACATTTGGTTCTTCAAGTCCTCAAAACCAGATAAGTTTGGTCAAAAACTAGATTTTAATTACATTGACCGGGTTTGACCACATTCGACCGGGTTTGACCACAGTGACCAGGTTTGAATGATGAATAGTAAATTCAAAAGCATGTTGGTGTTGGGGAACGTAGCAGAATTCAAAAAAATTCTACGCATCACCAAGATCAATCTAAGGAGTCACCTAGCAACGAGCATAATGAAGTGCATCTACATACCCTTTGTAGATCGCGAGCGGAAGCGTTCGAAGGAACGTGGATGAAGTAGTCGTACTCTTCGTGTTCTTCGTCACCGATGATCCCAGCGCCGAACGGACGGCACCTCCGCGTTCAACACACGTACGGTACAGCGACGTCTCCTCCTTCTTGATCCAGCAAGGGGGAAGGAGAGGTTGACGGAGATCCAGCAGCACGACGGCGTGGTGGTGGATGCAACAGGAAATCCTGCAGGGCTTCGCCGGCGCCCTGCGTAAGGAGTAGGAGGTGTGACGGGAGGGGGGAGAGGCGCCAGAGGCTTGGGGTGCGGCTGCCCTCTCCCCCCCCCCCACTATATATAGGGGCCAGGGGGGCGCCGGCCCTGGGAGATCAGATCTCCAGGGGGGGGCGGCCAAGGGGGGGAAACTGGCCCCCCAAGGCATAGGGGGCGCCCCCTTCCCCTAGGGTTTCAACCCTAGGCGCATGGAGGGGGACCCATATGGGTGCGCCAGCCCACCAGGGGCTGGCCCCCTTCCCCTTGCGGCCTAGGGGACCCACCGAGATGGGTGGCCCCACCCGGTGGACCCCCGGGACCCCTCCGGTGGTCCCGGGACACTCCCGGTGACCCCCGGAGTTCACCCGATGGCCGAAACTTGACTTCCTATATATCATTCTTTACCTCCCGACCATTCTGGAACTCCTCGTGACGTCCGGGATCTCATCCGGGACTCCGAACAACATTCGGGTTTCCACGTGCATGTATCTCTACAACCCTAGCGTCACCGAACCTTAAGTGTGTAGACCCTACGGGTTCGGGAGACACGCAGACATGACCGAGACGACTCTCCAGTCAATAACCAACAGCGGGATCTGGATACCCATGTTGGTTCCCACGTGTTCCTCGATGATCTCATCGGATGAACCATTGTGTCAAGGATTCACTCAATCATGTATGTTATTCCCTTTGTCTATCGGTACGGTACTTGCCCGAGATTCGATCGTCGGTATGCCCGATACCTTGTTCAATCTCGTCATGGCAAGTCTCTTTACTCGTTCCGTAATCCATCATCCCGTGACTAACTCTTTAGTCACTTTGAGCTCATTATGATGATGTCTTACCGAGTGGGCCCAGAGGTACCTCTCCGTCATACGGAGAGACAATATCCCAGTCTCGGTTCGTACCAACTCAACAGACACTTTCGGAGATACCCGTTGTGTACCTTTATAGCCACCCAGTTACGTTGTGACGTTTGGCACACCCAAAGTATTCCTACGGTATCCGGGAGTTGCACAACCTCATGGTCTAAGGAATAAATACTTGACACCGGAAAATCTTAAGCATTACGAACTATACGATCTCGTGCTAGGCTCAGGATTGGGTCTTGTCCATCACATCATTCTCCTAATGATGTGATCCTGTTATCAATGACATCCAATGTCCATGGTCAGGAAACCATGACCATCTGTTGATCAACGAGCTAGTAACTAGAGGCTTACCAGGGACATGTTGTGGTCTATGTATTCACACATGTATCGCTGTTTCCGTACAATACAATTCAAGCATGAATAACAGACAATTATCATGAACAAGGAAATATAATAATAATACTTTTATTATTGCCTCTAGGGAATATTTCTAACACTCTCCCACTTGCACTAGAGTCAATAATCTAGTTACATTGTGATGAATCGAACACCCATAGAGTTCTGGTGTTGATCATGTTTTGCCCGTGGAAGAGGTTTAGTCAACAGGTCTGCAACATTCAGATCCGTATGCAGTTTACAAATATCTATGTCTCCATCTTGAACATAATTCCGGATGGAGTTGAAATGTCGCTTGATGTGCTTGGTCTTCTTGTGAAACCTGGGCTCCTTGGTAATGGCAATAGCTCTAGTGTTGTCACAGAAGAGAGTCATCGGGCTTGACGCGCTTGGAATGACTCCTAGGTCGGTGATGAACTCCTTCATCCAGACTCCTTCTTGCGCTGCTTCGCAAGCAGCTATGTACTCCGCTTCACATGTAGAATGCGCCACGACGCTCTGCTTGCAACTGCACCAGCTGACTGCTCCACCATTCAAAATATACACATATCCGGTTTGTGACTTAGAGTCATCCAGATCTGTGTCGAAGCTAGCATCGACGTAACCCTTTACGACGAGCTCTTCATCACCTCCATAAGCGAGAAACATATCCTTAGTCCTCTTCAGGTACTTTAGGATGTTCTTGACCGCTGTCCAGTGTTCCATACCGGGATCACTTTGGTACCTCCCTACCAAACTTATGGCAAGGTTCACATCAGGTCTGGTACACAGCATGGCATACATGATAGAACCTATGGCCGAGGCATAGGGAATGACACTCATCTTTTCTCTATCTTCTGCCGTGGTCGGGGACTGAGCCTTGCTCAATCTCATACCTTGCAAAACA
This sequence comes from Secale cereale, assembly GCA_902687465.1. NCBI lineage: Eukaryota > Viridiplantae > Streptophyta > Magnoliopsida > Poales > Poaceae > Secale > Secale cereale. The sequence goes on from LR738713.1 coordinate 777,906,341, forward strand.
GGCAAGAACCCCTTCTTGGACTGGTCCATATTGAACTTCTTCAATATCTTGTCAAGGTATGTGCTTTGTGAAAGACCAATGAGGCGTCTTGATCTATCTCTATAGATTTTGATGCCTAATATGTAAGCAGCTTCTCCAAGGTCCTTCATTGAAAAACTCTTATTCAAATAGGCCTTTATGCTCTCCAAGAATTCATTTCCCATTAGCAATATGTCATCCACATATAATATGAGAAATGCCACAGAGCTCCCACTCACTTTCTTGTAAATACAGGCTTCTCCCCAAGTCTGTATAAAGCCAAACGCTTTGATCACATCATTAAAGCGAATATTCCAACTCCGAGACGCTTGCACCAGCCCGTAGATCGAGCGCTGGAGCTTGCATACTTTGTTAGCATTCTCTGGATCGACAAAACCTTCCGGCTGCATCATATACAGTTCTTCCTTGAGGTAGACATTGAGGAATGCCGTTTTGACGTCCATTTGCCATATCTCATAATCATAGAATGCGGCAATTGCTAACACGATTCGGACAGACTTCAGCATCGCTACGGGAGAGAAAGTCTCGTCGTAGTCAATCCCTTGATCTTGTCGATAACCCTTAGCGACAAGTCGAGCCTTATAGATGGTCACATTACCATCCGCGTCTGTCTTCTTCTTAAATATCCATTTATTTTCTATGGCGTGCCTATCTTCAGGCAAGTCCACCAAAGTCCATACTTTGTTTTCATACATGGATTCTATCTCAGATTTCATGGCTCCAAGCCATTTATTGGAATCTGGGCCCACCATCGCTTCTTCATAGTTCGAAGGTTCACCGTTGTCCAACAACATGATTTCCATGACAGGGTTGCCGTACCACTCTGGTGCGGAACGTGTCCTCGTGGACCTTCGAAGTTCAGCAGTATCTTGATCTGTTTCTACATGATCATCATCATCAGCTTCCTCCCTTGTCGGTGCAGGCACCTCAGGAACAATTTCCTGCGCTGCGCTACTTTCCGGTTCGGGAGGGGTGACTGTTACCTCATCAAGTTCTACTTTCCTCCCACTCACTTCTTTCGAGAGAAACTCTTTCTCAAGAAAGGATCCATTCTTGGCAACAAAGACCTTGCCTTCGGATCTGTGGTAGAAGGTATACCCAATCGTTTCCTTTGGGTATGCTATGAAGACGCATTTTTCCGATTTGGGTTCGAGCTTTTCAGGTTGAAGTTTCATGACATAAGCATCGCAACCCCAAACTTTTAGAAACGACAACTTAGGTTTCTTGCCAAACTAAAGTTCATTCGGTGTCGTCTCAACGGATTTTGACGGAGCCCTATTTAAAGTGAATGCGGCAGTCTCTAAAGCATAACCCCAAAAAGATAGCGGTAAGTCGGTGAGAGACATCATAGATCGCACCATTTCCAACAAAGTACGATTTCGACGTTCGGACACACCGTTACGCTGAGGTGTTCCGGGCGGTGTCAATTGTGAAACAATTCCACAGTTCCTTAGGTGCATGCCAAATTCATGACTTAAATATTCACCCCCACGATCTGATCGCAAGAACTTTATTTTTCTGTCACGTTGATTCTCAACCTCATTCTGAAATTCCTTGAACTTTTCAAAGGTCTCAGACTTGTGCTTCATCAAATAGATATACCCATATCTACTTAAGTCATCTGTGAGGGTGAGAACATAACGATAGCCTCCGCGAGCCTCAACACTCATTGGACCGCACACATCGGTATGTATGATTTCCAACAAGTTGGTTGCTCGCTCCATTGTTCCGGAGAACGGAGTCTTGGTCATCTTGCCCAAGAGGCATGGTTCACACGTGTCAAATGATTCATAATCAAGAGACTCCAGAAGTCCATCTGCATGAAGCTTCTTCATACGTTTGACACCAATATGACCAAGGCGGAAGTGCCACAAGTATGTGGGACTATCATTGTCAACTTTACATCTTTTGGCATTCACACTATGAATATGTGTATCATCACGTTCGAGATTCATCAAAAATAAACCATTGACCAGCGGGGCATGACCATAAAACATATCTCTGAAATAAATAGAACAACCATTATTCTCGGATTTAAATGAGTAGCCATCTCGCATCAAACGAGATCCAGATACAATGTTCATGCTCAAAGCTGGTACTAAATAACAATTATTAAGGTTTAAAACTAATCCCGAGGGTAGATGTAGAGGCAGCGTGCCGACGGCGATCACATCGACCTTGGAACCATTCCCGACTCGCATCGTCACTTCGTCCTTCGCCAGTCTCCGCTTATTCCGCAGCTCCTGCTTTGAGTTACAAATGTGAGCAACTGCACCGGTATCAAATACCCAGGAGCTACTACGAGCGCTGGTAAGGTACACATCAATAACATGTATATCATATATACCTTTGACGTTGCCGGCCTTCTTGTCTGCTAAGTATTTGGGGCAGTTCTGCTTCCAGTGACCCGTTCCCTTGCAATGAAAACACTCAGTTTCAGGCTTGGGTCCATTCTTTGGCTTCTTCCCGGCAACTGGCTTACCGGGCGCGACAACTCCTTTGCCGTCTTTCTTGAAGTTCTTCTTACCCTTGACCTTCTTGAACTTAGTGGTTTTATTGACCATCAACACTTGATGTTCTTTCTTGATATCCACCTCCGCTGATTTCAGCATCGAATACACCTCGGGAATGGACCTCTCCATCCCCTGCATATTGAAATTTAACACGAAGCTCTTGTAGCTAGGTGGGCGCCCTGAAGGATTCTGTCAACGACCGTTTCATCTGGGAGATTCATTCCCAACTGAGACAAGCGGTTGTGCAACCCAGACAACTTGAGTATGTGCTCGCTGACAGAACTATTCTCCTCCATCTTACAAATGTAGAATGCATCAGAGACGTCATATCTCTCGACTCGGGCATGAGCTTGGAAAACCATTTTCAGCTCTTGGAACATCTCATATGCTCCGTGGTGCTCAAAACACTTTTGGAGCCCCGACTCTAAGCTGTAAAGCATGCCGCACTTAACCAGGGAGTAATCATCACAACGCGACTGCTAGGCGTTCATAACGTCTTGGGTCGCCGGGAGAACGGGTGCATCGCCTAGCGGTGCTTCAAGGACATATGATCTCTTGGCAGCTATGAGGATAATCCTCAGGTTACGGACCCAATCCGTATAGTTGCTACCATCGTCTTTCAGCTTGGTTTTCTCTAGGAATGCGTTGACGTTGAGGGCAACTTGAGCGTGGGCCATTTGATCTACAAGACATATTGTAAAGATTTTTAGACTAAGTTCCTGACAATTGAGTTCTTCTAATCAAATTTTAAAGAACTCCCACTCAGATTGACATCTCTCTAGTCATCTAAGTGATACATGATCCGAATCGACTAGCCCGTGTCCGATCATCACGTGAGACGGACTAGTCATCAACGGTGAACATCTTCATGTTGATCGTATCTTCTATACGACTCATGTTCGACCTTTCGGTCTTCCGTGTTCCGAGGCCATGTCTGTACATGCTAGGCTCGTCAAGTGAACCCTAAGTGTATTGCGTGTGTAAATCTGGCTTACACCCGTTGTATGCGAACGTTAGAGCCTATCACACCCGATCATCACGTGGTGCTTCGGAACAACGATCCTTAGCAACGGTGCACAGTTAGGGGGAACACAATTCTTGAAATTTTTAGTGAGAGATCATCTTATTTACTACCGTCGTTCTAAGTAAACAAGATGCATAAACATGATAAACATCACATGCAATCAAATAAAGTGACATGATATGGCCAATATCATCTTGCTCCTTCGATCTCCATCTTCGGGGCACCATGATCGTCTTTGTCACCGGCTCGACACCATGATATCCATCATCGTGTCTTCATGAAGTCGTCATGCCAACTATTACTTCTACTACTATGGCTAACGTTTAGCAATAAAGTAAAGTACATTACATGGCGTTATTCAGTGACACGCAGGTCATACAATAATTAAGACAACTCCTATGGCTCCTGCCGGTTGTCATTATCAACGACATGCAAGTCGTGATTCCCTATTACAAGAACATGATCAATCTCATACATCACATATATCATTCATCACATCTTCTTGGCCATACCACATCGCATAGCACATGCTGCAAGAACAAGTTAGACGACCTCTAATTGTTGTTGCAAGTTTTACGTGGCTTCTATAGATTTTCTAGCAAGAACGTTTCTTACCTACGCCAAAACCACAACGTGATTTGTCAATTTCTATTTACCCTTCATAAGGACCCTGTTCATAGAATCCGATCCGACTAAAGTGGGACAGACAGACACCCGCCAGCCACCTTATGCAACTAGTGCATGTCTGTCGGTGGAACCAGTCTCACGTAAGCGTACGTGTAAGGTCGGTCCGGGCCGCTTCATCCCACGATGCCGCCGAATCAAGATTGGACTAGTGACGGTAAGAAAATTGAGCAAACTCAACGCCCACAACTTGTTTGTGTTCTACTCGTGCAAGATGCTACGCAAAGACCTAGCTCAGATGCCACTGTTGGGGAACGTAGCAGAATTCAAAAAATTTCTACGCATCACCAAGATCAATCTAAGGAGTCATCTAGCAACGAGCATAATAGAGTGCATCTACATACCCTTTGTAGATCGCGAGCGGAAGCGTTCGTAGGAACGTGGATGAAGTAGTCGTACTCTTCACGATCCTCGTCACCGATGATCCCAGCGCCGAACAGACGGCACCTCCGCGTTCAACACACGTACGGTACAACGACGTATCCTCCTTCTTGATCCAGCAAGGGGGGAGGAGAGGTTGACGGAGATCCAGCAGCACGACGGCGTGGTGATGGATGCAACAGGAAATCCTGCAGGGCTTCGCCGGTGCCCTACGTGAGGAGTAGGAGGTGTGACGGGAGGGGGAGAGGCGCCAGAGGCTTGGGGTGCGGCTGCCCTCTCCCCC
>LR738713.1:777913755-777946296 GCA_902687465.1 Secale cereale
GGCCCCCCCCCCCCCCCCGGCTGCCCTTCGGGTGCAAGGTAGGTTCTGGAACGCTGATTTTTTATATGATTTTTCTGGATTTTTCCTCGCAGTTCTCGTAACGTGAAAACCTGAAATACAAAAACAGCCGAAAACAGAAACTGGCACCGGGGTGCACTTGTTGGGGAACGTAGTATTTTAAAATTTTCCTACGATCACGCAAGATCTATCTACCAGATGCATAGCAATGAGAGGGAAGAGTGTGTCTACGTACCCTCGTAGACCGGAAGCGGAAGCGTCAAGTGACGCGGTTGATGTAGTCGAACTTCTTCGCGATTCAACCGATCAAGCACCGAATGTACGGCACCTCCGCGTTCAGCACACGTTCAGCTTGATGACGTCCCATGAGCTCTTGATCCAGTTGAGCTTCACGGGAGAGTTTCGTCAGCACGACGGCGTGGTGACGGATATGATGTATCTACCGGCGCAAGGCTTCGCCTAAGCACTGCGACGGTATGTCCGAGGTGTGTTTCTGTGGAGGTGGGGCACCGCACACGGCTGGAACAATTCAACTTGTGTGTCCTAGGGTGCCCCCTGCCCCCGTATATAAAGGAGCAAGGGAGAGGCCGGCCCTAGAGGGGGCGCGCCAAGTGTGGGGAGTCCTACTAGGACTCCCAAGTCCTAGTAGGATTCCCCTTTCCTTTCCGGAGTAGGAGAGAAGGAAAGAGGTGGAGAGGGGGAAGGAAAAAGGGGCTGCACCCCTTGTCCAATTCGGACCAGAGGGGGGGCACGCGCCTCCTTCCTTTTGGCCTTTCTCCTCTATTCCCGTATGGCCCAATAAGGCCCATATACTCCGAAAAATACCCGAATCACTCGGAACCTTTCCGATGTCCGAATATAGTCGTCCAATATATCGATCTTTACGTCTCGACCATTTCGAGACTCCTCGTCATGTCCCCGGTCTCATCCGGGACTCCGAACTCCTTCGGTACATCAAAACTCATAAACTCATAATACCGATCGTCATCAAACGTTAAGCGTGCGGACCCTACGGGTTCGAGACCTATGTAGACATGACCGAGACTCATCTCCGGTCAATAACCAATAGCGGAACCTGGATGCTCATATTGGTTCCTACATATTCTACGAAGATCTTTATCGGTCAAACCGCATAACAACATACGTTGTTCCTTTTGTCATCGGTATGTTACTTGCCCGAGATTCGATCGTCGGTATCTCTATACCTAGTTCAATCTCGTTACCGGCAAGTCTCTTTACTCGTTCCGTAACACATCATCTCATGACTAACTCATTAGTCTTTTGCTTGCAAGGCTTATTATGATGTGTGTTACCGAGAGGGCCCAGAGATACCTCTCCGACACTCGGAGTGACAAATCCTAATCTTGATCTATGCCAACACCACGAATACTTTCGGAGACACCTGTAGAACATCTTTATGATCACCCAGTTACGTTGTGACGTTTGATAGCACACAAGGTGTTCCTACGGTATTCGGGAGTTGCATAATCTCATAGTCATAGGAACATGTATAAGTCATGAAGAAAGCAATAGCAGTAAAACTAAACGATCATAGTGCTATGCTAACGGATGGGTCTTGTCCATCACATCATTCTCCTAATGATGTGATCCCGTTGATCAAATGACAACTCATGTCTATGGCTAGGAAACATAACCATCTTTGATCAATGAGCTAGTCTAGTAGAGGCATACTAGGGACTTACTGTTTTGTCTATGTATCCACACATGTACTAAGTTTCCGGTTAATACAATTCTAGCATGAATAAAAGACATTTATCATGATATAAGGAAATACAAATAACAACGTTATTATTGCCTCTAGGGCATATTTCCTTCACGTGCTTGGTCGACGCTACATATATACTACACATACGTATATGGAGGACTAGAGTCACGCTAGCTAGCTAGCTAGCTGCTAGCTATACTAAGCAAACGAAGGAACAGAAGATCTCGTATATATAATCAACATATATATATATATATATGCATACAGAGAGATGTAATATCGACCACCTCTCCTTCTCCGAGAGATTGGTCGAACAACAAGTTCTCGTATATCGTCTATCCCGACACTACCGGGCACATATATACAATAATTATCTCTTACAAAAATAATCTCCTAACACATGGATGCATGGTCCACATAGTATTCTCCGTCTTCAGCGATCACGTGTTCAAGGAAGAATGCCGCCAATTCCTCTTGAATTGCTCGCAGACGATCTGGTGTTAGGAGTTCATCCCGCATCCGAAACATCTAATTTGAAGTAGGGGGTCAATACATGAAATGATGCTATAAATTTGTGAATATTATTGATTGCTTACGCACTTCAAATTGTTCATCAGTGTAGCCCCGCTCACAGGTCGTGTGGCGGATGGACTCGCAAATGTAGTATCCACAATAATCATTCCCGGGTTCCTGCCACAACCACTTTACAAGAAATAGAGCTCAATCAAACTGATAAGCAAGAATGCCAAATTGGTATTGATGAAACTAGCGCTTGAATCAAGATATAGGAGATGCGCGTGCGGAACATGCTACTATATAGTACTTACTTTCGGGTATCTTCAATTGTAGCTTCTTCGGCAGTCCCGGAGCTTTTTTGATGAATTTTTTCCAAGCCCTGCCAGACAAAGGAAACAATTGTTGGGGAACGTAGTATTTTAAAATTTTCCTACGATCACGCAAGATCTATCTACCAGATGCATAGCAACGAGAAGGGAGAGTGTGTCTACGTACCCTCGTAGACCGGGAGCGGAAGCGTCAAGTGACGCGGTTGATGTTGTCGAACTTCTTCGCGATTCAACCGATCAAGCACCGAACGTACGGCACCTCCGCGTTCAGCACACGTTCAGCTTGATGACGTCCCACGAGCTCTTGATCCAGTTGAGCTTCACGGGGGAGTTTCGTCAGCACGACGGCGTGGTGACGGATATGATGTGAACACCGGCGCAGGGCTTCTCCTAAGCTTCGCGACGGTACGACCGAGGTGTGATTCTGTGGAGGGGGGCACCGCACACGGCTAAAACAATTCAACTTGTGTGTCTTTGGGTGCCCCCCTGCCCCCGTATATCAAGGAGCAAGGGAGGAGGGGCCGGCCACCTCCTATGGTGCGGCTAGGGAGGGGACTCCTACTAGGAATAGGATTGCAATCCTATTCCTAGTAGGATTCACCGAAAGGAAGAAGGGGGAAAGGAATAGGAGAGGTGGCGCCCCCCCAATCCTAGTCCAACTAGGATTCCTAGGTGGGGGCGCCGGCCAGCCCTATGGGCTGCCTCTCTCTCACCCTTTAGGCCCACTATGGACCATCCCCTCTCGTAGGGGGTTCCGGTAACCCCCTCCGGCATTCCCGATAAATCCGAAACTTTTCCGGTATACTTCAGGTGTCCGAATATAGCCGTCCAATATATCAATCTTTATGTCTCGGACATTCCGAGACTCCTCGTCATGTCCGTGATCTCATCCGGGACTCCGAACTACCTTCGGTACATCAATACTCAAAAACTCATAATACCGATCGTCATCAAACGTTAAGCGTGCGGACCCTACGGGTTCGAGAACTATGTAGACATGACCGAGACTCATCTCAGGTCAATAACCAATAGCGGAACCTGGATGTTCATATTGGCTCCTACATATTCTACGAAGATCTTTTATCGGTCAGAACCGCATAACAACATACGTTGTTCCTTTTGTCAAACGGTATGTTACTTGCCCGAGATTCGATCGTCGGTATCTTTATACCTAGTTCAATCTCGTTACCGGCAAGTCTCTTTACTCGTTCCGTAACACATTATCTCGTGACTAACTCATTAGTCTTTTGCTTGCAAGGCTTATTATGATGTGTGTTACCGAGAGGGCCCAGAGATACCTCTCCGACACTCGGAGTGACAAATCCTAATCTTGATCTATGCCAACACCACGAATACTTTCGGAGACACCTGTAGAGCATCTTTATGATCACCCAGTTACGTTGTGACGTTTGATAGCACACAAGGTGTTCCTACGGTATTCGGGAGTTGCATAATCTCATAGTCATAGGAACATGTATAAGTCATGAAGAAAGCAATAGCAGAAAAACTAAACGATCATAGTGCTATGCTAACGGATGGGTCTTGTCCATCACATCATTCTCCTAATGATGTGATCCCGTTGATCAAATGACAACTCATGTCTATGGCTAGGAAACATAACCATCTTTGATCAATGAGCTAGTCTACTAGAGGCATACTAGGGACATACTGTTTTGTCTATGTATTCACACATGTACTAAGTTTCCGGTTAATACAATTCTAGCATGAATAAAAGACATTTATCATGATATAAGGAAATACAAATAATCATCTTTATTATTGCCTCTAGGGCATATTTCCTTCAGTCTCCCACTTGCACTAGAGTCAATAATCTAGCTCACATCGCCATGTGATTTAATACCGATAGTTCACATCGTTATGTGAATAACACCCATAGTTCACATCACCATGTGACCAACACCCAAAGGGTTTACTAGAGTCAATAATCTAGTTCACATCGCTATGTCATTAATACCCAAGAGTAATAAGGTGTGATCATGTTTTGCTTGTGAGAGAAGTTTAGTCAACGGGTCTGTCACATTCAGATCCGTATGTATTTCGCAAATTTCTATGTCTACAATGCTCTGCATGGAGCTACTCTAGCTAATTGCTCCCACTTTCAATACGCATCCAGATTGATACTTAGAGTCATCTGGATTTAGTGTCAAAGCTTGCATCGGCGTAACCCTTTACGACGAACTCTTTATCACCTCCATAATCGAGAAATATTTCCTTTAGTCATCCAATTATTAAGGATAATTTTGACCGCTGTACAGTGATCTACTCCTGGATCACTATTGTACCTCCCTGTCAAACTCATGGAAAGGTACACAACGTGTTTTGTACACAGCATGGCATACTTTATAGAACCTATGGCTGAGGCATAGGGAATGACTTTCATTCTCTCTATATTTTTCTGCCGTGGTCTGGCTTTGAGTCTTACTCAACTTCACACCTTACAAGTCAGGCAAGAACTCCTTCTTTGACTGATCCATTTTGAACTACTTCAAAATCTTATCAAGGTATGTACTCATCGAAAGTCTTATCAAGCGTCTTGATCTATCTCTATAGATCTTGATGCCCAATATGTAAGCAGCTTCACCAAGGTCTTTCTTTGAAAAACTCTTTTCAAACACTCCTTTATGCTTTCCAGAAAATTCTACATCATTTCTGATCGACAATATGTCATTCACATATACTTATCAGAAAGGTTGTAGTGCTCCCTTATACTTCTTGTAAATACAGGCTTCACCGCAAGTCTGTATAAATCTATATGCTTTGATCAACTTATCAAAGCGTATATTCCAACTCCAAGATGCTTGCACCAGTCCATAGATGGATCGCTGGAGCTTGCACATTTTGTTAGCACCTTTAGGATTGACAAAACCTTCTGGTTGCATCATATACAAGTCTTCTTTAATAAATCCATTAAAGAATGCAGTTTTGTTATCCATTTGCCAGATTTCACAAAATACGGCAATTACTAACATGATTCGGACAGACTTAAGCATCGCTACGGGTGAGAAAGTCTCATCGTAGTCAACTCCTTGAACTTGTCGAAACCCTTTCGCAACAAGTCGAGCTTTGTAAACAGTAACATTACCGTTTCCGTCGGTCTTCCTCTTGAAGATCCATTTATTTTCGATGGCTTGCCGATCATCGGGCAAGTCAACCAAAGTCCATACTTTGTTCTAATACATGGATCCCATCTCAGATTTCATGGTCTCAAGCCATTTTGCGGAATCTGGGCTCATCATCGCTTCCTCATAGTTCGTAGGTTCATCATGGTCTAGTAACATGACTTCCAGAACTGGGTTGCCGTACCACTCTGGTGCGGAACGAACTCTGGTTGATCTACGAAGTTCAGCAGAAACTTGATCTGAAGTTTCATGATCATCATCATTAGCTTCCTCACTAATTGGTGTAGGAATCACTGGAACGAGTTTCTGTGATGTACTACCTTCCAATTCGGGAGAAGGTACAATTACCTCATCAAGTTCTACTTTCCTCCCACTCACTTCTTTCGAGAGAAACTCCTTCTCTAGAAAGGATCCACTCTTAGCAACAAAGACCTTGCCTTAGGATCTGTGATAGAAGGTGTACCCAACAGTTTATTTTTGGGTATCCTATGAAGATTTACTTCTCCGATTTGGGTTCGAGCTTATCATGTTGAAACTTTTTCACATAAGCATCGCAGTCCCAAACTTAAAGAAATGACAGCTTAGGTTTCTCGTCAAACCACAGTTCATACGGTGTCATCTCCACGGATTTAGATGGTGCCCTATTTAACGTGAATGTAGCTGTCTCTAATGCGTAACCCCAAAAGCGATAGTGGTAGATCGGTAAGAGACATCATCGATCGCACCATATCTAATAAAGTACGGTTATGACGTTCGGACACACCATTACACTGTGGTGTTCCAGGTGGCGTGAGTAGTGAAACTATTTCACATTGTTTTTATTGAAGGCCAAACTCGCTAACTCAAATATTTTACCTCTACGATCATATCGTAGAAACTCTTATTTTCTTGTTATGATGATTCTCCACTTCACTCTGAAATTCTTTGAACTTTTCAAATATTTCAGACTTGTGCTTCATTAAGTAGATATACCCATATCTGCTCAAATCATCAGTGAAGGTCAGAAAATAACGATACCTGCCGCGAGCTTCAACACTCATTGGTCCGCATACATCAGTATGTATGATTTCCAACAACTCTGTTGCTCGCTCCACGGTTCCGGAGAACGGAGTTTTAGTCATCTTGCCCATGAGGCATGGTTCGCAAGCACCAAGTGATTCATAATCAAGTGATTCCAAAAGTCCATCACTATGGAGTTTCTTCATGCGCTTTACACCAATATGACCTAAACGGCGGCGCCACAAATAAGTTGCACTATCATTATTAACCTTGCATCTTTTGGCTTCAATATTATGAATATGTGTATCACACGATCGAGATCCAACAAACCATTTTCATTGGGTGTATGACCATAGAAGGTTTTATTCATGTAAACAGAACAACAATTATTCTCTAACTTACATGAATAACCGTATTGCAATAAACATGATCAAATCATATTCATGCTCAACACAAACACCAAATAACACTTATTTAGGTTCAACACTAATCCCGAAAGTATAGGGAGTGTGCGATGATGATCATATCAATCTTGGAACTACTTCCAATACACATCGTCACTTCATCCTTTAACTAGTTTATGTTCATTATGCAACTCCCATTTCGAGTTACTACTCTTTAGCAACTGAACCAATATCAAATACCGAGGGGTTGCTATGAACACTAGTAAAATACACATCAATAATCTGTATATCAAATATACCTTTGTTCACTTTGCCATCCTTCTTATCCGCCAAATATCTAGGGCAGTTCCACTTCTAGTGACCATTTCCTTTGCAGTAGAAGCACTTAGTTTCAGGCTTGAGTTTAGCTTTGGGTTTCTTCACGGGAGTGACAACTTGCTTGTCATTCTTCTTAAAGTTCCCCTTATATCCCTTTGCCCTTTACTTGAAATAAGTGGTCTGGTTAACCATCAACACTTGATGCTCTTTCTTGATTTCTACCTTCGCCGATTTCAGTATCGTGAAGAGCTCGGGAATTACTTTTGTCATCCCTTGCATATTATAGTTCATCACGAAGTTCTACTAACTTGGTGATAGTGTCTAGAGAACTTTGTCAATTACTATCTTATCTGGAAGATTAACTCCCACTTGATTCAAGCAATTGTACTACCCAGACAATCTGAGCACATGCTCACTGGTTGAGCTATTATCCTCCATCTTGTAGGCAAAGTACTGTCAGAGGTCTTATACCTCTCGACACGGGCATGAGTATGAAATACTAATTTCAACTCTTGGAACATCTCATATGCTCCGTGGCGTTTCAAAACGTTTTTGAAGTCCCGGTTATAAGCCGTAAAGCATGGTGCACTAAACTATCAAGTAGTCATCATATCGAGCTTTTGTCAAAACGTTCATAACCTCTACATCTGCTCCTACAATAGGTCTGTCACCTAGCGGTGCATCAAGGACATAATTCTTCTGTGCAGCAATGAGGATAATCCTCAGATCACGGAACAATTCCGCATCATTGCTACTAACATCTTTCAACTTGGTTTTCTCTAGGAACATATAAAAAATAAACGTGGAGCAACATCGCGAGCTATTGATCTACAACATAGATATGCTAATACTACCAGGACTAAGTTCATGATAAATTAAAGTTCAATTAATCATATTACTTAAGAACTCCCACTTAGATAGACATCCCTCCGGTCATCTAAATGATCACGTGATCCAAATCAACTAAACCATGTCCGATCATCACGTGAGATGGAGTAGTTTCAATGGTGAACATCTTATGTTGATCATATCTACTATATGATTCACGCTCGACCTTTCGGTCTCCAGTGTTCCGAGGCCATATCTGCATATGCTAGGCTCGTCAAGTTTAACCCGAGTATTCTGCGTGTGCAAAACTGGCTTACACCCGTTGTATTTGAACGTAGAGCTTATCACACCCGATCATCACGTGGTGTCTCGGCACGACGAACTTTCGCAATGGTGCATACTCAGGGAGAACACTTATACCTTGAAATTTAGTAAGGGATCATCTTATAATGCTACCATCGTTCTAAGCAAAATAAGAAGCATAATAAGATAAACATCACATGCAATCAAAATATGTGACATGATATGGCCATCATCATCTTGTGCTTTTGATCTCCATCTCCAAAGCACCGTCATGATCACCTTCGTCACAGGCGCGACACCTTGATCTCCATCGTAGCATCGTTGTCGTTTCGCCAACTATTGCTTCTACGACTATCGCTACCACTTAGTGATAAAGTAAAGCAATTACATGGCGATTGCATTTCATACAATAAAGCGACAACCATATGGCTCCTGCCAGTTGCCGATAACATTACAAAACATGATCATCTCATACAAAACCGTATAACTCATCATGTCTTGACCATATCACATCACAACATGCCCTGCAAAAACAAGTTAGACGTCCTCTACTTTGTTGTTGCAAGTTTTACGTGGCTGCTACGGGCTTAGCAAGAACCGTTCTTACCTACGCATACAAAACCACAACGATATTTCGTCAAGTATGTGCTGTTTTAACCTTCACAAGGACCGGGCGTAGCCACACTTGATTCAACTAAAGATGGAGAAACTGACACCCGCCAGCCACCTGTGTGCGAAGCACGTTGGTAGAACCAGTCTCGCGTAAGCGTACGCGTAATGTCGGTCCGGGCCGCTTCATCTCACAATACCGCCGAAGCAAAGTATGATATGCTGGTAAGCAGTATGACTAGTATCGCCCACAACTCATTGTGTTCTACTCGTGCATATCATCTACGCATAGACCTGGCTCATGATGCCACTGTTGGGGAACGTAGTATTTTAAAATTTTCCTACGATCACGCAAGATCTATCTACCAGATGCATAGCAATGAGAGGGAAGAGTGTGTCTACGTACCCTCGTAGACCGGAAGCGGAAGCGTCAAGTGACGCGGTTGATGTAGTCGAACTTCTTCGCGATTCAACCGATCAAGCACCGAACGTACGGCACCTCCGCGTTCAGCACACGTTCAGCTTGATGACGTCCCATGAGCTCTTGATCCAGTTGAGCTTCACGGGTGAGTTTCGTCAGCACGACGGCGTGGTGACGGATATGATGTATCTACCGGCGCAAGGCTTCGCCTAAGCACTGCGACGGTATGTCCGAGGTGTGTTTATGTGGAGGGGGGCCACCGCACACGGCTGGAACAATTCAACTTGTGTGTCCTAGGGTGCCCCCTGCCCCCGTATATAAAGGAGCAAGGGAGAGGCCGGCCCTAGAGGGGGCGCGCCAAGTGTGGGGAGTCCTACTAGGACTCCCAAGTCCTAGTAGGATTCCCCTTTCCTTTCCGGAGTAGGAGAGAAGGAAAGAGGTGGAGAGGGGGAAGGAAAAGGGGGTTGCACCCCTTGTCCAATTCGGACCAGAGGGGGGGCACGCGCCTCCTTCCTTTTGGCCTTTCTCCTCTATTCCCGTATGGCCCAATAAGGCCCATATACTCCGAAAAATACCCGAATCACTCGGAACCTTTCCGATGTCCGAATATAGTCGTCCAATATATCGATCTTTACATCTCGACCATTTCGAGACTCCTCGTCATGTCCCCGGTCTCATCCGGGACTCCAAACTCCTTCGGTACATCAAAACTCATAAACTCATAATACCGATCGTCATCAAACGTTAAGCGTGCGGACCCTACGGGTTCGAGACCTATGTAGACATGACCGAGACTCATCTCCGGTCAATAACCAATAGCGGAACCTGGATGCTCATATTGGTTCCTACATATTCTACGAAGATCTTTATCGGTCAAACCGCATAACAACATACGTTGTTCCTTTTGTCATCGGTATGTTACTTGCCCGAGATTCGATCGTCGGTATCTCTATACCTAGTTCAATCTCGTTACCGGCAAGTCTCTTTACTCGTTCCGTAAGACATTATCTCGTGACTAACTCATTAGTCTTTTGCTTGCAAGGCTTATTATGATGTGTGTTACCGAGAGGGCCCAGAGATACCTCTCCGACACTCGGAGTGACAAATCCTAATCTTGATCTATGCCAACACCACGAATACTTTCGGAGACACCTGTAGAGCATCTTTATGATCACCCAGTTACGTTGTGATGTTTGATAGCACACAAGGTGTTCCTACGGTATTCGGGAGTTGCATAATCTCATAGTCATAGGAACATGTATAAGTCATGAAGAAAGCAATAGCAGTAAAACTAAACGATCATAGTGCTATGCTAACGGATGGGTCTTGTCCATCACATCATTCTCCTAATGATGTGATCCCGTTGATCAAATGACAACTCATGTCTATGGCTAGGAAACATAACCATCTTTGATCAATGAGCTAGTCTAGTAGAGGCATACTAGGGACATACTGTTTTGTCTATGTATTCACACATGTACTAAGTTTCCGGTTAATACAATTCTAGCATGAATAAAAGACATTTATCATGATATAAGGAAATACAAATAATCATCTTTATTATTGCCTCTAGGGCATATTTCCTTCAGCACTGGATTAGTAGGTTAGTCCAAATGTGATCAAAAGTGTATGGAAGTGTATGAATATCATAGCAATATCACCCAAAAGTGGCATGGAGCAATCAGAAATTATAGATACGTTTTGGACGTATCAACATCCCCAAGCTTAATTCCTGCTCGTCCTCGAGTAGGTAAATGATAACAAGAATAATTTCTGTGGTGACATGCTATTAACCATATAAGACTTTTTACAGTCATATGACAAAAGCTTACTGAGACAATGATTCTATAGTAATTAAGTTGCCTCGTGAGAAAATCAAAAATGACTGAAAGTTTTACAACATGACACTGAAACATCAAAAAGATTTGCAATGAACATGATGTGCAAATATGATAAAGTGATATCTAGCTTGCCCCCTTTAGTGAAGCAAAACATAAATGCAGGGGCACCTTCAAGGTTTAAGTGATGACTAGATACAATGAGTTCAAAATAAACGATATCACAGTCATGCAAAAGACAATGCTACTTTGGGACAATGCACATTACACTCAGAATGACAATCATGCTCTCAGTAGTTGGTGCTTTTAAAAGAAGGTGGAGACTCAACATAAAAGTAAAAGAATGGTTATGTGCTAGAGCTTTTTATTTTGAAAACATAGAAGCAATTTTGTCAACGGTAGTAGTACTTCATATGTGTCATGCATAAGACATCCTATAAGTTGCAAGCCTCATGCATCGAATACCAATAGTGCTCGCACCTTGTCCTAATTAGCTCGGATTTCCATGGGTTATCATAGCATTACATATGTTTTAACCAAGTGTCACAAAGGGGTACCTCTATGCCACCTGTACAAAGGTCCAAGGAGATAAATCGCATTTGATTTCTCGTTTTTGATAGATCTCAACTTGAGGACATCCATACCGGGACAACATAGAAAATAGATGATGGACTCCTCTTTAATGCATAAGCATATTCTCATAAGAGATTGAGGATTAATGTCCAAGCTAAAACTTCCACCATGATACATGGCTTTGGTTGGCGGCCCAATGTTCTTCTCTAACAATATGCATACTCATTCAACCCATGGCAAATCACCCTTACTTCAGACAAGACGAACATGCATAGCAACTCACATGATATTCAACAAAAGTGTGACAGTTGATGGCGTCCCCAGAACATGGTTACCGCTCAGCAAGCAACTTATAAGAAATAAGATACATAGGCAACATATTCTTTACCACAATAGTTTTTAAGCTACTTTCACATGAGCTATGTATTGCAAGGTTAGTCTGCTTAGTACAGGTGGAGGTTAGCAAAAGACTGGAAGCGACCAACTAAGAGAGCAATGACGGTCATAATCATGCAGAGCGACAAAGCAATATTGAATCAGGCATGGTAGTTATATCGCTATTCAGAAATAAAAGATCATCAAGGCTTGACAGACTTTCTTTATAGTCTTAAATATGCGTGAGCATACGCCAAGTCAATCAAAATAAATTCTCGAAGGAAGATATTACTAAACCATATCACATCATAGGCAAACAAATCAAGTTGGTACTCCAATGACACATTGGGAATCCCCCAGCTATTTGAGACTAACCATAAGAAAACCTGAACTACTAAGCCCCATTATGCACGTAGCATATTTATCATAGACATATTAACCAATGCAACGGAAGCAAACTCTCTTAATAAGATAAGCATGATAATTAAAGAGAGTTCAAGCAACCAACTAAACAAAAACTCTTTGAAAAGATAAGCATGAATACTAAGAGCAGAGCATGATAGTAGCTATTAAAAGACAAAGAACACACACAGCAAAGATAGAATGAAAATTCTATGTTATGTTCTAGGTAGAAGTGGAGCGTGTTTCTCTCCCACATAAAGAAAGCTGAGTTCCGACTCGTTATGAAAAACTAAAAAGAAAACTAAAAGCAAGACGCTCCAAGCATAACACATAACACATGAAGTGATAAAAATATAGCGAAACGAAAGACGAACTGATAATGTTGATGGTGAAGGGGATGCACGGGGGCATCCCCAAGCTTAGACGCTTGAGTCTCCTTGAATATTTCTTGGGAGTGCATGGGGGCATCCCCAAGCTTGAGCGCTTGACACTCCTGAATCTTTTTATCATCTTCCCTCGCACACTTGAAAACTCCCTTCATACATAACCCATCATAATCTGATTAGCGAGGTTAGTACCCTTAATAAAATAATTATACCTTGCTGGAAATAAAGATATTCTTGAAGTTCTACTGTTTCTCAAGATTGCCAAAAGGTTTTTGCAAAGAAAAAGCAAGCTCTTGATTTGCAAAATGAAGGAAAGGCAAAACAGGACAGAATCTGTGAAAAACAGAACAGCAGGTAGTGATTGATTTGTTCGGGGCACTTCTGCAACTCAAATCAAAAAACTCAGAACAGACGCACGAAATACAATTATATAGAGAATGCTGTCGAAAAAATTCAGACCAAAAAGATGATATGGTGATTTTATACGAATTTTTCTATCCAAGGACAGAATCTGTTTCCTGGACAGCACCTCACAACTTTTGAACTTTCTAGCAATCAGAGGCTATACTTGGCACAAATATGAAAAGCAAAGATACAATGATGATGCTACAGCAGTAAAAAAACATCAAGACACAACAAAAGCAAAATATAAAAATTTATTCATGTGGGTTGCCTCCCAAAAGCGCTTTCTTTTATGCCTTTAAGCTAGGCATAATGCATAGAGATCAAGTTTTATCAAGAGTAAAAGAATAGCTAGCCCGTACAACGGACTCAAAAGGTAACTTGATCTTCTTTCGAGGGAAGTGTTCCATCCCTTTCTTGAGAGGAAACTGAAATTTTATATTACCCTCTTTCATGTCAATGATAGCACCAACGGTGCGTAAAAAGGGACGTCCCAAAATAATTGGACATGAAGGATCACATTCAATATCCATAATAGTGAAATCAACGGGAACATAATTATCATTAACAACGATAAGAACATCGTCGATCCTCCCCAAAGGTTTCTTTATGGAAGAATCAACGAGACGAACACCAAAAGAACAAGAATCATAAGGTTTCAATTTAAGCATATCATATATTCTTTTGGGCATAACAGAGGTACTAGCACCAACATCACATAATGCATAGCAAGAGAAGTCATTCAATTTAATTTTTATCATAGGATCCCAACCATCTTCTAGCTTTCTAGGTATGGAGGCTTCTACTCCAAGTTTCTCCTCCCTAGCTTTGATGAGAGCATTAGTGATATGCTCTGTGAAGGCAAGGTTAAGCGTGCTAGTGCGGGGATCTCTAGACATCTTGTGAAGGAAATCAATAACTTTGGTAAGAGTGCAATTATCAAAATCAAGGTCATTAGCATCAAGTAAAGTGGTAGTGGTGTCCTTTAGGTTCACTTGTTTGGTAGTTTCTATAGTCATAGCATGACCATTAATAGGTCCATTGGGACCAGGAGTACATTGGGTGCTAAGAGTTTGGATATCCTCAACAACTTTGATAGTAGCAACAGTGTGGTGGGTAGGAAGGCTCTTAATTCTATCTTCTTCCTCCCTTTCTCTAGCCCATCTTTCTTTAAGTTTAGCCATCATCCTAATATTTTCATTAATTTGCACTTGAATAGCATTTATAGGAGTGACTTCCCTCTCCTCAAGAGGAGAAGTTTTTATATTTAGCAATTTTACCTCATTGGCTAAATGGTCTACCTTAAAAGAAAGATCATCTAGTTTATGTAGTTTTTCTTCTACACTCTTATTAAAGGCTTTTTGGGTAGTGATGAAATCTTTAAGCATAATCTCTAGTTCAGTAGTGGAGTTCTTGGTGATAGGATAAGCATTGTTGTTCCCATAAGAATTAGAGGGGAACGGTCTGGTATTGTTACCAAAGTTACTCCTATAAGCATTGTTGTTAAAATTGTTTCTAGAGATAAAGTTCGCATCTACTTGTTCTTGAGCAATCAAAGAATTTAAAGGAACATCACGAGGATCAACAGAGGATTGCTTCGAAAGTAGAGACATGATTAAGTCAACTTTTTCATTTAAGGAGGAAATCTCCTCGACAGAGTTTACCTTCCTACCTGTTGGAGCGCGTTCGGTGTGCCATTGGGAATAGTTGGTTATCATCTCATCGAGAAGCTTTGTGGCAGCACCAAGTGTAGTTGACATAAAAGTTCCTCCCACGGCCAAATCTAACAAGTTCCGCGAGGTAAAGTTCAAGCCCGCATAAAAAGTTTGGATAACCATCCAAGTAGTCAAACCATGAGTAGGGCAGTTCTTGATAAGAGATTTCATACGTTCCCAAGCTTGGGCAACGTGTTCATTATCCAATTGTTTAAAATTCATTATGTTACTTCTAAGTTGGATAATTTTAGCAGGTGGATAGTATTTTCCGATAAAAGCATCTTTGCACTTGTCCCATGAATCTATGCTATTTCTAGGCAAAGACTGAAACCAAATTTTAGCTCCTCCTCTCAAGGAGAAAGGAAAAAGCTTGAGCTTAACAATATTACCATCTATTTCTTGGTACTTTTGCATATCACAAAGTTCAACAAAGTTGTTTAAGTGTAAAGCAGCATCATCTCCAGCACCGGAGAATTGATCTTTCATGACTAAGTTCAGTAAAGCAGGTTTAATTTCATATGAAGGTGCTGAAGTGGCAGGTGTAGTGATAGGTGTGCTGATAAAGTCATCGTTGTTGTGACTAGTGAAGTCACACAACTTGGTGTTCTCGGTGGAACCCATAGTAGCAAGCAAGCAAGATAACTATTTTTGTGATTTTCGATAAAAAGGTACTAAAGCAAAAATTGAAAGGTAAACTAACAAGACTAAAAAGCAAAGGTAAAAGGTAGCGTGCAACTCCCCTATCCTGAAGAGTGGAGTCCCCGGCAACGGCGCCAGAAAATACTCCTTGATGGGCCTCTAACCCCTCGTTGGTTACCCCAAGTGGAAGGTGAAAGATGCAGTGTTGTGGAAGTGTTTTCCCTTAGCAAAGATGCTAAGGATCGAATCCCCAGAGACTCCTAGGTTCAACAAGTAGGTATCAACTGCTAACGGCGCAGATTAGCAATCAACATGGACCTGCACACAGATACAAATAACTTTGCTCCCAACGAGTACAGAGAGGTTGTCAATCCCTCCGGCCTTGTAGTTCACAAAGGATTAAACGCAAATGATAGTAGTGATAGATAATGTTTGCAATAGTAAGTAAAAGCGAAAAGTAAATAGCGGATGTGATCAATGATGGTAATATGGACCGGAGTCTCATGATGTTCACTAGTGATGTCTCTCTCCCAAAAGACGATAAAACAGCTATGTGAGGTAAACAAATTACAGCTGGGCAATTGACAGGACCACGAACGCAAACCAATGCTGATTACATTGCAAGAAAGGTTGAGGTTCAAAGCATGGGCGGTACGCCAAAGTAAGTAGACCGAAATCCATCAATATCTACTACTAATCATCCACCTTGAGATATCTATCCAGAACATCTCGCTGGTATTAAGTTGCGAGTCCCGCCCATAGTGTAAACTCAAAGCAACAGACAACTGCATTAAAAGAACTTTGCGTAAAGTAAACAATCCTTGCTCCCGCGGAAAAAAGCACCATTGTTTTCCCCCTTGTGGCAACAGCACATCCCCTAGACTCATGTTTCTGTCACTCAAGCTAGTCATCGAGGGGGATGAACCCACAATCGAGCATAACGTTCCCTCTTGGAGTCACTACGTATTACTTGGCCAAAGCAATAAATAACAACGGAGAACATGCAAGAATTACTTATGAACATAAATATAAAAGAGGTAGATCAAATATATTACTCAAGATCAATCTGAACATAATCTCATAATCCATCGGATCCCAGCAAACTCATCATAGCAACAGCATAAGAATTACATATGTGCCTCGATCATGTAGGGCAGCTCACGAGGACTAATTAGTGAAGCTTAAGAACGGGAGGAGAACATCACATAGCTACTGGTCATGGACTCATGGTCCAAGGGAGACTACTCACAACTCATCCGGGAGGCGTCCATGGTGGTGGATGAAGGAAATATGCCCTAGAGGCAATAATAAAGATGTTATTTGTATTTCCTTATATCATGATAAATGTCTTTTATTCATGCTAGAATTGTATTAACCGGAAACCTAGTACATGTGTGGATACATAGACAAAACAGTATGTCCCTAGTATGCCTCTACAAGACTAGCTCATTGATCAAAGATGGTTATGTTTCCTAGCCATAGACATGAGTTGTCATTTGATCAACGGGATCACATCATTAGGAGAATGATGTGATGGACTAGACCCATCCGTTAGCATAGCACTATGATCGTTTAGTTTTACTGCTATTGCTTTCTTCATGACTTATACATGTTCCTATGACTATGAGATTATGCAACTCCCGAATACCGTAGGAACACCTTGTGTGCTATCAAACGTCACAACGTAACTGGGTGATCATAAAGATGCTCTACAGGTGTCTCCGAAAGTATTCGTGGTGTTGGCATGGATCAAGATTAGGATTTGTCACTCCGAGTGTCGGAGAGGTATCTCTGGGCCCTCTCGGTAACACCCATCACAATAAGCCTTGCAAGCAAAAAGACTAATGAGTTAGTCACGAGATGATGTGTTACGGAACGAGTAAAGAGACTTGCCGGTAACGAGATTGAACTAGGTATAGAGATACCGACGATCGAATCTCGGGCAAGTAACATACCGATGACAAAAGGAACAACGTATGTTGTTATGCGGTTTTGACCGATAAAAGATCTTCGTAGAATATGTAGGAGCCAATATGAACATCCAGGTTCCACTATTGGTTATTGACTGGAGATTAGTCTCGGTCATGTCTACATAGTTCTCGAACCCGTAGGGTCCGCACGCTTAACGTTTGATGACGATCGGTATTATGAGTTTATGAGTTTTGATGTACCGAAGGTAGTTCGGAGTCCCGGATGAGATCACGGACATGACGAGGAGTCTCGGAATGTCCGAGACATAAAGAATGATATATTGGACGACTATATTCGGATACCGGAAGTGTTCCGGAAAAGTTTCGGATTTAACTGGATTGCCGGAGGGGGTTACCGGAACCCCCTACGAAGGGGGATGGTCCATAGTGGGCCTTGAGGAAAGGAGAGAGGCAGCCCATAGAGGCTGGCCGGCGCCCCACCTAGGGATCCTAGTTGGACTAGGATTGGGGGGCGCCACCTCTCCCTCTTTTCCTTTCCCTCTCTTCCTTCTTGATGGACTCCTACTAGGAATAGGATTGCAATCCTATTCCTAGTAGGATTGCCCTAGCCGCACCATAGGAGGCCGGCCGGCCCTCCTCTCTTGCTCCTTTATATACGGGGGCAGGGGGGCACCCAAAGACACACAAGTTGAATTGTTCCAGCCGTGTGCGGTGCCCCCCTCCACAGAAACACACCTCGGTCATACGATCGCAGTACTTAGGAGAAGCCCTGCGCCGGTAGATACATCATATCCGTCACCACGTCGTCGTGCTGACGAAACTCTCCCGTGAAGCTCAACTGGATCAAGAGCTCGTGGGACGTCATCAAGCTGAACGTGTGCTGAACACGGAGGTGCCGTACGTTCGGTACTTGATCGGTTGGATCGCGAAGAAGTTCGACTACATCAACCGCGTCACTTGACGCTTCCGCTTCCGGTCTACGAGGGTACGTAGACACACTCTTCCCTCTCGTTGCTATGCATCTGGTAGATAGATCTTGCGTGATCGTAGGAAAATTTTAAAATGCTACGTTCCCCAACAGTGGCATCAGAGCCAGGTTTATGCGTAGATGATATGCACGAGTAGAACACAATGAGTTGTGGGCGATACTAGTCATACTGCTTACCAGCATGTCATATTTTGCTTCGGCGGTATTGTGAGATGAAGCGGCCCGGACCGACATTACGCGTACGCTTACGCGAGACTGGTTTCACCGTTACGAGCACTCGTTGCTTAAAGGTGACTGGCGGGTGTCTGTCTCTCTCACTTTAGCTGAATCAAGTGTGGCTACGCCCGGTCCTTGTGAAGGTTAAAACAGCACATACTTGACGAAACATCGTTGTGGTTTTGTATGCGTAGGTAAGAACGGTTCTTGCTAAGACCGTAGCAGCCACGTAAAACTTGCAACAACAAAGTAGAGGACGTCTAACTTGTTTTTGCAGGGCATGTTGTGATGTGATATGGTCAAGACGTGATGAGTTATACGGTTTTGTATGAGATGATCATGTTTTGTAATGTTATCGGCAACTGGCAGGAGCCAAATGGTTGTCGCTTTATTGTATGAAATGCAATCGCCATGTAATTGCTTTACTTTATCACTAAGCAGTAGCGATAGTCGTAGAAGCAATAGTTGGCGAGACGACAACGATGCTACGATGGAGATCAAGGTGTCGCGCCGGTGACGAAGGTGATCATGACGGTGCTTTGGAGATGGAGATCAAAAGCACAAGATGATGATGGCCATATCATGTCACATATTTTGATTGCATGTGATGTTTATCTTATTATGCTTCTTATTTTGCTTAGAATGACGGTAGCATTATAAGATGATCCCTTACTAAATTTCAAGGTATAAGTGTTCTCCCTGACTATGCACCGTTGCGAAAGTTCGTCGTGCCGAGACACCACGTGATGATCGGGTGTGATAAGCTCTACGTTCAAATACAACGGGTGTAAGCCAGTTTTGCACACGCAGAATACTCGGGTTAAACTTGACGAGCCTAGCATATGCAGATATGGCCTCGGAACACAGGAGACCGAAAGGTCGAGCGTGAATCATATAGTAGATATGATCAACATAAGATGTTCACCATTAAAACTACTCCATCTCACGTGATGATCGGACATGGTTTAGTTGATTTGGATCACGTGATCATTTAGATGACCGGAGGGATGTCTATCTAAGTGGGAGTTCTTTAATTAATATGATTAAATTGAACTTTAATTTATCATGAACTTAGTCCTTATAGTTTTTGCATATCTATGTTGTTATAGATCAATGGCCCGTGCTACCGTTCCTTTGAATTTTAATGCATTCCTAGAGAAAACTAAGTTGAAAGATGATGGTAGCAATTACACGGACTGGGTCCGTAACTTAAGGATTATCCTCATTGCTGCACAGAAGAATTATGTCCTTGAAGCACCGCTAGGTGACAAGCCCCCTCCCGCTAATGTAGACGCTTTGAACGTCTGGCAGTCACGGTCTGATGACTACACAATAGTTCAGTGTGCCATGCTTTACGGCTTGGAACCGGGACTTCAACGACGTTTTGAACGTCATGGACCATATGAGATGTTCCAGGAGTTGAAGTTAATATTTCAAGCAAATGCCCGGATTGAGAAATATGAGATTTCCAATAAGTTCTATAGCTGCAAGATGGAGGAGAATAGTTCTATCAGTGAACACTTGCTCAGAATGTCTGGGTACTACAATCATATGACTCAACTTGGTTGCAAAGTTGACGAGGATAGTGTTATTGATAGAGTTCTTCAATCACTGCCACCAAGTTATAAAGGCTTCGTGATGAACTATAATATGCAAGGGATGCAAAAGACAATTCCCGAGCTCTTCACTATGCTTAAGGCTGCGGAGGTAGAAATCAAAAAGGAGCATCAAGTGTTGATGGTTAACAAGACCACTAGTTTCAAGAAAAAGGGCAAGGGAAAGAAGGGGAACTTCAAGAAGAATAGCAAGACAGTTGCTACTCCCACGAAGAAACCCAAGTCTGGAGCCAAGCCTGAAACTGAGTGCTTCTACTGCAAGGGGACTGGACACTGGAAGCGGAACTGCCCCAAGTATTTGGCGGATAAGAAGGATGGCAAGATGAACAAAGGTATATGTGATATACATGTTATTGATGTGTACCTTACTAATGCTCGTAGTAGTACCTGGGTATTTGATAACGGTTCGGTTGCTAATATTTGTAACTCGAAACAGGGACTACGGATTAAACGAAGATTGGCTAAGGACGAGGTGACGATGCGTGTGGGAAATGGTTCCAAAGTCGATGTGATCGCCGTCGGCACGCTACCTCTACATCTACCTTCGGGATTAGTTTTAGACCTAAATAATTGTTATTTGGTGCCAGCGTTGAGCATGAACATTATATCTGGATCTTGTTTGTTGCGAGACGGTTATTCATTTAAATTAGAGAATAATGGTTGTTCTATTTTTATGAATAATATCTTTTATGGTCATGCAACCTTGAAGAGTGGTCTATTCTTATTGGATCTCGATTGTAGTGATACACATATTCATAATATTGAAACCAAAAGATGCAAGGTTAATAATGATAGTGCAACTTATTTGTGGCACTGCCGTTTAGGTCATATTGGTGTAAAACGCATGAAGAAACTCCATAGTGATGGACTTTTGGAATCACTTGATTATGAATCACTTGGTGCTTGCGAACCATGCCTCATGGGCAAGATGACTAAAACTCCGTTCTCCGGAACTATGGAGCGAGCAACAGATTTGTTGGAAATCATACATACTGATGTATGTGGGCCAATGAGTGTTGAAGCTCGCGGCGGGTATCGTTATTTTCTGACCTTCACTGATGATTTGAGCAGATATGGGTATATCTACTTAATGAAGCACAAGTCTGAGACATTTGAAAAGTTCAAAGAATTTCAGAGTGAAGTAGAGAATCATCGTAACAAGAAAATAAAGTTTCTACGATCTGATCGTGGAGGAGAATATTTGAGTTACGAGTTTGGTCTTCATTTGAAACAATGTGGAATAGTTTCACAACTCACGCCACCCGGAACACCACAGCGAAAATGGTGTGTCCGAACGTCGTAACCGTACTTTATTGGATATGGTGCGATCTATGATGTCTCTTACCGATTTACCACTATCGTTTTGGGGTTATGCTTTAGAGACAGCTGCATTCACGTTAAATAGGGCACCATCTAAATCCGTTGATACGACACCTTATGAACTATGGTTTGGCAAGAAACCAAAGTTGTCGTTTCTTAAAGTTTGGGGCTGCGATGCTTATGTGAAAAAGCTTCAACCTGATAAGCTCGAACCCAAGTCGGAGAAATGTGTCTTCATAGGATACCCAAAAGAGACTGTTGGGTACACCTTCTATCACAGATCCGAAGGTAGGATATTCGTTGCTAAGAATGGATCCTTTCTAGAAAAGGAGTTTCTCTCGAAAGAAGTGAGTGGGAGGAAAGTAGAACTTGATGAGGTAATTGTACCTTCTCCTGAATTGGAAAGTAGTACATCACAGAAAATTGTTCCAGTGATTCCTACACCAATCAGTGAGGAAGTTAATGATGATGATCATGAAACTTCAGATCAAGTTTCTGCTGAACGTCGTAGATCAACCAGAGTACGTTCCGCACCAGAGTGGTATGGCAACCCAGTTCTGGAAATCATGTTACTAGACCATGATGAACCTACGAACTATGAGGAAGCGATGATGAGCCCAGATTCCGCAAAATGGCTTGAGGCCATGAAATCTGAGATGGGATCCATGTATGAGAACAAAGCGTGGACTTTGGTTGACTTGCCCGATGATCGGCAGGCCATCGAAAATAAGTGGATCTTCAAGAGGAAGACCGACGCAGACGGTAATGTTACTGTTTACAAAGCTCGACTTGTTGCGAAAGGGTTTCGACAAGTTCAAGGAGTTGACTACGATGAGACTTTCTCACCTGTAGCGATGCTTAAGTCTATCCGAGTCATGTTAGCAATTGCCGCATTTTATGATTATGAAATCTGGAAAATGGATGTCAAAACTGCATTCCTGAATGGATATCTCAAAGAAGAGTTGTATATGATGCAACCAGAAGGTTTTGTCGATCCAAAAGGTGCTAACAAAGTATGCAAGCTCCAGCGATCCATCTATGGATTGGTGCAAGCATCTCGGAGTTGGAATATATGCTTTGATGAGGTAATCAAAGCATATGGTTTTATACAGACTTTTGGAGAAGCCTGTATTTACAAGAAAGTGAGTGGGAGCTCTGTAGCATTTCTAATATTATATGTGGATGACATATTATTGATTGGAAATGATATAGAATTTCTGGATAGCATAAAAGGATACTTGAATAAGAGTTTTTCAATGAAGGACCTCGGTGAAGCTGCTTATATATTAGGCATCAAGATCTATAGAGATAGATCAAGACGCTTAATTGGACTTTCACAAAGCACATACCTTGATAAGATTTTGAAGAAGTTCAAAATGGATCAGTCAAAGAAAGGGTTCTTGCCTGTATTACAAGGTATGAAGTTGAGTAAGCCTCAATGCCCGACCACTGCAGAAGATAGAGAGAAAATGAAAGTCATTTCCTATGCCTCAACCATAGGATCTATCATGTATGCAATGTTGTGTACCAGACCTGATGTGTGCCTTGCTATAAGTCTAGCAGGGAGGTACCAAAGTAATCCAGGAGTGGATCACTGGACAGCGGTCAAGAACATCCTGAAATACCTGAAAAGGACTAAGGATATGTTTCTCGTATATGGAGGTGACAAAGAGCTCGTCGTAAATGGTTACGTCGATTCTAGCTTTGACACTGATCCGGATGACTCTAAGTCACAAACCGGATATGTATTTTTATTGAACGGTGGAGCTGTCAGTTGGTGCAGTTCCAAGCAGAGCGTCGTGGCGGGATCTACGTGTGAAGCGGAATACATAGCTGCTTCGGAAGCAGCAAATGAAGGAGTCTGGATGAAGGAGTTCATATCCGATCTAGGTGTAATACCTAGTGCATCGGGTCCAATGAAAATCTTTTGTGACAACACTGGAGCAATAGCCTTGGCGAAGGAATCCAGGTTTCACAAGAGAACAAAGCACATCAAAAGACGCTTCAATTCCATCCGCGATCTAGTCAAGGAAGGAGACATAGAGATTTGTAAAATACATACGGATCTGAATGTTGCAGACCCGTTGACTAAGCCTCTTCCACGGGCAAAAAATGATCAGCACCAGGACTCCATGGGTGTGAGGATCATCACTTTGTAATCTAGATTATTGACTCTAGTTCAAGTGGGAGACTGAAGGAAATATGCCCTAGAGGCAATAATAAAGATGTTATTTGTATTTCCTTATATCATGATAAATGTCTTTTATTCATGCTAGAATTGTATTAACCGGAAACCTAGTACATGTGTGGATACATAGACAAAACAGTATGTCCCTAGTATGCCTCTACAAGACTAGCTCATTGATCAAAGATGGTTATGTTTCCTAGCCATAGACATGAGTTGTCATTTGATCAACGGGATCACATCATTAGGAGAATGATGTGATGGACTAGACCCATCCGTTAGCATAGCACTATGATCGTTTAGTTTTACTGCTATTGCTTTCTTCATGACTTATACATGTTCCTATGACTATGAGATTATGCAACTCCCGAATACCGTAGGAACACCTTGTGTGCTATCAAACGTCACAACGTAACTGGGTGATCATAAAGATGCTCTACAGGTGTCTCCGAAAGTATTCGTGGTGTTGGCATGGATCAAGATTAGGATTTGTCACTCCGAGTGTCGGAGAGGTATCTCTGGGGCCTCTCGGTAACACCCATCACAATAAGCCTTGCAAGCAAAAAGACTAATGAGTTAGTCACGAGATGATGTGTTACGGAACGAGTAAAGAGACTTGCCGATAACGAGATTGAACTAGGTATAGAGATACCGACGATCGAATCTCGGGCAAGTAACATACCGATGACAAAAGGAACAACGTATGTTGTTATGCGGTTTTGACCGATAAAAGATCTTCGTAGAATATGTAGGAGCCAATATGAACATCCAGGTTCCGCTATTGGTTATTGACCGGAGATGAGTCTCGGTCATGTCTACATAGTTCTCGAACCCGTAGGGTCCGCACGCTTAACGTTTGATGACGATCGGTATTATGAGTTTATGAGTTTTGATGTACCGAAGGTAGTTCGGAGTCCCGGATGAGATCACGGACATGACGAGGAGTCTCGGAATGTCCGAGACATAAAGAATGATATATTGGACGACTATATTCGGACACCGGAAGTGTTCCGGAAAAGTTTCGGATTTAAATGGATTGCCGGAGGGGGTTACCGGAACCCCCTACGAAGGGGGATGGTCCATAGTGGGCCTTGATGAAAGGAGAGAGGCAGCCCATAGAGGCTGGCCGGCGCCCCACCTAGGGATCCTAGTTGGACTAGGATTGGGGGGGCGCCACCTCTCCCTCTTTTCATTTCCCTCTCTTCCTTCTTGATGGACTCCTACTAGGAATAGGATTGCAATCCTATTCCTAGTAGGATTGCCCTAGCCGCACCATAGGAGGCCGGCCGGCCCTCCTCTCTTGCTCCTTTATATACGGGGGCAGGGGGGCACCCAAAGACACACAAGTTGAATTGTTCCAGCCGTGTGCGGTGCCCCCCTCCACAGAAACACACCTCGGTCATACCATCGCAGTACTTAGGAGAAGCCCTGCGCCGGTAGATACATCATATCCGTCACCACGTCGTCGTGCTGACGAAACTCTCCCGTGAAGCTCAACTGGATCAAGAGCTCGTGGGACGTCATCAAGCTGAACGTGTGCTGAACACGGAGGTGCCGTACGTTCGGTACTTGATCGGTTGGATCGCGAAGAAGTTCGACTACATCAACCGCGTCACTTGACGCTTCCGCTTCCGGTCTACGAGGGTACGTAGACACACTCTTCCCTCTCGTTCCTATGCATCTGGTAGATAGATCTTGCGTGATCGTAGGAAAATTTTAAAATGCTACGTTCCCCAACAGTGGAGAAGCTCCCGATGGTGATCCTCCCCTCCGGCAGGGTGCCGGGAAGAGTTCTCCTGGTGCTCCCGATCTTGGAAGCGGCGGCGGCGGCGGAACAGAGATGAGATCGCGAAAAAGAGTTCCCGTCCCGAGGGTTTCGAAGGACGCTCTAAATATATGCCGAAGGGGGGCACCAGACGGGCTTCGGGGGACCCAGGCGCCCCCCCGGCGCGGCCCAGGGGGGCGCGCCGCCAGGGCGCCTGGAGCCCTGGTGCCTCCCCCCCCCCCCCGGCTGCCCTTCGGGCGCAAGGTAGGTTCTGGAACGCTGATTTTTTATATGATTTTTCTGGATTTTTCCTGGCAGTTCTCGTAACGTGAAAACCTGAAATACAAAAACAGCCGAAAACAGAAACTGGCACCGGGGTGCACTGGATTAGTAGGTTAGTCCAAATATGATCAAAAGTGTATGGAAGTGTATGAATATCATAGCAATATCACCCAAAAGTGGCATGGAGCAAGCAGAAATTATAGATACGTTTTGGACGTATCAACATCCCCAAGCTTAATTCCTGCTCGTCCTCGAGTAGGTAAATGATAACAAGAATAATTTCTGTGGTGACATGCTATTAACCATATAGGACTTTTTACAGTCATATGACAAAAGCTTACTGAGACAATGATTCTATAGTAATTAAGTTGCCTCGTGAGAAAATCAAAAATGACTGAAAGTTTTACAACATGACATTGAAACATCAAAAAGATTTGCAATGAACATGATGTGCAAATATGATAAAGTGATATCTAGCTTGCCCCCTTTAGTGAAGCAAAACATAAATGCAGGGGCACCTTCAAGGTTTAAGTGATGACTATATACAATGATTTCAAAATAAACGATATCACAGTCATGCAAAAGACAATGCTACTTTGGGACAATGCACATTACACTCAGAATGACAATCATGCTCTCAGTAGTTGGTGCTTTTAAAAGAAGGTGGAGACTCAACATAAAAGTAAAAGAATGGTTATGTGCTAGAGCTTTTTATTTTGAAAACATAGAAGCAATTGTGTCAACGGTAGTAGTACTTCATATGTGTCATGCATAAGACATCCTATAAGTTGCAAGCCTCATGCATCGAATACCAATAGTGCTCGCACCTTGTCCTAATTAGCTCGGATTTCCATGGGTTATCATAGCATTATATATGTTTTAACCAAGTGTCACAAAGGGGTACCTCTATGCCACCTGTACAAAGGTCCAAGGAGATAAATCGCATTTGATTTCTCGTTTTTGATAGATCTCAACTTGAGGACATCCATACCGGGACAACATAGAAAATAGATGATGGACTCCTCTTTAATGCATAAGCATATTCTCATAAGAGATTGAGGATTAATGTCCAAGCTAAAACTTCCACCATGATACATGGCTTTGGTTGGCGGCCCAATGTTCTTCTCTAACAATATGCATACTCATTCAACCCATGGCAAATCACCCTTACTTCAGACAAGACGAACATGCATAGCAACTCACATGATATTCAACAAAAGTGTGACAGTTGATGGCGTCCCCAGAAACATGGTTACCGCTCAGCAAGCAACTTATAAGAAATAAGATACATAGGCAACATATTCTTTACCACAATAGTTTTTAAGCTACTTTCCCATGAGCTATGTATTGCAAGGTTAGTATGCTTAGTATAGGTGGAGGTTAGCAAAAGACTGGAAGCGACCAACTAAGAGAGCAATGACGGTCATAATCATGCAGAGCGACAAAGCAATATTGAATCAGGCATGGTAGTTATATCGCTATTCAGAAATAAAAGATCACCAAGGCTTGACAGACTTTCTTTACAGTCTTAAATATGCGTGAGCATACGCCAAGTCAATCAAAATAAATTCTCAAAGGAAGATATTACTAAACCATACCACATCATAGGCAAACAAATCAAGTTGGTACTCCAATGACACATTGGGAATCCCCCAGCTATTTGAGACTAACCATAAGAAAACCTGAACTACTAAGCCCCATTATGCACGTAGCATATTTATCATAGACATATTAACCAATGCAACGGAAGCAAACTCTCTTAATAAGATAAGCATGGTAATTAAAGAGAGTTCAAGCAACCAACTAAACAAAAACTCTTTGAAAAGATAAGCATGAATACTAAGAGCAGAGCATGATAGTAGCTATTAAAAGACAAAGAACACACACAGCAAAGATAGACATGAAAATTCTATGTTATGTTCTAGGTAGAAGTGGAGCGTGTTTCTCTCCCACATAAAGAAAGCTGAGTTCCGACTCGTTATGAAAAACTAAAAAGAAAACTAAAAGCAAGACACTCCAAGCATAACACATAACACATGAAGTGATAAAAATATAGCGAAACGAAAGACGAACTGATAATGTTGATGGTTAAGGGGATGCACGGGGGCATCCCCAAGCTTAGACGCTTGAGTCTCCTTGAATATTTCTTGGGGGTGCACGGGGGCATCCCCAAGCTTGAGCGCATGACACTCCTGAATCTTTTTATCATCTTCCCTCGCACACTTGAAAACTCCCTTCATACATAACTCATCATAATCTGATTAGCGAGGTTAGTACCCTTAATAAAATAATTATACCTTGCTGGAAATAAAGATATTCTTGAAGTTCTACTGTTTCTAAAGATTGCCAAAAGGTTTTTGCAAAGAAAAAGCAAGCTCTTGATTTGCAAAATGAAGGAAAGGCAAAACAGGACAGAATCTGTGAAAAACAGAACAGCAGGTAGTGATTGATTTGTTCGGGGCACTTCTGCAACTCAAATCAAAAAACTCAGAACAGATGCACGAAAGACAATTATATAGAGAATGCTGTCGAAAAAATTCAGACCAAAAAGATGATACGGTGATTTTATACGAATTTTTCTATCCAAGGACAGAATCTGTTTCCTGGACAGCACCTCACAACTTTTGAACTTTCTAGCAATCAGAGGCTATACTTGGCACAAATATGAAAAGGAAAGATACAATGATGATGCTACAGCAGTAAACTACATCAAGACACAACAAAAGAAAAATATAAAAATTTATTCATGTGGGCTGCCTCCCAAAAGCGCTTTCTTTTATGCCTTTAAGCTAGGCATAATGCATAGAGATCAAGTTTTATCAAGAGTAAAAGAATAGCTAGCCCGTACAACGCACTCAAAAGGTAACTTGATCTTCTTTCGAGGGAAGTGTTCCATCCCTTTCTTGAGAGGAAACTGAAATTTTATATTACCCTCTTTCATGTCAATGATAGCACCAACGGTGCGTAAAAAGGGACGTCCCAAAATAATTGGACATGAAGGATCACATTCAATATCCATAATAGTGAAATCAACGGGAACATAATTATCATTAACAACGATAAGAACATCGTCGATCCTCCCCAAAGGTTTCTTTATGGAAGAATCAACGAGACGAACACCAAAAGAACAAGAATCATAAGGTTTCAATTTAAGCATATCATATATTCATTTGGGCATAACAGAGGTACTAGCACCAACATCACATAATGCATAGCAAGAGAAGTCATTCAATTTAATTTTTATCATAGGATCCCAACCATCTTCTAGCTTTCTAGGTATGGAGGCTTCTACTCTAAGTTTCTCCTCCCTAGCTTTGATGAGAGCATTAGTGATATGCTCTGTGAAGGCAAGGTTAAGCGTGCTAGTGCGGGGATCTCTAGACATCTTGTGAAGGAAATCAATAACTTTGGTAAGAGTGCAATTATCAAAATCAAGGTCATTAGCATCAAGTAAAGTGATAGTGGTGTCCTTTAGGTTCACTTGTTTGGTAGTTTCTATAGTCATAGCATCACCATTAATAGGTCCATTGGGACCAGGAGTACATTGGGTGCTAAGAGTTTGGATATCCTCAACAACTTTGATAGTAGCAACAGTGTGGTGGGTAGGAAGGCTCTTAATTCTATCTTCTTCCTCCCTTTCTCTAGCCCATCTTTCTTTAAGTTTAGCCATCATCCTAATATTTTCATTAATTTGCACTTGAATAGCATTTATAGGAGTGACTTCCCTCTCCTCAAGAGGAGAAGTTTTAATATTTAGCAATTTTACCTCATTGGCTAAATGGTCTACCTTAAAAGAAAGATCATCTAGTTTATGTAGTTTTTCTTCTACACTCTTATTAAAGGCTTTTTGGGTAGTGATGAAATCTTTAAGCATAATCTCTAGTTCAGTAGTGGAGTTCTTGGTGATAGGATAAGCATTGTTGTTCCCATAAGAATTAGAGGGGAACGGTCTGGTATTGTTACCAAAGTTACTCCTATAAGCATTGTTGTTAAAATTGTTTCTAGAGATAAAGTTCACATCTACTTGTTCTTGAGCAATCAAAGAATTTAAAGGAACATCACGAGGATCAACAGAGGATTGCTTCGAAAGTAGAGACATGATTAAGTCAACTTTTTCATTTAAGGAGGAAATCTCCTCGACAGAGTTTACCTTCCTACCTGTTGGAGCGCGTTTGGTGTGCCATTGGGAATAGTTGGTCATCATCTCATCGAGAAGCTTTGTGGCAGCACCAAGTGTAGTTGACATAAAAGTTCCTCCCACGGCCAAATCTAACAAGTTCCGCGAGGTAAAGTTCAAGCCCGCATAAAAAGTTTGGATAACCATCCAAGTAGTCAAACCATGAGTAGGGCAGTTCTTGATAAGAGATTTCATACGTTCCCAAGCTTGGGCAACGTGTTCATTATCCAATTGTTTAAAATTCATTATGTTACTTCTAAGTTGGATAATTTTAGCAGGTGGATAGTATTTTCCGATAAAAGCATCTTTGCACTTGTCCCATGAA
Organism: Secale cereale; assembly: GCA_902687465.1. Taxonomy (NCBI): domain Eukaryota; kingdom Viridiplantae; phylum Streptophyta; class Magnoliopsida; order Poales; family Poaceae; genus Secale; species Secale cereale. The sequence goes on from LR738713.1 coordinate 777,944,502, forward strand.
TCTATGCTATTTCTAGGCAAAGACTGAAACCAAATTTTAGCTCCTCCTCTCAAGGAGAAAGGAAAAAGCTTGAGCTTAACAATATTACCATCTATTTCTTGGTACTTTTGCATATCACAAAGTTCAACAAAGTTGTTCAAGTGTAAAGCAGCATCATCTCCAGCACCGGAGAATTGATCTTTCATGACTAAGTTCAGTAAAGCAGGTTTAATTTCATATGAAGGTGCTGAAGTGGCAGGTGTAGTGATAGGTGTGCTGATAAAGTCATCGTTGTTGTGACTAGTGAAGTCACACAACTTGGTGTTCTCGGTGGAACCCATAGTAGCAAGCAAGCAAGATAACTATTTTTGTGATTTTTGATAAAAGATACTAAAGCAAAAACTGAAAGGTAAACTAACAAGACTAAAAGCAAAGGTAAAAGATAGCGTGCAACTCCCCTATCCTGAAGAGTGGAGTCCCCGGCAACGGCGCCAGAAATTGCTTTGCTAGGTGGCTTCTCACCCCTCGTTGGTTACCCCAAGTGGAAGGTTTGAGATGCAGTGTAGCAGAAGTTTTCCCTTGGTATTACCAAGGATCGATTTCCCAGAGACTCCTAGTTTCAACAAGAAGGTGTCAACTGCTAACGGCGCCGGATATTAGCAATCAACGTGGACCTGCACACAGATACAAATAACTTTGCTCCCAACGAGTACAGAGAGGTTGTCAATCCCTCCGGCCTTGTAGTTTACAAAGGATCAAACGCAAGTGATAATAGTGATAGGTATAATTGCAATAGTAAGTAAATAGCGGATGTGATCAATGATGGTAATATGGACCGGAGTCTCATGATGTTCACTAGTGATGTCTCTCTCCCAAAAGACGATAAAACAGCTATGTGAGGTAAACGAATTACAGCTGGGCAATTGACAGGACCATGTGCGCAAACCAATGCTGATTACATTGCAAGAAAGGTAGAGGTTCAAAGCATGGGCGGTACGCCAAAGTAAGTAGACCGAAATCCATCAATATCTACTACTAATCATCCACCTTGAGATATCTATCCAGAACATCTCGCTGGTATTAAGTTGCGAGCCCCACCCATAGTGTAAACTCAAAGCAACAGACAACTGCATTAAAAGAACTTTGCGTAAAGTAAACAATCCTTTCACCCGCGGGCACAAGCACCGTTGTTTTCCCCCTTGTGGCAACAGCACATCCCCTAGACTCATGTTTCTGTCACTCAAGCTAGTCATCGAGGGGCATGAACCCACAATCGAGCATAACGTTCCCTCTTGGAGTCACTACGTATTACTTGGCCAAAGCAATAAATAACAACGGAGAACATGCAAGAATTACTTATGAACATAAATATAAAAGAGGTAGATCAAATATATTACTCAAGATCAATCTGAACATAATCTCATAATCCATCGGATCCCAGCAAACTCATCATAGCAACAGCATAAGGATTACATATGTGCCTCGATCATGTAGGGCAGCTCACGAGGACTAATTAGTGAAGCACAAGAATGGGAGGAGAACATCACATAGCTACTGGTCATGGACTCATGGTCCAAGGGAGACTACTCACAACTCATCCGGGAGGCGTCCATGGTGGTGGAGAAGCTCCCGATAGTGATCCTCCCCTCCGGCAGGGTGCCGGGAAGAGTTCTCCTAGTGCTCCCGATCTTGGAAGCGGCGGCGGTGGCGGAACAGAGATGAGATCGCGAAAAAGATTTCCCGTCCCGAGGGTTTCGAAGGACGCTCTAAATATATGCCGAAGGGGGGCACCAGACGGGCTTCGGGGGGCCCAGGC
>LR738713.1:777946522-777957593 GCA_902687465.1 Secale cereale
GCCGCCAGGGCACCTGGAGCCCTGGTGCCCCCCCCCCCCCGGCTGCCCTTCGGGCGCAAGGTAGGTTCTGGAATGCTGATTTTTTATATGATTTTTCTGGATTTTTCCTGGCAGTTCTCGTAACGTGAAAACCTGAAATACAAAAACAGCCGAAAACAGAAACTGGCACCGGGGTGCACTGGATTAGTAGGTTAGTCCAAATATGATCAAAAGTGTATGGAAGTGTATGAATATCATAGCAGTATCACCCAAAAGTGGCATGGAGCAAGCAGAAATTATAGATACATTTTGGACGTATCACACAACCTCATGGTCTAAGGAATAAATACTTGACATCGGAAAAGCTTAAGCATTATGAACTAAACGATCTCGTGCTAGGCTCAGGATTGGGTCTTGTCCATCACATCGTTCTCCTAATGATGTGATCCCGTTATAAATGACATCCAATGTCCATGGTCAGGAAACCGTGACCATCTGTTGATCAACGAGCTAGTAACTAGAGGCTTACCAGGGACATGTTGTGGTCTATGTATTCACACATGTATCGCTGTTTCCGTACAATACAATTCAAGCATGAATAACAGACAATTATCATGAACAAGGAAATATAATAATAATACTTTTATTATTGCCTCTTGGGCATATTTCCAACAGTCTCCCACTTGCACTAGAGTCAATAATCTAGTTACATTGTGATGAATCGAACACCCATAGAGTTCTGGTGTTGATCATGTTTTGCCCGTGGAAGAGGTTTAGTCAACGGGTCTGCAACATTCTGATCCGTATGCACTTTACAAATATCTATGTCTCCATCTTGAACATAATTCCGGATGGAGTTGAAACGGCGCTTGATGTGTTTGGTCTTCTTGTGAAACCTGGGCTCCTTGGTAATGGCAATAGCTCCAGTGTTGTCACAGAAGAGAGTCATCGGGCTTGACGCGCTTGGAATGACTCCTAGGTCGGTGATGAACTCCTTCATCCAGACTCCTTCTTGCGCTGCTTCGCAAGCAGCTATGTACTCCGCTTCACATGTAGAATGCGCCACGACGCTCTGCTTGCAACTGCACCAGCTGACTGCTCCACCATTCAAAATATACACGTATCCGGTTTGTGACTTAGAGTCATCCAGATCTGTGTCGAAGCTAGCATCGACGTAACCCTTTACGACGAGCTCTTCGTCACCTCCATAAACGAGAAACATATCCTTAGTCCTCTTCAGGTACTTTAGGATGTTCTTGACCGCTGTCCAGTGTTCCATACCGGGATCACTTTGGTACCTCCCTACCAAACTTATGGCAAGGTTCACATCAGGTCTGGTACACAGCATGGCATACATGATAGAACCTATGGCCGAGGCATAGGGAATGACACTCATCTTTCCTCTATCTTCTGTCGTGGTCGGGGACTGAGCCTTGCTCAATCTCATACCTTGCAAAACAGGCAAGAACCCTTTCTTGGACTGATCCATATTGAACTTCTTCAATATCTTGTCAAGGTATGTGCTTTGTGAAAGACCAATGAGGCGTCTTGATCTATCTCTATAGATTTTGATGCCTAATATGTAAGCAGCTTCTCCAAGGTCCTTCATTGAAAAACTCTTATTCAAATAGGCCTTTATGCTCTCCAAGAATTCTATATCATTTCCCATCAGCAATATGTCATCCACATATAAAATGAGAAATGCTACAGAGCACCCACTCACTTTCTTGTAAATACAGGCTTCTCCCCAAGTCTGTATAAAGCCAAACGCTTTGATCACATCATTAAAGCGAATATTCCAACTCCGAGATGCTTGCACCAGCCCGTAGATCGAGCGCTGGAGCTTGCATACTTTGTTAGCATTCTCTGGATCGACAAAACCTTCCGGCTGCATAATATACAGTTCTTCCTTGAGGAAGCCATTGAGGAATGCCGTTTTGACGTCCATTTGCCATATCTCATAATCATAGAATGCGGCAATTGCTAACATGATTCTGACTGACTTCAGCATCGCTACGGGAGAGAAAGTCTCATCGTAGTCAATCCCTTGAACTTGTCGATAACCCTTAGCGACAAGCCGAGCCTTATAGATGGTCACATTACCATCCGCGTCTGTCTTCTTCTTAAATATCCATTTATTTTCTATGGCATGCCTATCATCAGGCAAGTCCACCAAAGTCCATACTTTGTTTTCATACATGGATTCTATCTCGGATTTCATGGCTCCAAGCCATTTATTGGAATCCGGGCCCGCCATTGCTTCTTCATAGTTCGAAGGTTCACCGTTGTCTAACAACATGATTTCCATGACAGGGTTGCCGTACCACTCTGGTGCGGAACGTGTCCTTGTGGACCTTCGAAGTTCAGTAGTAACTTGATATGTTTCTTCATGATCATCATCATTAACTTCCTCCCTTGTCGGTGCAGGCACCTCAGGAACAATTTCCTGCGCTGCGCTACTTTCCGGTTCGGGAGGGGTGACTGTCACCTCATCAAGTTCTACTTTCCTCCCACTCACTTCTTTCGAGAGAAACTCTTTCTCCAGAAAGGATCCATTCTTGGCAACAAAGACCTTGCCTTCGGATCTGTGGTAGAAGGTGTACCCAATCGTTTCCTTTGGGTACCCTATGAAGACGCATTTTTCCGATTTGGGTTCGAGCTTTTCAGGTTGAAGTTTCTTGACATAAGCATCGCAACACCAAACTTTTAGAAACGACAGCTTAGGTTTCTTGCCAAACCAAAGTTCATACGGTGTCGTCTCAACGGATTTTGACGGAGCCCTATTTAAAGTGAATGCGACAGTCTCTAAAGCATAACCCCAAAAAGATAGCGGTAAGTCGGTGAGAGACATCATAGATCGCACCATGTCCAACAAGGTACGATTTCGACGTTCGGACACACCGTTACGCTGAGGTGTTCCGGGCGGTGTCAACTGTGAAACAATTCCACAGTTCCTAAGGTGCGTGCCAAATTCATGACTTAAATATTCACCCCCACGATCCGATCGCAATAACTTTATTTTTCTGTCACGTTGATTCTCAACCTCATTCTGAAATTCCTTGAACTTTTCAAAGGTCTCAGACTTGTGCTTCATCAAATAGATATACCCATATCTACTTAAGTCATCTGTGAGGGTGAGAACATAACGATAGCCTCCGCGAGCCTCAACACTCATTGGACCGCACACATCGGTATGTATGATTTCCAACAAGTTGGTTGCTCGCTCCATTGTTCCGGAGAACGGAGTCTTGGTCATCTTGCCCAAAAGGCATGGTTCGCACGTGTCAAATGATTCATAATCAAGAGACTCCAGAAGTCCATCAGCATGAAGCTTCTTCATACGTTTGACACCAATATGACCAAGGCGGCAATGCCACAAGTATGTGGGACTATAATTGTCAACTTTACATCTTTTGGCATTCACACTATGAATATGTGTATCATCACGTTCGAGATTCATCAAAAATAAACCATTGACTAGCGGGGCATGACCATAAAACATATCTCTCAAATAAATAGAACAACCATTATTCTCGGATTTAAATGAGTAGCCATCTCGCATTAAACGAGATCCATATACAATGTTCATGCTCAAAGCTGGTACTAAATAACAATTATTAAGGTTTAAAACTAATCCCGAGGGTAGATGTAGAGGCAGCGTGCCGACGGCGATCACATCGACCTTGGAACCATTCCCGACGCGCATCGTCACCTCGTACTTCGCCAGTCTCCGCTTATTCCGCAGCTCCTGCTTTGAGTTTAAATATGAGCAACTGCACCGGTATCAAATACCCAGGAGCTACTACGAGCGCTGGTAAGGTACACATCAATAACATGTATATCACATATACCTTTGACGTTGCCGGCCTTCTTGTCCGCTAAGTATTTGGGGCAGTTCCGCTTCCAGTGACCCGTTCCCTTGCAATAAAAGCACTCAGTCTCAGGCTTGGGTCCATACTTTGGCTTCTTCCCGGCAACTGGTTTACCGGGCGCGACAACTCCTTTGCCGTCCTTCTTGAAGTTCTTCTTACCCTTGCCTTTCTTGAACTTAGTGGTTTTATTGACCATCAACACTTGATGTTCTTTCTTGATATCCACCTCCGCTGATTTCAGCATTGAATATACCTCGGGAATGGACCTCTCCATCCCCTGCATATTGAAGTTTAACACGAAGCTCTTGTAGCTAGGTGGGAGCGACTGAAGGATTGTGTCAACGACCGCTTCGTCTGGGAGATTAATTCCCAACTGAGACAAGCGGTTGTGCAACCCAGACAACTTGAGTATGTGCTCGCTGACAGAACTATTCTCCTCCATCTTACAACTGTAGAATGCGTCGGAGACATCATATCTCTCGACTCGGGCATGAGCTTGGAAAACCATTTTCAGCTCTTGGAACATCTCATATGCTCAGTGGTGCTCAAAACGCTTTTGGAGCCCCGACTCTAAGCTGTAAAGCATGCCGCACTGAACCAGTGAGTAATCATCACAACGCGACTGCCAGGCATTCATAACGTCTTGGGTCGCCGGGAGAACGGGTGCATCACCTAGCGGTGCTTCAAGGACATATGATCTCTTGGCAGCTATGAGGATAATCCTCAGGTTACGGACCCAATCCGTATAGTTGCTACCATCGTCTTTCAGCTTGGTTTTCTCTAGGAACGCGTTGAAGTTGAGGGCAACTTGAGCGTGGGCCATTTGATCTACAAGACATATTGTAAAGATTTTTAGACTAAGTTCATGACAATTAAGTTCTTCTAATCAAATTTTAAAGAACTCCCACTCAGATTGACATCTCTCTAGTCATCTAAGTGATACATGATCCGAATCGACTAGCCCGTGTCCGATCATCACGTGAGACGGACTAGTCATCAATGGTGAACATCTTCATGTTGATCGTATCTTCTATACGACTCATGTTCGACCTTTCGGTCTTCCGTGTTCCGAGGCCATGTCTGTACATGCTAGGCTCGTCAAGTGAACCCTAAGTGTATTGCGTGTGTAAATCTGGCTTACACCCGCCGTATGCGAACATTAGAGCCTATCACACCCGATCATCACGTGGTGCTTCGGAACAACGATCCTTAGCAACGGTGCACAGTTAGGGGGAACACAATTCTTGAAATTTTTAGTGAGAGATCATCTTATTTACTACCGTCGTTCTAAGTAAACAAGATGCATAAACATGATAAACATCACATGCAGTCAAATAAAGTGACATGATATGGCCAATATCATCTTGCTCCTTCGATCTCCATCTTTGGGGCACCATGATCATCTTTGTCACCGGCTCGACACCATGATCTCCATCATCATGATCTCCATCATCGTGTCTTCATGAAGTCGTCATGCCAACTATTACTTCTACTACTATGGCTAACGTTTAGCAATAAAGTAAAGTAAATTACATGGCGTTATTCAGTGACACGCTGGTCATACAATAATTAAGACAACTCCTATGGCTCCTGCCGGTTGTCATTATCATCGACATGCAAGTCGTGATTCCCTATTACAAGAACATGATCAATCTCATACATCACATATATCATTCATCACATCTTCTTGGCCATACCACATCACATAGCACATGCTGCAAGAACAAGTTAGACGACCTCTAATTGTTGTTGCAAGTTTTACGTGGCTTCTATAGGTTTTCTAGCAAGAACGTTTCTTACCTACGCCAAAACCACAACGTGATTTGTCAATTTCTATTTACCCTTAATAAGGACCCTGTTCATCGAATCTGATCCGACTAAAGTGGGAGAGACAGACACCCGCCAGCCACCTTATGCAACTAGTGCATGTCTGTCGGTGGAACCAGTCTCACGTAAGCGTACGTGTAAGGTCGGTCCGGGCCTCTTCATCCCACGATGCCGCCGAATCAAGATTGGACTAGTGACGGTAAGAAAATTGAGCAAACTCAACGCCCACAACTTGTTTGTGTTCTACTCGTGCAAGATGCTACGCAAAGACCTAGCTCAGATGCCACTGTTGGGGAACGTAGCAGAATTCAAAAAATTTCTACGCATCACCAAGATCAATCTAAGGAGTCATCTAGCAACGAGCATAATAGAGTGCATCTACATATCCTTTGTAGATCGCGAGCGGAAGTGTTCGAAGGAACGTGGATGAAGTAGTCGTACTCTTCGCGTTCTTCGTCACCGATGATCCCAGCGCCGAACGGACGGCACCTCCGCGTTCAACACACGTACGGTACAGCGACGTCTCCTCCTTCTTGATCCAGCAAGGGGGGAGGAGAGGTTGACGGTGATCCAGCAGCACGACAGCGTGGTGATGGATGCAACAGGAAATCCTGCAAGGCTTCGTCGGCGCCCTGCGTAAGGAGTAGGAAGTGTGACGGGAGGGGGGAGAGGCGCCAGAGGCTTGGGGTGCGGCTGCCCTCTCCCCCCCCCCCACTATATATAGGGGCCAGGGGGGCGCCGGCCCTGGGAGATCAGATCTGCAGGGGGGGGGGCGGCCAAGGGGGGAAACTTGCCCCCCATGGCATAGGGGGCGCCCCCTCCCCCTAGGGTTTCAACCCTAGGCGCATGGAGGGGGCCCATATGGGTGCGCCAGCCCACCAGGGGCTGGCCCCCTTCCCCTTGCGTCCTAGGGGACCCACTGGGATGGGTGGCCCCACCCGGTGGACCCCCGGGACCCCTCCGGTGGTCCCGGGACACTCCCGGTGACCCCCGGAGTTCACCCGATGGGCGAAACTGGACTTCCTATATATCATTCTTTACCTCCCGACCATTCCGGAACTCCTCGTGACGTCCGGGATCTCATCCGGGACTCCGAACAACATTCGGGTTTCCACGTGCATGTATCTCTATAACCCTAGCGTCACCGAACCTTAAGTGTGTAGACCCTATGGGTTCGGGAGACACGCAGACATGACCGAGACGACTCTCCGGTCAATAACCAACAGCGGGATCTGGATACCCATGTTGGTTCCCACGTGTTCCTCGATGATCTCATCGGATGAACCACTGTGTCAAGGATTCACTCAATCCCGTATGTTATTCCCTTTGTCCATCGGTACGGTACTTGCCCGAGATTCGATCGTCGGTATGCCTGATACCTTGTTCAATCTCGTCATGGCAAGTCTCTTTACTCGTTCCGTAATCCTTCATCCCGTGACTAACTCTTTAGTCACTTTGAGCTCATTATGATGATGTCTTACCGAGTGGGCCCAGAGGTACCTCTCCGTCATACGGAGTGACAATATCCCAGTCTTGGTTCGTACCAACTCAACAAACACTTTCGGAGATACCCGTTGCGTACCTTTATAGCCACCCAGTTATGTTGTGACGTTTGGCACACCCAAAGTATTCCTACGGTATCCGGGAGTTGCACAACCTCATGGTCTAAGGAATAAATACTTGACACCGGAAAAGCTTAAGCATTACGAAGTATACGATCTCGTGCTAGGCTCAGGATTGGGTCTTGTCCATCACATCATTCTCCTAATGATGTGATCCCGTTATCAATGACATCCAATGTTCATGGTCAGGAAACCGTGACCATCTGTTAATCAACGAGCTAGTAACTAGAGGCTTACCAGGGACATGTTGTGGTCTATGTATTCACACATGTATCGCTGTTTCCGTACAATACAATTCAAGCATGAATAACAGACAATTATCATGAACAAGGAAATATAATAATAATACTTTTATTATTGCCTCTAGGGCATATTTCCAACAGTTGGTTGTCACAAAATTTCAGATTTTGTAAATTTGTTTCCTATTTTTACTGTTCATCGGTCAAACCTGGTCAACATGGTCAAACCCCAGTCAAAGTACTCAAAATCTAGTTTTGGACCAAACTTATCCGGTTTTGAGACTTGAAGGACCAAATATATACCAAAAAAATCTTAAGGGACTAAGTCTATACTTTTGGGTAACTTGAGGGACCAAAAGCATACTTTTCTTTCCGAGGTATACTCCCTTTGTTTCTAAATATAAGATATTTTAGAGATTTCAATACTAACTATATACAAATGTATATATACATACTTTAGAGTGTAAATTCACTCATTTTACCCCGTATATAGTCTTTGAAATATCTAAAAGGTCTTATATTTAGGAATGGAAGAAGTATGATTTGTCCTCAGAAGGGAGTTGTTTTCAACTAATTTTGGTCAGTAATATATTCTTTTGAGGTGTTTCCTGATCTTGATACAAGCGTTAGTGTTAATGACATGCTTGATTATGTAGAAGTACATGCTCTAGCCAATGCAACCAAAAGACCAATCAAATGGAAGATACTAGGCAACACATTATACGTCAATAGATTACACCACAAACAAATTAATAGGGCTGAAGATTAGACCAACAATATTCCCCTCTAATGAGTTTTTATTACATTGTACCACGAGGAGATGTTTCCCTTATATAGCTCTAAAATTATTTATGTTATACAAAGCGAAAAGAATCCATCGCATGGAAAAGTTATTCACATAGCATGGAGTTCACATTTTATAGATGAGAGAAAATGTTCATCAAAAGTTATTTCAATTAAATCAAAGATAGTGTTTTCACCCCTTGAGGAAAATGTGCGCGGCATACCAAAAAAATGCTTCCACTACCACGAATATATTTTTTCTATCGCACTACCACAAAATATGCCGCACGGCCTCGAATAAATCACGAGTGAATGCGATATTCTTAGTTAAAAACAAGATGTAAATTTTTTCTTTCTAAAAACGTTTTTTGCTGACTTTATACATTTATTCGTATACACCACAGTATTCATGGTACAATATGTTTTCTACTTCAAGTCTCACTTTTCTCCTGTAAAAAAAACTTGATGAGGCAACTCAAGCTTGCTGAACCGGCCCATATTGTACGCCAGCAGCCACTCTGCTAGCCAACACAGTCAGTCGGCTCTCCACTTTTCCCCACGCGAAACCCTCGCGTCCGCCGCCGCACCATGCCGCCGCCGCCGCCGGTGCTGCTGGACGAGCTCGTCGAGGAGGTGCTCCTCCGCATCCCGCCGGACGAGCCCGCCTGCCTCTTCCGCGCCTCCGCCGTCTGCAAGCCCTGGCGCCGCATCCTCGCCGGCCGCCGCTTTCGCCGCCGCTACCGCGAGTTCCACGGAACACCTCCCATCCTGGGACTCTTCCATCAGGGCGTCCGCTTCGTTCCCACCTCCGCCCTCCGCCCCGCCCATTCCGGCCTCCCCGACTGGGTTGCCATGGACTGCCGCCACGGCCGCGCGCTCTTCGCCCACATCGGCAACGACGAGAAGACCATTGACCTCATCGTATTGGAGCCTGTGACGGGCAACCAGCGCCGCGTGCCCTGGCCCTATGAAGACTGGCCCTCCTGCAGTGCGGCGGTGCTCTGCGCCGCACAAGGCTGCGACCACCAAGGTTGCCAAGACGGGCATTTCTTTGTGGCATTCGTGACCACAGAAGAAGAAGAAGTCCCATTGGGCTGGCTCTACTCATCCGAGACTCGCATGTGGAGCAGCCTCACTTCTCTTCATCACCCCAATGTCAAATTTACCAATGACTTTGGTGAGCCTAGCGTCCTTTTGGGCGATGCTCTCTACTTTAATGGTGGTCGCATCATGGAGTGCCAACTTGGTACGCTCCGCCTGTCATTGTTCAAGAAGCCGATTGATCATCGCGATGGGATTCTCATGACGGCGGAAGACGGTCGGCTGGGATTCGCTGCTGTGGTGGATGCTACAAATCTAACCCTGTGGTCGAGGGAGGCCGGACCCGAGGGAGCCATGGGATGGAGAACACTCAGGGTGATTGATCTCAAGATGCTACTCCCTGATGATAACCTCTCTATCAGAAGTTTCGAAACAGCTGAATATATCCCAACATTTGGAGGTGCGGTTTATGAGTTTTCGTGTCCACGGGTGAGTGGCTTCGCCGAGGGGACCCAAGTAATTTTTGTAACCACAAGTGCTGGTTCCTACATGGTCGATCTCAGGACAGGACGAGCCAAGAAGGTGTCTGATCCTGGCAGACTATTCTTTCCCTTCATGAGCTTCTACATCCCAGGTAACTTGCATATATATAACCCTGCACACTCCTTTGTTACAATCTGTCAGTGACACTTAGCAACATGCAGTCAAAATATGGCACTAGGCACTCCTTTGTACACATGACATGATGGTATATTTCCTAAATTATTGCATTTCTGCAGCAATGGATGCAGCTTCTACAGGCGAAGGGCAATGAGTTGGTGTTTCAAGTGCTTGGCAAGCTCGAGTTGCTGGATCAACCAGATGGTAATAGTGATATTAGATATGGATACATGGCACAGAGTGTGGCTTTGGATCTGTAAGGTTGCTGTTGCTGTTGGTCTTAGTTCATGGAACTTTGTTTAACAACTTGTTGCTTCTGCCTTCTGTACTTGCAGTTTGGAGGAACTTTATTTAACAAGTTACTGCTTCCGCACTTTTCTAAACAGGCTAGCTTGATCAGGAAAAACACCAGGTTTCTTTAAAAAAAAAAAACACACACCAGGTCTTCAAGATCTTTTTTTCCATTCTTGGCATGTCTGTGTCTCTCTTCAAGGTGACTCGACTTCATTTGATGTCTAAGCACTCAGGTCCTTAACCCTGCCGAGTACGACATATATTGTCTGTGACAGTTCCTAGGAGGACACAGACAATAGAAATCCCAAACATACAAAGATATTTAGCAATGAGCCTCTAGCACTGGATTGGCATCAGCGTCTGAATCAACTAAATTGGTAGAGAACAGTTTTGCTAAGTCTCAGTCGACTTAGACTTCGCTATGTCTCAGTCAATGTTATATTCCATTGATCTTGCATTAAGATTCGTACAAAAAATGTATTTTCAGTTTTTCTTTTTTCTTCTTATATACTATACCACTTGACTTAGACTTGGTTAAGTCTCAGTCAACTGAGACCTAGACACACACGGTAGAGAATGGAGGAATGACGCCTAATCTAAGCCCAAACCCATCGTTGCTGTTTGCTTTTTACCACCGCATGCCATCGAAATTTTCGTGAACCTGAACGTCGTGCGTAGACTCCAGGAATGGAGGCAGCTTCTCCGGGCCACGGGCATTGAGTTTGTGTTTCAAGTGTCTGCCTAGCTTAAGTTG
>LR738713.1:777958778-778031057 GCA_902687465.1 Secale cereale
GATGATTACCGCGTGTCTTTGCATTGGGTTATAGATGGAACAATGTTTAACACGTTGCTTCTGTGCTTCCAATTGGAAAAGACCTTTTCAGTCATTTTGTGATCTTCAGAAATATGTCAACACCAGCATGGCAGGAAGATGATTTGAATGGACAAAATGATTGACCTATAACGTTTAATATATATAAGAACATCCGGCATACAAGTGAGCAGCAACTAGTTTTCTTTTGGTGAGTACGCTTAGCAGCGTATCATTTCAATGATAGTGGAGGAAAGAGAAGTCTTTGTACATGTGACATCCTCGCAGACGTACACTAGCAGGCGTCTAGGAGGATGCAGCGAGCAGGGGGGAGGATGCTCAGCCTCAATACATGTGTTCAGGTTACAGGAATAATGGCTGCTAGTCCCTTAGCCCCGGCCTTAGCCCATAGGCGAGCGTCGTCTTGGATGGAAAGCACGAGGTCGTCAGTGGAGGGGTGGAGGCCGTGGAAGATGACGACGTTACGGTGCTTCCAGATGGTCCGAGCTGTCAGACCGACGATGGAGTTGAGCCCTTTACGCAGGCCGCTCGGCGAGGTGTCGGCCGGTAGCTTCCACCAAGAGAAGAAGGTCGTCGCACTGTCCATGGGCAGGGTGGTGAGCCGTCACCATGAAAGGATTTCATGCCAAGTGATCCTAGCGAAGACGCAGCCGGATAGGAGGTGGTCGATGGATTCCGTCTCCTGGTGACACAGGATGCAGGCAGTGTCTTGGGTTAGGCCATGGCGTGCGCGGCGCTCAGACGTCCATCATCGGTCCAGAGAAGCAAGCCAGAGGAAGATCTTGTTGTTGATGGGGCCCAGCTCTTCCATAGAAGCTTCCAACAAGGCGGGGTAGTGGATCCGTGGAAGAAAGCGTGATAGCAGGACATGTGGGCACTAGTAGAAAAAGGATCAAATGTTCAGCTCATTAGTCCCGGTTTGGATATGAGCCGGCACTAATGTGATCATTAGTGCTGGTTCCAACGGCTAGGCGGGCCGCTCTCATTAGTACCGGTTCGTGCCTAACTTTTAGTGCTGGTTCCAACGGCTAGGCGGGACGCTCTCATTAGTACCGGTTTGTGCCTAACTTTTAGCATCGGTTCGTGCCACGGACCGGTACTAAAGAGAGTGGTGGCAGGATGTTGTCAGACTGGGGCCCCTCCAGCACCTTTAGTACCGGTTTAAGCCACGAACCGGTACTAAAGGTCGTCCTACATAAACCCTTCGTCCATCCGAGCTCGCTCTGTTTTTCCCCTTTCCCCTCTCCTTCTCTGTTCTTCCCCTCTACCCTCGAGCTCATTACACATTTTGCCCAAATTTTGTCAAGATTCGAAGGCTCCCATCCATTCAAGTGATCACAAAGGTAAGCAACTTTGTCATTTCATCTCTCATTGCTAGATTAGCTCTTGCAATGCTTTATATAATCATTAATTTGTGGGATTTAGTAATCTGGGAGGAATTATATGTGGTAGTTTATTTGATTTATATGCAATTTGAGCTCAAAATAACTCATAGTTTGCATATGTAGGTGTGGTTTACTTAGTGCCTTCCCATCTATGTCCTAATCACCGTCGATCGTCTGCACCGTCCTGTCGCCGGCACCACCTTGTGGTGAGCCTCTTGTTCTTATTTTTTATATATATAAAAAAATCATGTTTCTGTGATTTAGATATATAGTTACTGGTATAATTATCTTACCTGTACGTTGTTTGTTATACATAGTGCCATGGTTTTGATATCCGTCCCTGTCGGCCCTCGTCCGTGTTATGATTCGAATGTGGTATATTCTCTTTTAAAATTATTTGTTGCATTTCATGTTCATGACAAATTATGCCCATCAAGTTGACATAGATATTTTTTTATCTGGGAGGTATGTGAACCGGAAATTCCAACCGATCCTATTGTCGAGAGGTTAAATTTAGTTGAAAGAGAAAACATGTATTTGAAAGAAAAATTGAAAAGAATTGAGGGGGGAGAAGATGGAATTGGAGTTGCATGTTGCCGATGTCGTCGATGATCACAAGATCAAGATGGAGAAAATGCACTTGAAGATTAGAAAGATAAGAAAATATGCCATTGATAGTGAGGCTTGGTATCATTGTGCTGTTGGATCAATTGTTACCGTAGTTGCGATCTTGATCACATTTGTTGTTGCATTTAAATGCTTTAGCTAGAGAGTTATTTGTATGTTGCATTTAAGTGGTGTATGAACTTTATGTATGAACTTGTATTAATTTGGTATTTTCGATGTTGTGTAATGAAGATGAGCCGGCAATGGATGTATGATGACCGATGCTCTCCCCAGTTCATTAATGGTGTGCATACTATTCTGAATGCGGCTGAGGCAAACAAGCGGGCGGATAGTTTTATGCCTTGTCCATGTGCTGGCTGTAAGAATGATCACAATTACTCTAACTCAAGAACCATTCATGTCCACCTGTTTGAGTCCGGTTTCATGCCCCACTATAATGTTTGGACCAAGCACAAAGAAAGAGAGGTTATGATGGAAGACAGTGAAGAAGAAGAGGACGACGACAGCTATCCTGGCCATGGGTTCCCTGAATACGAAGGTACAACAATGGGGGAAAAAGTTGAGCCGGCAATGCGGCAAGAAGCTGAAGAAGAGGCATCAGATGAGCCCACTGATGATCTAGGTCGGGCCATTGCCGATGCAAAGAGAAACTACTCAAGTGAAAAAGAGAAGAAGAAGTTGCAGCGCATGTTAGATAATCACAAGAAATTGTTGTACCCGAATTGCGAAGCTGACAAGAAAAAGCTGGGCACCACACTTGAATTGCTGCAATGGAAGGCAGAGAATGGTGTATCTGACAAGGGATTTGGAAAGTTGCTGGTAATGATAAAGAATATGCTTCCAAAGGACAATGAATTGCCCGAGAGTACGTACGAAGCAAAGAAGGTTGTCTGCCCTCTAGGGTTAGAGGTGCAGAAGATACATGCATGCCCTAATGACTGCATCCTCTACCGGGGTGAGTACGAGGATTTGAACGCGTGCCCAGTATGCGGTGCATTGCGCTATAAGATCAGTCGCGATGACCCTGGTAATGTCGAGGGCGAGCGTCCCAGGAAAAAGATTCCTGACAAGGTGATATGGTATGCTCCTATAAAACCATGGTTGAAACGTTTCTTTCAAAACAAAGAGCATGCCAAGGCGATGCGATGGCACAGAGAAGACCGTAAGAAACATGGAAAGTTGAGAGTACCCGCTGACGGGTCGCGGTGGAGAAAAATCGAGAGAAAGTAAAGCAGGGAGGAGTTTGGAGGTGACGCAAGGGACGTATGGTCAAAGCGCGGATGGCATTAATCCTTTTGGGGAGCAGAGCAGGAACCATAGCACCTGGCCTGTGACTCTATGTATGTATAACCTTCCTCGTTGGTTGTGCATGAAGTGGAAGTTCATTATGATGCCAGTGCTCATACAAGGCCCTAAGCAACCCGGCAACGACATTGATGTGTACCTAAGGCCATTAGTTGAAGAACTCTTACAGCTGTGGAATGGAAAATGTGTACGTGCGTGGGATGAGCACATACAGGAAGAATTTGATCTAAAGGCGTTGTTGTTCGTTACCATCAATGATTGGCATGCTCTTTGTAATCTTTCAAGACAGACAAACAAGGGATACCGCGCATGCTCACATTGTTTGGATGATACCGACAATATATATTTGGATAATTGTAGGAAGAATGTGTACCTGGGACATCGCCGATTTCTTCCGAGCAGGCATCCCGTAAGAAAGAAAGGCAAGCATTTCAAAGGTGAGGCGGATCACCGGACGAAGCCTCGCCACCGAACTGGTGCTGATGTACATGATATGGTCAAGGATTTGAAGGTAGTCTTTGGAAAGGGTCCTGACGAACAACATGTTCTGAATGATGCTGACGGATGCGCACCCATGTGGAAGAAGAAATCTATATTTTGGGACCTGCCGTATTGGAAAGACCTAGAGATCCGCTCCGCAATGCTTGGCTTCTTGGGCGTGTATGGGAAGACAAAAGATACACCGGAGACACGGGAGGATTAGCAGCATTGTAATGCCCCGGATGTAATACTTTCCCTTTTGGGCATATAATATATCTCTGGCTTCATCTATTCCATTCCGGGTTCTTTGTCTTTCGGGTTTTCGTCGTTTTGTTGTGTGCGTGTGTGGCATTCATTCATATCATGTAGACATGTGCATCGCATTGCATTTGTGTTGTCGTTTGCATCCAGTTCCACGCGTTCCTTCCCGTTGTCCGTTTCGCGTTCCGGAGCTCCCTCACGTGTCCGTGGCGTCCCGTAGGCCTACTTTGGTGTTTGGCCGTGTAACGTTACCGGTTTGGCGCGAGACTTGTCGTGTGTTGTTGTTTTGGTGTGTGTAACCCGCCTGTCAAATCTCGTCGCGTTTGGAGTCCGTTTGCTACCCCAACAGTTATTCTCGTGGGCTCAAAGTGCCTCCACTTTGAGGCCCAAGACACCCCTCCAACAGCCCACCAAACCACTCCTAGCCACTTCCTTCATCTAGGCCATCCAATCCTGATCGTGTGGCCGAAAACCGCACTCCATTTGGACAACCCTAGCTCCTTGTGCCTATATATTTGTCCACTCCCCCAATTTTTGCCCCAAAACAAGGAAACCCTAGCCCCCACCTTCTCCTTCCTCCAGCCACCACCACCTCGCCGGAATCTCGCCGGAGTTCGCCGGAGCTCCACCACCTCGCCGGAAAAACACCTCTCTCCACCCCTCCACCGGCCGGACCACCTCCGGGAACGAGATCCCGCAGGTCGCAGCTTCTCTCCGCAGATCGAGCCGTCGCCAGGCTCTTCGAGCAGTCGTCGCGCTGCCAGCCTTCGATCTGGATCCGATCGAAGGTCAACGCTCCTCGCGCCTGGGCATCGCCGCTCGTCCCCAGGCCAGCGCTCGCCAGATCCACTCCAGGCCCATCCCGCAGTGCCGCTTCTCCCTCCGCCAGCCGCGCGCCGATCCTCTGGGCCGCCGCCTCCCAGAGGCCCAGCTCCCGAGCCGCCCGAAGGCCCGGTCTCCTCCAGGCCGCCTCCTGCGCGCCTCCTGCGCGCGCGTTGACCGATCGCCGCATCGGGCCGGAGCCACGTCCGCCTGGGCCAGGCGCCATCGAAGCCGCCCGAGCCACCGCCAGAGGCCAGTCGCGCGCCTCCCACGGGCCCGCGCCGCCTCCGCTCCGGGCCGCGCCGCGTGGGCCGGTTCCTCCCTCCGTCGGCCCGAAGGCCGCCACCTCCTCCAGTCCGCTGAGGCCCGTCTTCACCAGATCCGCGGACCGAGGCCCGAGCCCGTTAGATCTCCAGATCTGAGAGGTTGCCTCTTTTCTCTAAGTCCCTGTAATATAGTTGTCTGATGCTGTTTTCAATTAGTTATAACTTTGTGTGTGATGCTCCGATTTGAGTGAATGAGATGTCCAGATGTTCGTGGAGACATGTACTACATTTCATTCCATTATGCCATACGTGTTGGAGGTCATCTAGATGTTTAAAATTCTGTTGCAAGAGTGCATCTCGTTAAAAACTGCTGTTAGTGTTGTTTTTCATGCCATCTTTGCATAGTGATATCTTTTAGCTCGTTTATCCGAATGATGCAAATGACATGTCCACGTGTTCGTCTTGCCATGCTCTACATGTTGAATGCTTAGGTATGCATGATAGAATTATTATTGCCATGTTTATCTCCTTTGCAAAGTGCTATGTGGCTGTTAAGTTTTTAAGCTTGTTATGAAATGCCAACTTGAGGAGCTCTTTGCTATCATTGTGATTGTCCCCATGATGCATGCTTAGGTGTTTTGGATTCACCATCATATGTACTTTGATGTGGTGCTTACCATTTGCCATGTTTAGTTTTGAGGTGACTTAAACTTGCTCTCAAAGATGCCATGATGAAACTGCTGTTTTAACACTTAATGAAATTTCACTAAGTCTGGAATCTGTAATCTCCAGATGCCATGTTTGCTTGTTGTTCTAGGACAATCCATGGTAGTTTTGGGGTGACTCTTGATGGTTCCTTGTAGTATATATTGTTGGCTTTCCATTCATGCTCTCACATGCTTATTTGAGTGGCTGTAGCATATTTAACTTTTGCTCCAAAGTTGCAATAAATTACTGCTGTCAGGATTTTGTTGTCAAGTTCAATATGTCCAAGCTTGTTGCTATTGATCCGTGGCTCCTTTGGGGGTGCACCAATGGACTTAATTGCTGTAGGGTATATCTAGTTTGTGTCCATGCTCTTTTCCATGATGTTTGAGTGCTGTAGCTTATTTATCTAGTGCTCCGAAGTTGCTATGTGGCTGTAATTTTCAGCTTGTGCATATTTCTTGTTTCGGGCATAACTTTTAGCCCGTAGCTCCGATTGCAGCAAGTCTTATATGAAACTTGATTTATTTTTCATGTAGATTCATAATATCCTATTGTTATCTTGTTTTGAAGCATTTTGCTTGATCGCATATTGTCATGCTCTTTTTGCTCCCTTAGTGCATAAGTCATGCATCCATCATTTTTGTGTGCGCATTGCATCTTGTTGATTCGTGCCTTGTGTGGTTGTGTTGATTAGAGCCGGAAGCTGAGACCGAGTACGAGTACGACCACGAGGTTACTACCGAGGTTGAGCACGAGGACCCCTCTTACGATCCAAACGACAACTTTTCAGGCAAGATGACCGAACCCGGATACCATTACTATTTTTGCCTATTGCTAGAAGTCTCGATCTATAGTTTTGCCTCGATGCCCATGTCTTTCATGTCAGCCTCCTACTTGTAACCATGATCATGTCTAACCACCCTACCTATGCAAACCATTGATTGGCTATACGTAGGCTTCGCTCAGCCCCTCTTATAGCATTGCTAGTTGCAGGTGAAGTTGAAGATGCTTGCTTCATGTTGAAGTTTTGTTGGGTTATATCACACTATATAATGCTTAAAATGAAATCATCTATATATTGGCAATGGGTGGAAGGCTAAGCCTTTTGCTTGGTAATTTGTTCCACTCATGCCGTTAGGAACCGTATAAACCGGTGTTATGTTCCTTGATTATGCGTTCCTCACACGGTTGGGGTTTATGGGGCCCCCTCGATAAACCGCTAAGTGCTAAGTCTTTTCCAGCAAGTCCCAACATTGGTACTATTCGCCTAATAACTAATAAAACTTGCATAGGGTCTTGCAAACCCGAGTTCTTAATTAACAACCCCCGGGCCAGTGCTCCACATGAGTGTTGGTCCAAACTGGGCAGACTGCGGGGCCACCCGAGGGAACTCGAGGATTGGTATATACCTGTAGGCTGACCTATCCGGTCGTGGCCTGAGACTAGATACGCGCGGCTACTGTCAGGGTGTCGGCACGCCGGGAGGATTTGCTGGATTAGCCTTACCTTAGTTCGGAGTATCTTGAGCACGGGATTCCGAGAATACTCGGGTCTTCCCACCTTGGAGTTGCGACTCCGCGGATCGTGGGCTTGTCATGGGCCAAGTTGGAACACCCCTGCAGGGTTATGAACTTTCGAAAGTCGTGCCCGCGGTTATGTGGCAGATGGGAGCTTGTTAATATCCGGTTGTAGATAACTTGGCACATTGAACCAATACACTACCAGCGTGTGTACCGTGACTGTCATTTTCCGAAAGGGGTTTCGGGAGATGAACACGGTGGGGTTATGTTTGACTGGATTAGTTCAGGATCACTTAGTGATCATCTCTCGACCGTGGCGCCTTCTCTTCTCGCTCTCTTATACGTAAGCTAGGCTAGTGCTGCTGCAACCACTTTCTTATTCTTTCTTCAGCCTTGTTCCACACCCAAGGCTTAGATAGTCATGTTACCCGGGAACGGGATTGCTGAGTCCTTTGTGGCTCACAGTTACTTCACCACACCAGATGCAGGTCCGGTGGTGAGCTATCCAGGTGATGGCACCGAGCTAGACTGGGAGTACGACGAGGAGCGTAGTCGATACTATGTTCGTTATCCTGATGATCAGTAGTGGAACTTCTACTAGGAATTCGATCCGACCTGTGGATTTAAATTATGTTTGGTATCTTGTCATTTGGATTTGACCCTTAGTAGGGCTGTGATGTTTTATTGAATGATGATTGAAACATGTAATGTATTTGTGTGACGTGGCGAGTGTAAGCCAACTATTTTTATGTTTTCCATCCCCATCTTTTACATGAGTTTTGCAAAGATACCAAACTTGCGATCATTCCAGCATGGGGTTATGTCTCTAAGTCGTGCCTCGACACGTAGGAGATATAGTCCCATCCTGGGCATTACAAGTTGGTATTCAGAGCCTTCTCCGACCTAGGAGCCCCCACTGATTGATCGAATCGTTGACGGTCGAGTCTAGGCACACACTGAAAATATTTGAGTCCTATATTTATATCGGAGAGTAGGATTTCTTTGCTTCTCATCCCCTTTCTCTCTGGTGAGGACTCCTGACGACTACTCTTCCCTCTTCCACTTTCAAAAATTGCACCAATTTTTGTTTAGGAATCTCGCGAGTATTCTTGGATTGTTTCGATGTTCTTGTGACGAGAATATTGTTCTCGATGCCTCCTGACATTAGGGGTTGTGGCAGTGTCCCGGGGAGTTGAGCTTCGGGGTATTGTCGTCACAAGCATATCGCGGCAGTACTAAATACTTAAGACGGCCGACATCGAAAATCTCTCCTATACGGTTAGTGGCAAGATAACCCCGACATCACCCAGTATCAGGGAGGTAGTTCGGGAGTATTGCCATAGCTTGGTATAGTGGATGCTTTTCGAAGGTTCGAGGTAGACAGTTTCCGAGAAAGACTGGTTATGTGTTGAAGGATGGATACAGCTGGATGTAGGTTTAGAGTTGATTGCACGGTGCTTCCCCTGTATCCCCAACACTTGATTGCATAATTGGAAACTTTCGGAAATTCATAGGTGGGTTTATCCAGTAGATCGTAGGCATTCTTCCAACGAATGCAGGTTAGCGAGTTCGGGGTTCTACATTGAGTGAAGTGGTTTTATGACCGATGTTCCGATCGGGAGTTGCATCTTAAAGGGTCCTTGGCTATGCTGATCCGGGGATTGCAAAACCCTTTCGTAACGCGTTCATAAGCTTTCAGCACAAAGATGTTAGAACGAAGCTCCTATCTTGTGTTTGTTTCCATCTGTACCTTGTTGTTTTTCTTATTTACCTTTTGTCCCCTATGTGGCTTCTCGTGAAGATTGTTGTTATCATTAAACTGAGAATTTCATTCGTTCCTCTTGTTCGAATGATTCTTGTGAAGACTTGTTGCAATTCATTCTGTTGTTTCAGCTTATACCTTCTTTCAATCAATTGCTGATTCGTGGTCATCTCTTTCAGGATGGCTCCGAAACGAATTCCCAACGCTAACCCAGAGGGTGAAGAGGTCCCAGATCGTCCTCCTTCACCTCTGCCTCCGTCTGAGGCTTGGAGAGCGATTATGCAGACTACAAATCAGAACACCCAGTTGTTGATGCAGATGATGCAGCAGATGCAAGCTAATCAAGCTAATCAGGGTGCTCCAGGGAACCAAGGCAACTTCTTCAACCAACAGCACCATGCTACTCTCAACCAGTTCTTGGCCAATAATCCAAAAGCTTTCAGTTATTGTGTCGACCCTCTTGATGCTGAAGATTGGTTAACCGATATAAAGAAGCATTTTGAGTGCAGTAACGTAAGAGAAGAGGATTATGTGAAGTTTGCAGCCTTCCAACTCAAAGACCAAGCAGCTGACTGGTGGCAACAGTACAAAGACTCCAGGCCAGGTCGTGTGATCTCTTGGGAGGATTTCTGCAAGGACTTTCGTTCTCACCACATTCCTACAAGTGTCATCGAGGGTATGCGTGAGCAATTCCGCAACCTGAAGCAAGGCTCTATGACTGTCTACCAGTATAATGTAAAGTTCCAAAATCTCGCTCGCTATGCTAAGCAAGACATTCCTGATGCCAAGAGCAAAATCTATCAGTTCCGCGGAGGCCTGAAGGATGAACTTCAACTTGCTCTCACCTTGTTCGAGCCCGATGAATTCGACAAATTCTATAACATGGCGCTCAAACAAGAGGCAGCTCAGCTCAAGATGGAGGCTTCTAAAAAGAGGATTCGAGATGCCGTTCACTCCTCCTCATCGTCTCAGATGGTCTCGAAACAACAGAAATTTTGGCTTCCTCCTCCTCCAGTGATTCGAGCTCCTTACAACAACTCCAACAACAAGAATGCTGGTGGTCGTGGTTTCTCCCACCCACCCAACTCCAACAAGCAGTCCAAGCAGCAGTTCCAAGCTCCAAGACTAAATGCTCCTCCTACTCGTCCACTTTCTGAGGTGACTTGCTACAAGTGTGGCCAGAAGGGTCATTATTCCAACAAGTGCAACAACCCAAGGCGCCTTCCGCCACCTCCACCTGTCAGTTCGGCTATTGTGAAGCATAATCCCAGGCATGCTAGGGTGAATCTAATGAATGCAGCTGAAGCGGAGAATTCTTCTGATGTGATCATTGGTAACCTTTCGGTGAACTCTTTTCCTGCAAAAGTATTATTTGATTCTGGTGCATCTCTCAGTTTTATTTCAAGGCCATTCTTCACCAAGCATAATTTGACTTCGGTATTTCTGGATAAGAAGTTGTCGATTATCTCTCCGGGCAAGCACATGACTTCAAATTTGATGGCTCTGAATGTATCTATTCGCATGGATGATTATCGCTTTCTAGCTAATCCGGTGGTTCTTGGTAATTCCGACATTGACCTCATCCTCGGGATGGACTGGCTTTCTCAGGATGATGCTCACATTGATTGTGCACAGAAGGAAGTCAAGATGACTCATCCTGATGAAGATGTGATTATCTTCGCCTCCAGGGATAACACTATCAGGCTTTTCTCTCTCAATGATAAGGGCGAGATTAATGCCATCTCTCAAATTCCGGTGGTAAACGAATATCAAGACGTCTTTCCTGAAGAACTTCCAGGCATGCCTCCACACCGTAAGGTGGAGTTCGTCATTGAACTCGAGCCGGGTACTGAGCCAGCATGCCGGCATCCGTACAAGCTCTCTCCTGAAGAGTTGAAGGAATTGAAAAAGCAGCTTGATGAACAGGAGCGTATGGGTCTCATCAGGCCTAGTACGTCTCCTTGGGGCTGTGGTGTCTTATTTGTCAAGAAGAAGGATGGCACGGAGCGTCTCTGCGTCGATTACCGGCCATTGAACAAGAAGACAATAAAGAACAAGTATCCGCTCCCCAACATCAACGAACTGTTCGAGCAGCTCAAAGGAGCTAAAGTGTTCTCTAAACTTGATCTCCGAATGGGCTATCACCAAATTCGCATTCGCGAGGAAGACATCCCCAAGACTGCTTTCAGAACGAGCTACGGCTCATACGAGTATACGGTCATGTCCTTTGGTCTCGCCAATGCTCCTCCTACCTTCTCGAGAATGATGCACTACATCTTCAACCCCTACACCGGCGAGTTTGTGCTTGTGTATCTGGATGATATTTTGGTATTTTCCAAGAATGAAGAAGATCACGAAAAGCACTTACGTCTGGTTCTTGATCGACTCCGTGAACATAAGTTCTATGCCAAGTTCTCCAAGTGCGAATTTTGGCTCGATAAGGTTTTGTACCTGGGCCATATCATCTCCGCTGACGGTATTGCGGTAAACCCCGAGAAAGTTGAAGCAATTGTCAACTGGGAAGCTCCTCAGAATGTCAAGCAACTCCGAAGCTTTCTTGGTCTTGCCAGCTATTGCAGAAGGTTCGTTGAGAACTTCTCCAAGATTGCCAAGCCTCTTTCCAACTTGCTTCAGAAGAATGTCAAATACTTTTGGTCTCCAGAGTGTGAAGTGGCATTCAAAACTCTCAAAGAAAAGCTCATCTCTGCTCCAGTTCTTACTCCTCCAGATGAATCCAAGCCCTACGAAGTATTCTGTGATGCTTCTCTTCAAGGACTTGGTGGTGTGCTTATGCAAGACAAAAGAATTGTGGCATACACTTCTCGTCAGCTGAAGCCAAGTGAGAAGAACTATCCCACACATGATCTCGAGCTAGCAGCTGTGGTACATGCTTTGATTACGTGGAGACATCTGTTGTTGGGCAGAAAAGTCGACATCTTCACCGATCACAAGA
Source organism: Secale cereale (assembly GCA_902687465.1). Lineage (NCBI taxonomy): Eukaryota > Viridiplantae > Streptophyta > Magnoliopsida > Poales > Poaceae > Secale > Secale cereale. The sequence continues at coordinate 777,970,907 of LR738713.1, forward strand.
GCTTGAAGTACATCTTCACACAGCCGAATCTGAACCTCCGCCAGACTCGTTGGGTTGAAATGATCCAAGAGTATGATCCCAGCATCGAATACACTCATGGCAAGGCGAATGTGATTGCAGATGCTTTGAGCAGAAAGGCATATTGCAACAGCCTTCTTAGCAAGCCGTTCCAGCCTGAGCTTTGTGAAGCATTCAGGAAGCTCAACCTCCAAGTTGTTCCACAGGGTTTTCTTGCAAATCTTCAAGTTGCTCCTACCTTGGAAGATCAGGTCCGTGAGGCCCAACTCAGTGATGCCATGGTGCAGAAGGTGAAACATGGTATTGCAAAGGGCACTCCTAAATACAAGTGTTATCGCGTTGATGAGAGAGATACCTTGTTCTTTGAGGACAGACTCGTTGTTCCCAAAGGTGATCTCAGGAAGCTCATAATGGAAGAAGCACATGATTCCCTCCTTTCCATTCATCCTGGCAGTTCCAAGATGTACCAAGATCTCAAGCAATCTTACTGGTGGACACGCATGAAAAGGGAGATTGCCCAATTCGTGAATGAATGTGATGTCTGCAGAAGAGTGAAGGCAGAGCATCAACGTCCAGCCGGTCTTCTCCAACCTCTTCCTATTCCCGAGTGGAAATTCGACCACATTGAAATGGATTTCGTCACTGGCTTTCCTAAGTCCAAGAGAGGGAATGATTCTATCTTTGTGGTGATTGACAAGCTTACCAAAGTCGCTCACTTCCTTCCAGTCAAAGAATCAATCAATGCAGCTCAATTGGCAGAGTTGTATACTTCCAGAATTGTGTCCTTACATAGCATTCCTCAAGTTATCTCCTCAGACCGTGGAAGTTTGTTCACTTCAAAGTTCTGGGACTCCTTTCAGTCTGCCATGGGCACTAAGATCAGGTTCAGCACTGCTTTTCACCCTGAGACAAGTGGTCAAGTCGAGAGAGTGAATCAGATTCTAGAAGACATGCTCAGAGCCTGTGTCATATCTTTTGGCATGAAATGGGAAGATTGCCTTCCATTTGCCGAGTTCTCTTACAACAACAGCTTTCAAGCAAGTGCAGGCGTAGCCCCGTTTGAAATCCTCTATGGCAGAAAGTGTCGTACCCCTCTCAACTGGTCCGAAACAGGAGAACGTCAACTTCTTGGCAATGACTTGATCTCAGAAGCCGAAGAAATGTGCAAAGTCATACGTGAGAATCTCAAGGCCGCTCAGTCGCGTCAAAAGAGCTACTATGACGGCAAGCATCGTGATTTGGCCTTCAACATTGGTGATCATGTCTATCTCCGTGTTTCTCCGATGAAAGGAACCCAAAGATTCGGTATCAAAGGAAAGCTTGCTCCTAGATACGTCGGGCCTTTCAAGATCCTTGGCAAAAGAGGCGATCTAGCCTATCAACTTGAGCTCCCTTCCAACTTCGCCAATGTTCATGATGTGTTCCATGTGTCTCAACTACGCAAGTGCTTCAATACTCCTGAACGCATGATTCCGTTTGAAGAGATTGATCTTCAACAAGATTTGTCCTACCGAGAGCATCCCGTTGCTATTCTCGAAGAAACCGAGCGCAAGACCCGCAACAAGTCCATCAAATTCTTGAAAGTCAAGTGGTCACATCATACTGACCGAGAAGCTACGTGGGAACGAGAAGATCATCTTCGTTCCGAGTACCCTTCCTTTTTCCAGTCCTAGATCTCGGGACGAGATCTTTTTGTAGTAGAGGAGAGTTTGTAATGCCCCGGATGTAATACTTTCCCTTTTGGGCATATAATATATCTCTGGCTTCATCTATTCCATTCCGGGTTCTTTGTCTTTCGGGTTTTCGTCGTTTTGTTGTGTGCGTGTGTGACATTCATTCATATCATGTAGACATGTGCATCGCATTGCATTTGTGTTGTCGTTTGCATCCGGTTCCACGCGTTCCTTCCCGTTGTCTGTTTCGCGTTCCGGAGCTCCCTCACGTGTCCGTGGCGTCCCGTAGGCCTACTTTGGTGTTTGGCAGTGTAACGTTACCGGTTTGGCGCGAGACTTGTCGTGTGTTGTTGTTTTGGTGTGTGTAACCCGCCTGTCAAATCTCGTCGCGTTTGGAGTCCGTTTGCTACCCCAACAGTTATTCTCGTGGGCTCAAAGTGCCTCCACTTTGAGGCCCAAGACACCCCTCCAACAGCCCACCAAACCACTCCTAGCCACTTCCTTCATCTAGGCCATCCAATCCTGATCGTGTGGCCGAAAACCGCACTCCATTTGGACAACCCTAACTCCTTGTGCCTATATATTTGTCCACTCCCCCAATTTTTGCCCCAAAACAAGGAAACCCTAGCCCCCACCTTCTCCTTCCTCCAGCCACCACCACCTTGCCGGAATCTCGCCGGAGTTCGCCGGAGCTCCACCACCTCGCTGGAAAAACACCTCTCTCCACCCCTCCACCGGCCGGACCACCTCCGGGAACGAGATCCCGCAGGTCGCAGCTTCTCTCCGCAGATCGAGCCGTCGCCAGGCTCCTCGAGCAGTCGTCGCGCCGCCAGCCTTCGATCTGGATCCGATCGAAGGTCAACGCTCCTCGCGCCTGGGCATCACCGCTCGTCCCCAGGCCAGCGCTCGCCAGGTCCACTCCAGGCCCATCCCGCAGCGCCGCTTCTCCCTCCGCCAGCCACGCGCCGATCCTCTGGGCCGCCGCCTCCCAGAGGCCCAGCTCCCGAGCCGCCCGAAGGCCCGGTCTCCTCCAGGCCGCCTCCTGCGCGCCTCCTACGCGCGCGTTGACCGATCGCCGCATCGGGCCGGAGCCGCGTCCGCCTGGGCCAGGCGCCATCGAAGCCGCCCGAGCCGCCGCCAGAGGCCAGTCGCGCGCCTCCCGCGGGCCCGCGCCGCCTCCGCTCCGGGCCGCGCCGCGTGGGCCGGTTCCTCCCTCCGCCGGCCCGAAGGCCGCCACCTCCTCCAGTCCGCTGAGGCCCGTCTTCACCAGATCCGCGGACCGAGGCCCGAGCCCGTTAGATCTCCAGATCTAAGAGGTTGCCTCTTTTCTCTAAGTCCCTGTAATATAGTTGTCTGATGCTGTTTTCAATTAGTGATAACTTTGTGTGTAATGCTCCGATTTGAGTGAATGAGATGTCCAGATGTTCGTGGAGACATGTACTACATTTCATTCCATTATGCCATACGTGTTGGAGGTCATCTAGATGTTTAAAATTCTGTTGCAAGAGTGCATCTCGTTAAAAACTGCTGTTAGTGTTGTTTTTCATGCCATCTTTGCATAGTGATATCTTTTAGCTCGTTTATCCGAATGATGCAAATGACATGTCCACATGTTCGTCTTGCCATGCTCTACATGTTGAATGCTTAGGTATGCATGATAGAATTATTCTTGCCATGTTTATCTCCTTTGCAAAGTGCTATGTGGCTGTTAAGTTTTTAAGCTTGTTATGAAATGCCAACTTGAGGAGCTCTTTGCTATCATTGTGATTGTCCCCATGATGCATGCTTAGGTGTTTTGGATTCACCATCATATGTACTTTGATGTGGTACTTACCATTTGTCATGTTTAGTTTTGAGGTGACTTAAACTTGCTCTCAAAGATGCCATGATGAAACTGCTGTTTTAACACTTAGTGAAATTTCACTAAGTGTGGAATCTGTAATCTCCAGATGCCATGTTTGCTTGTTGTTCTAGGACAATCCATGGTAGTTTTGGGGTGACTCTTGATGGTTCCTTGTAGTATATATTGTTGGCTTTCCATTCATGCTCTCACATGCTTATTTGAGTGGCTGTAGCATATTTAACTTTTGCTCCAAAGTTGCAATAAATTACTGCTGTCAGGATTTTGTTGTCAAGTTCAATATGTCCAAGCTTGTTGCTATTGATCCGTGGCTCCTTTGGGGGTGCACCAATGGACTTAATTGCTGTAGGGTATATCTAGTTTGTGTCCATGCTCTTTGCCATGATGTTTGAGTGCTGTAGCTTATTTATCTAGTGCTCCGAAGTTGCTATGTGGCTGTAATTTTCAGCTTGTGCATATTTCTTGTTTCGGGCATAACTTTTAGCCCGTAGCTCCGATTGCAGCAAGTCTTATATGAAACTTGACTGATTTTTCATGTAGATTCATAATATCCTATTGTTATCTTGTTTTGAAGCATTTTGCTTGATCGCATATTGTCATGCTCTTTTTGCTCCCTTAGTGCATAAGTCATGCATCCATCATTTTTGTGTGCGCATTGCATCTTGTTGATTCGTGCCTTGTGTGGTTGTGTTGATTAGAGCCGGAAGCTGAGACCGAGTACGAGTACGACCACGAGGTTACTACCGAGGTTGAGCACGAGGACCCCTCTTACGATCCGAACGACAACTTTTCAGGCAAGATGACCGAACCCGGATACCATTACTATTTTTGCCTATTGCTAGAAGTCTCGATCTATAGTTTTGCCTCGATGCCCATGTCTTTCATGTCAGCCTCCTACTTGTAACCATGATCATGTCTAACCACCCTACCTATGCAAACCATTGATTGGCTATACGTAGGCTTCGCTCAGCCCCTCTTATAGCATTGCTAGTTGCAGGTGAAGTTGAAGATGCTTGCTTCATGTTGAAGTTTTGTTGGGTTATATCACACTATATAATGCTTAAAATGAAATCATCTATATATTGGCAATGGGTGGAAGGCTAAGCCTTTTGCTTGGTGATTTGTTCCACTCATGCCGTTAGGAACCGTATAAACCGGTGTTATGTTCCTTGATTATGCGTTCCTCACACGGTTGGGGTTTATGGGGCCCCCTCGATAAACCGCTAAGTGCTAAGTCTTTTCCAGCAAGTCCCAACATTGGTACTATTCGCCTAATAACTAATAAAACTTGCATAGGGTCTTGCAAACCCGAGTTCTTAATTAACAACCCCCGGGCCAGTGCTCCACATGAGTGTTGGTCCAAACTGGGCAGACTGCGGGGCCACCCGAGGGAACTCGAGGATTGGTATATACCTGTAGGCTGACCTATCCGGTCGTGGCCTGAGACTAGATACGCGCGACTACTGTCAGGGTGTCGGCACGCCGGGAGGATTTGCTGGATTAGCCTTACCTTAGTTCGGAGTATCTTGAGCACGGGATTCCGGGAATACTCGGGTCTTCCCACCTTGGAGTTGCGACTCCGCGGATCGTGGGCTTGTCATGGGCCAAGTTGGAACACCCCTGCAGGGTTATGAACTTTCGAAAGCCGTGCCCGCGGTTATGTGGCAGATGGGAGCTTGTTAATATCCGGTTGTAGATAACTTGGCACATTGAACCAATACACTACCAACGTGTGTACCGTGACTGTCATTTTCCGAAAGGGGTTTCGGGAGATGAACACGGTGGGGTTATGTTTGACTGGATTAGTTCAGGATCACTTAGTGATCATCTCTCTACCGTGGTGCCTTCTCTTCTCGCTCTCTTATACGTAAGCTAGGCTAGTGCTACTGCAACCACTTTCTTATTCTTTCTTCAGCCTTGTTCCACACCCAAGGCTTAGATAGTCATGTTACCCGGGAACGGGATTGCTGAGTCCTCTGTGGCTCACAGTTACTTCACCACACCAGATGCAGGTCCGGTGGTGAGCTATCCAGGTGATGGCATCGAGCTAGACTGGGAGTACGACGAGGAGCGTAGTCGATACTATGTTCGTTATCCTGATGATCAGTAGTGGAACTTCTACTAGGAATTCGATCCGACCTGTGGATTTAAATTATGTTTGGTATCTTGTCATTTGGATTTTACCCTTAGTAGGGCTGTGATGTTTTATTGAATGATGATTGAAACATGTAATGTATTTGTGTGACGTGGCGAGTGTAAGCCAACTATTTTTATGTTTTCCATCCCCATCTTTTACATGAGTTGTGCAAAGATACCAAACTTGCGATCATTCCAGCATGGGGTTATGTCTCTAAGTCGTGCCTCGACACGTAGGAGATATAGTCCCATCCTGGGCATTACAAGCATATGCACGGAAAAGACGACATACATCAGGGTCATGCAGCTACGCTCTTACCAAAGAAGAGAAGGAAATCTTCTTTGAATGCCTACTCAGTATTAAGCTACCGTCTGGCTTCTCGTCGAATATAAAGGGAATAATAAATATGGCAGAGGCAAAGTTTTAGAACCTAAAATCTCATGATTGCCACGTGATTATGACGCAACTGCTTCTGTTTGCATTGAGGGGGCTTCTAACGGAAAGCGTTTGATTAGCCATTGTGAAGCGATGTGCATTCCTCAGTGCAATCTCTCAGAAGGTAATCGATCCAGAAATCATACCAAGGTTAGAGAATGATTTGGTCCAATGTCTTGTCAGTTTCGAGTTGGTGTTTCCACCATCCTTCTTCAACATCATGACGCACGTCCTAGTTCACCTATGCGAAGAGATTAACATTTTGGGTCATGTATTTCTACACAATATGTTCCCCTTTGAGAGGTTCATGGGAGTCTTAAAGAAATATGTTCATAACCGTGCTAGGCCAAAAGGAAGCATCTCCAAGGACCATGAAAATGAGGAGGTCAGTGAGTTTTGTATTGACTTTATTCCTAACCTTAAGCCGATTGGTGTTCCTGAATCGCGACATAAGGGCAGACTGGATGAAAAAGACACGCTAGGAGGGGATCAAATAATATCTATGGACGGGCATTCTCTCACTCAAGCACACTACACAGTTCTACAGAATTCTGCCTTGGTGGCTCCGTATATGGACGAACACAAGAATTTTCTGCGCTCCAAACACCCGGAGCAGTCTGACGACTGGATTACACATGAACAAACGAGGACTTTCGCCAGCTGGTTGCAGACACGTGCCATGCATGACGCCGCTATTGAAGATGACCTGTACTTGTTGTCCCAGTTACCATCTTCGAATATAATGACTTGCAAAGGGTACGAGATAAATGGGAATACATTTTACACGATCGCCCAAAATAAGAAGAGCACCAACCAAAACAATGGTGTCCGCTTTGATGCAGCAACCAAGACGGGAAAGGAAACATATTATGGTTACATAGATGACATAGGGGTACTTGACTATGGACGTGGTTTGAAGGTCCCTTTGTTTCGGTGCAAATGAGTCAATATGAAACGAGGCGGGGTAACTGAAGACCCACAGTACGGAATGACAACAGTGGGTCGCGGAGCTGAACGTGCTGAACGTGTGCAGATCGCGGAGGTGTCGTGCGTTCCGTACTTGATCGGTTGGATCGCGAAGACGTTCGACTACATCAACCGTGTTACTAAACGCTTCCGCTTTCGGTCTACGAGGGTACGTGGACACACTCTCCCCGCTCGTTGCTATGCTTCTCCTAGATAGATCTTGCGTGATCGTAGGAATTATTTTGAAATACTACTACCTCCTTTCCGGTTTATAAGGCTTGCGCGTATCTCTAGGTCTATAATTTGACCAACACAAAATGAGTTGTATAGTCTAAAAATTACACCATTAGAAAGTAGAAGATCTGAAGTTTCTAATGATATATTTTTTGTGATAGATAACTTGTATTACATTGGTTTATTTTTCAACCTAGATATACGCGCAAGACTTATAAACCGGAAAGGAGGTAGTACGTTCCCCAACAATGGAGGGAAGAAGTTGACGGGAAAATATTGAGGTAAAGGGTTACGCGAAACTATATTTTTTCAATGTCTAAGACGGACAATGGTTGCAAAGTATTCATGAGCCAAAACAAAAAAAAACATTTCGGCCTAACATAAGCCGAAGAGTGCAGCCATGCAGTTTCGGCCGTCCGCTAACGTGAAAAGGTGGGCTAGGGATTTTTCGGCCTACTGTTGACCGAAAAGTTCTTTTCGGCCTCCTTCTGACAAAAAGGTCTTTTCAGTCAGGTAAGCATCTCTTCGGCCAATGCAAGGCCGAAAAGCCCTCTTCGGCCTAACCCGGGCCGAAAACCCCTTTTCGGCCCACGCGTGGCCGACAGGGTTATATATATATATATATATTTTTTTTTTTGCTTTTAGTGCTGTAGTTTCTGAAATTGCTATAAAATAAGTCATAGTTGAAAAAAAAAATCCATTGGGTAGGGCCTGAAAGCACGGCACGCCCAAAAAAAGAAAAAGCACGGCACACACGACTGGAGGAACCCACACGAAGCGAGACCTGCTCCGTAGATTCCGGACTCCTCCGTTTCACCCACCCAAACCCTCGCCTCCGCCGCCGCCGCCGCCGCCGCCAGCGCTGATGAACGGGCCCGTAGAGGATTCCTTCCTCCGCCTTTCGCCGGAGCTCGTCGAGGAGGTCCTCCTCCGCCTCCCGCCGGACGAGCCCGCCTGCCTCGTCCGCGCTTCCGCCGTCCGTAAGCCCTGGCGCCGCGTCCTCGCCAACGAGGGCTTTCGCCGCCGCTACCGCGAGTTCCACGGAGCACCTCCGGTCCTCGGGGTCGTCCAAGAGGACGCCAGCTTCCTCCCCATAACGGCGCTCCCTGCCCAGTCTGTCCGCCACAGCTGGGCTAAAGTGAAGGCCCTGGACTGCCGCCATGGCCGGTACGTATTCGAGTCCCTCATCCGGTACCTCGGGGAAGGGGAGCCCGTTTACATAACCATCGCGGACCCTCTAACGGGCCACGAGCGGAGCCTGGACACACCGGTGGACGACGGCGTGCTCTGGTTCAGTGCGGCGGTGCTCTGCGCCGCACAAGGCTGCGACCACCACGGTTGCCAGGGAGGGCATTTCCGTGTGGTCATCGTCACCACCAATCATCAGAAAAAAGTCACATCGGGATGGATGTACTCCTCCGAGACTCGTGTGTGGAGCGAGCTCACCTCTGTTCATCACCCCGATATCACCAAGTACACCTATAACCGGGGTTCGCCTAGCGTCCTTGTGGGTGATGCACTCTACTTTGACTTGGATGGCATTATCAAGTGCCAGCTTGGTACTCTAAACTTGTCAATGTTTGAGAGGCCGACCGATGCCGAAGGGCGTCTTATGACGGTGGAAGACGGCGGTCTGGGATTCGCTGCCATGGTTGATGTTAGAAATCTAACCATTTGGTCAGTGCAGACCGGACCAGAGGGAGCCATGGGATGGGCAGAACTCAGGGTAATCGATCTTACGACGCTGCTCCCTGACAAGGCCCTTTCGGTCCCAGCACCTGAAGATGGAATTAGTGGCATCGTCGAAGGCACCCAAATCATTTTTGTGAGCACGTGTGATGGTACCTATATGGTCGATCTCAAGTCAAGGCGAGTTAGGAAGGTATCTGATCCTGGCAGAAAAGTCTTTCCCTACATGAGATTCTACATCCCAGGTATTATTATCACTTATGTAAATATATACAACCCTGCAAAATCCTGTTTTACGATCTGTCAGTTCATATTTTCTCAATGATCCTACGAACTTGTGGATTTACCTGGCATGTTTGTGCCTTGTGGTCGGTGTGTAAGCAAAATGTACATTCAGTTAAACCTGATTCATCAATCAGTTGATTTTATGTTCTAATTTCTTGCATTTCTGCAGCAATGGAAGCAGCTTCTATGGGCCAGGGGCACTGAGCTGGTGTTTTAGTGTTTGTCAAGCTCTGCTTGCTGGAGCAAGTTGGTGGAGGTGGTAGTAGTGATGTTTTCGACAAGTATGGCTCTGCATCTGTGACGTTACTGCTGGTGTTAGTTTTCGGTTCTGGAACTTCGTTACCAAGTTGTTGCTTCCCCTGCTTGCAGTTTTAAAGATCTTTTCATTCATTTTGTGTTTTTGTGAAATATGTTGACTCAAAGATTGTTTGCTATGGGAAAAGACCTGATTGTCATTTAGTAATCGAAGTGTGGACACTCATTAGGTTCTAACTTTCTAATAAGCAGGTTCTAACTTGATCTTGGAAAAATACTAGGTCTTCAGGCCATATCACACAGCGTTCACTGCAGAAACTGCAGCTATTTCTTCAGTTTAAGCACCCACTGTTCACATTCAGACAACGGAGTGCAAAGTGGAATCTTCTAATCTTGGACGTCCAAGCAGCATCTAGCGGCCCAAGTTGAATTTCCTCGATTAGAGCACTTTGGTTTGTCACCGTTCCCAGCTCTTTACCTACATCTTTTTTTGCTTCAGTTGGTAGAACTATTTTGATTGTAACGAGGGCTGTAATTTTGCTCAGGCAGATTTTGATCATTCCCCAGACTAAACCCTCGCCGTCGCTGGTTGCGCGCTAAGCTATATTTCAAAAAATCTTTAGCCCAAAAATTCCCAAAAGTAGCTCCTTTGTGCTATGTTTTTCTGAATCCTGTCTTCAGGTTCTTACGATCATGTAAAAGATCCGGTTGCGCGTCGGTTTTAGCTTAATTACATGTTTCAATCACAAGAGGTGGTTCATTATTGACTTATTCTTCTTCCAAACGATGGAAGGTCCACAGCTCAGGCTCTCTTGCAAAGTATGGCACGAGTTGGGTTTGTTGTAATCGTTGAAGAAGCTTCGCTCCACCATCTATGCTCTCGTCATGCGTTTTCCTTTTGGATTGCTACGCGGAAGTGGTGATTTTTTTTTTTTTTTGATAAATATCCAATCTATTCATAGTCAACCATGACATTACAGAGAACATCCAAGGTAACAAATAATACAAACATGGCCACCTAGCGACGACTACAAATACTAGCATGAGTAGAAGGTGCATCGTCGTCATCGCCCCTCCCTCACCGGAGCTGGATAAACCTTATTGTAGTGATAGTAGAGAAGTTGTCGTGCTAAGCCCCACAGGACCAGTGCACTGGAGCAACGGCCATCACCGGTGAAGAGAGTTGTAGATCGGAAAGTTTAAACCTATAAACGCACAAATGAAGACTAGATCCAAATTGATCCGCCAAAGACCAGCACCGATCGAATTTCGTGAGATTCGAAGAAGACACACCTTTACACGCCCTCCGACAACGCTAGACACATCATCGACGTGGGAATCAAACGTGGAGACATCATTCCTACCGAGGAACATCGTCACAGCCACACATTCCCAAGGCGTTGAACCTAACAAGAACAAGAGCAGGTCCCTCTCGCCGGCGGGCGGCCAAGGTCCTCCGCACATCCATAGTCCAAAGGCCGTCCGAGGCAGGGCAGACCAACAACGGCGCCGATGGGAGGTCTTTTCTTGGAAAGGAGGAGTACTAGATGCATTGACCTACAACAACTTCTCTCTTTCCAGTTATCACCTATCCCGCCGAACAGATGATGCAATTTATGAACACACACAATGACTGACTGACTGTTACTATCTCCGTCATGGTTTATTGATCCCCTTCATGTTTAATGTCAAATTTTGATCATAGATTTAACTAAAAAAATGTCAATGCATGTCATTAAGAATTATACCATTGAAAACTATGTTCCAATACGAATCCAAGGATATAATTTTTTGTGACATGCAATAACATTTTGTTAGTTATATTTATGGTCAAAATTTAACACAAAATACAAAGGGACCTATAAACCAGGACAGAGGTAGTAACATTTAATATATGTGTATAAGAACAGCCGATATACAAGTGAGATCATCAAGCCGTTAGTTCCTAGGTCAAAAACAATTGGCATATGTACATAGTGTCAGCATCAGCAGCTAAATCTGCCAGTGACCAAAATGTTGGAATTTTTGCTAGTAGGCCTTTGGCCCAAAGCCCAACTAAAATTCTGAAATTCTCTTGGCCCATTCATGCACACATGTGAGTGGAGTGAGTGAGGCTAAAGTTTAGTCCCACCTCATAAGTTGAGGGAGAGTTGCACCTCTTTATAAGGTGAGCTCTTCTACCACTTGTATGAGCATGAGAAGAGGAGACCTACACGCGCGCTCCTCCTCCTCGCTCGCCTCGCCACGCCACGCCTCGTCACGACGCGCCGCGGGTTGCGGGATTGAGCCGAGCCGAGGACAGAGCTATGCACGTTGTCTATGTTTCTAGTATGTGCCCTAGATGTGATCTGTTCATCTGCTATGCTAGTTCACATGATTAGTTTAATCTCTGTTGCTGCGGTCATGACTTATCTTCTGTTTATTCGGATTAAATCTCGTAGTAATTTGCTCATATTTCCAACAATCCAAAAACCTGATTATAGGCAATTTACTCCGAGTGGTTTTGCTGCACATCTGAAGCCGCCTGCCTTTAAGGGGGCACAATATAAGAGGTGGCGCACGAGAGCAGTCTACTGGTTTCAGACCATGGGCTGCTATGACGCCACCAAGGGCAAGCCTGAGGGCGATCTTAATCCGGCACAGCTGGAAGCTTTTGAGAAGATCGATACCCTCTTTAAAGGTGCTCTTCTGAGTGTTCTTGATGACTCAATTGTGGATTCGTATATGTCGTTTGATAATGGCAAGGACATGTGGGCTGCGCTCGAGGCCAAGTTTGGTGCCTCGGACGCCGGCAGCGAGTTGTACGTCATGGAGCAATTCTATGACTACAAGATGACTGATGAGCGCGCTGTTGTACAGCAAGCTCATGAGATACAGTCGCTCGCAAAAGAACTTGAGTACTTCAAGTGTGTGTTGCCGGACAAATTTGTTGCCGGGGGCATCATTGCCAAGCTTCCACCTTCGTGGAACAATTTTGCTACTTCCCTGAAACACAAGAGACAGGAGTTTTCCGTTGCGGATCTCATTGGTACTCTTGATGTTGAAGAGAAGGCGAGAGCAAAGGACACACGTGCTCGAGTTGCTGAGGGAGGTTCTAGTGCCCACATGGTACAGAAGAAGAACTTCCAGCCCAACAAGTTCAAAAACAACAAGAACAAAACTCAGGGCAAAGGCAAGTTTGATACAAAGAACAAGCCATCACATTCTACCAACTTCAAGAAGAATTCTCATAAGAAGGGGAAGGGACTTTGCCATGTCTGCGGTGATCCTAATCACTGGGCTCCGAAGTGTCCTAACCGCTTTGAGGAGCGTGAACATGAGAAGAGCGGCAAGTCCGCTAATGTTGTCATCGGTGATACTGATATGAAGGAATCAGGGTACGGTATTTTTCCTACCATCCTTTCAGTATTTCAATCCCCTGATTGGTTAATTGACACCGGTGCCAATGTACATGTTTGTGCTGACGCCTCCATGTTTTCTTCTTACCAGGTCACTGGGACTTCTCCCGTGCTGATGGGGAACGGGTCACATGCCATCTTTCGAGGTGTTGGTACGGTCGATCTGAAGTTTACTTCGGGGAAGACCGTGCGTCTGAAGAACGTTCATCATGTGCCGTCCATCAATAAAAATCTCGTTAGCGGTTCCCGTTTATGTCGAGATGGTTTTAAGTTGGTTTTTGAATCCAATAAAGTTGTAATTTCTAAGTGTGGACAATTTGTTGGAAAAGGCTATGAGTGCGGAGGCTTGTTCCGCCTATCTTTGTCAGATATTTGCACTAAAGTTATTAATAATGTTTGCCACAATAATGAGTCTGATATTTGGCATTCACGACTTTGTCATATTAACTTTGGATGCATGACGCGGCTAGCCAATATGGATTTAATTCCGAAAATCTCTACTGTCAAGAGCTCTAAGTGCCAAGTATGTGTGCAAGCTAAGCAACCTCGCAAGTCCCATAAGACTGCAGAGGCAAGAGACTTGGCGCCACTAGAGCTTATACATTCTGATCTTTGTGAGATGAATGGCGTGTTGACAAAAGGTGGAAAGAGATACTTCATGACGTTAATTGATGACTCCACTAGATATTGTTATGTGTATCTTCTGAAATCAAAAGATGAGGCTTTGACTTTCTTCAAAAACTATAAAGCTGAGGCAGAGAACCAACTTGATCGAAAAATTAAACGGCTTAGGTCCGATCGTGGTGGAGAGTATTTTTCCAATGAATTTGATCTGTTTTGTGCGGAACATGGTATAATCCATGAGAGGACGCCTCCCTACTCACCCCAGTCAAATGGGGTAGCCGAAAGAAAGAACCGAACTCTAACTGATATGGTTAACACCATGTTAGACACTTCGGGTCTATCCAAGGAATGGTGGGGGGAGGCACTAATGACTGTGTGTCATGTCCTAAACCGGGTTCCCACAAAGCATAAGACCATGACTCCATTTGAGGAATGGGAAAGGAAAAGGTTGAAACTCTCTTACCTACGTACTTGGGGTTGTTTGGCGAAAGTCAATATACCAATTCCCAAGAAGCGCAAGCTTGGACCAAAAACCGTGGATTGTGTTCTTCTGGGCTATGCTTTTCATAGCATCGGCTATAGATTTTTGATAATAAAATCTGAGGTGTTCGACATGCATGTTGGTACGATTATGGAGTCAAATGATGCAACTTTCTTTGAGGACATATTTCCTATGAAGGATATGTCGAGTTCATCAAATCTGGAGATACCTACTCCATCTAGTGAGGAATTCACTGTAATTCCTGAACCCACCATCGCGATGGAACACGTTGAGAATCCTGTTGAGGGTGACAATGGAACTCCTGTGAGGAGTAAGAGACAGAGGACTGCAAAGTCCTTTGGTGATGATTTCATTGTGTACCTAGTGGATGACACACCCAGGACTATTTCAGAAGCCTATGCATCTCCTGATGCTGACTACTGGAAGGAAGCTGTACGTAGCGAGATGGATTCCATCTTAGCTAATGGTACCTGGGAGATCACTGACCGTCCTTATGGGTGCAAACCTGTAGGATGTAAGTGGGTGTTCAAGAAGAAGCTTAGACCTGATGGTACGATTGAAAAGTACAAGGCACGGCTTGTGGCCAAGGGTTATACCCAGAAAGAAGGTGAAGACTTTTTTGATACTTACTCACCCGTGGCTAGACTGACCACAATACGGGTGCTACTATCACTGGCTGCCTCACATGGTCTTCTCGTTCATCAAATGGACGTTAAGACAGCTTTCCTCAATGGAGAGTTGAAGGAGGAAATTTACATGGATCAGCCAGATGGTTTTGTAGTATCTGGTCAGGAAGGAAAGGTGTGCAAGTTATTAAAGTCTTTATATGGCCTTAAACAAGCTCCTAAGGAGTGGCATGAGAAATTCGAAAGAACATTAACTGATGCCGGCTTTGTAGTAAACGATGGTGACAAGTGCGTGTACTATCGCTATGGTGGGGGCGAAGGAGTTATTCTTTGTCTGTATGTCGACGACATATTGATCTTTGGAACCAATCTTGATTTAATCAAGGAGGTTAAGGATTTCTTATCTCGCTGTTTTGAGATGAAGGATCTAGGAGTAGCTGATGTTATCTTAAACATCAAGCTGTTGAGAGATGAGAATGGTGGGATCACACTGCTTCAGTCTCACTATGTGGAAAAGGTCTTGAGTCGTTTTGGGTATAGCGACTGTACACCTTCTCCAACTCCATATGATGCTAGTGTGTTGCTTCGAAAGAATCGACGGATTGCTAGAGATCAACTGAGGTATTCTCAGATAATTGGTTCGCTTATGTATTTGGCCAGTGCCACGAGGCCTGACATCTCTTTTGCTGTGAGCAAGCTGAGTCGGTTTGTGTCAAAACCGGGAGATGATCATTGGCATGCGCTTGAGAGAGTTATGCGCTATTTGAAAGGCACCGCGAGCTATGGAATTCACTACACCGGGTATCCAGGGGTACTGGAGGGTTATAGTGACTCAAACTGGATTTCTGATGCTGATGAGATAAAGGCCACAAGTGGTTATGTTTTTACACTTGGTGGTGGAGCTGTTTCCTGGAAGTCTTGCAAGCAGACCATCTTAACGAGGTCAACTATGGAAGCAGAACTCACAGCATTGGACACTGCCACTGTTGAAGCAGAGTGGCTTCGTGAACTCTTGATGGACTTACCTATGGTTGAAAAACCAATACCCCCTATCCTGATGAACTGTGATAATCAAACTGTGATCGTCAAGATAAACAGTTCGAAGGACAATATGAAGTCCTCAAGACATGTGAAGAGGAGACTAAAATCTGTCAGAAAATTGAGGAACTCCGGAGTTATTACGTTGGATTATATCCAAACGTCGAAAAACTTGGCAGATCCCTTCACAAAGGGTCTATCACGTAATGTGATAGACAATGCATCGATGGAGATGGGTTTGAGACCCACCGCATGAGTTGTCCATAGTGGTAACCCACTCTATGTGATCGGAGATCCCGTGAAGTAGAAGTGGGAGACAAGCTGTTGGTCAGCTGGGAGGAGAGTATCCCTATATTAACTATCCCACTCCGTGATGATGCAATACTCTTCTGATCTGCATGGCAGGTTGATACTTATCTTAATGTGTTCCAAGTGGCTTATTCGGGTAAGCAGAGATGTTGTCCTGCAGAACATCTTCTGAGAAACACACCTATATGAATTTGACTGTTAACGTCGCAGTCTGTGAGAATTGGGTGTTCTCTAATAAATTCATGAAAAGGCCCTGGAGTATGACGTATACGCTCCACCCGCGGGGAAGCCTTGCGGCAGCCAAGTATCGGTCAAGAACTTGTGTGAAACTAGTCTCGCAGAAAACTTGTAGTTCAAGGCATAGTCCACTATTCAAGTTGTGATCTAGTGTAGCATAAGTCTCTAAGTGGAAGTTCAACTTCACAGTCTCCACTAAGCACCGGTATATAAACAATGTTTGGGAACTAAATGATGAGATGTGCCAATGAGACTTTGTGGGGGATTGTTGGAATTTTTGCTAGTAGGCCTTTGGCCCAAAGCCCAACTAAAATTCTGAAATTCTCTTGGCCCATTCATGCACACATGTGAGTGGAGTGAGTGAGGCTAAAGTTTAGTCCCACCTCATAAGTTGAGGGAGAGTTGCACCTCTTTATAAGGTGAGCTCTTATACCACTTGTATGAGCATGAGAAGAGGAGACCTACACGCGCGCTCCTCCTCCTCGCTCGCCTCGCCACGCCACGCCTCGTCACGACGCGCCGCGGGTTGCGGGATTGAGCCGAGCCGAGGACAGAGCTATGCACGTTGTCTATATTTTTGCTGCTCGGGAAAATTAATGAGTCATTAATTAATAATTAACGGACGCGTTAATTACTGAACCGTTTCCGATTCTTTTGGATCGTGACGACTCGGACGTGGGGTTTATTCCCACGACCTACCCGGCCCGGCCCGCACTATATAGTTCGGCAGACGTCTACCCTAGCCGCCGCCGCTTCGTATGGTTTCTCACCACCGT
Organism: Secale cereale; assembly: GCA_902687465.1. Lineage (NCBI taxonomy): Eukaryota > Viridiplantae > Streptophyta > Magnoliopsida > Poales > Poaceae > Secale > Secale cereale. The sequence continues at coordinate 777,987,970 of LR738713.1, forward strand.
TCCAGATCATTGCGCCGCCAAGCAAGTCTTCTCCATCCCTCCTTTCGGCGTGCACCGCAAGAAGGGACAGCAGGCCTCCGGAACCCCGCCTCTCGTGATCCTGTACGGGAAAGGGGCGATCAGGTTTTTGGGGAGCGCACTCGCGCGACTGCTGGCAGCGACGACTTCGCGAACGACGACTTCTTCCCCGACCTCGGCAACCTCATCCTCGACGACATGGGCGACAACGTCAACGCTGGCGGTGCTGCTCCCGCTGCACCGTATGTGATTCTATCCTTCCTGTTCGAGATCGTGGTAGAATTCATGTTTCTAGTATGTGCCCTAGATGTGATCTGTTCATCTGCTATGCTAGTTCACATGATTAGTTTAATCTCTGTTGCTGCGGTCATGACTTATCTTCTGTTTATTCGGATTAAATCTCGTAGTAATTTGCTCATATTTCCAACACAAAAGAATGGCCTATAATTATGCAAGCTACTGTACATGGGTTCAGGTCGAAACAGTTCATCGTTATCTGGCGTTGGAGCATTGAGCGCTTCCGGACTGCAGCTTCCTCCAGAGGCGGATCATGTGCTGCGGCGACTGGTAGTGCGCGGTGTAGTAGCCATCAGAGCAACCGGACTGGTAGAACTGAGAGCATCTCCAAGGACTGCTCTAAAATCGGGCATAAAAAAGACATTGAAGTCAAATTTAGGGCATTAAAAAATTCTTTTTATGGCATGGAAAAGTAAGCACCGTCAACAGATGCCTAAATACGGCACCAAAACAACAAAACTCCTTTGAACATTCAAACTACTTCGACCATATTACATACATCCATCATACCTTGAAAAAAAACTAGGGACCTGATTGCATTTTTAGCCCGCTTATGTGTGGGCCCAACTAGTCAGAAATGCGTTTAAAAGAGCCAAATCGGACACTTTTCAGACATGGTAGGTATTAGTCAAGGATTAATGAGAAAATGGTAGTTTTCCGTACAAATTTGTTAAGTGATAGTTTGTAGGCACGGTTCCATGAATTGTGGTAGTTTTTTTGTTAAATACTCAAGTGTTTGTCAAGCTCGAGTTACTGGAGCAAGGGCTTTTGGATCGAGGGTAAGGTGGTAGTAGTGATGTTGGATGTGGCACTAATTTAATTTGTACTCTGAATCTGTGAGATCATTACTGTGTTTTTCTTGAACTGAGATCACTACTGGTGTTAGTTTAGGAAGTTATGGAACTTTGTTTAGGAAATTCTTGCGCAGTCATTTTGTGATCTTGTGAAAGATGGTTTGCTATGGGAGAAGACCTGAATGTCATCTAGAAAACGAAATATGGAGACTTGGCTACCTTCTGATGACCAGGGTCTAAATTGATTTGGTATATACCAAGCCTTCAAGGATTTCTTCTATTCTTGACATGTCTTGTCCCTATTTTTCCTCCGGAGAGGCGGCGCACTTCATCTGAGGTCTAAGCAGTTGCATACTCAGGCCCTAGCACACGGCAGTCCCCTGATCTGATCCTTTCATCAGAAACTGCAGCTATTTCTTCAGTTAAAGCAACCCACTGTTGAGATTCAGACAACAGGAGAGCGAAGTGGAAACTCCTAATCCGGGACCTCCAAGCAGCATCTGATGGTCCAGGTTCAATTTCCTCGATTAGAGCACTTTGCTTTGTCACCGTTCCTGCTTTTTAACTTCGCCTCTTCTGCTTCACTAGTTGGTAGAGCCCTGAATTTAAGAGCCTCGTTGCTTCAGTTATAAACCCCATTTTTAAAGAAACCTGCCCTATAAAACCATGCAAGAGCAGGAGCTCAGACAGATTTTGATCCCCAGACTAAACCCTCGTCATCGTCGCTAGTTGCACGTTAAGCTATATTTCAAAAATACTCAGCCCGAGAATTTCCCAAAAGTAGCTCCTTTATGTTATGTTTTCCTGAATCCTTTCTTCAGGTTCTTACGATCCTGTCAATCCTTAACGCAGGGCGTATACATGTCTCGTTGCTATTTTGCTAAGCACACGAAAGTAGTGTGGAATCAACATGACGAAGGCAAATCATGCGTCGCGGTGTGAATACTGCTGAATTTCTGGACAAGTGCTTAAAATCGAACTCATATGCCACGGGATCAGCCTAACGTGCTTAGTTTTGCACTGTGCGTCTGACTTCTGTAAAACATGGAGACTGAAGATGAGTAGCGCATCACCTTTTTCTCGGTTTGGCTGCTAGTGAAGAACACACCCTTGTTTTAGTACACATAAGCCTTCATGTGAAACATCCGGTTGCACATAGGTTTCCATCGAAGACGCTAAACCTAATAAGAACAAGAGCACATCGGTTGCCATCCAAGATGCTAAACCTAATAAGAACAAGAGTACATCGGTTTCCATGCAAGACACTAAACCTAATAAGAACAAGAGCGGGGACCTTTCCGCCGGCGAGTGGCCAAAGTCCTCCGGGCCACCACGTCCCAAAGGCCATTGGAGGGACAGAGATCCAGTGCCTTGCCCACAGCAAGGCACGGCGTAACTGGCGGCTAGCCAGCCGTTGGATCAGGGGGGAACGGCTCAGATCAAATACTGTAGAACGAAAACATTGTTGACGGGATTGTAGTGCATATCACTGTAGATGGGGCACTGTAGACTGAACACTGTAGCATCGCCACTGTTCACGCAGATCTTCGCGTCGATTCTGGATCGGACGATGTGGAGAGGGGGCCAGTCACCATACTGTTCATCGGTGCCTTGCTCACAGCAAGGCACTGGATCTCATTCCCCATTGGAGGCGGGGCAAGCCGACACCGCCTTTGGGACATGGAAGGCCGGCAGCGGTGCCTACGGGAGGAGCCTTCCCGAAGAGTCTTTTCTTGGTAAGGAGGAGTACTAGATGCATTGAGCTACATCAAGTCCTCTCTTCCGGTGGTGGGTTGATTCGACATGGCATAAGATGTATCCATATTTTTCAAAAATAATTCCCTTAATAGTTTTTTTTGCAGGTGACCCTTAATAGTTCTTCTTCTTCATTACAACTCATATAGTTTCTTTGAATCAAGAAGTATTTTTAATATCAATAAAAGAATCCATTGCATGAAAAGATTATTCAGATAGCATGGCGACATAGATAAGAGAAAATGTTCCATCCAACAGAAATTCATTTCAATAAAAATAGATCATCGATGTTTCCATCACACTAGGAAAAATGCACGACAAAGAAAAAAAAAGCTTCCATCACCCCAAAGAAGCATGTTGCTCGTCCATGAAACAAGTGAGTGAATATGAAATTTTCAGTTAAAAATAAGTATAAAAAATTGTTTTCCTTTCAAAAAAATGCATTGTTGTATGACGATTTTACATATTTTATTTACTATCCAATATTATCGTCTCTCTTTTTTTCTTTCCCGCTTCACGGCAGCTCGACCTGGCTAAACCGAACCATCTAGTACTGGTTCCACTCTTCCCCACCCAAACCCTCGACACAACCACGAGCGACGGCTGCTCTTGCGTTGATGGACGTGCTCGTAGAACAGCTGTTCCTCCGCCTTTCGTCGGAGCTCACCGATGAGGTATTTTTTTGCCTTCCGCCGGACGAGCTAGCCTGTCTCGTCTATGTCTCCGCTGCCTGCAAGCCCCGGCGTCTCATCCTTGATTTCCTTGATAAGATTACCATTTGGCAATTTTTCGAGAGAGGCACCCGACATAGAAGAAAGAGCATTCATCGAGTTCGACAGCATCACAATAGGAAGGCTAAACCGTACCGACATTCCACTTCACTAGTATGAAGCAAGAAGTATTTTTAATACGAATAAAAGATTCCATTGGTTGGAAAATTGTTCGCATAGCCGACATAGACAAGAGAAAATGTTCCATCAAACGGGGAATCGTTTCAATTAAAATGGATCATCGATGTTTCCATCTCATTAGGAAAAATGCACGTGTCGCACAACAGAAATTGAGTTGAAAACAAATCAAAAGATTGTTTTTGAAATCAAATAAGTCAAAATATTTTTTTCTAGAAATATGTAGTTGTATTTATTTTACATATTTTACTACGTACTATGCTACTTCCATTCTCTTTTTTTCCCCTCTTCTTCAAGGCAGCTCAACCTGGCTAAGCCGAACCATGTAGTACTCCTACTAGCCACGAACAATCATTCTTCCCCACCCAAACCCTCGACACCGCCGCACCATGCCGCCGGCGGCGGCGCTGATGGACGAGCGCGCAGAGCATCAGTTCCTCCGCCTTTCGCCGGAGCTCGTCGAGGAGGTACTTTTCCGCCTCCCGCCGGACGAGCCCGCCTGTCTCGTCCGTGCCTCCGCCGTCTGCAAGCCCTGGCGCCTCACCCTCGCGGATTCGGGCTTTCGCCGCCGCTACCGCCAGTTCCACGGAGCACCTCCCGTCCTGGGTTTCTTCCAGAAGGACGTCAGCTTCTTCCCAATCTCCGCCCTCCCCCATGCCCAGCCTAACGATCCTCGCTGGGTTCCCCTGGACTGCCGCCACGGCCGCGCCCTCTTCGCCTTTGCCCCTTCCCTCTCTGCCTTCGCCCCCGCCCACCGGAACATCGTGGAAGGGGGGACCGTTGTACTAATCGTCTGGGACCCTCTGACGGGCCACGGGCGCCGCTTGCCCACACGGGCCACACCAGTGGACGGCGGCCAGCTCCGGTTCAAGTTCAGCGCGGCGGTGTTCTGCGCCGCACAAGGCTGCGACCACCACGGTTGTCAAGAAGGGCACTTCCGCGTGGTCATCGTGACCACCAATCAGCAGAAAAAAGTCACATCGGGCTGGATCTACTCGTCGGAGACTCGTGTGTGGAGCGAATTCACCTCTCTTCATCACCCCAATGTGGAGTATAGCTATACCTTGGCTGTGCCTAGCGTCATTGTGGGCGATGCACTCTACTTCAACAATGGTGGCATCGTGGAGTGCCAACTTGCTACACTCCGCTTGTCAATGTTCGACAAGCCGATCAATGGCAATGGGCGTCTCATGACGGCGGAAGATGGCAGGCTGGGATTTGCTGCCGTTGTTGATGTCACGAATCTAACTCTATGGTCAATGCAGGCTGGACCGGAGGGAGCCATGGGATGGGCAAAACTCAGGGCAATTGATCTTAAGAGCCTACTCCCGGATCGTGCCCTGCCGATCCCAGCAGGTGAATTTGGGGTTAGGGGGTGGGGGTATGCATTGCTGGTCAGTGGCATTGCAGAGGGCACCCAAGTCATTTTTGTGAGAACAAAGGTTGGTTCCTACATGGTCGATCTCAAGTCTGGACAAGTCAGAAAGGTGACTCGTCTTGGCAGAAAAATCTTTCCCTACATGAGCTTCTACATCCCAGGTACTATTACATATTTGCATATATATAAATGAATAAATCCTGTGCAATTCCTTGATACAATCTTTCAGTGGCACTTAGCAACATGGAATGAAAACATGTTTCTTAGCATGTAGTAGTAACTTTAGACATGACGACATATGTGCTCAAGAAAGAGACGTCTGAATTTACCTGTTGAGGAAAACGTACATACAGTTGAGCCTGATTCGTATCTTCGTCAATCAACTGAGTTTGTGTTACGATTTTCTTGCATTTCTGCAGCAATGGAAGCTGCCGGCCAGGGGCAGTGAGCTGGTGCTTGAAGTTATTTGGCAAAGCTCGAGCTGCTGCTAGAGCAAGTACTTTTGGATGAAAGCGGAGGTGGTAGTAGTGATGTTAGATATGGCCCAAGTGCAGCTCTGGATTTGTAGGAACTCTGTGTAAGTTGGGTTAAGGACCAATACTGCTGGTTTTAACATTGGTGTGTGGAATTTTGCTTAGTAACTTGTTGCTTCTGTGCTTTGCATCTGTGATGTTGCTGCTGGTGTTAGTTTTGGGTTTTGGAACTTCGTTAGGAAGTTGTTGCTTTTCTTATTGCAGTTTGTAAAGATCTCTTCAGTCATTTTGCGATCTTGTGAAATACGCTGACACCAGCGCAACACAAAGATGGTTTGCTATGGGAGGACCTGAATATCATCTACTCCCTCTGTTCACTTTTGTAAGGCGTTGAAGACATTCCAGACAGCGTGCAAAGCAGCCCATTTTCAGTTGTCTGGAACGACTTACAAAAGTGAATGGAGGGAGCAGGTACCTTCTGATGAGCAGGGTCTAACTTGATCTGGAAAAATATCAGGTCCTGACATGTCTTGAGGTCTAAACAGTTAGATTGCCAGGCCCTAGCACACAGCAAATCCCTTTCCTCAGAAACATGAGCTATTTCTTCAGTTAAACACCCACTGTTCAGATTCAGACAACGGAGAGTGTGGCGATATATTCTAATCTTGGACGTCCTAGCAGCATCCAATGGCCCAAATTCAATTCCCTCAATGAGAGCAATTGTTTGTCACCGTTCTCAATCGTCCAACTTCACCTCTTATGCTTCAGTTAGTACCGTAACCTGGGGTATAAAAGCCATGCAAGAGCAGATTTTGATCCCAGACTAGACTAAGACCCTGTTCGGCAACCCTCCACTCCCCCACTACGGAGCGGAGCGCGCGGAGCACCGTTCTAGCCACTCTCCAGTTTATAGCTGCATGTGGCTCCGCTCCAGAGCGGAGTTGCGGAGGGGAGGGAGCCCGCACGGGCCCTAAATCCTATCCACTTCCAAAAAAAATATTCTTCCAGAAGTAACTCCTTTGTGCATCTGAGTGACTGAAACATGGAGACTGAAGAATATTAGTGCACCAACTTTTTCTCGGCGTTGCTGCAAGTGAAGAGCACATCCTTGTTTTGGTACACATAAGCCTTCATGTAAAAACATCCGGTTGCACATCGGCTTTAGCTTAACTACATGTTTCAGTCCCTAGAAGTGGCACAGTATTGACTTATTCTTCTTCCACACTATTGATGGTCCGCGGCTCAGGCTCTCTTGGAATCGTTGGGGTGTTGTAATCGTTGAAGAAGATTCGCTTCTGCATCCATGCTCTCGTCGTGTGTTTCCTTTGGATTGGTACGTGGCAATGGACAATGGTGGATTGGGTCGACACAACATAGGATGGATCCACTATATTTTCAAAATATTCCCCTCGATTTCTTTTTTTGATACAACCTATGTAGTTTCTCGGAATAATGAAGCATTTTTAATGTGAAATATATCGGGCTGGCTCTACTCGTCGGAGACTCGCGTGTGGAGCGAGCTCACCTCTGTTCATCACCCCAGGGTCAGATTTACCGAAAAAGAGTTTCCCTCCGCTTTGTATACAAAGCAACCAACCGAACCATACAGGAATAGGTGCTGGGGCGGAAGCAGCACAGTCACGCCCAAAAGAAAGGACAGAGAAAGAGCAAAAGAAAGAAATGCCGACAACGACGGATCAACAAAAACGAAAAAACCTCGCGACCGTTGCGTCCACCGAGATCTTCCACTAGGCTCCAAGACTCCTAAGCGCCGTATCCAATCAACACCTCCAAGAAGGATCGCGACGATGACGACGCTGCTGCCAAGGGTTTCCCCCGGTACACGACGAGGCGAGAGGAAGGGTAGCCCTGACGCCCTCCCGGAAGGCCAGGTGGCACCCATAGGTGCCACCGCGCCGGTGTCGGCCATGCCGACAGGGGTTTCCCCCGATCCCAACCCGCACCTCGGGCGCTTCGGAGCCTGCCACCAAACCAACCACTACCCTTCGCCAACACGATCATGAGGCCCCCACGCCGTTTCACCACGGCACCGCGAAGTGAGGACAACACGGCGAAGAATCAGAGCCGGGACATTATTAACCCCAGAAGCTATTAAACAAAGTTAGGGACAGAACATAAACAAGGAGTAACATGCCAAAATCCTAAGAATGAAAGTACCAAACCTCAACAGATAGCATATACAGTAGTAGCACAAGGACTAATCAACACAGGGACCAACTAAAATGACGAGGTCGTCACAATCATAATATTGTGGTGGCTGGAAGACCAGCACCACACAACATGACCACAGGACAGAGTCCTAAATCAACAGCTGGATGACATGCACCACAACAAGCCACGACTCAATGGCCGAACCATCCCAGGGAACAAAGGGAGAGGGAGGAGAGCAGGACTCACCAGATTTAAGGAAGAAGCCGAGGAGGAAGCAGTCTGCCAAACCGTAGTAGGTCGGCGCACAGCCAAGGGGCACGGCTGTGACTGTTCCGTCGCCGCCGCACCGAACAATTGAAGTGCGGCGGCCACGCCTTGGCAGCATATAAGGAAGCGCGAGTGTTTCCAGCACTGAAGCAAAACACAAAACACGGTCAACCTTGCATGCTGACAAGTAAAATACCATCAAATACCAAAAACGTGTAGTACATCAATACACAGAATCTCTACACCAATAGCTAGGCAATTTTGTTCTATTAGATTGATAGCCATTAACAAATCAAAATCCCTCCCAGCATAAGGATCATATCAAAACTAGGCATGCACGATTACCAAACTCTGTAGCATATACCATGTAGTGCAAAAAAAAAGGGCTCGACACAAAATTAAGATTTCATCAACAAGAAAGATGATGATCAGTCACAATCTCACAAGAACTCAACCACAAATCCAAACAGTAAATCGCCCGAGGCTCGATGACCAGCACCAGAGAGAGATAGAGGAGACCAAAGACTTGCCTAACTGAGGAATAGATAGTGAGGTCCACAAATTCATGCTTTGGGCGATGACATCTTGGTCAGCACCAATTTGGCTGCGCCTAGCGTCCTTGTGGGTGATGCACTCTACTTCAACTTGGATGGCATCATTGAGTGCCAACTTGGTACACTCTGCTTGTCAATGTTCGAGAAGCCAATCGATGGCAATGGGACTCTCATGGTGACCCAAGACGGTCTACTGGGATTCGCTGCCGTGGTGGATGCCGCAAATCTAACCCTCTGGTCAAGAGAGACCCGACCCGAGGGAGCCATGGGATGGGCAAAACTCAGGACAATTGATCTTGAGGCGCTGCTCCCTGTTGGTGCCATGTCCCTAACATTGGAATTCAGGAGGAGGGTACTTGCATTGGTCATCAGTGGCATCGCGGAGGGCACCCAAATCATTTTTGTGATAGCACGTGCTGGTTCTTATATGGTTGATCTCAAGTCAGAGCGAGTCAGGCCGGTGTCTTGTCTTGGCAGAAAAATCTTTCCCTACATGAGCTTCTACATACCAGGTACTACTACCTATGTGCGTACATATAATCATGTACAATTCCTTGTTACAATCTTTCAGCGGCACTACTTGGCAACACGAAATGAAAATATGTTTCTTAGCAAGTAATTTTACACATGCGGAGATATGTGCTCAAGAAAGAGAGTTGTTGTTCCTCTGGAGCACATGTCCATATTTATTCCCTTAAACGTCTGGATGACTTGTCGGTCATTGTGATCGCCGAGTAAGGAAAATGTACATTCAGTTGAGCCTGGTTCATCAATTATTTGATTTTATGTTGTGGTTTTCTTGCATTTATGCAGCAATGGAAGCATCTTGTACTGGCCAGGAGCAGTGAGCTGGTGTATCCAGTGTTTGCCAAGCTCAACTGCTTAAGTTAATGGAGCAAGCTCTTGTGGATCAGTTGGGAGGTGGTAGTGGTAGTAGTGATGTTAGATATGGCACAAGTGCAGCTCTGGACCTGTAGGAACTTTGTTTAGGAAGTTGCTGTTCTGTGGACTGTAGTAACTTTGTCTAGGCTGCTGGGCTAATTTAAGGACCAACACTGCTGGTGTTAGTACTCTGTGGTGTATGGAAATTTGTTAAATGAAGTTGCTGCTTTCTTGCTTGCAATACTTTTCAGTCACTCTGTGATCTTGAGAATGGTTGCATGTATATTGTGACTTTCGCACGCTGATGAATGGACCGCCTTTCATTATGTGTGGGGCATGTGCTGCTATCGCCGCTACCCTCAGTCGCCCAAGTCTTGATACCGAATCTAGGTTCCAATCAAAGTCAAAAAATTTGGCTGTCTTCTGCATTTGGAGTTGGACGGATTAAACAGTAAGCAGAATCTACATCACAAAACTTTGTCATTCGGAAAGTTTTCGGCAACACCTCGACCCCCCTTTGACAGTGGCAAAGGCAATGTTCAGAGATGGCGAGGTTCTGGCGTCACATTGCCAAACGCTCAGAATTGGATTCCACCGGAAGCTGGATTGAAGGCTGAACATGTATCTTCTTAACTTGTGTAGGCTGCTCCCTTCGGTCTCCTTCTCTGTTTTTCCCCCTGTTCTCCCCTCTTCCTGCATGTGTGTAAGACTGTTTGTACGCTTTCCTGGCTTGCTGTTTTTATGAAATGAAAAGAAAAATAGGTAGGGGCCTCCCCTCCTGAGTTCGCTAAAATTAATGTATCCACGTAGCACGGAGATAATGTTTTATGGGTAAGAGAAAATGTACCATCAAACAGAAATTTGTTTCAATTAATGTAAAAGGAACAATGCTTTTATCTCACAAGGAAATATGAATATGTCGGAAAAAATGCTTCCACCACCACCATAAAGATGCATGTTGCAAGGCCCGGAAATAAATTAGGTGTGAAAAGGAAGTCATACCTACTCATCTCAGTCCGCACTCAAGCTCTCAAGACATGGATATAATGTTTTATAGATCAGAGAAAATGTTCCATCACATGGAGAATTGTTCTGGTTAAATGATAAAATGATGTTTTGACTCACGAGGAAAAGTATGTCAGTCACACAGAAAAGATATACTTCCACCACAAAGGAACCACTAATCATACAACAGATAAATGATATGTTGTGTAGTGAATTTTCTGATGAAGAGATCAGCAATGCACTATTCCAAATAGGGCCTTTGAAGGCTCCCAGTGCGGATGGGTTCCTTGCTAGATTTTACCGAAGGCATTGGGGTACTATGAAAAATGATGTGATCAAGGCAGTAAAAGAGTTCTTTGCATCAGGCATCATGCCGGAGGGCATAAACATTACAGTGATAGTGTTAATACCGAAGAAGAAGGAGAACCCGAACACTCTCAAAGACTATAGACCCATAATCCTATGCAACGTAGTGTACAAAATTGTTTCAAAATGTATGGTTCTTCATGATCTGATCTCGCCAACTCAAAGTGCTTTCATTCTAGGGCGAATCATTATAGACAATGCCCTGATTGCATTCGAATGTATTCACAGTATCCAGAAGAGCTCAGATGCAAAAGGTAAATATTGTGCCTATAAATTAGACCCCGCAAAGGCCTATGACCAAGTCGATTGCAAATACCTTGAAAGGGCAATGAGAGGGCTAGATTTCGCTGATAAATGGACACAATGGATTATGACTTGTGTAAAATCAGCGAAATATTCAGTCCGTTTCAACGGAACCTGCTGAAGCACATTTTGAACAATTATGAGAGGGCTATGGGCCAGCTGATCAGCCCATCTAATTGCTCTGTACTCCTTGGGAACAAATGCTCACGACGGGATGGTCAGGAAGTGATAAATATTCTGAATATGGTGACAGTTAGTTTTGAGGAGAAATACTTGGGTTTACTTGTTCCAAAAGAACGTATGGTTAAAGGTAAATTCAAATCAACCAAGGAAAAATCAAGGAGAGAAATAATGATTGGACAGACAAATATTAGTCTAGTGGAGCCAAGGAGACACTAATTAAGTGAGTGGTTTAGGCGATCCCCACATTTTGCAATGAGTGTGTTTAAGTTTTTGGCAACTCTTTGTGAGGAGCTCATGCACATGACCAGAGATTTTTGGTTGGGAGATGATAATGGTCACCGAGATATTCACTGCTTGAGATGGGAGAAAACTCACACAACGGAAGAACCATGGAGTTATGGGTTTTAAGGATCTTAAAGTTTTCAACCAGGCCCTCCTTGCTAGTAAAGCTTGTCGACTTATTGCATATCCTAACAGCTTGTGTGCGAGAGTGCTATAGGCAAAATACTACCATGGGGATCTGCTTGACACATCGTTTATTCACAATGTGTCTCCGGGTTGTGAGGGTATCATGCATGGTTTGGAGCTCCTAAAGAAAGGATGTATTTGGCGCATTTGTAATGGAAAGAATGTTGGCATTTGAAGGGACAATTGGGTCCCAAGGGGAAATATGAAAATTAATACAAACCCGACAAACTCCCAAATCTGTTGGGTAGCGGATCTCATCGATCAAGATAATCGTTCTTGGAACGAAGATAACATCAGGCGAATTTTTAAACCTCAATATGCGAATCATATTTTAAGTATTCGACGACCAAATTATGATGAAGATGATTACATTGATTGGCAACCAGAGAAGAATAGATTATTCACAGCCCGCAGGGCGTACAAGCTAGCCTTGGATGAGAAGAAACCTGAAATGATTGGTCCAGCCATAGTATATCAGGGGACCGTAGTATTTAAAATACTATTTGGAAAACAAACGTCCCCCAAAAAGTGTGTATTTTCACATAGAGACTAGCAATTGAATCCTTTGTGGTTCAAACTAATTGATACAGATGCATTCCAGGACTCTCCCCGATATGCAATGTCTGTCGTGCTGATGAAGAAACGAGATTCCATGCCGCAAACCGATGCACGTTTGCGAGGGCTCTTTGGCATGAATTGAAGGCCGTGTGGAACCTCCCTCGCGAGCATGAAATAAAGTACATAGGAAGGGATTGAGTCCTTTTCCTGCTAGATAAAATGAGTGAAGACATAAGGCAAAAAATGATGCTATTTTGGTGGCGCGTGTGGCATAACAGAAATGATGCAATCTTCGCGAAAGGTAAAGCAATGATCTCCCGTTCAGCTAAGTTCTTACAGAACTATCTTGCTAACCTTCACATGATCACTGGGGAAAATTCGTAGGTGGATCGTAAAGGAAAAAAGCCCCATGGTTAAATTACCAAGCCCACCCAGTAGGATAGTAATAAAGGAAAAGTTTGGCAAATGCCGGATCTCGGTTGGGCCAAGATCAATGTTAATGGGAGTTTCCTGAGGAAAGCAGTTTGTGGAGCATGGGGCGCTGTGGTCTGAGATCATGACGGGAGAACTATTCTATCTGCTTGAGACTATATACCACGGTGCAAAGGAGCGGACGTCGCAGAGGCCATTGCTTGTCTAGAAGGACTACAAATAGCGATGTCGGGCACGGATCTACCCATAATAATTTTTGAAACGGATTGCAGCTTGGTCAAAGGCCCGACGTCTCGTCCCCTCCTGTAAGGCCGCAAATTGGAACAATCGCAAAGGAATTTCACACAATCATGCAAGGAAACATGGAAATTAAAGTTTGTAAATTAGATAGAAAGGAAAATAGTTTAGCTCATAGTCTTGCCCAGTTTGACCGTAGAGATGCGTGCGGAGTTTTGCAAGGCACGGTGCCAACCTGCTTGTTGAGCGTGCCCGGGATTGTAAGAACAATTTGTTTGTCTTAAATTAATACAACTCTCTATTAAAAAAAAATTTGTACGTTGCACTCAGGGCCAGTTCTTTTGTAGCTTTTTTCAGCTTCCGGTCAAATTAAGCCAAAAGCCCAAAAGAACTCGAATTGAGGTGTTGGGCTTAGCTTATTTCCACGGCCTTCTCCTTCACAATGAAAATAAGCTGGGGGTAGACCAGCTTCCCGCAGAAGCCACTTACAAACGAAGCGGTATACTTCATTGCCCCTGAAGTTGGCGCAAATTACTGCCAAAATGCCACCGCGTGACCTGCCAGGCTGCCACAGAGGATGAGAGCTCTCCCGACAGGGTTTCCGCCGCCACCGCTCGAGCCGCCCTCACGTCCTCGCGCCTCCGGCGCCCCCGCCGTCCGTCCGCTGGCCGACGAGCACCGAGGCCGCGTCGCAGCTGGCCGTGAGGCCCGAGCCCAGGCAGGAGCATCCGTCGCCAAGGCCCTGGTCGTGCGCCCCCACCGTTCCCGTTCGATCCACCGATACACAGACGCCGGCGAGCTCCGAGGCGGTGGCGCAGGTGGCCTCCGGCATGTGAGACGACTGGCAGAACTACGGAAGGACCTCCTGCGACCACGCCTTCTCCCTGCATCTCCGTTTTCTGTACATTGAGGTGTGAAATTGTTCGATCCATTTTCTGTACATTGAGATCTCAAATTGATTGATCCATTTTTCTGTATATTGAGATCTCAGATTGATTGATCCATTTTCTGTACATTGAGTATATCCTATTGCTAAGTATCTAGATTAATTAGGTAGTAAGTTTGTTTATCTGTTAGACAATGAGCATTTTTGTTACTGGTATGTGAAATGTGAGAAAAAGAAACATAGTTCTGTTGATGATTGTGATATAAACATGTGTATGATAATGGTGTTTAACATTTTGTAATATTCGCATGCAAGACAATGATGTTCTTAACTGAGTCCAAAATTATAGTTCAAGGGTATTACAGACAATTCATGTGACATATGAGAAAATAAGCTCAATGACAGAAATTGAAAAGAACTGGATAGCTTATTTTCATGGGCTTATTTCCACAACAGCTTATCCTGGGCTTGTTTTCACAGCAGCTTATTTCAAGGGAGCTACTCAAAAGAACTGGCCCTCACTCTAGCTGTAAGAAAAAACACTCACTGAAGCTGGGAAAAAACACTACTCCCTCTGTAAACTAATATAAGAGCATTTAGATCATTAAAGTAGTGATCTAAACGCTCTTATATTTGTTTGCGGAGGGAGTACCTTTTTTTTTTCTCTTCAAGGCAGCTAATTTAGCCATACAGTGACCGCGAGCAACACCTGCTCCGTCCAATCTCAACTCTTCCTCACCCAAATCCTCGCCTCCGCCGCACCATGCGGCCGGCACCAAGCCCCGGCGCCGCATCCTCGCCGGTTTGGGGTTTGGCCGCCGCTACCGCAGGTTCCTCGGAACGTCTTGTTTTATATCTAATCTTTATATTTGTGTACGCATGTTTGGGTTTTCTTCTGCATGTAGCTTAGTTAGACTAGGGATTTGTTTTCTGTTAAGAATTCAGCCAAGGCACGAGGCAATTGAGAGGTCAGGCGGCTGCGCGACGTGGTGTGCAAGTGAGGCGCATGATAGGCTATACCGCTGGACGTTTGGAGCTGAGAATCAGCATGTTTGTTACTACTCCCTTCGTCCGGAAATATTTGTCATCAAAATAAACAAAAAGAGATGTATGTAGAACTAAAATACATCTAGATACATCCCTTTTTATCCATTTTAATGACAAGTATTTACGGACGGAGGAAGTAGTACGGAGTAGTTGGTTAGATAGCTTAGGGCCTGCTTGGAATCGGTGTAAGATTCTACATCCGGATTTAGTTTAGACGTGTATAATACCGGGCGCAGCCTGACTTCCGCCTGGAAATAAAACCATGCGTGTATCATTTTACGGGGGTATTCAGGGACTAAACGATATTCCAAGCGGAGTTAGTGCATGCATTAGTTAGTTTGCTGCATGGTCAGATTTTCGTCATCCGCCGGTGCTTCGCAGAGCCCGCACTCCACCCTTCCCCATCCAAAACCTCACCTCCGCCGCACCGCGTCGCCGGCGGCGGCACTGATCGATGGACGAGCTCCTAGAGGATCCGTTTCTCCGCCTTTCGCCGGAGATCGTTGAGGAGGTATTTTTCCGCATTCCGCCGGACGAGCCCGCAAATCTCGTCCGTGCCTCCGCCGTCTGCAAGCCCTGGCGCCGCATCCTCGCCGGTCTGAGCTTTCGTCGCCGCTACCGCAAGTTCCACGGAACACCTCCTGTCCTCGGGCTCTTCCAACACGGTGACTGCCTATTCCGAAAGGGATCCCGCTTCGTTCCCACCTCCTCCCTCTTCCTTTCCCAGCCTGACGAACGTCCCGATTGGTTTGCAATGGACTGCCGCCACGGGCGCGCCCTCTTCGCCCGCATCCGGAACACCTCTGACCTCATGGTCCTGGACCCTCTGACGGGCCGCCAGCGCCGCGTGCCCTCGACACCCAAGTGCACGCTCAGGTTCAGTGCGGCGGTGCTCTGCGCCGTACAAGGCTGCGACCACCACGGTTGCCAAGGAGGGCATTTTCGTCTGGCCGTCGTGACCACCAGTCAGCGGCAAGGCGTCACATCGGGGTGGCTGTACTCGTCGGAGACTCACATGTGGAGCGAGCTCACCTCTGTTCACCACACCATTGTCAGGTATACCAATAACTTTGGTGCGCCCAACGTCCTTGTGGCTGCTAGTGAAGAACACACCCTTGTTTCACTACACATAAGCCTTCATGTGAAACGTCCGGTTGCATACCGGTTTCCATCCAAGACGCTAAACCTTATAGGAACAAGAGCACATCGGTTCATCCAAGACGCTAAACCTAATAAGAACAAGAGCACATCGGTTTCCATGCAAGACACTAAACCTAATAAGAACAAGAGCGGGGTCCTTTCCACCGGCGAGTGGCCAAAGTCCTCCGGGCCGCCACGTCCCAAAGGCCATTGGAGGCGGGGCGGGCCGGCACTGCCTTTGGGACGTGGAAGGAGGAGTACTAGACGCATTGAGCTACATCAACTCCTCTCTTTCCGGTGGTGGGTTGATTCGACATGGCATAAGATGTATCCATATTTTTCAAAAATAATTCCCTTACTAGTTTTTTTTTTCGGGTGACCCTTAATAGTTCTTTTTCATTACAACTCATATAGTTTCTTTGAAGCAAGAAGTATTTTTAATATCAATAAAAGAATCCATTGCATGAAAAGATTATTCAGAAAGCATGACGACATAGATAAGAGAAAATGTTCCATCCAACGGAAAATCATTTCAATAAAAATAAATCATCGATGTTTCCATCACACTAGGAAAAATGCACGAGAAAGAAAAAATGCTTCCATCACCCCAAAGAAGCACGTTGCTCGTCCATGAAACAAGTGACTGAATGTGAAACTTTCAGTTAAAAATAAGTATAAAAGTGTTTTCCTTTCAAAAAAATGCATTGTTGTATGATGATTTTACATATTTTATTTACTATCCAATATTATCGTCTTCTCTTCTTTCTTTCCCGCTTCACGGCAGCTCGACCTGGCTAAACCGAACCATGTAGTACTGGTTCCACTCTTCCCCACCCAAACCTTCGACACAACCATGAGCGACGGCTGCTCTTGCGTTGATGGGCGTGCTCGTAGAGCAGCTGTTCCTCCGCCTTTCGTCGGAGCTCACCGAGGAGGTATTTTTTCGCCTTCCGCCGGACGAGCGAGCCTGTCTCGTCTATGTCTCCGCCGTCTGCAAGCCCCGGCGTCTCATCCTTGATTTCCTTGATAAGATTACCATTTGGCGATTTGTCGAGAGAGGCACCCGACATAGAAAAAAGAGCATTCATTGAGTTCGACAGCATCACAACAGGAAGGCTAGACCGTAGCGACATTCCAATTCACTAGTATGAAGCAAGAAGTTTTTTTAATACGAATAAAAGATTCCACAGCTTGGAAAATTGTCCGCATAGCCGACATAGACAAGAGAAAATGTTCCATCAAACGGGAAGTCGTTTCAACTAATATGGATCATCGATGTTTCCATCTCATTAGAAAAAATGCACGTGTCGCACAAAAGAAATTTAGTTGAAAACAAATAAAAAGATTGTTTTTGATATCAAATAAGTTAAAATATATTTTTTTCTAGAAATGCTACTTCCTTTTTTTTTTCTCTCTTCTTCAAGGCAGCTCAACTTGGCTAAGCCGAACCATGTTGTACTCCTAGCCACGAACAATCGTTCTTCCCCACCCAAACAAAGGAGCGACTTCATATTGGCTCGGTTTCATGTTTAAACCTCTATACTATAATGGGTGATGATTTGGATATGAGAATCTTCCCTCAATCCTTCAAATCGACAATCTTCATTCAAATCCATTAGAATTTTTCAAATAAGTGAATATACTTACGTCCAACCCCACAAGTAGCATAACCTTGCACCAAAAGACCCTAGCATTGTGCAGTCAAGACCAAAAAGTTCTGGTTTTGATACAAAGAAGGACAAAATTTGGACAAGTCATGCGGATTTTCATTAGAAATTTTGGCAGCATAACGCGTCTATTCATTCCAAAATTCATTCATGCACTCCCAATTTAGTCAAAACACTGGATGAAACATTCCATATCATCATCATCCTACCAGATCGTTTCCCCAACAAAAGCCACACAGCTAGCTACCAAGCTAATCCAACACCACCACAAACTAAAAAAGCTCATGGATGAATCTAACAGCTTCCACTACTTGAGTTGTCATTCTTCTGTTTCAATGAATGGCGACAGGTATCGACGCACCAAGAAAGACCTTCCTTGTGTTGGGACATTCTCATTGGCAAAAGGCCGTGGCACAGGTCCACCAACACCACCGCTTTGAAGCCCTTGGGTTGTGCAGCCTATGCTTCTGCGATCCTGGGTTGACCGCTGCAAGCAACCTCTCTGCCAAACATATAACGAAAGATTTAATAATACGATGCTTCACAAGTTAAGAAGAAGCAGTAATAATAACATCTTCAGAACAAGACAACCGTCTACAGCATATAGGCAACAAAGGTGGTAAGAGCAGGTGACAACTATGTGATATAGCTGTAAAAAAATGCCTCTACTGAACGTTTCAACACATAAGATCAAGATCCATCATATTTACCAATGGAGACATAATGTAGGCAGCAGCACGAGCAACCAGCAGTGTCGCGCATAGAGACGCACACATACAGTCATACAGACATAATGTAGGCAGCAGCACAAGCAGCAGTAGCAGCTAGCAGCAACCTCAGCACGGCAAGCAGCCAAGTAGTGTAGCAGAGAAGCACCAGCCACAAGAGTTGCAGTTAAGAAAATGGGAAGACAACAGCAGCCATGCTACTCCGGACATACCTCAGCTCATGAAGGAAGATCCAGCTCACCACTTGGCCATCTTCATGAGAAACTCTAGCCATGCAACCTGTCTACACATCATAGCTAAGAATACTGAGAGATGCAGTTCAAAAATTCTAACATATTGATAGGCAGTTCACATTGTCGTAGCAGAGCAAGGGGAAGAAGCGAGACTCAGGAGGACTCACCTTTAATGTTTCATAGCCGTCGCCTTCGCACGGTGATGGTGGAGAGCTGGGAGAAGACGACGAGGCTGAGCACAACCTACATGGCCACCAGATGCACGCATAGGAGGCAAGACATCCCAATCATCTGCCCAAATTCATACAGCAAAAAAGTTCGATTTTTTTACATTAAATCGAGCAAGAAAATGAGGCAGGAAAGACACAAGCAAACCATTAAATTTATCGATACACACGCATCATAAAAATCAAAAGTGGATGCTATGTATGACTAGTATTGTAGCATAGAAGCTCTTTTCACTGTAAAAACATGCTGACACCTGGTCCATTTCCCCCCTATTGAATAGATTGTTAGGTAACACCTACTAGGACGCTAGGAGCAATACAAAACGGACTGCCACTGGTATACATTGGAACAGTGAAGTCTATTGGATGACTTGGCTTATGCAGCGAAGATTTAAGAAAAAAAAAAACTTGTCAAGGGAACATGGTGTTGAGAAAATGAACCGTTGTTTTGTCTATGGAAATGCTAACTTCTTATCATTTTCATAGGCAAGGGGTCTCACCTATAATGTTTGTAGCCATCGGTGATGGTGGTGAGCACGAAGACGACCATACTGACCCGAACCTACACGGCAAGCAGACGCACGAGCCTTAGGTCTCTAGTCCTGGTAGAAGGTGACATCCTGAGCAACACAAATAGTTCAGCGACGCTATAACCTCAATGCATGCAAGTTGTAAAGAGTTAGCCTTTGATAAATAAATAAAGTAAGCAACTAACAGCAGTGCAGAGTTACAATTCATTCTATTTCATGAGAAGCAAACAAATCCCCACAAAATATTTCAAGTTAACCTATATCACACAACTGTAATTTTGCGTGCCTTGACAACAGAATTAGGATATTAATTATGAAGAAGCAAGTTGAGGGTTTTTTCCTCTAGAGAAGATTGAGAATTCTGCTCCCAAAAGAAAATAACGTGCCAAGTAATTTACTTCACACGTAGACACGTCTGTAGAACAGAGCCCATTTGTAAAGCTGTGAAACATTACTAGGACAGTGCCCTTCCATGGCTAGAGGGGAAATGACTAGGTAGGAGGAAACCACAAGACTAGAGCATCATCTATCAATCCAATTTGAACATATATCAATTCACACCAAAGCAACTACACAAACCGGAAAGAAGCACGAGAAAGAAAGAAATGATGCATGACATGGAAATTTGCCCTAGTTTTTCATCGTTCCAGACACTATTAACTGGAACATTTTTCAACCCATCCTAATAACCCCAGAAGCTCATAAACAAAGTTAGGGACAGAACATAAACAAGGAGTAACATGCCAAAATCCTAAGAATGAAAGTACCAAACCTCAACAGATAGCATATACAGTAGTAGCACAAGGACTAATCAACACAGGGACCAACTAAAATGACGAGGTCGTCACAATCATAATATTGTGGTGGCTGGAAGACCAGCACCACACAACATGACCACAGGACAGAGTCCTAAATCAACAGCTGGATGACATGCACCACAACAAGCCACGACTCAATGGCCGAACCATCCCAGGGAACAAAGGGAGAGGGAGGAGAGCAGGACTCACCAGATTTAAGGAAGAAGCCGAGGAGGAAGCAGTCTGCCAAACCGTAGTAGGTCGGCGCACAGCCAAGGGGCACGGCTGTGACTGTTCCGTCGCCGCCGCACCGAACAATTGAAGTGCGGAGGCCACGCCTTGGCAGCATATAAGGAAGCGCGAGTGTTTCCAGCACTGAAGCAAAACACAAAACACGGTCAACCTTGCATGCTGACAAGTAAAATACCATCATTTTGCAGCATATAAGGAAGAGCAGAAATTCATTTTGCTCTGCCATAAACCACGAAAAGGTATGTTTTGGGGTAAACATCAAAATCAGTATACCTAGCACGATGGTGCTTTCTCAACAAAAAAATACTATAGATAGCACTGTTATGGATTCCAACTAGTTTCAAAGTGCAGATGGACTCGAGTTCATCAATGGTGACAGTACTAAATGAACACAAGAGCTAAAATGGCAATGCAGAATAGAAACGCTCAGAGCACAGAGCGGCTTCATGTTTGTGTCGGATTCATGTTTAAACAGCAACAATAATAGATAATATTAGAGCTTCATTGGAATAAAATGGGCCGAGCCCTATGCTCTTTTCATCCCAAAACCAAGAGGGATTTGACTTGTTCGTGTCAGGTAAGAAGTAATTAAGTGAAAAGTACATGGGGCAGCTCCCCTGCTTAGCTCGATTAGTGGAGCTAATGCAATTTATGTTCATTTTAGTACAATACAAACTACAGGTATATCAAAGTGGAAGATATGCAAAGAGGAATACCATATTGCATAAATAGTAAGATGGCACTGCAACATAAAAAACACTGAACAAAGGAGCGACTTCATATTGGCTCGGTTTCATGTTTAAACCTCTATACTGTAATGGGCGATGATTTGGTTTAGTTGGAATAACATGAGCTGAGGTTGATGCACTTTTCATTCAAAACCAAGAGGGGATTGATTTGTTCATGTAAGGTGCTAATTATTCAGCGAAAAAGTACAAGGGTCAGTTTCTGTTTTTAGCTATAGTATTAGTATTGGGGAAGAAGAGAAGGCAAAGAGTCTCACCTTTAATGTTTGAAGCCGTCGGTTGTGGTGGTGATCTGGACGAAGATGGCCATACTGAGCCAAACCTAAACGACAAGCGGATGCACGAGCCTTTGAGATGCTAGGTCGCTAGTCCTGGTAGAAGGTGACATCCTGAACAACACAAATAGTTCAGTGACGTTATTGACATGTACAAGTACTGTTTCGCGTAATAACAGTATAGCCTCAATGCATGCAAGTTATAAAGAGTTAGCCTCTGATAAATAAATAAAGCAAGCAATTAACAACAGTGTAGAGTTCTAATTCATTCTATTTCAAGTTAACCTATCATCACGCAACTGTAATTTTGCGTGCCTTGACAACATAATTAGGATATTAAGCAGCAAGTTGAGGTTTTTTTCCTCTAGAGAAGAATAATATGCCAAGTAATTTACTTCACAAGTAGAACAGAGTCCATTTGTGAAACTAAAACATTACTTGGACAATGCCCTTCCGTGGCTAGAGGGGAAATGACTAGGTAGCAGGATACCACAAGACTAGAGCATCATCTACAAATCCAATTTGAACATCATGTAAACTAACACCAAAGCAACTACAGAAACTAGAAAGAATAAGCACGAGGAAGAAAGATATGATGCATGACATGGAAATTTGCCTAGTTTTTGGTCGTTCCAGACCCTATTAACTGTAAAGGCACTAGTTTTTGGTCGTTCCAGACCTCCACCCCTCTCCCATGGCAGATATTATGTACGTCCTGATCATTTTACTGTAATAAAATGGGCCGAGACTTGTGAACTTTCACCCAAAACCAAGAGAGAAGGCATGTTCCTATTGGTGTACATACAATGTCAGATCTAAATGCACTTGGCTGTGCAAACTTCAAATTCAATGAAGGCTATCTAGTGAGAAAGTTGTGTATTTTAACTCATCTTTTCAGCATAGCCATTACTCGATCATCTCGAATGCGATGACAACGGAGTATGAGTATCAAACAACAACGATGATGATTGACAACACAACACAGAACTACTACATGTCAATCCAACCACTGAAGCTAAAAGGGAGGAGCCCATTACTATGTAAGTACAGTCATAATTTCGATAAGGTAATCACTAGAATGACTCATGCAATTGAGGTGCTCCTGAACAGCAAGATGGCATCCACAAGAAAGATAAAGCACATAAAATATGCAACGATGAGGTTAGTTTTGGTCAGTGAACTAACAAACACGTAGTACTGGTAACTTTGTGATTTTCTCACTGCCATTTTGGCCAATTTTGGAATTTCTAGACGACAAAAGGCTGAAGCAAACAATAAACTGATTCCTAGATGTGTGGTTGAAGCAACAACACCCAGCAAATCAAATGGAGCATATCTTGCTACATGTTTTCAATCAAAAAAAGAATACCAATTCGATTCCAAATAGCTAGCAAGCACCACTGCACACAACCAACATCAATTCTTATAACTACTTCTCATTTCACATCAAACTGATGCATCACAAAACAGAAAGAGTCTACTCTTGACATTGACAGATCCATTTTATACAAGATAACAAACAAATTATCAGTGGCCGGAAAAGAAAGAAAGCATATGGCATCAGCAGAGCTACAAAGATGAACCTTCTCAAGTTACCTGAACTAGTGAACTTCATTTTTTGCCATGAGCTACAACAACTAATTTAGTACGCCAACCAGACCATAACATAGCGGACTAGACTAAAATCAATCTCTAGACCATAACATAACAAGATGTTTAACAATGGTACAATACTTGATACATGAGTACGTCTACCGTTGCATAAAAAATAATATCAAACAGACCTCAAAGCTATGTACAAAATACAGAGGAAAAACAAAATGAACATTCTCAACCAAAAGCAAGCCAAAGTATGAATTCTGTTATGTATATTCCACACTCATAGTCACCAACTATCTAGTAATAGTACAAACTACTATTTCATCCCCTTGTTACCTACCTGCGTCAGAATCAATAGGCACGACAAACAGCATGAAATCTTGGCTCCTCGATCTCCCACCTTGAGTTGTCGCCAAATGGGGGTGCTCGGAGGTGCTGCGGGAAAGAACTAGAGTCCAAGCGCACTTTGATCTATAGTATTTTTGGTTGAGAAAGCACCATCATGTGCAACACTGTTGTGGAGGGCCACCGCAGACATGTGCCACACCCAGGCGAGAGAAGGGGATCGACCCGATGCGGCCAGCTTGGGTACACCGTCGGCTTCCATCACGCTGCTGGTGCAAGAGCCGCCGTAGGTGGGTGCGGATCCTGCACTATCATCGCCGTAAGAGGTCTGTCGCGTCACCCAAACCAAGAGAGAATTTGATATTTCCTGTTGGTGCACATATAATGTCAGATCTAAATGCATTCAACTGTGCAAACTTCAAAATCAAGGAAGGTTATACAGTAAGAACGTTGTGTACTACACCTCATTTTCCCATCATAGCTAGTACTCGATCGTGAGATCTTTTTAGAATCTACACAAATTACATAATCGATATATGTTGTCCGTAGATTCCTCTTGGCTGCTACCAGGAACTTCCCATTCTCAGTAAGCACAGCTACATGTTATAAAACATATAATCAGCACATCATCCAGCAATGTTGACTACCATTTTCCTAAACCAATGTAAAAAGGAATTGTTTGGTATGAGATTAATGAGAGAAGCAGCAGATATGCTTACCAAGGCCAAGGCACAAGTAGAGATAATAGGTTAGTGTTGATTTGTCCCTCCTAATAAAGCACTGGATTAATCCATCTCGAGGTCCTGGCTGTAGATTAAACATCAAATCAGAGACAGGCAAGTGCAAACTTTCAAACGTACTATGCAGGCATGTCTTTCTCACTTCAGAAGCCTCTGCCTACTTTTCATTAAGCAAACTTTTGCAAGCAGGAATATCTTAATTCAGAAGCCTGTATCTACTTTTCAATTGTCTACAAGAAAATCACTACTCCCTCCGTTCCCAAATATAAGACCTTTTAGAGATTCCAATATGAACTACTCCCTCTGTACCATAAAAGTAAGACGTTTTTTTACACTAGTGTAGTTTCAAAAAACATTCTACGTTATGGGACAGAGGGAGTACACACGCAGCAAAATATGTCTACATGCATCCGTATGTAGTCTGTATTGAAATCTCTAAAAGGGCTTATATTTAGAAACAGAGGGAGTACAATTTAATTGCCAAGTGTAACACCTACTGTTATGTTGATTTCTTAAGATCCAGGTGCAACAATCATTTCCCAGTTCCAGTCATCTTACACGAGAGACTGGAAAAGTGAGTTTCCCATAGAACTCTGGACAGTGAACTATATATCTTTACAGATATCTCTGCATGCCCTACAGACCGCCACACAAGCAATAACATCTTTCCGGTAGGGCCAAGTGCTCTCGCCTTCCTCCAGGAAGGCCAACCCAGCGACCCTGGTCAGATACTACAGCTCCACCGTGAAGCTCATCCAATTTCCTAGTGACCAAGGTCATCTGAACGAGCTTGATAGCACTGTATATAGACGAGAAAACCAAATAGGAAGATTAGTCTGTGGTGTAGTAGTACTGTATGAAAAGCAATCTGTGCATATACACTAACGACTCACGGAAAGAGAGAATTTGACATGTTCAGGTCCGGTGTTCCACCCCATCCGCTCGGTCCCTCCCCTTCTCAAAACAAGGTCAGGTCTGCAGGGCTAGTCTGCCCAAGGTCAAGGTGCTAACGCGTACTTGCTGTATATTAGTTTTCCTTCTGTACGTTACCTAATCATAGTCTGTTGTACACGATCTCCTAACATCTAGGATGTGCTCCAAGGCGGCACTTGTATAGCCCTCTCTCTCGGCATATACCGTGACTGAATAATATACAGAGAGATATTCAGTCTAAGGAGCAGAGGCACATGTGAGGATAATAGCTAACATTATTTGTTGCAAGCTTTGAGCTTTGGCAGGATGGGGAAGGAAGAAGGGGGCGTCTTGGTCCTGCAGCACAGCACGTCGGAAGGGTGCTGCCGTCATGGAAGGCCACCGCAGCTATGCGCCACGCCCAGGCGAGAGAAGGGGATCCACCCGATGCGGCCAGCACGGCGTACCCGTCCCTTTCTCCTTCCCGTGGTGGTGGTGATGGTCGGATCTGCGCAGGAAGGAAACAAAGCAAGCAGCGGGACATGAGAGGTGATGATGCA
Source organism: Secale cereale (assembly GCA_902687465.1). Taxonomy (NCBI): domain Eukaryota; kingdom Viridiplantae; phylum Streptophyta; class Magnoliopsida; order Poales; family Poaceae; genus Secale; species Secale cereale. The sequence goes on from LR738713.1 coordinate 778,013,704, forward strand.
GGCTATGGAGGAGAGATGCAGGACGGCGAAAGAAGGAGGAGGGCGTACCTTGGCCGTCGGCAGGTGGGTCGGAGATGCTGCAGGTGTCTCCCACCTCGCCGTCGTCAAGGGGCGTGCTCCCCGATGTGCGGAGATAAGGGGGTGCACAATGCGGCCGGCTTGGGTCCCTCCCTCGCGCCGCTGGTGCAGGAGCCGCCGTAGGTGGGTGCGGATCCGGCGCCGCCGTCGCCGTCGCCGGAATCTCTCGCCCCATCCACGGGTGGGTGCAGCTGTGGAAGAGAGGGACTGGGGTTTCGGGCTCTGTCGAGGAGGGAGGCATCGGCGCTGTGGAGGTTGGAGGCGGCGGCTAGGGGTTGGAGACGAGGGCACGGTGGGCGTGGGAGGTGGTGGTTGCCGCGGTCGATTGGATCTGGAATGTAGGAAGAGGGAAGAAGGAGAGGGTAGGGGCGCCGGTGGTGGAGTAGAGGGCGGAGGCCGGGGATGGGGGAGACGAGGTCGCCGGTGAGGTTGGGATAGGGGGAGAATGAGGGAGCTCGGCGGCGGCTAGATTTGGATTGGGGGCCAGAGGAGGAAGACGGCTGGGGTTGGGTTTTCATTTTGGTCTCCTCTTCCTTTGAACAAAACCTATCCATCCCAAAGAGGGACGCCCACGGACCAAATAATTGAGGTATAAGAGCGCGTGGAGTGAAATTTTGAGTAGTGTTGACGCGAGAACAAGGCGGGATGCGAAGTGTTTTCGCATATTTCGGCTCAGCTACGCGCCAGAGCGCTCGTAGGAAGCCACGGATTGCTTATTCCTGATTGGTTCATCGTGACTTCACATGGATCGATCTGTTTCTTCAGTCGATCTCAACCGTACGTCTAGATCCAATGGAAGAGAGAGCCAACTGGTTTGGGTGACATATCTTTTTCTTATTATATACTCCCTCCGTCCAAAAATACTTGACATCAAAATGGTTAAAAAGATATGTACCTAATACTAAAATACATTTAGATACATCTCATTTTTATTTATTTTGATGACAAGTATTTTCGGACGAAGGGAGTATTTTCACTTTCACTTAAACTTAACCTTGCGCATGAACATGAATAACAGTTGCGCACAACTCATCGCGGCTAGGTTAGCTTATAGATTTCGTTTTCATTATACTTTTGGACTCGAAATATTTAATTATATTCCTTCTGACTCTGAAAGAAGGGTAAAAAGATGTTGTCTATCAGGTTTCTTGGGAGGGGATTGTTTGGGGCTAGGGTTCACCACTGCCTCTATCGAGGGACGCACGGTTCTATATACATGAAGCCGGATGTAGATCTGTCACAGAATTTGAAGATCCGCCGGATAGATCTCGACATTTTAGAATGTGAGGCACGCCATAGTAGGGATCTATATGAAAATTGGGGCAGAAACAAACTATGAGGCTATTTGAAGAACGATACTTGTTTTGTGTGAAAAGGCATAAAGGTGATAATGATAATTCTACGCCCACTGACATTGGAAAAGGGTTTAAAATGTACTTTAATTCCTCCATAATATCTTTTTTGAAGTTGTAGAAGATTAACGCAATATCAGACTCAAAGTATGATTTTCAATGATCAACATTTATTTTGAAATGTCTTATTATCTCATGTTAAATACAGGTTTTAGGTTTTATGTGAAAGAAAATGTTAAAATGTGTATTCGCTACAATTTGTTGTAATAAAAAAAATGTTGACCTGATGAGACTAGATAGGGACGAAGATTTTTTGTTGGATTTGATCACATTTCCATGTTTAATATTATTGTAGTTGTAAATATATTTAATTGTGATTAGTTCATAGATGGCCAATTCGCCATGTAATAATGTTTACCAAGGGAGTGACACATGTAATAATATATGTTCACTAGTGCAGAACCGGACTTTACCACCAGTTCGGAAGGGCCTTTAGTGCCAGTTCTGTAACCGGCACTAATGGGTGGGGACTAAAGGTCCCCCACCCTTTAGGCTGGTCACAATGGGGTGGAACTTAGGAGTAACATCACATATTTCAATACAACGTTGCTTATGTGGCACATATTTAATGAAGAGTGAGGTGCTTGTGGTAACTATCTAAGTTACCGGAACATCACACACTTCAAGAAACAATGAGTCTATAAGCTAATAAATGCATCGTTGCATGACACTACCTACATGTTCCTACCCACTGTGGAGGTAGTAACATAGTCTAAATAAGTGTGTATGTTACTACCTTATGTTCCTGCCCATTGTGACCAGCCTTAGTACCGGTTCAACACGAACCGCCACTAAAGGGCCACCACGTGGCACGAGCCAGCGCCGGGGGCGGGGAGAGCTTTAGTACCGGTTGGTAACATCAACCGGTACTAAATTAATGCTTTAGGTGGTTTTAGGTTCATGATTTATTTTTCCTTTAATTTTGTGTTTTCTATTTAATTCTTTTTCGTTTGCTGGTATTTTACGATTCTACTTATTGTACACATTATGCATATATATAAATAGAATTTCTCGTATAACCAATAACATATATATATCATTGAATGTCTCACAACCACACCATTATTCACACAGACACATGTATATATATACAATTTCTCTTACATGTTTCCTTCGGAGCCAGTGGCATTTGCCTTGGTGCCTTCGGAGTACGATGACAATTGGGAGTGGTTCATGGGACGATAGCGGGTAATGGTATTCTCCATCAGGCTTTATAACCCGGTCGAGCAAAAATCCCGTTATTTCCTCCTGAATTGCTCGTATCCGATCCTCCGGTAGGAGCTGATCCCGCATCTCATTGAACTTCAAAAGAAGGAGATGAATATGCATGTGTTAGTTGTGTGATAGATATCGACAATGATGTAAAAATTGTGAGTAGTGTTCTGGCAAATGTTTACCAAGGGAATGACACATGTAATAATATACGTTTGCTATCTTATAGCACGAGATAACAACTTTTTTGGAATACCATGGGTATTTGTTAAAAAAATTGACTTACAAGGGATAGATCGCATTCCAGTGATAAGCCCGATGAAGTGTCATTTTCTAATCATAAAAGACATAAACTCAACGAATGAGGCTAGTCATGCACATTGTCATAGCTATTTGCCTTTGTAGTGTCCATCTTCGCTATTTGCCTTTGTAGTGTCCATCTTCGCTTTGTATCGTTGCCTACTCGCCTCGCTTTCCCCAACCCGCCGTTATTAGCTTGCTCTACTAAGTGCCCATTATCTCTTCGTCTGACGGGCCACTCCATATCATTGCCGCTAAAAAGCCACTTGCTTGGTTTAGTGCCCGACATTGCCATATGACATCTTCTAATTCACATAGTTGTCTCGGTCATCCTTTTTGCCCTATTACATCACGTGTGTTCCCTAGCACCCATATTCTTGTGCGCGCCATGCATTATGCCTTGTGACCAGTAGTGACATACCCGCTTAGGTAAACGCATGGGTCACGTCACGCTGCTGTCCACTCTGCCCACTCCTCCTAAATACGTGTTCGAGAACAACACTTAAACAAAAAAGTACGATGACAAATGGGTTGGAATAAGATTTAACAACATAGTGGAACATGATAAATAATGTAAGGTGTGAACCATCCTATCACATAAAATAATGGTTTACGTTGAAATGTGCCGCCAAGGAGATGCACATGAAAAATCATAGTAGACATTAACCATCTCATAACATAAAATAACGATATATCCTAAAATGTGCCGACAAGGAGGAGGATGTTGAGAAGTGGTAGTTGTCAAGCATTGAATTTTCCGTGCATCTGGAAGTACACGGTCATTCTTATCGTACGAACGCAAAGACAAGCCAAAATAATTTAAAACTATTATATGATTTCTATTATAGTATTTGTTTTTCTTAAGACCATCAAGTTTGGTGGCATTTGATATATACTCCCTCCGTCCGGTGAAGAGTGTACATCTAGAGATTTTAGGACAAAATATGAAGTGAAGTAAAAAAATGCATTGGAAATGTGCAAGCCACCATCTCTCTCCTCTTTAATTACCCAACCCCCAATGAGCTAAGTGCATGTAGAAATTAAGAAGACCATGTGTGGATTGTTATTGATCTTGATTACTGTGTGATGAGAGAGAAGTACTTTAAAGTGCATTGAGAATATAGAAGTACACTCTTTTGTGGATAAATTTTGAAGCCAAACATACACTCTTTACCGGACGGAAGGAATAGTTCATAATATGTCAGATCCATTTGAATTCCAAGAGCAACTACGCACCAACTGACGACCCGTGACTTGAACAATCTAGAACTTTAGGATCTCCAACGGATAAAGATTGTCGTGGGTGGCGGCATGTCATACTGCAATAGTACGGCCACGCGGTTGGCCATCGGGGAAAATTGGTAAGGATTGATGGGTTGGTTGATTATTAGTTGAAGAAGAGATAAATGAGGACGCATGTTAGTAATTACTACCTCTGTAAAGAAATATAAAAGTGTTTATAGATCAGTAAAATAGTGATTTGAACGCTCTTACTATATACACGACATAGTTTATGCGTGGCTGCATGCAAGCCTCCCGGGGCCATTTGCTGCTTCAGGGTCTCTGCCATGTGGGACCGGGATGGTAGGTTTGTCTGTGTGTGATTGTATGGACTGTGTTCTTTTCCTTATGATTAAATAAGTTGTTACTGGTTAATTACTGCTGTCGCGCGCTTGGTGCATCTATTTTTGGTCATCGATGTTTTCTGACGACAAGATGGCGTTTAATATATCCCAAGTTCCCAACGACATCAAGCCATCATGACTTCCCCAACATCAAACGTTGAGGTAATATGTCAGCCTGCCGTCCCGTCAAAAGAAGACATGTGACGCTGTGATCATTTAGCGTCCTATAAATCCCAAAACAAAACATCATCCATCGACGACGAATGGAACCAACACGGCGACCCGTTTGTGTCAAACACAGTTGTATCAGGTGCAGCGAAGCTCGCCTTTACGGAAAAAGATTTTCGCCCCGCTTTATATTATATAAAGCAAACCGCCCAAGCCAACATCCAACAAGATTCACGCGCGCGCGCACACACACTCAAGTCTTATACAAACACAAGCAAGTAAACACATGAAGTACTGCTGAGGGCACAGCTCAACAAGCACTGGAAACAAAAAACACAACACACTCAAGCCCAGCAACCCGAACTCTAATCGGGCTCCGGAGGAGGGGGCGGCAGCGGGGGCGCCATGCGGACGGCCATCAAGCGGAGGTCGGCGAGGAGGGTGTTGATGGCGTCCCGGTCCTGGGGGCGCCTAAACGGCCGCTAAGCGACGAAGCTCGCCTTTGCGATCTAGTTCCTTTGCAGAGAGAGTAATTATCACTTTCTCCGTCCCATGATATAAGAACGTGAACAGAGGTAGTAGTGATGCATCTATACTACTATTAAACAAGCAAACATATTCATTGCTAAATGCACCCAGCCTAGGCTCCACACAACAACGCGAAGGAATTACAGCCTCACGATTAGACCCACGTATTTGAATCTAACCGTTAAGATTATACTAACCCTCAGCTAAAACTGCATTTAGCAATTTGCTCTGGCGGACGAAAGCTCTGCCGAACCAAACCTTCTGTGCGGCGCGTCCATCCCGAATACGTAGCTTTCCTTCATTAATCCAAATTATTTCCATGTTTAGTGGCACAACAGAAGGCTAAACGCCCGCTCCAAAAAAAAAGGCTAAACGCATCTCTCGATTGCGCATCGGCATCCATCCCACCGCCGCGCTCGCTTCCACTGCTCTCCTCTGTGTTGTACAACGCACGCTGCCAGCGCAACCTTCCTCATGCCGCTCACCGTAGGCCCCGCTTGTCCGCCTCTCCTGTGGCGCGCGGCGCCTGTCGGCGGCCCGCCTGACCACCTCCCTCGTGCCTCATCGTCGGCGGCCGCCCGACAGCCTCTTCTGTGGATCTCGGTGCCCATCCCCGGCCAGTCCCCGCACGACCGACGGCGACTCCTCCGTCCTCCACACGGCCGGCAACAAAGACTCCACCAAGCCGCAAAAACGTAGAAGCTCCTCCCTAAACAGATGTGTTCTTCCTCTGCGTCAAACAGTTCTTGCACCTAGCGCCAACGGTTCGATGGTCTGTAGGTAAGTGCTGCTTCGCTAAGTCTCCTTCGGTCCATCCTACAACGAGGTTCTTGTTTCGTCTAATTAGCAGGTGTCGGCACTACTACTGCTACATGTGCAGATCCACAATAAGATGCCTGACTGTACTACATGGAAGAAAGTAATTATGTAAACACTAATTATATCTGTATATAGATAGAAAGTTCCAAAGTTACTTTGTGATTTGTGAAACTCTGATGCATCTCAACTCTGTGTTTTGCTGCAGGATGATGACGAGGAAAATGAAAAGTGGGGACGAAGTGGGACTAGGCCAATGAGTTTATATTCTTTTTGTTATAGATTTGTTATGGTAAATATTTATATTCTTTTTCTATAAACTTGGTTAAAACTTTAGAAAGTTTCACTTCAATCAACTCTAATATGCGAAGTAAATAAAAAGGTAGGGAGTATCATATTTTCACTTTCACTTGAACTTACGAGCGGGACTAGGCCAAAATAATTTAATACTATTTCTGCTGACTTTAAAAGAACCGTTAAAAATAATTCAAAATCTTTCAAAAAAATTATTTATTTATAGAAGATACAACATGGTGTAAGAGTCAAAAAATACGATTTTCATTAAAAAAAATAATAATTTGAAAAGTCTTGTCATTTCATGCAAAATGGTTGAGGCTGGTGCACCTGTCATTTAAAACCAAGAGGGGAATGATTTCTCCATGTCAGGTGTTAAGTACAGCGAAAAGTACAAGGGGCCATTTCTTTCTAGAGCTATAGATATAGAGATGGCTGGTGTTCGACTGTCAATTACACAAATATATGGGACGCAAAACACTTCGATGGGACAGAAGATGTCGTCTACGGGTTTATTTGGAGGGGATTGTTTGGGGCTAGGGTTCGCCACCGCCTCTATCGGGGGGCCATGCTTCTATATACTTTGGAGTGGGAGGTATATCGGATGCAGAAATTGCAGATCCGTCGGTTGGACCTAAACAGTTTATAATGTGAGGCGTGCCATAGTAGGGATCCATATGAAAAGAACGAAACTTCTGTTGCGTCAAATATATGCATAAAGGGGATAATGATAATTCTACTCCCACTGACATTGGAAAAGGGTTAGAAATGTACTTTAATTCCTCCATAATATTTATCTTTGAAGTTGCAGTAGACATAACACAATATCGGACTTAAAGTATGATTTTCAATGATCAAAATTTATTTTGAAAAGTCTTATTATCTCATGTGAAATACAGGTTTTAGGTTTTATGTAAAAGAAAATGTTAAAATATGTATTCGCCACAATTTGTTGTAACCGGAATAATTTTAATGTTGACCCGATGAGACTAGATGGGGACGAAGATTTTTTGTTGGATTCGATCACATGTCCATATTTAATACTATTGTAGTTGACGAAAAAGGGTTTCCCCCCGCTTTATATTATAAAGCAACCACACGAGGCATCCGACAACGTCATAAGTTCAAGGCCAAAGAAATACTATTGTAGTTGTAAATATGTTTAATCATGGTTAGTTTATAGGTGGCCAATTCGCCATGTAATAATATTTACCAAGGGAGTGACACATGTAATAATATACATTTGCTATCTTATAGCACAAAATAACAACTTTTCTCGAAATGCCATAGGCATTTGTTGAAAAAATTGACTTACAGGGAGCAAATTGCATTCCAATGATAAGCCTCATGGTGTGTCATCTTCTAATCATAAAATAAAATCAAATCAGCTAATGAGAGAGTGATTTATACCATTGAGGCTAGTCAGGCACATTGTCATAGCTATTTTCCTTTGTAGTGTCCATCTTCGCTTTGTATCATTGTCTACTCGCCTCGCTGCCCCCAACCCGCTATTAGCTTGCTCGGCTAAGTGTCCATTATCTGTTCATCTCACGGTCCACTCCATATCATTGCCGCTAAAAAGCCACTTGCTTGGTTTAGTGACCGAGATTGCCAAATGACATCTTCTAATTCACCTAGTTGTCCCTATCATCCTTTTTGCTCTGTTACATCACGTGTGTTCCCTAGCACCCCCATGCATTATGCCTTGTGGCCAGTAGTAACATAGTCGCTTAGGTAAACGCATGGGGTCACTTCACGCCGCTGTCCACTCTGCCGGCTCCTCCTAAATACGTGTTCAAGAACAACACGTAAACAAAAAGTATGATGACAAATGTGATGGAATAAGATTTAACAACATAGTGGAAGATGGTAAAACATGTTAGGTATGAACTAGCCTATCACATAAAATAATGATTTACGTTTAACGAACCCCAAATTTAGCCTGAGGAACTAACAAGAACCATTTTTAAAGTGATCTATGACTTCACACTTCATATATTTTAATTATGATGCATAGCTAGAATAAAAAAGTTAATAAAATATCACCAAAACTGTATGTGAAGACTACGAGTAATCATACGAGGATAATAATGGTAATAGAATAATATTTACCAAGGGAATGACACATGTGATATTTGTATATATGGTATTTCATAGCATAAAAAATAATAAAATTATTGAAATACCACGGGTAGTCATTTGAAAAGTTGTTTTTATAACTTTCGAATTGTACATATCTAGTGAGAAATAGATGGCGCGAGAAATGGGGCATCCAACTTTAAGGCGGGGAAAATATGGCACGACAAATTGAGCGGGAAATTTCCAGGCAGGAACACATGGAGGATGCACATGAAAAATCATAGTAGACAGTAGACATTAACCATCTCATGACATAAAAATAACGACTTATCCTAAAATGCGCCGACTAGGAGGATGATGTTGAGGAGTGGTAGTTATCAAGCATTAATTTATCTGTGCATTGTCATTCTTATCATGCGAATGCCACAACATGCAAAAATAATTTTAAAACTATTATACTGTTTGTATCATAGTATTTGTTTTTCTTAAGCCTACCAAGTTTGGTGGCATTTGATATGGTTCATAATATGTCACATATATTTGAATTCCAAGAGCAACCACGCACTGATTGACGACCCATGACTTAAACAATCTAGAGAACTGTAGGATGTCCAACAGGGAAAGGTTGTCGTGGGTGGTGGCATGTCAAACTACTGCAATAGTACGGCCACGCGGCTGGCCATCAATTTTTTTTGTTGAGGATTGGTGGGTTGGTTGATCATTTGTAGAGCAGGGAAATCACACACCAGCGCACCCTCGTGATGTACAAAGGATGGGAGTGTGCGTGCGCGCAGAACATTTATGCGTGGATAAAAAAACGGCTCAGCGATTCACCAGCGATGTATCGATTCGATCGATCGGAAGGAGCTGATCATCGTCTTCCGCCCGACGTGAGGCGAGTCGGTAGAGAGTGAAGGACAACCCAGTCGTTGGATCCGGACTGCAATGCAGAGTGCCATTGCCTCCTCCAATTCACACGAGGTAACCCCCGATCGATGGATCTAGACGGGTCGGAGTCCGATCCGCTCCCCACCATGCCGAAAATCGCCAGAGGTGAGCTCGGGTGATGGAATGGAGTGGAGGGAAGGGGGCTGAAGTGAATTGGTTAGGGTTTGCTCGGGCGAGCGGATAGGGACGAATATATGTGGGGTCTAGTGCGCTAGCATGGGTCGGGTCCGACATGGAGGCCGTTTTCGGACGCCACCTCATATTTAGGATGGATATGAGGGGTGCCGGGCGTTTGAGTACCGTTTGAGACGTCCGTCTAGATCAAAAAATATAATGACCGGACGGCTCGCCCGGACGAGATTTGAAGAGGATTTGGGGCGTGCGGTTGTAGATGCTCTAAAACGTGGGAGGCAGCGCTTGGTTCTTCATGGTTGGAGGAGTAAATTGCAAAAAACCACCACAATTGAGGACCCTAATTCAAAAAACCACCATCATTCGTTTTATTTTCAAAAAACAACCAACATTGTGCTGACAGTTTTCAAAAAACACTGATTGACCGATTAAAACGGTTTGAGTGAAAACCTGACACCTGGGTCCCGCTGTACGTGATGACATGGCATAAGGAAAATGGAAGAACAAGACGACGTTAAGCCACCCAGTCAACCTCTCCTCTTCCTTCCTGAGTGGTGTTGACATTTCGCCGAACACCTAGCAGGCACACGTCACATGTGCTACTCGGTTGCTGCTGCAATCGCCGGCGAACTGTGGCAGGTAGTCAGGCACACATCTATGCCAGGGGCTGCGGGGCTCGCGGTCGCGGGCGACCTGGCCGCCTCCAGGAACACCCCCGCGCTGGCGAACGACAAACTTGGACGGCGTTGCATGCCCATCGGAGAACGACAAGCTCGGACTGCTCCGGGAATGCGACGGCGGATGCGCGCACCAAATCCCTGGCCTCTCTCATCCCCGACGACGGTAGAGGCTCGCAGCAAATCCACTGGAGCGTGTTCCTTGCGTGCACGCCCATGCTCGCGCTCACCGTCACCATCGTCACTGCCGCGGCCAACTGACATCCCTGGGCAAGCCACATTGTCCAGAAGCTCCGCCATGCCATGCTCCACCTCGTGGTCGAAGGAATCGTGCCCGGAAGCCCTCAAGATGACGCCTAGGTCCTCTCTTCCCCGACCACGTCCGTCAGCCACCGCGCCCGATCTCCGACCATGTGATTCAGGTGAGCCACGACCGTCTGCGGCAGGATGAATCCGACATGTGCGGCCCTTGGAGCTTGGCCGGACGATGTCGGAGAGGCACGGAGTGAGGGCGGCGATGCACGGACCTCCACCGCGACCCGCGACTGCTGCTGGACTTGACAGCTTCGACTGGTTCTTGTGGAAGACGCACTGGAGGGCCGCATGCGGAGAGGCTGTTGTCCTAGACAGCGGTGGTGGCGGACGCCGCCTCCCCGGAGCACATCCACGGGAGCACGTCCTTGTCATTTAGCCCGAGGAGGAAGAAGGGGTGAGAGCGTGGACAAGAGTATGATGGGTGGGCCCTTACGGTGGAGTCAAACAGTGTCAGCTTTCAGATGCCATGTCATCACTTACACCGGGACCCACCAGTCAGTTTTCACGTCAATCATTGTTTATCGTGCAGTTAGTGTTTTCTGAAAACTTTCAGCACAATGTTGGTGGTTTTTTGAAAACAAAACGAATGGTGGTGGTTTTTTGAATTAGGGTCCTCAATTGTGATGGTTTTTTGCAATTTACTCTGGTTGGAGAGAAAAATAAGAGCTGCGTTGAAAGTTGCGAGCTGCAGGGAGAGGCGCGCGCAGTTGAAGACGGCGGCGCATGAGTGGATCGTGTCGTGGTGCAATCGGAGAAAGGTGTATGCATAAATCACACCCTTGTTTTGCATTTAATAATAAAATGGTGTAATAGCAATTTGAAAAATCCGTTGAAAAAGTTTTTATTCTGATGTGAAGGAAAGAAAAAGAACAGCAAAACGTTTGCTTGGTTCAGAAAACGGCCCAGAGAGAAGGAAACGTGGAGGAAAACAGAAGGAAAAAAAGGAGGATTCGACCGACGCGTGGTTTAGTAGGCGGGTCCCACCCGTTGTTATGTTATCTACTACAACTATAAAAGAACGAGAGGGCAGATCCAACTTAAAATCTAGACCGTCGAATCACAACATCTATGGTCTAAAAACTTCATTAACGAAATTTCCTTCGTTAGTCGTCGTTAACGAAAAGCTAATCCCACGTTCCTGACTCGCACCCGCCGCCCACGCTCCCCACTCACACCACCCGCCCATGTTCCCGTCGCCGCTCGGCCCACCCGCCGCCCAGCCCCACCATTCCCACACTCGCCCCCAGCCCCGTCGCCCACAGCCCCGCCGTTCCCGCCTCCGCCCATAGCCCCGTCGTTCCCCGCCGGCCCCTGCACCGGCCACTGCCGTAGCCCCGTCGGCGCCCACCCCGCCGCCACTTGCCCCAAGGCAACTCACGGCGCACGGTGTCCTTCCCGGACGAGGCCGCGCAAGGCTCCGAGCGCGGCGGCTGCGGTGGCACGGCATCCGAGCGCAACCTGCTGTTGTAGTGGGGAAATCGAAAGTGTCTGCTTTGCGTAAGATGCAGCGCCGCGAAGTCGAGGTCGCTGCCATGGCGACCGCTGAGGCTGCCATGCAGCGCCATTCTCCCGGCAGGAAGCTGTGGTGCGTACGGAAGGATGCAGGGGCTCTGCGCGGGATTGACTTCTCACACAAACAGCTTCAATGGTTCTACACTGCTAGGGATGATTGTGGATTAAATTCCTCTTCCTTCCCAACACTTGGTCTTGAAGCTTATACAAGAACAGGTTCACATGGCCACATCTTGGTTTCAGCATCAACTGTAATTGTTATGAATCATATTCCAATCTCGAGACTTGGAACTGAAAACTGCATCTAAGCTTGTGTCATCATACTTGCCTAGGCTAATGTCCTGGCATATCAATTCGCCTTATTTTATTGTTTGATCCCCTCATAATTGGATTCATGTTGGATCCACTATCCTCAAATTCAACTACTTGCATCTTCCAGGTAATTTCTAGGCGACTTACATTGCTGTGGGAATGATCTGCCCTTATATTGAGAATGTATCTCTTCTGATTGGAGGCAGCTTCCCGTGGAGCTTAATGTTGCCACTCATAAGCACTAAGAAAGGAAGTTTGTACGCCGACTCTCTTCCGGAAAGTAGTCTACACGGACTACAGGCTTACAAGGTACTTGCCATTTTGACATATGCTGCAACGTGCTTTTGCAATGCAATCACATGTAACTCATGAGAACTAGCACCTTAACATCGCAGGTATTCATAACCATAGCAGTAATCCTCGAGGACGCCCTTTATAACTTCCTGAAGGTATTTGGCAAAGCAGTTATGGCTCTATGAAATGCATCTCGTACGTTTAAGCATTGTTCTGCCATTTTGTGTAGGATTATAGCCTTACACGAAAACAGTTTGATACTTACCATTAAAAAAACAGTTGGGACACTTTCAGATATGAACCTTGTGCAGCTCCCAAGATCGATGAGAAGGATCTATCCTTCATCCACAACCAATCATGTTGCTATCATTAAACTATTCCATAAAGCAATTTACCGAAGTATGTTGTGTTATGTAGGCAGTATGTTCCCTCTTTTTCGCAAGCAACCAGTTTACTATAAATTCATATTTGTCTCATACCAAATCGCAATAGGTGCCACTTTCACACTCAAGCATGCACCACCACTGATCCTGCAAGCATTGTGGCCATCGATTCTTACATTCATTGAGGTTGATTACTAGAATCTTTTTTATTTGTAACAATAGAGTTGCCCGGTTGATTAACGAAAACCCGTGCGAAACTCGTGATTCGAACTAGAATCATTAGTACCCAAGAAAATGCAAACAGAATGAGTAGCACCTTGTGATGACTAACACTGCCTGGTTTAATTTGATGTGTGCCTTGCAAAATATACTAATAGTGAACACTGTTGTGTTTTTCAAATTGGCTGGTTTAATTTGGTTGTGTTGATCTAATTTACTTTCAAATTGAAATCAATTTTTTTCTTTATCCGAGTAAGCGATCTTCGTTAGTTTAGTTGTTAATTCGAAATGGAAGCACTCATGGTAGGTAGTGTGATGATTGATTTTTGGGTTTGGTCTTGTGGCAGCATGATTGATGTTGGTATCATTGGGCTAACCTTCGGTTCTTCCAAAAAATGGAGAGATCATGTGCTGGATTTTCTACGAATATTTGGAGTCCTGCATGTTCCTCATATTTTATCCATTTGAACCTTGATTGATATCCTTGGGAAAGTACGTGTTATTTTGTTTATTTATAGTGGGATTCAAGTGAGAGCACAATGAAGATATCATTCCATCTGATTAGTTTCATGCCTCCCTGTCATTTGCAGCTGTTGGTTTTTCGTCGGTTTATCTGCGTTATGATTTTGGGTGGTTTGTTGTAAAATATGGTATATGGATAATTGTAATGAAAGTGTATTAGAGATTCAGAGCTCCCCAATATATAGCATAGAGCCATTAGATGTCATATCCTGGAACTTAACTAATGTCCTTGACTTTTGAGTGTGTTTCCAGGTAACAATTGGAATGAAATTGACTGCTTCTCTTAGACCTTCATTTTACTTAGGTTTGCTATTAAGTTGACGGTGTGGGAATGGTGGGGCTGGGCGGCGGGTGGGCTGAGCGGCGTCGGGAACATGGGCGGGTGGTGTGAGTGGGGAACATGGGCGGCGGTTGCGAGTCAGGAACGTGGGATTAGCTTTTTGTTAACGACGACTAACGAAGGAAATTTCGTTAATGAAGTTTTTAGACCATAGATGTTGTGATTCGACGATCTAGATTTTAAGTTGGATCTGCCCTCTCGTTCATTTATAGTTGTAGTAGATGATTTGGGAGGAGTAGATGTTTATGCACTGTTGCTACATTGCAGGAGAGTGAATTGTGATCATTTTCCTATTGTGTATACTCTGTTCTACGTAATCGGATTTTCCTTTAGCCTCTTAAAGATATTTCACCACTTCTTTCTTATTGCTTTGTTTGCAGCCTGATTATTTGTTGTATGTGCTCTTCCATTAATGTCTCATGCCTATTAATTCATATATTAATTGTTCCTAAATTTCTGTAGGCTCCCCTTATCACCATATTTTGGGAAGCTTGGCACAAGACAATCTTAGTTTGGGCTATTATGCAACAATAGGTCTATGCTTTTAACCGTGTTTTGGGTGTTCATTTTGAAGTGCAGTACAAATGTCATGTTTCATATTTCTCCAACAGTGTAATAATCTTTAGAGGTTCGGTAGTTAACTCTTGCATATAGGTACTATCATATACATGTTTTCTTGCCTTTTACCTATTTTTGTGTGCCATTTGTTTACCCGGACACTTGCTAATTTTACAAGTTATCTATTGTATATTGCCATGATGCTTTTGGTGCCTTGAGATATATTCTGAGGTGATACCATCTATTATCTGCCTTTTTAGGTTGTGAAAGGAATGAAATTATGATGCAATGTTGATTTGCATATTATGCAGCTTCACCAACCTATTCCCTCTACCAAAATATAAGAAGTATTTTGGTTTTGCATAGGGCATAAAAACGTCTTATATTTTGTTATGGAGGGAGTATTTGATTATGTTTAACTCATGATTCTCTCATTCTTTTGTAACCAGTTTCTCAATGAGGTTGCTTTCCACTGTTAATTATAGGTGTAAATCATAGTTACAACAAGGTATGGTGATCCTGCCAGCGGAAAAGAAGTCATGGATTGTTGACCTTACATGATAACCTTGTATCAGGTACACAGTTTACTTACGCCATGATGCTACCTATGTTGTGCAAATACGTTATTGCAACCTGATTGGGTCTACGTTATTATGGAGTTAGTTTTGGCTATACAAACTTGCCCCGCTCCTTGGGACCCGAATTCTCTGACTTGCACGAGGGAAGTCAGGGAGCTACAGCGTTCTCCTTGTATAGAAAAGAGAAGGCAAGTGAGAGACCTGGTGAAATTGAAATTGATCTTCTTAAAAAACATAAATTAGTTTTTTTTAATGAGTCTTTTGAAAATTGAAATTGGTATGTGCGAATTAAAATTGTGTCTCCTTGTATAGAAAAGAGAAGGCAAGTGAGAGATCTTGTGAAATTGAAATTGATCTTCTTAAAAAAGTGAAATTAGTTTTTTAATGAGTCTTTTGAAAATTGAAATTGGTATGTCTGAATTGAAATTGATCATTTTAAAATTGAAATAGGTCTTTTGGAAATTGAAGTGAGTACCCTTCATGGAGCTGGAGAGAAGTGAGGTCAGATTACTGTAGCTCCCTTGACTTCACTTCGTAAGTCAAAGGATCCAGCTAACCTTTTATGTTGTATGCAGTTGTGGTAGTATGGCTCTAATGAGTTTCGTGAAGTGCATCTTGTGAGTGTTGTATTCAGTTGTAGTAGTATGGCTCTAATGAGTTTTGGAAAGTGCATCTTGTGAATGTCGTATCATTACTAGCATTGCCAAGACTACATAGAGTTCTATTTAATGTTTGTAGTAGGTTTTGCTATAGGTTTTCAAAATAGTGGGGTTGTGGATAGCCATTTTATAGAATTAAAACTGATGGCCATGTAAAGTCTTATGTTCATAGACCAGTAAATTCCGGTTAAGAGGAATGCTACTCTGTACTCAGGCAACAATCTGGTGGCCACGCCTTCTTTTTCCAACATGATCTAAGGTACAACCTAGCAGCAAGGTTAACATTTCCAGGTTGTAAGAGCCGAATTATGGCTTCAATGTTCTCAGTGCAGTAGAACTTTAGATTTAACTGAAATTATCATATGTATCAATTTATATATCCTGGAATTATGAATTATATATCACTAAAATGTCAGGTGATTTATATCTCGATCCAGTATTGGACACTTGTTGTGAATGTTGTCTTGCCTTCTCTGGCTCTGTCTATATTCAACTTTTTTTTGTTTCTACAGTATATTGGTGTATGGTGAATCGTTTGTCAAGCATTTGTTGGGTCTATTTTGCATGGGAAAATTATTGAATTTCTATCATTCATGTGGTTCTAATGTTTTATATTTCCGCGCCATCGTTTGTTGCATGTCCACACTAGCAACTGAATATTTATGTAATTTAACCCTAGAAGTATTGGACCGACAATGTTGAAAATTTAATTTCATGTCACTTATAGGGAAAATATATTGTTTAGTTGCAATAACACTGAAACTTACGTACGGTTCAACATTTTATTTCATTAGAATGTTGAGTTTACCACACATTGACCCTATAATATTTAAAATATGTATTTGCCCAATATGCAAATTGGATTCCACTCAATGTTGGAGTAGGGTGTGTCGCTTGAAACGAAGGAGCAGGACTACTATAGAGACCATGGGTGAGAAGTTGGAAGGGAGATCTCTAACGACGCGGGGCGATAAGGTGGTAGCAATAGGGGCTAACGAAGGTGGATGGAGAACTGAGCGATCGAGATGCACTCCTAGAGAGCCACTAAGCCCATGAAATTCTCGATACATGTAGATGTTGGATTTGATTAACTATGTGTATAGATAAAACTGACATGGTAATCATATAAAGGCAATGGAGTATGTTGTTTGAAATCATACATGAAGGCATGGGGTATGTTGTTTCTAACTATGATTTGTGCACAATTGTTGCTACGTATGCCGCAACAACTAACATTCAAGACACTGATATATGCTTTGCACAACCAATTCAATTTTTTTACAATGTGACGTGCGTTGCACGTGCATGCTTACTAGTTACTAAAAAAAGAAGGAAGGGGGCGAGTCCGTCCCGTGGGCCACTCACCATCTCCCGGCTCGGCTTGATTCTTTTT
>LR738713.1:778031153-778178562 GCA_902687465.1 Secale cereale
TTGCATGGGTCGGCTTGATTCTTGGACGCGTGGTACGTAGCCAGGTGCACTCGAGCCACATACATACGCGTGTTAAATTAGCAAGGTTCTGCGTTCCCGTCCTGTCCTGTCCTGGGGCTCGTCCAAGCGGACTCAAGCTTCCGCCACAGCTGGTCTGACGTGAAGGCCCTGGACTGCCGCTACCTATTCGAGTCCCTCATCCGGTACCTCGGGGAAGGGGAGCCCGTTTACATAACCATCGCGGACCCTCTAACGGGCCACGAGCGGTGCCTGGACACACCGGTGGACGACGGCGTGCTCTGGTTCAGTGCGGCGGTGCTCTGCGCCGCACAAGGCTGCGACCACGACGGTTGCCAGGGAGGGCATTTCCGTGTCGTCATCGTCACCACCAATCATCAGAAAAAAGTCACGTCGGGATGGATGTACTCGTCGGAGACTCGTGTGTGGAGCGAGCTCACCTCTGTTCATCACCCCGATATCACCAAGTATACCTATAACCGGGGTTCGCCTAGCGTCCTTGTGGGTGATGCACTCTACTTTGACTTGGATGGCATTATCAAGTGCCAGCTTGGTACTCTAAACTTGTCAATGTTTGAGAGGCCGACCGATGCCCAAGGGCGTCTTATCACGGTGGAAGACGGCGGTCTGGGATTCGCTGCCGTCGTTCATCTTACAAATCTAACCATTTGGTCAGTGCAGACCGGACCGGAGGGAGCCATGGGATGGGCAGAACTCAGGGTAATCGATCTTACGACGCTGCTCCCTGACAGGGCCCTTTCGATGCCAGCACCTGAAGATGGAATTAGTGGCATCGCCCAAGGCACCCAAATCATTTTTGTGAGCACGTGTGTTGGTACCTATATGGTCCATCTCAAGTCAAGGCGGGTTAGGAAGGTATCTGATCCTGGCAGAAAAGTCTTTCCCTACATGAGATTCTACATCCCAGGTATATTATCACTTATGTAAATATATACAACCCTGCAAGATCCTGTTTTACGATCTGTCAGTCCATATTTTCTTAATTATCCTATGAACTTGTGGATTTACCTGGCATGTTTGTGCCTTGTGGTCGGTGTGTAAGCAAAATGTACATTCAGTCAAACCTGATTCATCAATCAGTTGATTTTATGTTCTAATTTCTTGCATTTCCGCAGCAATGGAAGCAGCTTCTATGGGCCAGGGGCAGTGACCTGGTGTTTTAGTGTTTGTCAAGCTCTGCTTGCTGGAGCAAGTTGGTGGAGGTGGTAGTAGTGATGTTTTGGACAAGTATGGCTCTGCATCTGTGACGTTACTGCTGGTGTTAGTTTTGGGTTCTGGAACTTCGTTACCAAGTTGTTGCTTCCCTGCTTGCAGTTTTAAAGATCGTTTCAGTCATTTTGTGTTTTTGTGAAATATGTTGACTCAAAGATTGTTTGCTACGGGAAAAGACATGAATGTCATTTAGTAATCGGAAGTGTGGACACTCATTAGGTTATAACTTTCTAATAAGCAGGTTCTAACTTAAGCAATATCACACAGCGAGAAAATCGGCTATTTGCCACTTTCGATATTGGGCTTCGCAAAAATGCCACTCTCAATATTGGCTTCGCAAAAATGCCATCCAGCCCGCGTGCACTTTGATTACCATGCCATTTCCTTTTTTCCATTGCTTTCCTTTTTCTTTTTTCATTTTCTGCCACCTGAAGAGACCAAAATACCCCTAGCCTGTGCACACGTACTAGTTTCTTTTGGATCCAACTTAAACAAGGCTATTAGCGCGCCGCCCGCCGAGATCATCGCTCACGAGTTCTCCAATCCTCCTCCTCCCCAAGATCCACCGGCTCCTCTTCTACCTGTGCATTGTGGGGCTCAGTTTGCTTGCCGATTGCTTGTAAGTGCGCCGCCGATTTGTCTGGGCGTCGCATGCCGCCGATCGCCTAGACGTTGCGCGCCGTCGATCGCTGCCCTGCGCATTGATCTCCAGATCGCTGGGTTCTGCAGCGGCAGAATGGAATCCAATCCTTCTACACAGTATTCTTCTACCTATTCCTTTGGTTATGTCATTACTTGTGTTAACCTGCACATCAGAGACAAGTTACAGTTAGTCGAAGTACACTAGGGAAAATTGAGAATATGTAAATTCTATTCTGCATAGTTCAGTTAGCATGATGTCATGTTATCCTACATGCCATTGGAACCACACTAGATTCAGGCAAAGTGTACTAGAGAATTTTCTGAATCTCTGAATTTCTAGATGCTACAGTAGTAGTTCAGTATGGTGGTTAACAAATAACTATCATGATGATGGCTCCTTTTCCTAAAATGGAAGATTTGATGTTCTCACTTCCTGTACGCTACATATATGCGTTATTAAATCATGATTCATGACCATGATTTTTGACTTGTTTACGATCGCTAACTCAATCTCGTGTTCATGTTTTTATAACTGTGTCAACTAGGTGTGATTCCGAGGTCGTGTTGGCAAGTGGTACTGATATTCCATTGTTATTCACTGATGCTTCTTCAACTGTACAAACAACAACGCCTATCCCGGAAGTCGATTGGGATAACATACAAATAGTAGAGACACATGATGATGAAGGTAGAATTGAGCTGGTGAGTGAAGATCAACTATGTGAGATTTTGGGCTTGAAGGATGAGGAAGAGAGATCAAAGACGACTGAACCCAAGGGTCGTAGAATGGTTGAGCAGGCGACTGATACTGAAGGTGCTGCCATTCCTGTTAGTGATGCCATACCAAATGAAAATAGTGATTACATATGATAAGGACCACCCAAAAATGGAACTTGGCACTATGTACCCATCAATGAAGGAATTCAGGCTAGCAGTGAGGCAATTTGCCATTAATGAGGAGTTTGATCTAGGCACCGAAAAGACAAATAAGAAGAGATTTAGAGGGTTCTGCAAGTCAAGTGAAGATTGCCCTTGGAGAATTGTTGGCAGCCTACAAGATGATAAGTGCACTATAAAGGTGAAATACGGATAACTATCTGACCTCCATTTATTATTTAAAGTATGTATGTGTCTATTTCTATGTCCTATTGTACTACATAACTTCCACTCATTTTAAAATTCTATATCTGCAGGTCACAGTTTTAGTTGATCAACATGACTGTATTTCAAGCAGCAGGGTGAAGACCATAACACCATCTCAGAATTGGGTAGCTAGCAAGTCAGTGAGTATCCTTAGGGATTCACCCAATATGGGTGCTAAAGAATTGCAGAAAAAGTTGCATGAACAATACTCTACCACAATTTCATATGACACGGTTTGGAGGGGCAGAGAAAAAGCTCTTGCGGAGGTTTATGGTAAATGGGAAGAGAGTTTTGAGATGTTATACAGATGGAAGGCTGAGGTACTGAAGAGGTCACCTGGAAGTGTTGTGGAGATTGAAGTGCTAGAAACAGATGGCAATGTGTATTTCCATCGGGTTTTTTGTGCACTTAAACCATGCATTGATGGTTTTCTGGAAGGGTGTAGGCCACATCTAAGTATAGATTCTACTGCACTGAATGGAAGATGGAATGGCCATTTAGCCTCAGCTACAGCAGTTGATGGTCACAATTGGATGTATCCACTTGCTTTTGGGTTCATAGCATCTGAGAATGAAGGAAATTGGACTTGGTTTATGAATCAACTTAAGAAGGCAATAGGAGATCCTCCACTTCTTGCAGTGTGCACAGATGCGTGCAAAGGCTTGGAGAATGCGGTGAAGAATGTGTTTCCCAATGCTGAACAAAGGGAATGTGTTTACCATCTTATGAAGAATTTTGTGAAAAGGTTCCATGGGTTTGGAAGGATGTATCCAGCAGCAAGGGCTTATAGGGAAGAGGTGTTCACAGAACATATGACAAAAATTATTAAAGAATCAAATGAGGTATGGAACTGGTTAAGTCAATACCATACTCTCAAGTGGATGAGGTGTGTCTTCAATCCAGATATCAAGTGTGACTACATTACTAATAATGTAGCAGAAGTTTTTAACAATTGGATCCGGGACATTAAGGACTTACCTGTTGCTGAACTAGCCGACAAGATTGGAGAGATGATCATGCTTTTGTGGAGGAAGAGGAGAAGGATTGGAGAAAGACTACTATCTGGACGGATACTGCCGGCAATTATGATTCAGCTGAGGGCAAATACAAGAGGTTTGGGGCATCTGAAGGTTGTGGAATCTGCCAATTGGAGTGCAGAGGTGTGGGACAATAGCAAGAATTGAGGTCTAATTAAGCAGTTGAAATCTAAGCAGTTGCACAGCAATCCCCTGATCTGATCCTTTCATCAGAAACTGCAGCTATTTCTTCAGTTAAAGCAGAAACCCACTGTTGAGATTCAGACAACAGGAGAGCGAAGTGGAATCTCCTAATCCGGGACGTCCAAGCAGCATCTGATCGATGGTCCAGATTCAATTTCCTCGATTAGAGCACTTTGCTTTGTCACCGTTCCTGCTTTTTAACTTCGACTATTTTGCTGCATTAGTTGGTAGATCCCTGAATTTAAGCCCTCGTTGCTTCAGTTATAAACCCCATTTTTACTGCGCTATAAAGCCATGTAAGAGCAGGAGCTCAGGCAGATTTTGATCCCCAGACTAAACCCTCGTCATCGTCGCTAGTTGCGCGTTAAGCTATATTTCAAAAATACTACAGACCGAGAATCTCCCAAAAGTAGCTCCTCGGTGTTATATTTTCCTGAATCCTTTCTTCAGGTTCTTACGATCCTGTCAATCCTTAACGCAGGGCGTATATATGTCGCGTTGCTATTTTGCTAAGCACACGAAAGTAGTGTGGAATCAACATGACGAAGGCAAATCATGCGTCACGGTGTGAATACTGCTGAATTTCTGGACAAGTGCTTGAAATCGAACTCATATATATGCCACGGGATCAGCCTAACCTGCTTAGTTTTGCAATGTGCGTCTGAGTGCTGTAAAGCATGGAGACTGAAGATGAGTAGCGCATCACCTTTTTCTCGGTTTGGCTGCTAGTGAAGAACACACCCTTGTTTTAGTACACAAAGCCTTCATGTGAAACATCCGGTTGCACATAGGTTTCCATCCAAGACGTTAATCCTTATAAGAACAAGAGCACATCGGTTTCCATCCAAGACACTAAACCTAATAAGAACAGGAGCGGGGTCTTTCCTGCCGGTGAGTGGCCAAAGTCCTCCGGGCCGCCATCGCCATGCCCCAGAGGCCATTGGAGGCGGGACAGGCATTGAGCTACATCAACTCCTCTCTTTCCGGTGGTGGGTTGATTCGACATGGCATAAGATGTATCCACATTTTTCAAAAATAATTCCCTTAATAGTTTTTTCTTTGCGTGTGACCATTAATAGTTCTTTTTCATTACAACTCATATACTTTCAAGAAGTATTTTTAATATCAATAAAAGAATCAATTGCATGAAAATATTATTCAAATAGCATGGCGACATAGATAAGAGAAAATGTTCCATCCAACGGAAAATCATTTCAATTAAAATAGATCATCGATGTTTCCATCACACTAGGAAAAATGCACGACAAGGAAAAAAAAAGCTTTCATCACCCCAAAGAAGCACGTTGCTCGTCCATGAAACAAGCGAGTGAATGTGAAATTTTCAGTTAAAAATAAGTATAAGAAATTGTTTTCCTTTCAAAAAAATGCATTGTTCTATGATAATTTTACATATTATATTTACTATCCAATATTATCGTCTTCTCTTTTTTTCATGCTTCATGGCAGCTCAACCTGGCTAAACCGAACCATGTAGTACTGGTTCAACTCTTCCCCACCCAAACCCTCGACACAGCCACGACAACAAGGTGTGCCCGACTCCGGCGACGGAGGGGTGATGACGGCGGCGCGCCTTCGGCTCGCTTCAGTGATTGTAGTCGTCGCTAGGTGGTCTACGAATCTAGATGTAATATTTATTTCTTGTGTTCGTTGTACTGCCATGATTGAAGATGAATAGATTGAAAGTTTTCTCGAAAAAAAAAAAGTTAAAAAAAATCTAGAAATGCGTAGTTGTATTTATTTTACATATTTTACTACTATGCTACTTCCATTCTCTTTTTTTTTCTCTTCTTCAAGGCTAAGTCGAACCATGTAGTACTCCTAGCCACGAACAATCACTCTTCCCCACCCAAACCCTCGACACCGCCGCACCATGCCGCCGGCGGCGGCGCTGATGGACGAGCGCGCAGAGCATCAGTTCCTCCGCCTTTCGCCGGAGCTCGTCGAGGAGGTACTTTTCCGCCTCCCGCCGGACGAGCCCGCCTGTCTCGTCCGTGCCTCCGCCGTCTGCAAGCCCTGGCGCCTCACCCTCGCGGATTCGGGCTTTCGCCGCCGCTACCGCCAGTTCCACGGAGCACCTCCCGTCCTGGGTTTCTTCCAGAAGGACGTCAGCTTCTTCCCAATCTCCGCCCTCCCCCATGCCCAGCCTAACGATCCTCGCTGGGTTCCCCTGGACTGCCGCCACGGCCGCGCCCTCTTCGCCTTTGCCCCTTCCCTCTCTGCCTTCGCCCCCGCCCACCGGAACATCGTGGAAGGGGGGACCGTTGGACTAATCGTCTGGGACCCTCTGACGGGCCACGGGCGCCGCTTGCCCACACCGGTGGACGGCGGCGAGCTCCGGTTCAAGTTCAGTGCGGCGGTGTTCTGCGCCGCACAAGGCTGCGACCACCACGGTTGTCAAGAAGGGCACTTCCGCGTGGTCATCGTGACCACCAATCAGCAGAAAAAAGTCACATCGGGCTGGATCTACTCGTCGGAGACTCGTGTGTGGAGCGAATTCACCTCTCTTCATCACCCCAATGTGGAGTATAGCTATACCTTGGCTGTGCCTAGCGTCATTGTGGGCGATGCACTCTACTTCAACAATGGTGGCATCGTGGAGTGCCAACTTGGTACACTCCGCTTGTCAATGTTCGACAAGCCGATCAATGGCAATGGGCGTCTCATGACGGCGGAAGATGGCAGGCTGGGATTTGCTGCCGTTGTTGATGTCACAAATCTAACTCTATGGTCAATGCAGGCTGGACCGGAGGGAGCCATGGGATGGGCAAAACTCAGGGCAATTGATCTTAAGAGCCTACTCCCGGATCGTGCCCTGCCGATCCCAACAGGTGAATTTGGGGTTAGGGGGTGGGGGTATGCATTGCTGGTCAGTGGCATTGCAGAGGGCACCCAAGTCATTTTTGTGAGAACAAAGGTTGGTTCCTACATGGTCGATCTCAAGTCTCGACAAGTCAGAAAGGTGACTCGTCTTGGCAGAAAAATCTTTCCCTACATGAGCTTCTACATCCCCGGTACTATTACTTATTTGCATATATATAAATGAATAAATCCTTTGCAATTCCTTGATGCAATCTTTCAGTGGCACTTAGCAACATGGAATGAAAACATGTTTCTTAGCATGTAGTAGTAGTAACTTTAGACGTGACGACATATGTGCTCAAGAAAGAGACGGCTGAATTTACCTGTTGAGGAAAACGTACATACAGTTGAGCCTGATTCGTATCTTCGTCAATCAACTGAGTTTGTGTTATGATTTTCTTGCATTTCTGCAGCAATGGAAGCTGCCGGCCAGGGGCAGTGAGCTGGTGCTTGAAGTTATTTGGCAAAGCTCGAGCTGCTGCTAGAGCAAGTACTTTTGGATGAAAGCGGAGGTGGTGGTAGTGATGTTAGATATGGCCCAAGTGCAGCTCTGGATCTGTAGGAACTCTGTAAGTTGGGTTAAGGACCAATACTGCTGGTTTTAACATTGGTGTGTGGAACTTTGCTTAGTAACTTGTTGCTTCTGTGCTTTGCATCCGTGATGTTGCTGCTGGTGTTAGTTTTGGGTTTTGGAACTTCGTTAGGAAGTTGTTGCTTTTCTTCTTGCAGTTTGTAAAGATCTCTTCAGTCATTTTGCGATCTTGTGAAATACGCTGACACCAGCGCAACACAAAGATGGTTTGCTATGGGAGGACCTGAATATCATCTACTCCCTCTGTTCACTTTTGTAAGGCGTTGAAGACATTCCAGACAGCGTGCAAAGCAGCCCATTTTCAGTTGTCTGGAACGACTTACAAAAGTGAATGGAGGGAGCAGGTACCTTCTGATGAGCAGGGTCTAACTTGATCTGGAAAAATATCAGGTCCTGACATGTCTTGAGGTCTAAACAGTTAGATTGGCAGGCCCTAGCACACAGCAAATCCCTTTCCTCAGAAACATGAGCTATTTCTTCAGTTAAACACCCACTGTTCAGATTCAGACAACGGAGAGTGTGGCGATATCTTCTAATCTTGGACGTCCTAGCAGCATCCAACGGCCCAAATTCAATTCCCTCAATGAGAGCAATTGTTTGTCACCGTTCTCAAGCATCCAACTTCACCTCTTATGCTTCAGTTAGTACCGTAACCTGGGTTATAAAAGCCATGTAAGAGCAGATTTTGATCCCAGACTAAACTAAGACCCTGTTCGGCAACCCTCCACTCCCCCACTACGGAGCGGAGCGCGCGGAGCACCGTTCTAGCCACTCTCCAGTTTATTGCTGCATGTGGCTCCGCTCCAGAGCGGAGTTGCGGAGGGGAGGGAGCCCGCACGGGCCCTAAATCCTATCCACTTCCAAAAAAAATATTCTTCCAGAAGTAACTCCTTTGTGCATCTGAG
Organism: Secale cereale; assembly: GCA_902687465.1. NCBI lineage: Eukaryota > Viridiplantae > Streptophyta > Magnoliopsida > Poales > Poaceae > Secale > Secale cereale. The sequence goes on from LR738713.1 coordinate 778,039,787, forward strand.
TGACTGAAACATGGAGACTGAAGAATATTAGTGCATCAATTTTTTCTCGGCTTTGCTGCAAGTGAAGAGCACATTCTTGTTTTGGTACACATAAGCCTTCATGTAAAAACATCCGGTTGCACATCGGTTTTAGCTTAACTACATGTTTCAGTCCCAAAAGTGGCACAGTATTGACTTACACGTCTTCCACACTATTGATGGTCCGCGGCTCAGGCTCTCTTGCAATCGTTGAGGTGCTGTAATCGTTGAAGAAGATTCCCTTCAGCATCCATGCTCTCGCCGTGCGTTTCTTTTGGATTGGTACGTGGCAATGGGCAATGGTGGATTGGGTCGACACAACATAAGATGGATCCACTATATTTTCAAAATATCCCCCTCGATATCTTTTTTTGATACAACCTATGTAGTTTCTCGGAATAATGAAGCATTTTTAATGTGAAATATATCGGGCTGGCTCTACTCGTCGGAGACTCGCGTGTGGAGCGAGCTCACCTCTGTTCATCACCCCAGGGTCAGATTTACCAATTTGGCTGCGCCTAGCGTCCTTGTGGGTGGTGCACTCTACTTCAACTTGGATGGCATCATTGAGTGCCAACTTGGTACACTCTGCTTGTCAATGTTCGAGAAGCCAATCGATGGCAATGGGACTCTCATGGCGACCCAAGACGTCTACTGGGATTCGCTGCCGTGGTGGATGCCACAAATCTAACCCTCTGGTCAAGAGAGACCCGACCCGAGGGAGCCATGGGATGGGCAAAACTCAGGACAATTGATCTTGAGGCGCTGCTCCCTGTTGGTGCCATGTCCCTAACATTGGAATTCAGGAGGAGGGTACTTGCATTGGTCATCAGTGGCATCGCGGAGGGCACCCAAATCATTTTTGTGATAGCACGTGCTGGTTCTTATATGGTTGATCTCAAGTCAGAGCGAGTCAGGCCGGTGTCTTGTCTTTGCAGAAAAATCTTTCCCTACATGAGCTTCTACATACCAGGTACTACTACCTATGTGCGTATATATAATCATGTACAATTCCTTGTTACAATCTTTCAGCGGCACTACTTGGCAACACGAAATGAAAATATGTTTCTTAGCAAGTAATTTTACACATGCGGAGATATGTGCTCAAGAAAGAGAGTTGTTGTTCCTCTGGAGCACATGTCCATATTTATTCCCTTAAACGTCTGGATGACTTGTCGGTCCTTGTGATCGCCGAGTAAGGAAAATGTACATTCAGTTGAGCCTGGTTCATCAATTATTTGATTTTATATTGTGGTTTTCTTGCATTTATGCAGCAATGGAAGCATCTTGTACTGGCCAGGAGCAGTGAGCTGGTGTATCCAGTGTTTGCCAAGCTCAACTGCTTAAGTTAATGGAGCAAGCTCTTGTGGATCAGTTGGGAGGTGGTAGTGGTAGTAGTGATGTTAGATATGGCACAAGTGCAGCTCTGGACCTGTAGGAACTTAGTTTAGGAAGTTGCTGTTCTTTGGACTGTAGTAACTTTGTCTAGGCTGCTGGGCTAATTTAAGGACAAATACTGCTGGTGTTAGTACTATGTGGTGTATGGAAATTTGTTAAATGAAGTTGCTGCTTTCTTGCTTGCAATACTTTTCAGTCACTCTGTGATCTTGAGAATGGTTGCATGTATATTGTGACTTTCGCACGCTGATGAATGGACCGCCTTTCATTATGTATGGGGCATGTGCTGCTATCGCCGCTACCCTCAGTCGCCCAAGTCTTGATACCGAATCTAGGTTCCAATCAAAGTCAAAAAATTTGGCTGTCTTCTGCATTTGGAGTTGGACGGATTAAACAGTAAGCAGAATCTACATCACAAAACTTTGTCATTCGGAAAGTTTTCGGCAACACCTCGACCCCCCTTTGACAGTGGCAAAGGCAATGTTCAGAGATGGCGAGGTTCTGGCGTCACATTGCCAAACGCTCAGAATTGGATTCCACCGGAAGCTGGATTGAAGGCTGAACATGTATCTTCTTAACTTGTGTAGGCTGCTCCCTTCGGTCTCCTTCTCTGTTTTTCCCCCTGTTCTCCCCTCTTCCTGCATGTGTGTAAGACTGTTTGTACGCTTTCCTGGCTTGCTGTTTTTATGAAATGAAAAGAAAAATAGGTAGGGGCCTCCCCTCCTGAGTTCGCTAAAATTAATGTATCCACGTAGCACGGAGATAATGTTTTATGGGTAAGAGAAAATGTACCATCAAACAGAAATTTGTTTCAATTAATGTAAAAGGAACAATGCTTTTATCTCACAAGGAAATATGAATATGTCGGAAAAAATGCTTCCACCACCACCATAAAGATGCATGTTGCAAGGCCCGGAAATAAATTAGGTGTGAAAAGGAAGTCATACCTACTCATCTCAGTCCGCACTCAAGCTCTCAAGACATGGATATAATGTTTTATAGATCAGAGAAAATGTTCCATCACATGGAGAATTGTTCTGGTTAAATGATAAAATGATGTTTCGACTCACGAGGAAAAGTATGTCGGTCACACAGAAAAGATATACTTCCACCACAAAGGAACCACTAATCATACAACAGATAAATGATATGTTGTGTAGTGAATTTTCTGATGAAGAGATCAGCAATGCACTATTCCAAATAGGGCCTTTGAAGGCTCCCAGTGCGGATGGGTTCCCTGCTAGATTTTACCGAAGGCATTGGGGTACTATGAAAAATGATGTGATCAAGGCAGTAAAAGAGTTCTTTGCGTCAGGCATCATGCCGGAGGGCATAAACATTACAGTGATAGTGTTAATACCGAAGAAGAAGGAGAACCCGAACACTCTCAAAGACTATAGACCCATCATCCTATGCAACGTAGTGTACAAAATTGTTTCAAAATGTATGGTTCTTCATGATTTGATCTCGCCAACTCAAAGTGCTTTCATTCTAGGGCGAATGATTATAGACAATGCCCTGATTGCATTCGAATGTATTCACAGTATCCAGAAGAGCTCAGATCCGTGCATGAAATCAGTGATGGAGCAGATCAAGATGGTGACGATGAAGGCGCGACATCCTGGAGGTTCACCACCTCGCTCCACCTAGATGCTGATGGCTTTTGGGATCAAAACCCTCTTAGTGTTTTCGGCTATATCTATCTCGAGGGATTTATGTTGCATGTTGCGTGAACTTTACCTTGGGTCTGTAATAACGACTTAATCGTGTTGACGTTTGTTGCCTATGTGGCTTTATTAATTTAAAGCCGGACGCTCCTAGCGTCTTCGTTCCAAAAAAAAAAGAGCCCAGATGCAAAAGGTAAATATTGTGCCTATAAATTAGACCCCGCAAAGGCCTATGACCAAGTCGATTGCAAATACCTTGAAAGGGCAATGAGAGGGCTAGATTTCGCTGATAAATGGACACAATGGATTATGACTTGTGTAAAATCAGCGAAATATTCAGTCCGTTTCAACGGAACCTGCTGAAGCACATTTTGAACAATTATGAGAGGGCTACGGGCCAGCTGATCAGCCCATCTAATTGCTCTGTACTCCTTGGGAACAAATGCTCACGACAGGATGGTCAGGAAGTGATAAATATTCTGAATATGGTGACAGTTAGTTTTGAGGAGAAATACTTGGGTTTACTTGTTCCAAAAGAACGTATGGTTAAAGGTAAATTCAAATCAACCAAGGAAAAATCAAGGAGAGAAATAATGATTGGACAGACAAATATTAGTCTAGTGGAGCCAAGGAGACACTAATTAAGTGAGTGGTTTAGGCGATCCCCACATTTTGCAATGAGTGTGTTTAAGTTTTTGGCAACTCTTTGTGAGGAGCTCATGCACATGACCAGAGATTTTTGGTTGGGAGATGATAATGGTCACCGAGATATTCACTGCTTGAGATGGGAGAAAACTCACACAACGGAAGAACCATGGAGTTATGGGTTTTAAGGATCTTAAAGTTTTCAACCAGGCCCTCCTTGCTAGTAAAGCTTGTCGACTTATTGCATATCCTAACAGCTTGTGTGCGAGAGTGCTATAGGCAAAATACTACCATGGGGATCTGCTTGACACATCGTTTATTCACAATGTGTCTCCGGGTTGTGAGGGTATCATGCATGGTTTGGAGCTCCTAAAGAAAGGATGTATTTGGCGCATTTGTAATGGAAAGAATGTTGGCATTTGAAGGGACAATTGGGTCCCAAGGGGAAATATGAAAATTAATACAAACCCGACAAACTCCCAAATCTGTTGGGTAGCGGATCTCATCTATCAAGATAATCGTTCTTGGAACGAAGATAACATCAGGCGAATTTTTAAACCTCAATATGCGAATCATATTTTAAGTATTCGACGACCAAATTATGATGAAGATGATTACATTGATTGGCAACCAGAGAAGAATAGATTATTCACAGTCCGCAGGGCGCACAAGCTAGCCTTGGATGAGAAGAAACCTGAAATGATTGGTCCAGCCATAGTATATCAGGGGACCGTAGTATTTAAAATACTATTTGGAAAACAAACGTCCCCCAAAAAGTGTGTATTTTCACATAGAGACTAGCAATTGAATCCTTTGTGGTTCAAACTAATTGATATAGATGCATTCCAGGACTCTCCCCGATATGCAATGTCTGTCGTGCTGATGAAGAAACGAGATTCCATGCCGCAAACCGATGCACATTTGCGAGGGCTCTTTGGCATGAATTGAAGGCCGTGTGGAACCTCCCTCACGAGCATGAAATAAAGTACATAGGAAGGGATTGAGTCCTTTTCCTGCTAGATAAAATGAGTGAAGACATAAGGCAAAAAATGATGCTATTTTGGTGGCGCGTGTGGCATAACAGAAATGATGCAATCTTCGCGAAAGGTAAAGCAATGATCTCCCGTTCAGCTAAGTTCTTACAGAACTATCTTGCTAACCTTCACATGATCACTGGGGAAAATTCGTAGGTGGATCGTAAAGGAAAAAAGCCCCATGGTTAAATTACCAAGCCCACCCCAGTAGGATAGTAATAAAGAAAAAGTTTGGCAAATGCCGGATCTCGGTTGGGCCAAGATCAATGTTAATGGGAGTTTCCTGAGGAAAGCAGTTTGTGGAGCATGGGGCGCTGTGGTCTGAGATCATGACGGGAGAACTATTCTATCTGCTTGAGACTATATACCACGGTGCAAAGGAGCGGACGTCGCAGAAGCCATTGCTTGTCTAGAAGGACTACAAATAGCGATGTCGGGCACGGATCTACCCATAATAATTTTTGAAACGGATTGCAGCTTGGTCAAAGGCCCGACGTCTCGTCCCCTCCTGTAAGGCCGCAAATTGGAACAATCGCAAAGGAATTTCACACAATCATGCAAGGAAACATGGAAATTAAAGTTTGTAAATTAGATAGAAAGGAAAATAGTTTAGCTCATAATCTTGCCCAGTTTAACCGTAGAGATGCGTGCGGAGTTTTGCAAGGCACGGTGCCAACCTGCTTGTTGAGCGTGCCCGGGATTGTAAGAACAATTTGTTTGTCTTAAATTAATACAACTCTCTATTAAAATAAATAAATTGTACGTTGCACTCACTCTAGCTGTAAAAAAAACACTCACTGAAGCTGGGAAAAAACACTACTCCCTCTGTAAACTAATATAAGAGCATTTAGATCATTAAAGTAGTGATCTAAACGTTCTTATATTTGTTAGCGGAGGGAGTACCTTTTTTTTCTCTCTTCAAGGCAGCTAATTTAGCCATACAGTGACCGCGAGCAACACCTGCTCCGTCCAATCTCAACTCTTCCTCACCCAAACCCTCGCCTCTGCCGCACCATGCGGCCGGCACCAAGCCCCGGCGCTGCATCTTCGCCGGTTTGGGGTTTGGCCGCCGCTACCGCAGGTTCCTTGGAACGTCTTGTTATATATCTAATCTTTATATTTGTGTACGCATGTTTGGGTTTTCTTCTGCATGTAGCTTAGTTAGACTAGGGATTTGTTTTCTGTTAAGAATTCAGCCAAGGCTCGAGGCAAGTGAGAGGTCAGGCGGCTGCGCGACGTGGCGTGCAAGTGAGGCGCATGATAGGCTATACCGCTGGACGTTTGGAGCTGAGGATCAGCATGTTTGTTACTAGTAGTTGGTTAGATAGCTTAGGGCCCGCTTGGAATCGGTGTAAGATTCTACATCCGGATTTAGTTTAGACGTGTATAATACCGGGCGCAGCCTGACTTCCGCCTGGAAATAAAACCACGCGTGTATCATTTTACGGGGGTATTCAGGGACTAAACGATATTCCAAACGGACTTAGTGCATGTATTAGTTAGTTTGCTGCATGGTCAGATTTTCGTCATCCGCCGGTGCTCCGCAGAGCCCGCACTCCACCCTTCCCCATCCAAAACCTCACCTCCGCCGCACCGCATCGCCGGCGGCGGCACTGATCGATGGACGAGCTCCTAGAGGATCCGTTTCTCCGCCTTTCGCCGGAGATCGTCGAGGAGGTATTTTTCCGCATTTCGCCGGACGAGCCCGCAAATCTCGTGCGTGCCTCCGCCGTCTGCAAGCCCTGGCGCCGCATCCTCGCCGGTCTGAGCTTTCGTCTCCGCTACCGCAAGTTCCACGGAACACCTCCGGTCTTGGGGCTCTTCCAACACGGCGACTGCCTATTCCGAAAGGGATCCCGCTTCGTTCCCACCTCCTCCCTCTTCCTTTCCCATCCTGACGAACGTCCCGATTGGTTTGCAATGGACTGCCGCCACGGGCGCGCCCTCTTCGCCCGCATCCGGAACACCTCTGACCTCATGGTCCTGGACCCTGTGACGGGCCACCAGCGCCGCGTGCCCTCGACACCCAAGTGCACGCTCAGGTTCAGTGCGGCGGTGCTCTGCGCCGTACAAGGCTGCGACCACCACGGTTGCCAAGGAGGGCATTTTCGTCTGGCCGTCGTGACCACCAGTCAGCGGCAAGGCGTCACATCGGGGTGGCTGTACTCGTCGGAGACTCACATGTGGAGCGAGCTCACCTCTGTTCACCACACCATTGTCAGGTATACCAATAACTTTGGTGCGCCCAACGTCCTTGTGGGCGATGCACTCTACTTCAACATGGGTGGCATCGTGGAGTGCCAACTTGGTACACTCCGCTTGTCGATGTTCGAGAAGCCGATCGACTGCGGTGGGCGTCTCATGACAGTGGAAGGGGGCAGGCTGGGATTCGCTGCCGTGGTTAATGCCACAAATCTAACCCTATGGTTGTGGGAGGCCGGGCCCGTGGGAGCCATTGGATGGGCAAAACTCAGGGTGATTGATCTCAAGACGCTGCTCCCAGCATGTGAATTTGGGGTTAGGAGCTGGGCAAATGCATTGGTGATCAGTGGCGTTGCGGAGGGCACCCAAGTCATTTTTGTGAGAGCACGTGCTGGCTCTTATATGGTTCATCTCAAGTCAGGGCGAGTCAGGCTGGTGTGTGCTTCTTCTGACATAAAAATATTTCCCTACGTGAGCTTCTACATCCCAGGTACTATTATTTATGTGCATATATATAGTGTTGTACAATTCCTTGTTACAATCTTTCAGTGGCACTTAGCAACATGAATGAAAATATGTTCCTTGGCAAGTAAACTTTAGACATGACGACATATGTGCTCAAGAAAGAGAGATGTTCCTCCTCTGGATAACAGGAACATATACGTTCTCTTAAACGTCTGGGTTTACCGTGTGTGTGTGTGTGTGTGTGTGTCTTGTCGGTCTTTGTGATCGGTGAGTAAGCAAAATGTACATTCAGTTGAGCCTGGTTCATCAATCAATTGATTTTATGTTGTGATTTTCTTGCATTTATGCAGCAATGGAAGCAGCTTGTTTTGGCCAGGGGCAGTGAGCTGGTGTTTCAAGTCTTTGTCAAGCTCAAGTTAATGGAGCAAGCTCTTGTGGATTAGTCGGGACTCGGGAGGTGGTAGCAGTAGCAGTGATGCAAGATATGGCATAAATGCAGCTCTGGACCTGTAGGGATTTTGTTTAGGATTCTCTAGTAACTTTGTTTAGACATTTTAAGGAATATTTTGTACTGCCGGTCTTACTATTGTTGTATGGAACTTGTTTGGGAAGATGTTGCTGCTGTGCTTACAATACTTTTCAGTCACTCTGTGTTCTTGAGAATGGTGACAAGACAACAAGCTACATACGTCTCAGGATAACCAGACTTGCAGGTGAAATCGACAATGCATACACAGGAGCAGCTGCAGTTATCTGCTACTCTTCTTTCTAGAGAAAAGGCTCAACCCGACCCCCAAGATAGGGCTCGAGCCTAGCCGCACTTTGAATTTCCGCTGAACAGAAGGTGCGGTTTTTGAATGCACAAAACGATGGGCTGGTAACATCTACTCCCTCTGTCCGAAAATACTTGTCATCAAATGGACAAAAATGAATGCATCTAAAACTAAAATACATCTAGGTACATCCCCTTTTATTCAAATTGATGACAAGTATTTCCGGACGGAGGGAGTAATATATACAGCCGATGTACAAGTGGGATGAAGATGAACACGCCGTCAGTTCCTAGATCAAAAATAATTGACGCATGTACGTAGTGTCAGCATCAGCATCTGAATCAGCCACTGGCCAGAAGAATGGGTGAATTATCCTCGCTGTTTCATTCTCCGGAGAGCCAGATGGCGATTTTTTTGTCTAATAGAACAAACACTAATACCTTAATGGAGTCATTAAAGATCAAATATGTTTATCAAAGTGCTTCTCTGGTTGCTCAAGGATCCGCGTCTAGATAATTAGGCTTTAGGATCGGTTAGCCTCTACATATGACAAGTGGCGATGATGTTTGCATTTTCTTACATATGACAAGTGGATGGGCTTACCATTTTAATCACGGGGATTTGGAAAAGAGTGACAAAGTTTTGGCGAAGCGTTGATTCATTTCCGCTTCGCCAAATTTCTGTCACTCAATATGTTAACATTTTAAGCAAAGTTCATGTCCAATTTCATTTCTGTCACTCGATATGAGTGACATTGTAATATCTCAATATGTTCAATATTACTTTCGTAAGCTTCGTTGTGACAATATTGTTTAATTTGCTTACATATGAGTGGAATTGAGTCGGATTTTCTTACATGTAACAAGTGCATGTGCTTAGCATGTTGTTCACTAGGATTTGAAAAAGAGTGACAAAGTTTTGGCGAAACGTTGATTCACTTTTGTTTCGCCAAATTTCTATCACTCAATATGTGAACTTTTTAAGCAAAGTTCATGCTGAATTTCATTTCTGCCACTCAATATGAGTGGCATTGTAATATCTCAATATATTTAATATTAATTTCGTATGTTTTGCTATGACAAGATTGTTTAATTTGCTTACATATGAGTGAAATTGAGTCAAATTTTTTACATATGACAAGTGCATGGGCTTACCATGTTATTCATAGGGATATGAAAAAGAGTGACAAAGTTTTGGCGAAATTTTGATTCATTTCTGTTTCGCCAAATTTCTGTCACTCACACTGTTCCACATTACTCCCTCTGTTCCAAAATATAAGGTGTATTGATTTCCATGCAAGTCAACCATTTGAATCTTTGACCAACATTACAGAATAAAATAAAAAATATCTGCAATACCTAATAAATAAAATATGAAACTAATTTCCATGATGGATCAAATGATATAAATATTGTAATGTGAATATTGATTTTTTTTCCTCAAAATTCGATCAAACATGCACTCGTTTGTCTTTTGAAAAAAAATACACCTTATATAGAGGAACAGAGGGAGTACTTCATAAGCTTTGCTATGACAATATTGTTTAATTTTCTTACATATGACAAGTGCATGGGCTTATCATGTTATTCACAGATATTTGAAAATAAGTGACAATGTTTTGGTGAAATGTTGATTAACATCCGTTTCGTCAAATTTCTAGTATTCAATGTTACTTTCATAATGTGAACCTCATGATCTCTAATAATCATTATGAAGCACTTACCAATTGTAAATGGTTGGCATGAATACTAAATTATGAAAGTGATGTTGAGAAGAGGAACCGGCTAAGAAGGGTTCGAGAAAATTCGGCATGACCTTTGCTTCACCCGTACCACCACATCTACAAACTCTCTGTCGTCATTGCTATTGTCACCTACTTTTCCACTCGCGATGCGTTATCTCGAGCGACCCCTGTGGAAGTGTCAAAGATCACCACGCGCTATTGCGAAATGGGCTGGCTCGTAACATAACCATCGCCTAGAAAACTAATGATGTTGGACCACAAACCCTCCATAGCACCAACACATCATAGAGATTTATCTAATGACTATGGATTCATCGTATGCTCACACTAGTCACAAAATAAAATGATCTTGTCTTGTGATTACTCTGGCCAATTGTCATGGTTGTGTTTCACAGCCACTTCCTTTTAAGGATCTCGTACATCCACCATAAAAACAAGCTAATTCTCGTGTTCTGAGAGCCACTAGCTTTTAGGGATCTTGTACACCCACCATGTGAACAATCTGATTGTTGTGACGCCATTGCAGGCATGCAAAACCGATCAGGTGTGGTGCTAGATCACGTATTTGTTGTAGGCTAGAGTATCCTCGTCTCCTATCGCAGCTCTAAGCAAGAGTGCCATATCCGTGACAAGAACCTGAAATCCTAAATAATAGTCCAAACGTGGGCATTCATAGATGCTCTAGAGGATTGAGAAGATCTCATATGCAACCAACAAGCTTGCTGTTGTTAGGTGATGACGTGATGTAGAAACACATGACGATATTATCCCAAATCCCGATGCTTCTGAGTCCTATAATGTTTGTGTTTCCATTAACATTACAACATGGGTTCCAATTAGATGGAAGATTTATGCATACATGCTTGTGGTGTATGCGCCTATGAATCTAGTAACAATTAGGTTGTACTTCATGCTTGGCCTCAAGGAAGCATGACAACTTCTTCGTGAATCGTGATCATGTTTGGTCTCTCTTCTGGTGCTTAAATAGGGGAGTGTGAGATATGGGCAACAACCATGGGATGAATGCTTTCATGCACTTCAAGTCCCTCATAAGGAGCACATGGGCATATGCATGTACTATTGTGAGCCTCTTATAAGTGAAGTGGTAAGTGTGTAGATGCTTTGATCTTATCGACAATGCAGTTCCTCTATAGCACCATGTCATGAGAGAAGATTTGCATTCGTTGTCTCAAGGTGCATCATCAACAACCTTTAGAAACATGCATGTACTGGAAAAGTAAATCGATATTTGGTAAAAGCTCCATATCTATTGTGTTTGAGCATGAAAGCGGTAGTGACTGTAATTGGTAGGGATGTGTTGTTCCATCATTTATTTCCATAAGGACCGTCGCCTTGTAGTTGACCGATTGCGTGCTCGTGTGTGATCACCACTTCTTCATCACAACCCACCTTCTGCGCATGAGGACAGAAGGTATTTTCAGGCAAAGCTTGGGCATGGTCAAACCTATAGAGGCATTTCATTTCCCTGTGTGCTATGTGCTCAATCTAGGTCAACAATTAATGCTATGGTGAGTTTGTTGTGATGTGTACATATTGTATCGGTTGAACGCAAAGCCAAGTTAAATGTGTGGATTTAATCATTAGAGCAGGCTAAGGTAAGCCTCCATGCTGAGTTAAAGGTACTGGAAGATAACTCATGAATTTTTTATGTCATTGTAGAGCATCATGGTGCTCTGATGCGTCCATAAGCAGTCAATGTTGCCGTCATTCAAATACATTGTCATTTCATGGAACTTGTGTTCACTTTAGCCCGAGTATAATGCAAAATAGATGACACCCTGCGTGTTGCTGTGGGTATCTTGTCAAAATAAATGCATAAGTGAGGGCTACAAAAACAATTAAAAATAATGCAAAAGTGATTGCATGGGTGTTCTTAGTTCAAAATTTTAAAAACATATGAAGCAAGTCACAAAATATTGTGCAATGAAATAAAGAGAATTCTTTTCAACAAACAAAAAACTGAGTAGAAACTACCAACTAGAGGGATGAGTGGATGCTAAAAATAGCGCAACCTCGCGGGAGGTGAAAGGCGAGGGTCATAGCATGTGCGACATGATGTGTCCATGGCACCAACTTCCCTCCTCACGCGAGATCATTCTTCCCATGTTGGGCTCATGTTGTTTCCAATCTGAACGAGGTTTCCACCTCCCCTCAAGCGGCTTAGGGTGGTGGTTTATAAATTGTGGGGAGGGGGATGGGACGAGGCAATAATTTCCTCCCACGCAATTTCTTGTGGCAGAGGATGACAATAGGTGGGTTTGTCCTTGTATTTACTCGTAGTAGGCACACGCAACATCCATGCTCGAGTGACAGTGCTCGTGTGGGACAGGTAACTCTCGTCGGGCGGTGGATGTATGCCATGATTGCTGGCGCGGATGATCGAATGAGTTTATTAGCAGCGACAGGGATGAGTGGATGGTGGCAATTGCATGACCTCTGAGGGAGTGAAAGGCGAGGGTCATGGAGTGTGCGACTTGATGTGCAAAGTGTCTGAGGGGGATTAAAAGTCACAAAGGTATAAATCACGGTCGACGTGGAGGTGGGGCGTGGTTGATGCGGAAATCAGATTGACTACATAGGATGGACACTTTAGACATAACTTTTGTTTGAGTAGCGTTGTAGATACATACATGTCTGGAGATTCAAACTTAAAATTGTGAGCAATTGTAAGAGACAAAGTTGAAGATGAATTGAGTAAAATGTTTGCTTTAAAGAAGAGCATAGTTACTGAATGTGGTAAGTATACGGGACCACGAGGAACATCTTCTTGCAAAAAAGTAAGAAGGTGTTTGATAACATAGTAGGTCGAGTAAAGTGTAGAGGAAGCAATGAAGCACCATTAGTGTAGTTGTGGACATCCCGCTAATGTGCGAGTATGATACAATATTCATATGTGCACTGATGGTGATACAAATTTGCCCCTCCCATCATTACGGATGCCTCATACTAACATGATCATCTATAATCTATCCCTCCGGTAATTAACATAACCATCATCATGACACTTGGATTTCACATTCACTGACTTTTGAAGATCAGAAACATCTACCATGCAAACGAGCTTATTGAAGGGACAACATAATAGATGTGGGATATTGTTTTAGTGTGGTGATACATGGAGGATTTGTCCAAGACAAATGCATCCTTATCTCTTCTGGCAACTCCAGTCAAGTGTTCCATGGCCATGATGGAAATCTCAAATCTTGAGAAACAGATCTTCTATATTACATGGTCATGGAAACCCTCAACTATAGAGGAGAATTTGTATCCAAAGAACCATCACGTTGTTGTTCCATGATGTAGAAACATAACAACATTGTCATAGATATCGATGTTCCAAGTCCTATGACGTGTGTGCTTCAACAACGCTGGAGCAACAATTCCAATTAAATTCGCTTATATATGTATGTGGTGTATATATGCTACTGCAAACCTAGCAACAGTTGGTCTCTACTACTTCCTCAACCATGAGGATGCATGGCTGCTTCTTTTCGAACTATGATCATATTCATTCTCTCTTCTCATACTTAAATAGGAACATTATGATATATGGTGCAATGACCATGAGATAGATACTTACATGCATGCACTTCAATACCGCCGTAACGAGCACATGTGCATATATGTCTATGTTGTTCTGAGCACCCCCTGAATGAAAGAGTACATGTGTAGGTGCTTTGATCTCACCGAGTCGAGTTTACAATGTAGTTTCCCTAGAGTACCACGTCATGAGAAAGAATTGCATTCACTATCTTTACAGAGGGAGTACTTTCCAAGCATGTTTGCTTTTGATGCCTTTGTTTCTCTGTTTTTCTACTAGAGAGGTGGCTCGACTTCAACTGGGTCTAAGCATCTACTCTAGTTCTTAACCCTGCCGAGTGATACGTCTCCAAAGTATGTACTTTTCCAAACACTTTTGCCCTTGTTTTGGACTCGAACTTGCATGATTTGAATGGAACTAACCCGGACTGATGCTGTTTTCAGCAGAACTACCATGGTGTTATTTTTGCGCAGAAATAAAAGTTCTCAGAATGACATGAAAATCCACGGAGACACGTTTTGGAAATAAAAAAAAAATACTAGACACATAATCAGCATCAGGGGGCCCACACCCTTTCCACGAGGGTGCACGGCGCCCCCCCTGCGTCGTGGGCCCCCTGGGACTCCACCGACCTCAACTCCAACTCTATATATTCACTTTCGGGGAGAAAAAAATAAGAGAGAAGGATTCATCGCGTTTTACGATACGGAGTTGCCGCCTAACCCTAATCTTCTTTGGGAGGGCTGATCTGGAGTCCGTTCGGGGCTCCGGAGAGGGGAATCCGTCACCATCGTCATCATGAACCATCCTCCATCACCAATTTCATGATGCTCACCGTCGTGCGTGAGTAATCCCATCGTCGGCTTGCTGGACGGTGATGGGTTGGATGAGATTTACCATGTAATCGAGTTAGTTTTGTTAGGGCTTGATCCCTAGTATCCATTATGTTCTAAGATTGATGTTTCTATGACTTTGCTATGCTTAATGCATGTCACTAGGGTCTGAGTGCCATGATTTCAGATCTGAACCTATTGTGCTTTCATGAATATATGTGAGTTCTTGATCCTATCTTTCAAGTCAATAGTCACCTACTATGTGTTATGATCCGGCAACCCCGAAGTGACAATAATCGGGACCACTCCTGGTGATGACCGTAGTTTGAGGAGTTCATGTATTCACTAAGTGTTAATTCTTTGGTCCGGTACTCTATTAAAAGGAGGCCTTAATATCCCTTAGTTTCCAATAGGACCCTGCTGCCACGGAAGGGTGGGACAAAAGATGTCATGCAAGTTCTTTTCCATAAGCACGCATGACTATATTCGGAATACATGCCTACATTACATTGATGAACTGGAGCTAGTTCTCTGTCACCCTATGTTATAACTGTTGCATGAGGAATCGCATCCGACATAATTATCCATCATTGATCCATTGCCTACGAGCTTTTCACATATTGATCTTTTCTTAGTTACTTTACCGTTACCGTTACTTCCATACTACTTTGCTACTAAATACTTTGCTGCAGATATTAAGTCTTTCAGGTGTGGTTCAATTGACAAGTTAACTGCTAATACTTGAGAATATTCTTTGGCTCCCCTTGTGTTGAATCAATAAATTTGGGTTGAATACTCTACCCTCGAAAACTGTTGCAATCCCCTATACTTGTGGGTTATCAAGACCTTTTTCTGGTGCCGTTGCCGGGGAGCATAACTCTATTCTTTGAGTCACTTGGGATTTATATCTGTTCATCACTATGAAGAACTTGAAAGACGAAAGAACTAAGATTTTCCCCTCAACTACAAGGGGAGGTAAGGAACTGCCATCTAGCTCTGCACTTGATTCTCCTTCTGTTTTGAGTAAACTTGCGACACCTACTCCTGCTATTAATTCTAATATGTCGCATGTTATTGATGATGTCACTTCTGCTATGCATGAAGCTTATGATGAAACTACTTCTATGCTTGATAATACTATGCCATTAGGTCAATTTCTTGATGAACAACTTGCTAGGGTTAGAGAGAATGAAATTATTGAAACATATAATATTGATGAAAGAGATGATGAAGATTCTCCCCTAGATATGAATTGCGTGATGTGCCTGAGGGTTATGTTATGGATGAAGAAACTGCTAGAGACCTTTTTGCTTGCAAAGATAGATATGATCTTAAGAAACTGTTAGCTAAGCTGAAAGAAAAGTCTTTGAATGCTAGAATGAAATATGACCCTGCTTTTGCTACTTCACCTATCTGTATTTCATATAAGGATTATGATTTCTCCGTCGATCCTGAATTAATTACTTTGGTTGAATCTGATCCTTTTTATGGCTATGAATCTAAAACTATTGTGGCACATCTTACTAAATTGAACGATATAGTCACCCTATTCACTCATGAGAAAAAATTCGTTACTACTATATCCTTAAGTTATTTCTGTTCTCATTAAAGGGTGATGCTAAAACATGGTTTAATTCTCTTGCTCCTGGTTGTGTGCGCAGTCCCCAGGATATGATTTATTACTTGTCTTCTAAATATTTCCCCGCTCATATGAAACAAGCTGCCTTAAGGGAAATATATATCTTTGTGCAAATTGAAGAAGAGAGTCTCCCACAAGCTTGGGGGAGGCTTCTCCGATTAAATAATGATTTGCCTGATCATCCTCTCAAGAAACAAGAAATACTTGATATCTTTTATAATGGACTAACCGATGCTTCCAGAGACTACCTGGATAGTTGTGCTGGTTGTGTTTTCAGGGAAAGAATTGTTGAAAAAGCTAAATTGCTATTGAATAATATATTGAGTAATGATAATGACTGGACACTTCCTGAACCAACTGCTAAGCCAACTCCGAAGAAAAGGGGTATTCTATTTCTCAGTCCTGAACATATGCAAGAAGGAAATATGTCAGGCCCAAGATGCGATTCTATCCCGATCACGTGACACTTACGTGATTGGGGCACAACCGCATTTCGGGCGCTTAGCAAGATGGATATCATTACATCATACCATTACATACATACATAGGGATACAACAATTCATACAAGTCACATGAATACAACAACATCAATACAAGTATCCGACTACGGATACAAACAAGAAAAACACAAGACATCCATCTGCTATCCCAGGCTGCCGACCCGGAACCTAACCCAAGACTGAAGAAGAAGAACTCCAACAAAAGAACAACGCTCTCACGTCAAGACATCGAAAACCTGCACCTGCAACTGTTGTTGTAGTAACTGTGAGCCACGAGGACTCAGCAATCCCATAACCATGGGTAACAAGACTATCAAAGCTTAATGGGTAGGAAGAGGTAAAGTGGTGAGGTTGCAGCAGCGGCTAAGCGATATATATGGTGGCTAACTTACGAGTATATGAATAAGATGAGCATCTACGCAAATGGTCGCAACTAGTAGTGATCGCTAATGATCCTGAACTACTTACGAGTCAAACATAACCCCACCGTCTTCTCTTCTCAAAGTGAAAAGAGACAGTCACGGTTACTCACACAGTTGTGTGTTTTACTTCAGATCCTCTGTCAAGTTTTCTACAACCGGACATTAACAAATTCCAATCTGCCACATAACCGTGGGCACGGCTTTCGAAAGATCATAACCCTGCAGGGGTGTCCCAACTTAGCCCATCAATAGCTCTCACGATCAGCTGAAGTGATAAATATAATATCATCACCCCTTATCTTATCAGGCTCGGTATCCCGGTGCACAAGACATTTCGACAATGGTAAAACAAGTCCAGCAAGACCTCCCGGCGTGCCGACACCCTGATAGTAGCCGCGCGTATCTCGTCTCAGGCCACGTCCGGATGAGCGAAGCGTACAGGAGCCAGATACCCCAAGTTGCCAAGGGGCGGTCCCGCACAATGCTCTATTTGGGACCAACACCATCAGCACTGGCCCCCCTGCTATGTAGAAGAATCCACGGGTAGCGCTAACTCCCTATGCAATTTAATTATTTAATTAAGTTGTTATTATGAGCAAATTAAAACCAATGTTGGGCCTTGCTGGAGGAGTTTTATTCAAAGACGAACTGTCAAGGGGTCCCCATATACCCAACCGTGTAAGGAACGCAAAATCAAGGAACATAATGCCGATTTATTGGCGCCTAAGGTGGCATGAGTGGAACAAAACACCGAGCAAAAGGCCAAGCCTTCCACCCATGCCCATTATATAGGTGTGTTAATATATATATATATATATATATACATATATATATATATATATATATATATATATATATATATATATATATATATATATAACATATTGTGATATTCCAACAACAAGTTCCCTCCTGGAACGATCTTCATCTTCACCTGCAACTAACAACACTATAAGAGGGGCTGAGCAAGGGGGTAACATAGCCAAACAATGGTTTTGCTAGGAAGGTTTCAAAGGTTAGAGGTTTCATGGCAACAAGGAGAGGGGCTGACAATAATGATGGGTAGCGCGACATATAACGATAGCATCGAGACACTAAGCATGGCAATGATAGTAAAGGTATCCAAGGGTATGGTCATCTTGCCTGAGATCCCGCAAGGAAGAAGAACGGATCCATGAAGAAGACGAAGAAGAAGCCTTGATGAAGAACCACGGGTAGACGAACGAATCCTCACGATCGCAACGGAACAAGCACTAATGAGAAGAAGCAAGCAATACGGTAAACACACAACACAAGAACATGACAATATGCTCAACCAAGTATGATGCAAGACAGTTCTATATAGGATGCACTAAAAGTATATACAGGAAGCAAAATATGGCAATGGCACTCATCATGATCATGGCAACAACATAGGGAAAATAAATATGAAAAAACAATTATCACAATGACACACACAATAATACTCATGCCATAAAATAGAATGAACAAAGCAAACAATGATGATGAAGCCACTAATATCAAAGCCCACACGGAAACACACATGACAAGGCAAAATGATGATGACCCTCAACCGTAAGGGATCTATTGCAGCGTTTTCGATAAGCAAGAGTGTCGAACCCAACGAGGAGGAGAAGGTATTGATAAGCGATTCTGAGCAAGAAATCACTGCAAGCACTGAAAGATAACTTTTTAGGGGTTTCTCGATATAAGTAACAGGAAAGTAAAAGCAAGCAATGTAAAAGGCACTGAGAGTAGCAAGTGGCCCAATCCTTTCTTAGCAAAGGAGAGGCCTAGCAGCTGAACTTATAAAGACTAAAGCGTTCCTGAGGACACACGGGAGAGGTAGTCATGTGCTTTCACCATATTCCGCATCGATACTAATTTATGTGTTGATAAGTGTTGAGTGGGTGGATCTATGCTAGTACACTCTCTAGACTAAGATGAGTGCACTCTTATGATTAAACACCTTGCAAGCATCCGCAAATACAAGATAGAATTTAAGGCAAAAGCCTAACCATAGCAATACGATCGAGGATCCATTATTCACTTATGCAAAATCGTGCGAACTGGGGTTCAGGTTTCTGTCACTCCGGCAACCCACCATAAGCATTCTTTATACACAATGTATTCTCCTAGGTCCTTAATAAGGCGAAGTGTTGGGTGTTCGACTCACACAACACCACTAGTAGAATGACAACGCAACTTAAGTATCAAACAACACATATTACTTCAACAGCATATGACTACTAACAACAAGACTTTCCCCATGTCCTCAAGAACTAAGGTAACTACTCACGAGACATAAAGGAGATCATGATCAGTGGGGATAAATAGGTGATAAACAATCTGGACATAATAATATTTCTCCAACAAAACTCAATAGCATTCACCACAAAGTAGTAATCAACACCGATGGAGTAGAGAGGATAGGTAGTACGAGTTACAACACAAGTTGCGATTGTAAGATGAGATTTGGATGAAGATGGAGATGGTGCTGGTGTTGGGGATGATGTTGATGATGATCTCGATGATGCCCGTGACGATGGTGATGACGATGGCGACGATCTCCCCTTCCGGGAGGTGATCTCCCCGGCGGAATCTGCCCACCGGAGATGGCTTTTTCTTCTCTGTAGGTTTCCGCCACGGAGCGGCGGCGGAACTCCGTAAAAATTCCCGTCCTTAGGGTTTTTGGATAACGGAGAGCATATATGCAAAAGGGGGCGGCCAGAGGTGGGCCAGGGGCTCCAGGCGCCCCCCCGGCGTGGCCAGGGGGGGCGCCCCCAGGGTGCCTGGGCACCCTGTGGCCCCCTCTGGTTGCCCTTTCGCGTGCCTTCGTGATCCGTCTGAAAAATATCTCCCGTCAATTTTCAGGTAATTTGGAGGTATTCTTCTTCAGCAACTCAGCGTCCACTTTTTACTGCTGAATCCTGCGTCTGCTGCTTCGGCATCGGAAAGTTTGCAAACTGTGTAAAATAGACCAAAACAACATAAGAACATCACCGTAACGTGAAATATATCAATGAATAAGGATAAATTATGATACAAAATAGTGATGCATTTTGGACGTATCAGCTGACACCTGGCGCAACGGTCTCGGGGTGTCACAACACCCCCCCTACTAACAAGAGATCTCGTCCCGAGATCTTAGGAACGAGACGGAAAAGAAAAGGAAGAACAAAGTTCTTCGAGGACAAAAGAGTGAAACCAAGGAATATTGAGAGGTTGAGCCTCTTCGAAAGAAAGAATACAACGGAGATGATTGAGATTGAGATGCTCCGGTAAAATAAGCAACAAGGCATAAGACGAAAACCAAGAGGATAAGGATATGAGGCACGAGTTGAAGCAGCAAGAATGAATTCGAAACCACTCCGGTTAATAAGAGAAAGAAAGGAATCTCCACGAAGGAATTCGGGCAGCACTCCGGCTAAAACTGAAAGAAATAGCACACCGGTTGAACATGAATGGAATGGAACAAGAGCTTGAGAAGATGAAATGATACTCGACGAGAGCAACGACACAATGCCTCTGGAAGAATTGGAATAATGGAAAGAAAAGAACGGAGAAGAAGATAAGAACTTCAAGCGCGAATGAATTCGAAAGAGCATCCTTAGGATAAAGGTTTGGACGGAATTGTTGAGAAAATCAACAACAAAAGAATAAGCTTGTTGTGGACTTATTTAAACATCTCAAGACTTGAGGTGAATTATGCCGCAACGAAAAGATTGAATAGATGCGATGAAGGAAGAAATGCAAAACTCCACTTCAAAGAATACGGAGAATTAATTGCACTCCACTTGCCAAAGAATAAGAATGCTTGAGCTACTCTAGAAGAATTAGAAGAATATTTGAAGAATGAATTTGGATCGTGATGAACCACCATGAAGAACTCCGGTAACGAAAGGATGATGAAATAGAATGACGGACGAAAGAATAAGATTAGAGCCTTGCGATGATTTAGATGGGTTACCGACGAGATAGCTGAGAAACTATGTACTCTGGAAAGAAAAGATTAAAGCACTCGAGGGAATTAAAATGACGAGAGCAACGAGATCGTGAACTGATTAAAGAATACTTGAACGAAGCACCAGAAGAATATGAGACGAACGAAGAGGCATCGATGAAGAATATTTGGAGGACGAAGCTGAAAACTGAGAATGAAGAGATCTTCTGAAATGATGGCCTTCGGAGGAACACAAGAAAAGAATTCATGAAAATACTCCGGAAGGATTAAAAGAAGAAGGTTGAACCAATGATGAAAAGAATTTAGAAACGATCTTCGGAAGCACATGACTGATGGAATCCATACTTACGTCACACTTGAAAAGAATTTAGGAATACTTTGGGAAATAAAAGAGTCAGGTAAGATCCTGGGAAAAGACCTGTGGGTTATGAGCCCACCAAAGAGAAAATTCCGTTGAAAGGATTGCAAAGGAGATAATGCACCGGAATGATTAAATGACTCAAAGGAGGTGACAACCTCGAATTAATTGGAACACGGGAAGATCTCCTGAGATAACTTCGGAACTCCGGAATAATTAAATGGCGAGAGGCGAACGAGCAAAAGGAAAACACTTGAGCCGATGAAAGAATAAGAACAACACCGAATACTTGAATTGAATCCACCGGAAGGAAGAAAAGGTGAAGAATATCAAATGAGAGAAGAACTCATCGGAGAAGAAAAGAGAAGAATGATGACGAGCTAGAAGAGAATTCACCGGTTGAAATAGCTGAGGCAGGAATTCAAACTTCACACGAGTAGGATGGATACTCGAATAAGGACTTCGGCTCCGAGAAGCAAAAGGGTGGGCGGGTGGGAAAAAGTAAGACCACAACGGACGGGAAAACAACATCGGTTGAAAAGAACTGAGGATGCACTTGCAAAGAAGAAGAGGGTCGAAAACACTTGACGAGATATGCACCAGATGAAAGAACTGACAACGCAACGAACGAAAACTAACCACGGGATCCTAAAAATAAATTTGAAGGGGAAGAGGGGTAATTCAAAACACCTACGTCAAGATTCCTCACCAGAGCGACGAAGGGGCAGGGGAGTAAAAAGAATTCCTACTCTCCGATATAACTAGACTCCGAAAAAGTTTTATTCTAGACTCAACAACGACCAAACTACGATCAATCAAGGGGGCTCCCATGGTCGGTCGAGGCTCTGATACCAACTTGTCAGGCCCAAGATGCGATTCTATCCCGATCACGTGACACTTACGTGATTGGGGCACAACCGCATTTCGGGCGCTTAGCAAGATGGATATCATTACATCATACCATTACATACATACATAGGGGATACAACAATTCATACAAGTCACATGAATACAACAACATCAATACAAGTATCCGACTACGGATACAAACAAGAAAAACACAAGACATCCATCTGCTATCCCAGGCTGCCGACCCGGAACCTAACCCAAGACTGAAGAAGAAGAACTCCAACAAAAGAACAGCGCTCTCACGTCAAGACATCGGAAACCTGCACCTGCAACTGTTGTTGTAGTAACTTTGAGCCACGAGGACTCAGCAATCCCATAACCATGGGTAACAAGACTATCAAAGCTTAATGGGTAGGAAGAGGTAAAGTGGTGAGGTTGCAGCAGCGACTAAGCGATATATATGGTGGCTAACTTACGAGAACAAGAATAAGATGAGCATCTATGCAAACGGTGGCAACTAGTAGTGATCGCTAAAGATCCTGAACTACTCACGAGTCAAACATAACCCCACCGTCTTCTCTTCTCAAAGTGAAAAGAGACAGTCACGGTTACTCACACAGTTGTGTGTTTTACTTCGGATCCTCTGTCAAGTTTTCTACAACCGGACATTAACAAATTCCAATCTGCCACATAACCGCGGGCACGACTTTCGAAAGATCATAACCCTGCAGGGGTGTCCCAACTTAGCCCATCACAAGCTCTCACGATCAGCTGAAGTGATAAATATAATATCATCACCCCTTATCTTAGGGAAATCAGGTCAGGCTCGGTATCCCGATGCACAAGACATTTCGACAATGGTAAAACAAGTCCAGCAAGACCTCCCGGCGTGCCGACACCCTGATAGTAGCCGCGCGTATCTCGTCTCAGGCCACGTCCGGATGAGCGAAGCGTACAGGAGCCAGATACCCCAAGTTGCCAAGGGGCGGTCCCGCACAGTGCTCTATTTGGTACCAACACCATCAACACTAGCCCCCCTGCTATGTAGAAGAATCCACGGGTAGCGCTAACTCCCTATGCAATTTAATTAATTAATTAAGTAGTTGTTATGAGCAAATTAAAACCAATGTTGGGCCTTGCTGGAGGAGTTTTATTCAAAGACGAACTGTCAAGGGGTCCCCATATACCCAACCGTGTAAGGAACGCAAAATCAAGGAACATAATGCCGGTTTATCGGCGCCTAAGGTGGCATGAGTGGAACAAAACACCGAGCAAAAGGCCAAGCCTTCCACCCATGCCCAGTATATAGGTGTGTTAATATATATATATATATATATATATATATATATATATATATATATATATATATATATATATAACATATTGCGATATTCCAACAACAAGTTCCCTCCTGGAACGATCTTCATCTTCACCTGCAACTAACAACGCTATAAGAGGGGCTGAGCAAGCGGGTAACATAGCCAAACAATGGTTTTGCTAGGAAGGTTTCAAAGGTTAGAGGTTTCATGGCAACAAGGAGAGGGGCTGACAATAATGATGGGTAGCGCGACATATAACGATAGCATCGAGACACTAAGCATGGCAATGATAGTAAAGGTATCCAAGGGTATGGTCATCTTGCCTGAGATCCCGCAAGGAAGAAGAACGGATCCATGAAGAAGACGAAGAAGAAGAATTGAAGAAGAACCACGGGTAGACGAACGAATCCTCACGATCGCAAAGGAACAAGCACTAACGAGAAGAAGCAAGCAATACGGTAAACACACAACATAAGAACATGACAATATGCTCAACCAAGTATGATGCAAGACAGTTCTATATAGGATGCACTACAAGTATATACAGGAAGCAAAATATGGCAATGGCACTCATCATGATCATGGCAACAACATAGGGAAAATAAATATGAAAAAACAATTATCACAATGCCACACACAATAATACTCATGCCATAAAATAGAATGAACAAAGCAAACAATGATGATGAAGCCACTAATATCAAAGCCCACACGGAAACACACATGACAAGGCAAAATGCAACACGCAAGCAGATGACATGGCAACGACGACGAATAACTGGCTGACACCTGGCGCAATGGTCTCGGGGTGTCACAACACTCCCCTACTAACAAGAGATCTCGTCCCGTGATCTTAGGAACGAGACGGAAAAGAAAAGGAAGAACAAAGTTCTTCGAGGACAAAAGAGTGAAACCAAGGAATATTGAGAGGTTGAGCCACTTCGAAAGAAAGAATACAACGGAGATGATTGAGATTGAGATGCTCCGGTAAAATAAGCAACAAGGCATAAGACGAAAACCAAGAGGATAAGGATATGAGGCACGAGTTGAAGCAGCAAGAATGAATTCGAAACCACTCCGGTTAATAAGAGAAATAAAGGAATCTCCATGAAGGAATTCGGGCAGCACTCCGGCTAAAACTGAAAGAAATAGCACACCGGTTGAACATGAATGGAATGGAACAAGAGCTTGAGAAGATGAAATGATACTCGACGAGAGCAACGACACAATGCCTCTGGAAGAACTGGAATAATGGAAAGAAAAGAACGGAGAAGAAGATAACAACTTCAAGCGCGAATGAATTCGAAAGAGCATCCTTAGGATAAAGGTTTGGACGGAATTGTTGAGAAAATCAACAACAAAAGAATAAGCTTGTTGTGGACTTATTTAAACATCTCAAGACTTGAGGTGAATTATGCCGCAACGAAAAGATTGAATAGATGCGATGAAGGAAGAAATGCAAAACTCCACTTCAAAGAATACGGAGAATTAATTGCACTCCACATGCCAAAGAATAAGAATGCTTGAGCTACTCTAGAAGAATTAGAAGAATATTTGAAGAATGAATTTGGATCGTGATGAACCACCATGAAGAACTCCGGTAACAAAAGGATGATGAAATGGAATGACGGACGAAAGAATAAGATTAGAGCCTTGCGATGATTTAGATGGGTTACCGATGAGATAGCTGAGAAACTATGTACTCTGGAAAGAAAAGATTAAAGCACTCGAGGGAATTAAAATGACGAGAGCAACGAGATCGTGAACTGATTAAAGAATACTTGAACGAAGCACCAGAAGAATATGAGACGAACGAAGAGGCATCGATGAAGAATATTTGGAGGACGAAGCTGAAAACTGAGAACAAAGAGATCTTCTGAAATGATGGCCTTCGGAGGAACACAAGAAAAGAATTCATGAAAATACTCCGGAAGGATTAAAAGAAGAAGGTTGAACCAATGATGATAAGAATTTAGAAACGATCTTCGGAAGCACATGACTGATGGAATCCATACTTACGTCACACTTGAAAATAATTTAGGAATACTCCGGGAAATAAAAGAGTCAGGTAAGATCCTGGGAAAAGACCTGTGGGTTATGAGCCCACCGAAGAGAAAATTCCGTTGAAAGGATTGCAAAGGAGATAATGCACCGGAACGATTAAATGACTCAAAGGAGGTGACAACCTCGAATTAATTGGAACAGGGGCAGATCTCCTGAGATAACTTCGGAACTCCGGAATAATTAAATGGCGAGAGGCGAACGAGCAAAAGGAAAACACTTGAGCCGATGAAAGAATAAGAACAACACCGAATACTTGAATTGAATCCACCGGAAGGAAGAAAAGGTGAAGAATATCAAATGAGAGAAGAACTCATCGGAGAAGAAAAGAGAAGAATGATGACGAGCTAGAAGAGAATTCACCGGTTGAAATAGCTGAGGCAGGAATTCAAACTTCACACGAGTAGGATGGATACTCGAATAAGGACTTCGGCTCCGAGAAGCAAAAGGGTGGGCGGGTGGGAAAAAGGAAGACCACAACGGACGGGAAAACAACATCGGTTGAAAAGAACTGAGGATGCACTTGCAAAGAAGAAGAGGGTCAAAAACACTTGACAAGATATGCACCAGATGAAAGAACTGACAACGCAACGAACGAAAACTAACCACGAGATCCTAAAAATAAATTTGAAGGGGAAGAGGGGTAATTCAAAACACCTACGTCAAGATTCCTCACCAGAGCGACGAAGGGGCAGGGGAGTAAAAAGAATTCCTACTCTCCGATATAACTAGACTCCGAAAAAGTTTTATTCTAGACTCAACAACGTCCAAACTACGATCAATCAAGGGGGCTCCCATGGTCGGTCGAGGCTCTGATACCAACTTGTCAGGCCCAAGATGCGATTCTATCCCGATCACGTGACACTTACGTGATTGGGGCACAACCGCATTTCGGGCGCTTAGCAAGATGGATATCATTACATCATACCATTACATACATACATAGGGGATACAACAATTCATACAAGTCACATGAATACAACAACATCAATACAAGTATCCGACTACGGATACAAACAAGAAAAACACAAGGCATCCATCTGCTATCCCTGGCTGCCGACGCGAAACCTAACCCAAGACTGAAGAAGAAGAACTCCAACAAAAGAACAGCGCTCTCACGTCAAGACATCGGAAAGCTGCACCTGCAACTGTTGTTGTAGTAACTGTGAGCCACGAGGACTCAGCAATCCCATAACCTTGGGTAACAAGACTATGAAAGCTTAATGGGTAGGAAGAGGTAAAGTGGTGAGGTTGCAGCAGCGACTAAGCGATATATATGGTGGCTAACTTACGAGTACAAGAATAAGATGAGCATCTACGCAAACGGTCGCAACTAGTAGTGATCGCTAAAGATCCTGAACTACTCATGGGTCAAACATAACCCCACCGTCTTCTCCTCTCAAAGTGAAAAGAGACAGTCACGGTTACTCACACAGTTGTGTGTTTTACTTCGGATCCTCTGTCAAGTTTTCTACAACCGGACATTAACAAATTCCAATCTGCCACATAACCGCGGGCATGACTTTCGAAAGATCATAACCCTGCAGGGGTGTCCCAACTTAGCCCATCACAAGCTCTCACGATCAGCTGAAGTGATAAATATAATATCATCACCCCTTATCTTAGGGAAATCCGATCATGCTCGGTATCCCGGTGCACAAGACATTTCGACAATGGTAAAACAAGTCCAGCAAGACCTCCCGGCATGCCGACACCCTGATAGTAGCCGCGCGTATCTCGTCTCAGGCCACGTCCGGATGAGCGAAGCGTACAGGAGCCAGATACCCCAAGTTGCCAAGGGGCGGTCCCGCACAGTGCTCTATTTGGGACCAACACCATCAGCACTGGCCCCCCCTGCTATGTAGAAGAATCCACGGTGTCGGTGTACTAAGGCAGGGGTACCTCAGTACCCCAACTTGTGCACGGACAGTAGCAGCTTCCCGCGGCGGGGCCTACCACATGCTCGCCGGAGACCTTCCTGCTCCTTTTAAAACCATTCAAAAACAAAGTATACAAGACAGAAGATCGAGACCCCGGCAAGTGAAGCTTGCCGGGAAGGCCATCCCAGACTCAAGACAACACCACCAACACAAGGCCCTGGCAAGAGGAGCTTGCCAGGAAGGTTAGAAGACAAGCCTCGGCGCACTCTGCGCCCCGGCAAGGCCCGGGGAGCGACATGCTTCCCGGCCCGACAAGCTCAAGTCCCCGGCAAGGCGCTTGCCGGGGGAAGTCTGCACTGTGTACCCGCGCTCCAGCACATCGACCCACGCGTCGCCCTGGGGCCGTTCCAGGGACGCGTGGCGGATGGCTGTGCAGCCTGGGGGACACGGTGGCACTCCACGGTGGAAAAGCCATCGCCGTGGCAAACGGAGACGCAAGGGCGGGCGCTTTTGGGGTCGACGGCGACGGGCATTAAATGCTCTTGTCCCCCACTGTCAAGTAGGTAGCGACCACTGTTCATACACTGTAGCTCCACTATTCCCGCACTGTTACAACTACCTCTTCTTTTACGTTTTTACCCCTTTCTCTTACGTTGACACCTGTCGGTGACCCCTTGCACTATAAAAGGAGGCCCATGCACAACGTAGAAAGGGTTCGAAACCTAGATCGCTCATTCGCTCGGTGTAGCTAGTTCTTCAAGCTCCCGAGCTCTCCAACTCAATACAAACTAAGCAGGAGTAGGGTTTTACGCATCCATTGCGGCCCGAACCTGGGTAAACTGCCCGCGTGTTCATCTTGATCCGCTCTTTGTGCTTCCTCCGCCCTCTTACCGCACGAACAAGGGGCTCCGGTCCCATAGGTGCTCGTGGTGGACAGTTTCCCCCGACACACGGGTAGCGCTAACTCCCTATGCAATTTAATTAATTAATTAAGTAGTTGTTATGAGCAAATTAAAACCAATGTTGGGCCTTGCTGGAGGAGTTTTATTCAAAGACGAACTGTCAAGGGGTCCCCATATACCCAACCGTGTAAGGAACGCAAAATCAAGGAACATAATGCCGGTTTATCGGCGCCTAAGGTGGCATGAGTGGAACAAAACACCGAGCAAAAGGCCAAGCCTTCCACCCATGCCCAGTATATAGGTGTGTTAATATATATATATATAACATATTGTGATATTCCAACAACAAGTTCCCTCCTGGAACGATCTTCATCTTCACCTGCAACTAACAACGCTATAAGAGGGGCTGAGCAAGTGGGTAACATAGCCAAACAATGGTTTTGCTAGGAAGGTTTCAAAGGTTAGAGGTTTCATGGCAACAAGGAGAGGGGCTGACAATAATGATGGGTAGCGCGACATATAACGATAGCATCGAGACACTAAGCATGGCAATGATAGTAAAGGTATCCAAGGGTATGGTCATCTTGCCTGAGATCCCGCAAGGAAGAAGAACGGATCCATGAAGAAGACGAAGAAGAAGCCTTGAAGAAGAACCACGGGTAGACGAACGAATCCTCACGATCGCAACGGATGAAGCACTAACGAGAAGAAGCAAGCAATACGGTAAACACACAACACAAGAACATGACAATATGCTCAACCAAGTATGATGCAAGACAGTTCTCTATAGGATGCACTACAAGTATATACAGGAAGAAAAATATGGCAATGGCACTCATCATGATCATGGCAACAACATAGGGAAAATAAATATGAAAAAAACAATTATCACAATGCCACACACAATAATACTCATGCCATAAAATAGAATGAACAAAGCAAACAATGATGATGAAGCCACTAATATCAAAGCCCACACGGAAACACACATGACAAGGCAAAATGCAACACGCAAGCAGATGACATGGCAACGACGACGAATAACTGGCTGACACCTGGCGCACCGGTCTCGGGGTGTCACAAAATAAATCTATGATAGAAAAAGGTATTAAAGCTGAAGATGTTAAGAATTTACCACCTATTGAATAAATACATGGTCTTAATAACCCGACACAAGTAGTAGAGGTAAATTCTCTCTATAGATTTGATGAAGGTGATATCCCTCATAATAAGTCTGCTAGCCAATGCTTGAATGAGTTTGATAATTTTATTGTTAAACAAGAAAACTTCAATGCTCATGTTGGTAGACAATTGAAACGTAATGCTTACATGATTGAACACTTTGAGTGATTATATGTCTAGAGTTAAAGGTGACCTTAAACTTATTAGTAAACATGCTTCCATGGTTACCACTCAGGTAGAACAAGTGCTTAAAGCACAAAATTATTTGCTCAATGAATTAAATAATAAGAAAAATGATAATGTTGTTAGAGTTATGACTAGAGGGGTAGAATGACCCAAGAACCTTTGTATCCCGAGGGCCACCCTAAGAGAGTTGAGCAAGATTCTCAGAGAACTAATGTTGATGCACCTAGTCCTTCTAAGAAGAAGAAAAAGAAAAATGATAGGACTTTGCATGCTTCTAGTGAACCTGTTGTTGACACACCTGAGAATCCCAATGATATTTCTATTTCTGATGCTGAAACACAATCTGGTAATGAACATGAACCTAGTGAGAATGTTAATGATGATGTTCATGTTGATGCCCAACCTAGCAATAACAATGATGTAGAGATTGAACCTGCGGTTGATCTTGATAACCCACCATCAAAGGATCGACGTTATGATAAGAGAGACTTTGTTGCTAGGAAGCATGGTAAAGAAAGAGAACAATGGGTTCAGAAACCCGTGCCTTTTCCTCCTAAACCATCCAAGAAAAAGGATGATGAGGATTTTGAGCGCTTTGCTGAAATGATTAAACCTATCTTTTTGCGTATGCGTTTGACTGATATGCTTAAAATGAATCCTTATGCTAAGTATATGAAAGATATTATTACAAATAAAAGAAAGATACCGGAAGTTGAAATTTCGACCATGCTTGCCAATTATACTTTTAAAGGTGGAATACCAAAGAAACTAGGCGATCTAGGAGTACCAACTATACCATGCTCCATTAAAGAAACTATGTTAAAACTGCTTTATGTGATCTTGGAGCCGGTGTTAGTGTTATGCCTCTCTCTTTATATCGTAGACTGGATTTGAATAAGTTGACACCCACTGAAATATCTTTTTTTGCAAATGGCCGATAAATCAACTGATATACCTGTCGATATTTGTGAGGATGTGCCTGTTGTGGTTGCAAACATTACTATTTTAACGGACTTTGTTATTCTTGATATTCCCGAGGACGATAGTATGTCGATTATCCTTGGTAGACCCTTTTTGAATACTGCTGGGGCTATTATTGATTGCAACAAAGGCAATGTCACTTTTCATGTTAATGGTAATGAGCATACGCTACACTTTCCGAGGAAACAACCTCAAGTCCAAAGTATCAATTCTATTGGAGAAATTGCAAAGATCACTATTGGAGATTTTGAATTCCCTCTCCCTACTGTCAAGAAGTAATATGATATTCTTATTGTTGGGGACATACATATCCCCGTTGAGGTAACCTAGTGTTATTCGAAAATTCTCCGGTTTCATGTTATTTGGAAAGAGTTTGTTAACAAGACTTGATCAACCTTGTTAGTGGATTCCTTTTGATGAGCATGATATGGATGAAGTTAGAAAGCACAACTCTCTGTACCCTCTTTCTAGTTTCTGTTATTTAGATAAAATAAAGCAAAAATAATATTTTCTATCCGTTTTCTGAATTATCCTTGCAATAAAAATACCCCGAAAATAAAAGTTATCCAAATGTCCTGAAAATGAAATATGTTTTTTTGTAGAATATTTAAGAATTTCTGGCACTGAGAACACACCAGGGGGACCCACCATTTGGCCACGAGGGTGTAGGGCGCGCCCACCCCCCTGGGGCATGCCCCCTGCCTTGTGGGCCCCACGTGGACCCCCTCCACTTATTCCAGCACCCACTCACTTCGTCTTCCTCCAGAAAAAATCCTCCCATAGCTCAAACCCGTGTTCTAGCTCATCTTGCTGCCATTTTCGATCTCTTTGCTCAAATCTCCATTCACAAAACTGTTTTGGGGTATTGCTCTTCGGTATGTGACTCCTCCAATGGTCCAATTAGTTTTTGTTCTAGTGCTTTATTTATTGCAAATTTATGCTACTAAGGTGACCCTGTTCTTGAGCTTGCATGTCAAATTTATATGGCCCAAAGTAGTTTCAATGCATGATATATCCTCTAGGCACTTATGGGAGTAGTTGCTATCAATCTTGTCGAGTTTGGTTCACTTTTATTTTGAGTCACTAAAATTTTAGAAATTTTTCAGAGAAGAAAATGCATAGGAAAATATACCAAGGTGGTTTTTCAAGGAAGCAAGGACCAAGGCTCACGATACGTGAGCTGGACGACGAACCACCGTGGGAAGCTCTAGTGCGGCCTTGTGAATGGCCGTCGGAGGAGTTTATGATTCAGGCGGGCATCAAGGATGAATTTGACGCATATGTGCCTAATGCTGATCTTGAGGACTTCGTGTTAGATAAGTGTCCACAGTACTACTACTTGATTGATTCCTTTATGAGAAGGTTTAAATTTACATCCTCACGCAATTCTCATACTGTTTTATTTAATCTTTATGATAAATCATATACCATGGACCTAGAAGATTTTAATACTGCTTGTAAACTCCCGTAGTGGGGCAATTTTAGTGAACCTCGCAAATCTGATTATAAAGACTTTCTCGCTAGTATCATTGTGGGGGAATCTAGAGAAATCACACAAGCTACCATAGGGAGCATTCATTTCCCTTCCATACATTATTTTGCTCTCTTTATAGGTAGATGCATTAACAGTAAGGATGAGGCTTGTCACATGTGCGTTCCAGATCTTAGTGTCCTCAAGAGTGCGGTATTAGGCGATAAACAATATAACTTGGGGGGCATTGTTGCACGAAGGTTGCATCTTAACGGTATAAGTGGAGATTTGTTTGGTGGAATTTATGCAACTCGTGTAGCTAATTATCTTGGTGTACTCATACATGGAAATGATATGAAGTTGCCTCCTACTTATCTAGATTATAGTGCTATGGTTCGCCGTCAGTTTCTTGAGAGGAATGAACAGTTCCTCCAGTACTGACTAATCTTTGACAGACAGTGCACTGTCCATGTTGCCCTCCCTCCTCCTACTTTATTTAACTTTCAGGCAAAAATGAGATATGTTATAACCAGGGAGGAGGCGAATGAGTATGAGAAGACGACGGAGGCGGCTCGCCTCCTAGCTGTAGCTCGTCAGGCAATAGCTACTGCATCTCAGTACAACCCCAACTACGACTTTGGATATCCGCTAGGCCAGCAGTGGGCATAGACCAGCTTAGGACCAAAGCCTAAGCTTGGGGGAGTACGTATTTCTCACCGACATTACATTCATGTTCACACACTCATTGCCAGTTTTTGGTGCTCATACTTTTTCATTGTACTATCCATGCTAGTTTACTTTCTTTTCAAAGCCTTTTTCTTGTGTGTTGCTACCTCTTGAGCTTGCGTTGTATTCTCTCGAAGAGGAAAGGGAGATGCAGCACAGTAGCATAAGTATTTCCATCAGTTTTCGAGAACCAAGGTATCAATCCAGTAGGAGACCACGCGCGAGTCCCTCGCACCTGCACAAACAAACAAGAACTTCGCAGCCAACGCGATAAGGGGTTGTCAATCCCTTTACGGTCACTTACGAGAGTGAGATCTGATAGAGATGATAGTTTATATTTTTGGTATTTTTGGTTTAATAAAACAGCAAATAAAAGCGGTAAAAGTAAAGTAGATGTAGATTGATATGTTGAGAATAGACCCGGGGGCCATAGTTTTCTCTAGTGGCTTCTCTCATGATAGCGATATTCTACGGCGGGTAAACAAATTACTGTCGAGAAATTGATAGAAAAGCGAATAATTATGAGACTATCTAGGCATGATCATTGTATATAGGCATCACGTCCGAGACAAGTAGACCTACTCCTGCCAGCATCTACTACTATTACTCCACACATCGACCGCTATCCAGCATGCATCTAGTGTATTGAGTTCATAAGAACAGAGTAACACCTTAAGCAAGATGACATGATGTAGAGGGATAAACTCAAGCAATATGATGTAAACCCCATCTTTTTATCCTCGATGGCAACAATACAATACGTGCCTTGCTGCCCCTACTATCACTGGGAAAGGACACCACACGATTGAACCCAAAGCCAAGCACTTCTCCCATTGCAAGAACTATAGATCTAGTAGGCAAAACCAAACCAATAATTCGAAGAGACTTGCAAGGATATTATGAGCACACATAAAAAGTTTAGAGAAGAACCAAATATCTTTCATAGATAACCTTGATCATAAGACAAACACACCGCAAAAAGAGATTACATCGAATAGATCTCCTCAAAGACCGAGGAAAACTTTGTATTGAGATCCAGAGAGAGAGAAGAAGCCATCTAGATACTAGCTATGGACCCGAAGGTCTGTGGTAAACTACTCACAACTCATGGTGAGGGCAATGATGATGATGATGAAGGCCTCCGTGATGGATCCCCCTCCCGGAACAGGCTCCAAGATGGGATCTCCACGGGAACAGAAGCTACGGCGGTGGAATTAGGGTTTTCTCTCTGCGTATGGAGTTTCTGGGGTACGTGGATATATATAGGAAGAAGGAGGGCACCGGGGGCCACACGAGGAAGCCTCGAGGCAGGGGGCACGCCCTGGGAAGGGGGGCGCCCCCCCACCCTCGAGGGCAGCCCCTCTGTCTCCTGACTTGGTCCTGAAGTTTCTTGTGCATGATTTTCTCCAAAAATATCTCTCGCG
The DNA here is from genome assembly GCA_902687465.1 of Secale cereale. NCBI lineage: Eukaryota > Viridiplantae > Streptophyta > Magnoliopsida > Poales > Poaceae > Secale > Secale cereale. The sequence goes on from LR738713.1 coordinate 778,073,993, forward strand.
AAGGTTTCATTCTGTTTGGACTCCGTTTGATATTCCTTTTCTGCAAAACCCTGAAATAGGCAAAAAACAACAATCTGGACTGGGCCTTTGGGTGAGTAGGTTAGTCCCAAAAATGATATAAAAGTGAATGATAAAGCCCATTAAACATCCAAGACTTCATAAATAATAGCATGGAACAATAACAAATTATAGATACGTTGGAGACGTATCAAGCATCCCCAAGCTTAATTCTTGCTCGTCCTCGAGTAGGTAAATGATAAAGAAAGAATTTTTGATGTGGAATGCTAACCAATATAGTTTTTCAATGCAATTCTCTTAATTGTGGCATGAATGTTCAGATCTGAAAGATTCATTATAAAAGTCTATATTGACATAAGAAATAACAATATTTCAAGCAATACTAACAAATCAATCATGTCTACTCAAAATACTATGGCTAAAGAAAGTTATACCTACAAAATCATATAGTGTTGGCTATGCTCCCTCGTTATCACACAAAAATATTCTTATCATGCACAACCCCGATTTCAGCCAAGCATTTGTTTTCATACTCTATCTTTTCAAACCTTTCAACTTTCACGCAATACATGAGCGTGAGCCATGGATATAGCACTATGGGTGGAATAGAGGTGGTTGTGGAGAAGACAAAAAGAAGGGAGATAGTCTCACATCTACTAGGCGTATCAACGGGCTATGGAGATGCCCATCAATAGATATCACTGTGAGTGAGTAGGGATTGCCATGCAACGGATGCACTTAGAGCTAAATATGAATGAAAGCTCAACAAAAGAAACTAGTGGGTGTGCATCCAACTTGCTTGCTCACGAAGACCTAGGGCATTTGAGGAAGCCCATCGTTGGAATATACAAGCCAAGTTCTACAATGAAAATTCCCACTAGTATATGAAAGTGACTAAACATGAGACTCTCTACAATGAAGAACATGGTGCTACTTTGAAGCACAAGTGTGCAAAAAGATAGTAGCAATTGTCCCTTTTTTCTTTTTTGGGCCTTTTTTTCTTTGGCCTTTTTTTTGCGGAGATGCTTTATAGATTTAGCCTTTCCTCCCATGGGACAATGCTCTAATAATGATGATCATCACACTTTCATTACAACACGAAATTACAACTCGATACTACAACAACAAAGTATGACTCTATATGAATGCCTCCGGCGGTGTACCGATATGTGCAATGAAACAAGAGTGACATGTATAAAAATTATGCATGGTGGCCTTGCCACAAATACGATGTCAACTACATGATCATGCATGTCAATATGACAATATGATGCTAGTCATATGAACGGAACGGTGAAAAGTTGCATGTCAATATATCTCGGAATGGCTATGGAAATGCCATAATAGGTAGGTATGGTGGCTGTTTTGAGGAACAATATGGTGGCCGTTTTCAGGAAGGATATATAGTGGGTTTATGGTACCGGCGAAAGTTGCGCTGTACAAGAGAGGCTAGCAATGGTGGAAGGGTGAGAGTGCGTATAATCCATGGACTCAACATTAGTCATAAGAACTCATATACTTATTGCAAAAATCTACGAGTCATCAAAACAAAGAAATCAACGCATACTCCTAGGGGGGAGGTTGGTAGGAGTTAACCATCGCGCGCCCCCGACCTCCACACAAAGGTTGGCACTCTACAAATACCTCATGCTCTAACTTCATCACATAACGGTTCTGAAGGAAATATGCCCTAGAGGCAATAATAAAGTTATTATTTATTTCCTTATATCATGATAAATGTTTATTATTCATGCTAGAATTGTATTAACCGGAAACTTAATACATGTGTGAATACATAGACAAAACAAAGTGTCCCTAGTATGCCTCTACTAGACTAGCTCATTGATCAAAGATGGTTATGTTTCCTAGCCATAGACATGAGTTGTCATTTGATCAACGGGATCACATCATTAGGAGAATGATCTGATGGACAAGACCCATCCGTTAGCTTAGCACTATGATCGTTTAAGTTTTACTGCTATTGCTTTCTTCATGACTTATACATGTTCCTATGACTATGAGATTATGCAACTCCCGAATACCGGAGGAACACTTTGTGTGCTACCAAACGTCACAACGTAACTGGGTGATTATAAAGGTACTCTACAGGTGTCTCCAAAGGTACTTGTTGGGTTGGCGTATTTCGAGATTAGGATTTGTCACTCCGATTGTCGGAGAGGTATCTCTGGGCCCACTCGGTAATGCACATCACTATAAGCCTTGCAAGCATTGGAGCTAATGAGTTAGTTGCGGGATGATGTATTACGGAACGAGTAAAGAGACTTGTTGGTAACGAGATTGAACTAGGTATTGAGATACCGATGATCGAATCTCGGGCATGTAACATACCGATGACAAAGGGAACAATGTATGTTGTTATGCGGTTTGACCGATAAAGATCTTCGTAGAATATGTGGGAGCCAATATGAGCATCCAGGTTCCGCTATTGGTTATTTACCGGAGACGTGTCTCGGTCATGTCTACATAGTTCTCGAACCCGTAGGGTCCGCACGCTGAAGGTTTCGATGATAGTTTTATTATGAGTTTATGAGTTTTGATATACCGAAGGAGTTCAGAGTCCCGGATGAGATCGGGGACATGACGAGGAGTCTCAAAATGGTCGAGACGTAAAAATCGATATATTGGACGACTATATTCGGACATCGGAAAGGTTCCGAGTGATTCGGGTATTTTCGGAGTACCGGGGAGTTACGGGAATAGAGGAGAGAGGCCAAAAGGAAGGAGGCGTGCACCCCCCTTCTGGTCCGAATTGGACAAGGGGTGCAGCCCCCTTTTCCTTCTCCCTCTCCCCCTCTTTCCTTCTCTCCTACTCCGGAAAGGAAAGGGGAATCCTACTAGGACTTGGGAGTCCTAGTAGAACTCCCCACACTTGGTGCGCCCCCTCTAGGGCCGGCCTCTCCCTCCCTCCTTTATATACGGGGGCATTGGGGCACCTCTAGACACAACAATTGATCTCTTGATCTCTTAGCCGTGTGCGGTGCCCCCCTCCACCATAGTTCTCCTCGATAAATATTGTAGCGGTGCTTAGGCGAAGCCCTGCGACGGTAGAACATCAAGATCGTCACCACGCCGTCATGCTGACGGAACTCTCCCTCGACACTCGGCTGGATCGGAGTTCGAGGGACGTCATCGAGCTGAACGTGTGCTAGAACTCGGAGGTGCCGTAGTTTCGGTGCTTGATCGGTCGGGCCGTGAAGACGTACGACTACATCAACCGCGTTGTTCTAACGCTTCCGCTTTCGGTCTACGAGGGTACGTAGACTCACTCTCCCCTCTCGTTGCTATGCATCTGGTAGATAGATCTTGCGTGATCGTAGGAAAATTTTAAAATACTACGTTCCCCAACAGTGGCATCATGAGCCAGGTCTATGCGTAGATGATATGCACGAGTAGAACACAAGTGAGTTGTGGACGATACTAGTCATACTGCTTACCAGCATGTCATACTTTGATTCGGCGGTATTGTTGGATGAAGCGGCCCGGACCGATATTACGCGTACGCTTACGCGAGACTGGTTCTACCGACGTGCTTCGCACACAGGTGGCTGGCGGGTGTCAGTTTCTCCAACTTTAGTTGAATCAAGTGTGGCTACGCCCGGTCCTTGTGAAGGTTAAAACAGCACATACTTGACGAAATATCGTTGTGGTTTTGTATGCGTAGGTAAGAACGGTTCTTGCTAAGCCCGTAGCAGCCACGTAAAACTTGCAACAACAAAGTAGAGGACGTCTAACTTGTTTTTGCAGGGCTTGTTGTGATGTGATATGGTCAAGACATGATGAGTTATACGGTTTTGTATGAAATGATCATGTTTTGTAAAGTTATCGGCAACTGGCAGGAGCCATATGGTTGTCGCTTTATTGTATGAAATGCAATCGCCATGTAATTGCTTTACTTTATCACTAAGCGGTGGCGATAGTCGTAGAAGCAATAGTTGGCGAGACGACAACGATGCTACGATGGAGATCAAGGTGTCGCGCCGGTGACGAAGGTGATCATGACGGTGCTTTGGAGATGGAGATCAAAAGCACAAGATGATGATGGCCATATCATGTCACATATTTTGATTGCATGTGATGTTTATCTTATTATGCTTCTTATTTTGCTTAGTTCGACGGTAGCATTATAAGATGATCCCTTACTAAATTTCAAGGTATAAGTGTTCTCCCTGAGTATGCACCGTTGCGAAAGTTCGTCGTGACGAGACACCACGTGATGATCGGGTGTGATAAGCTCTACGTTCAAATACAACGGGTGTAAGCCAGTTTTGCACACGCAGAATACTCGGGTTAAACTTGACGAGCCTAGCATATGCAGATATGGCCTCGGAACACTGGAGACCGAAAGGTCGAGCGTGAATCATATAGTAGATATGATCAACATAAGATGTTCACCATCGAAACTACTCCATCTCACGTGATGATCGGACATGGTTTAGTTGATTTGGATCACGTGATCATTTAGATGACTAGAGGGATGTCTATCTAAGTGGGAGTTCTTAAGTAATATGATTAAATTGAACTTTAATTTATCATGAACTTAGTCCTCGTAGTATTAGCATATCTATGTTGTAGATCAATAGCTCGCGATGTTACTCCCCGTTTATTTTTTATATGTTCCTAGAGAAAACTAAGTTGAAAGATGTTAGTAGCAATGATGCGGAATTGTTCCGTGATCTGAGGATTATCCTCATTGCTGCACAGAGAATTATGTCCTTGATGCACCGCTAGGTGACATACCTATTGCAGGAGCAGATGTAGACGTTATGAACGTTTTGACAAAAGCTCGGTATGATGACTACTTGATAGTTTAAGTGCACCATGCTTTACGGCTTAGAACCGGGACTTCAAAAAGTTTTGAACGCCACGGAGCATATAAGATGTTCCAAGAGTTGAAATTAGTATTTCATACTCATGCCCGTGTCGAGAGGTATAAGACTTCTGACAGTACTTTGCCTACAAGATGGAGGAGAATAGCTCAACCAGTGAGCATGTGCTCAAATTGTCTGGGTACTACAATTACTTGAATCAAGTGGGAGTTAATCTTCCAGATAAGATAGTAATTGACAAAGTTCTCTAGTCACTATCACCAAGTTAGTAGAACTTCGTGATGAACTATAATATGCAAGGGATGACGAAAGGAATTCCCGAGCTCTTCGCGGTGCTGAAGTCGGCGAAGGTAGAAATCATGAAAAAGCATCAAGTGTTGATGGTTAACAAGACCACTTGTTTCAAGTAAAGGGCAAAGGGATAGAAGGGGAACTTCAAGAAGAATGACAAGCAAGTTGTCACTCCCGTGAAGAAACCCAAAGCTAAAACTCAAGCCTAAAACTAAGTGCTTCTACTGCAAAGGAAATGGTCACTGGAAGTGGAACTGCCCTAGATACTTGGCGGATAAGAAGGATGGCAAAGTGAACAAAGGTATATTTTGATATACAGATTATTGATGTGTACTTTACTAGTGTTCATAGCAACCCCTGGGTATTTGATACCGGTTCAGTTGCTAAAATTAGTAACTCGAAACGAGAATTGCAGAATGAACAGAGACTAGTTAAAGGTGAAGTGACGATGTGTGTTGGAAGTGGTTCCAAGATTGATATAATCATCATCGCACACTCCCTATACTTTCGGGATTAGTGTAAAACCTAAATAAATGTTATTTGGCATTTGCGTTGAGCATGAATATGATTTGATCATATTTGTTGCAATACGGTTATTCATTTAAAGTCATAGAATAATTGTTATTCTGTTTACATGAATAAAACCTTCGATGGTCATACACCCAATGAAAATAGTTTGTTGGATCTCGATCGTGGTGATACACATATTCATAATATTGAAGCCAAAAGATGCAAGGTTAATAATGATAGTGCAACTTATTTGTGGCACTGCTGTTTAGGTCATAATGGTGTAAAGCGCATGAAGAAACTCCATAGTGATGGACTTTTGGAATCACTTGATTATGAATCACTTGGTGTTTGCGAACCATGCCTCATGGGCAAGATGACTAAAACTCCGTTCTCCGGAACAATGGAGCGAGCAACAGATTTGTTGGAGATCATACATACAGATGTATGTGGACCAATGAGTGTTGAAGCTCGCGGCGGGTATCGTTATTTTCTGACCTTCACTGATGATTTGAGCAGATATGGGTATATCTACTTAATGAAGCACAAGTCTAAAACATTTGAAAAGTTCAAAGAATTTCAGAGTGAAGTGGAGAATCATCGTAACAAGAAAATAAGAGTTTCTACGATATGATCGTAGAGGTAAAATATTTGAGTTAGCGAGTTTGGCCTTCAGTAAAAACAATGTGAAATAGTTTCACTACTCACGCCACCTGGAACACCATAGTGTAATGGTGTGTCCGAACGTCATAACCGTACTTTATTAGATATGGTGCGATCGATTATGTCTCTTACCGATCTACCACTATCGCTTTTGGGGTTATGCATTAGAGACAGATACATTCACGTTAAATAGGACACCATCTAAATCCGTGGAGATGACACCGTATGAACTGTGGTTTGACGAGAAACCTAAGCTGTCATTTCTTTAAGTTTGGGACTGTGATGTTATGTGAAAAAGTTTCAACATGATAAGCTCGCACCCAAATCGGAGAAGTAAATCTTCATAGGATACCCAAAAGAAACTGTTGGGTACACCTTCTATCACAGATCCGAAGGCAAGGTCTTTGTTGCTAAGAGTGGATCCTTTCTAGAGAAGGAGTTTCTCTCGAAAGAAGTGAGTGGGAGGAAAGTGGAACTAGATGAGGTAATTGTACCTTCTCCCGAATTGGATAGTAGTACATCACAGAAACTGGTTCCAGTGATTCCTACACCAATTAGTGAGGAAGCTAATGATGATGATCATGAAACTTCGGATCAAGTTACTGCTGAACTTCGTAGATCAACCAGAGTACGTTCCGCACCAGAGTGGTACAGCAACCCGGTTCTGGAAGTCATGTTACTGGACCATGATGAACCTACGAACTATGAGGAAGCGATGATGAGCCCAGATTCCGCAAAATGGCTTGAGACCATGAAATCTGAGATGGGATCCATGTATGAGAACAAAGTGTGGACTTTGGTTGACTTGCCCGATGGTCGGCAAGCCATCGAAAATAAATGGATCTTCAAGAGGAAGACTGACACTGACGGTAATGTTACTGTTTACAAAGCTCGACTTGTTGCGAAAGTTTTTCAACAAGTTCAAGGAGTTGACTACGATGAGACTTTCTCACCCGTAGCGATGCTTAAGTCTGTCCGAATCATGTTAGCAATTGCCGCATTTTATGAAATCTGGCAAATGGATAACAAAACTGCATTCTTTAATGGATTTATTAAAGAAGACTTGTATATGATGCAATCAGAAGGTTTTGTCAATCCTAAAGGTGCTAACAAAATGTGCAAGCTCCAGCGATCCATCTATGGACTGGTGCAAGCATCTCGGAGTTGGAATATACGCTTTGATAAGTTGATCAAAGCATATAGATTTATACAGACTTGCGGTGAAGCCTGTATTTACAAGAAGTGAGTGGGAGCACTACAACCTTTCTGATAAGTATATGTGAATGACATATTGTCGATCGGAAATGATGTAGAATTTTCTGGAAAGCATAAAGGAGTGTTTGAAAGGAGTTTTTCAAAGAAAGACCTTGGTGAAGCTGCTTACATATTGGGCATCAAGATCTATAGAGATAGATCAAGACGCTTGATAAGACTTTCGATGAGTACATACCTTGATATGACTGTGAAGTAGTTCAAAATGGATCAGTCAAAGAAGGAGTTCTTACCTGACTTGTAAGGTGTGAAGTTGAGTAAGACTCAAAGCCAGACCACGACAGAAAAATATAGAGAGAATGAAAGTCATTCCCTATGCCTCAGCCATAGGTTCTATAAAGTATGCCATGCTGTGTACCAAACATGTTGTGTACCTTGCCATGAGTTTGTCAAGAGGGTACAATAGTGATCCAGGAGTAGATCACTGTACAGTGGTCAAAATTATCCTTAGTAACTGGATGACTAAGGAAATGTTTCTCGATTATGGAGGTGATAAAGAGTTCGTCGTAAAGGGTTACGCCGATGCAAGCTTTGACACTAAATCCAGCTGACTCTAAGTATCAATCTGGATGCGTATTGAAAGTGGGAGCAATTAGCTAGAGTAGCTCCATGCAGAGCATTGTAGACACATAAACATTTGCGAAATACATACGGATCTGAATGTGACAGACCCGTTGACTAAACTTCTCTCACGAAGGAAAACATGATCACACCTTAGTACTCTTTGGGTGTTAATCACATAGCGATGTGAACTAGATTATTGACTCTAGTAAACCCTTTGGGTATTAATCACATGACGATGTGAACTATCGGTGTTAAATCACATGGCGATGTGAACTAGATTATTGACTCTAGTGCAAGTGGGAGACTGAAGGAAATATGCCCTAGAGGCAATAATAAAGTTATTATTTATTTCCTTATATCATGATAAATGTTTATTATTCATGCTAGAATTGTATTAACCGGAAACTTAATACATGTGTGAATACATAGACAAAACAAAGTGTCCCTAGTATGCCTCTACTAGACTAGCTCATTGATCAAAGATGGTTATGTTTCCTAGCCATAGACATGAGTTGTCATTTGATCAACGGGATCACATCATTAGGAGAATGATCTGATGGACAAGACCCATCCGTTAGCTTAGCACTATGATCGTTTAAGTTTTACTGCTATTGCTTTCTTCATGACTTATACATGTTCCTAAGATTATGAGATTATGCAACTCCCGAATACCGGAGGAACACTTTGTGTGCTACCAAACGTCACAACGTAACTGGGTGATTATAAAGGTACTCTACAGGTGTCTCCGAAGGTACTTGTTGGGTTGGCGTATTTCGAGATTAGGATTTGTCACTCCGATTGTCGGAGAGGTATCTCTGGGCCCACTCGGTAATGCACATCACTATAAGCCTTGCAAGCATTGGAGCTAATGAGTTAGTTGTGGGATGATGTATTACGGAACGAGTAAAGAGACTTGTTGGTAACGAGATTGAACTAGGTATTGAGATACTGATGATCGAATCTCGGGCATGTAACATACCGATGACAAAGGGAACAATGTATGTTGTTATGCGGTTTGACCGATAAAGATCTTCGTAGAATATGTGGGAGCCAATATGAGCATCCAGGTTCCGCTATTGGTTATTGACCGGAGACGTGTCTCGGTCATGTCTACATAGTTCTCGAACCCGTAGGGTCCGCACGCTTAAGGTTTCGATGATAGTTTTAATATGAGTTTATGAGTTTTGATGTACCGAAGGAGTTCGGAGTCCCGGATGAGATCGGGGACATGACGAGGAGTCTCAAAATGGTCGAGACGTAAAAATCGATATATTGGACGACTATATTCGGACATCGGAAAGGTTCCGAGTGATTCGGGTATTTTCGGAGTACCGGGGAGTTACGGGAATAGAGGAGAGAGGCCAAAAGGAAGGAGGCGTGCACCCCCCTTCTGGTCCGAATTGGACAAGGGGTGCAGCCCCCTTTTCCTTCTCCCTCTCCCCCTCTTTCCTTCTCTCCTACTCCGGAAAGGAAAGGGGAATCCTACTAGGACTTGGGAGTCCTAGTAGAACTCCCCACACTTGGTGCGCCCCCTCTAGGGCCGACCTCTCCCTCCCTCCTTTATATACGGGGGCAGGGGGGCACCTCTAGACACAACAATTGATCTCTTGATCTCTTAGCCGTGTGCGGTGCCCCCCTCCACCATAGTTCTCCTCGATAAATATTGTAGCGGTGCTTAGGCGAAGCCCTGCGACGGTAGAACATCAAGATCGTCACCACGCCGTCATGCTGACGGAACTCTCCCTCGACACTCGGCTGGATCGGAGTTCGAGGGACGTCATCGAGCTGAACGTGTGCTAGAACTCGGAGGTGCCATAGTTTCGGTGCTTGATCGGTCGGGCCGTGAAGACGTACGACTACATCAACCGCGTTGTTCTAACGCTTCCGCTTTCGGTCTACGAGGGTACGTAGACTCACTCTCCCCTCTCGTTGCTATGCATCTGGTAGATAGATCTTGCGTGATCGTAGGAAAATTTTAAAATACTACGTTCCCCAACAGGTTCACCATACATGCATGATACGGGAATCACTAAATTTAACACAAGTATTTCTCAATTTCATAATAACTCCACTAGCATGACTCTAATATAACTATCCTCATATCTCAAAACAATTATCAAGCATCCAACATCCCATTCTATTCAATGCACTTGGTGTGATTTTTTTTACTACATTGACATTGGATGTTTATCATGTGAAGACTAGTTCCTTTAGCCTAAACACATTACCATGCTGTTTGAATAGAGACTCAAATAGATCTAAGTGAAGCATGAGAGTTCAACAATTTCTACACAATATTACCACCACCGTGCTCTAAAAGATATAAGTGAAGCACTAGAGCAAAAACTATTCAACTCAAAAGATATAAGTGAAGTACATAGAGTGTTCTAATAATTTCTAGGCCATATTTATCTCTATCAAATAGGTGTGTCCAGCAAGGATGATTGTGTCAAACTGGCAAGCAAAGACTCAAATTATACAAGATGCTCCAAGCAAAACACATATCATGTTGCGAATAAAAATATAGCTCCAAGTATAGTTACCGATGGATGAAGACGAAAGAGGGGATGCCTTCCCGGGGCATCCCCAAGCTTAGGCTTTTGATTATCTTGAATTTACTTGGGGTGCCATGGGCATCCCCAAGCTTAGGCCTTTGCTACACCTTGTTCAATAGTCCATCAAAGCAATACTCAAAACTTGAAAACTTCTCAACACAAAACTTAGACAAAAATTCTCGTGAGCTCCGTTAGTATAAGAAAGCAAACCACTACTCAAAGGTACATCAATGAATTCATTCTTTGTTCATATTGGTGTTAAACCTACTGTACTCCAACTTCTCTATGGTACATATCTTCCAATACTACTCATAGATGCATCGGAATAAGCAAACAACACACAAAAAGCAGAATCTGTCAAAGACAGAACAGTCTGTAGTAATCTGCAGGGTTCGCCTACTTATGTAACTACAAAAAATTCAAACTAAAATGTTAAATTTGCGCAATTTTTCTACCAATCAGCAGCAAAAAGAATTAACTAAAAATCACGCTCTAGTAAAATCCCACAACTACTTTAGCAAGCACTAACGATTCTGTTTTTCACAGCAAGATCACATAAACTTCACACACATCTTCCCAAAGGTTCTACTTGGCACAAACACTAAACAAAACATGAAACCACATCTAAACAGAAGCTAGATGCAATATTTATTCCCTAACAGCAGCAAAAACAAAAAAAATATAAAATTGGGTTGCCTCCCAACAAGCTCTTTCTTTATAGCCATTAAGATAGGCTTGAGAATTCAATGATGCTCACATGAAAGATAAGAATTGAAGCACAAAGAGAGCATTATAAAACATGAGACAAACACATCTAATTCTAACATACTTCCTATGCATAGGCATTTTATAAGCAAACAAATTATCATAGCAAGCAAGATGTAGCGTATGCAAGGAAGAAGAAAGAAACAAGACCAATCTCAACATGAAGAGAGGTAATTTAGTAACATGAAGATTTCTACGACCATATTTTCCTGTCTCATAATAATTGCATTTAGGATCATAAATAAATTCAACAATATAGCTATCACATAACATATTCTCAACACGATCCACATGTATGCGAAGTTGACACTCTTCCAAAATAGTGGGATCAAAAGTTGACACTCTTTCAAATCCACTTTCAATATTATGGCAAACATTATTATCAATCTTATAATCATCATGGGGATTAAATAATTTTTCAAGATCATAAGAAGAATCACCCCAATCATGATCATTGTAACAAGTAGTAGACATAGCAAAACTAGCATCCCCAAGCTTAGGGTTTTGCATATTATTAGCACAACTGACATCAATAGAATTTATAGTAACATCATTGCAGCCATGCTTTTTATTTAAGGAGCTAACATGAATCACTTTTTCTTTTAACAATTCCTCACAATTTTCAGATTCATAAATTTCAAGCAAAACCCCATAAAGATAATCTAGTGCACGCAGCTCACTAGCAATAGGTTCAACATGATTGGATCTCTTAAAGAAATTAGCAAGTGGATGATGATTCATACTTTAGCAAGCGAAGATGCAAGCTAAATGAGGGCACATAGCAACACAAGCAAACAAGAGGCACGCGAACGGTAAACACATGGCAGAAGTAGGGCAAATAAAACGGCAAGGGTGAAGTGGGGAGAGGAAAACGAGAGGCAAAAATTATAATGCGAAGGATAAGGGTTTGTGATAGGTACTTGCTATATGAATTTTGCGTAAGCCTCCCCGGCAACAGCGCCAGAAATTCTTCTTGCTACCTCTTGAGCTTGTGTTGTATTCCCTCAAAGAGGAAAGGGAGATGCAGCACAGTAGCGTAAGTATTTCCCTCAGTTTTTGAGAACCAAGGTATCAATCCAGTAGGAGACCACGCGCGAGTCCCTCGCACCTGCACAAACAAATAAGAACTTCGCAGCCAAGGCGATAAGGGGTTGTCAATCCCTTTACGGTCACTTACGAGAGTGAGATCTGATAGAGATGATAGTTTATATTTTTGGTATTTTTGGTTTAATAAAACAACAAATAAAAGCGGTAAAAGTAAAGTAGATGTAGATTGATATGTTGAGAATAGACCCGAGGGCCATAGTTTTCTCTAGTGGCTTCTCTCATGATAGCGATATTCTACGGCGGGTAAACAAATTACTGTCGAGCAATTGATAGAAAAGCGAATAATTATGAGGATATCTAGGCATGATCATTGTATATAGGCATCACGTCCGAGACAAGTAGACCGACTCCTGCCTGCATCTACTACTATTACTCCACACATCGACCGCTATCCAGCATGCATCTAGTGTATTGAGTTCATAAGAACAGAGTAACGCCTTAAGCAAGATGACATGATGTAGAGGGATAAAGTCAAGCAATATGATGTAAACCCATCTTTTTATCTTCGATGGCAACAATACAATACGTGCCTTGCTTCCCCTACTGTCACTGGGAAAGGACACCGCAAGATTGAACCCAAAGCCAAGCACTTCTCCCAATTGCCAGAACTATAGATCTAGTAGGCCAAACCAAACCAATAATTCGAAGAGACTTGCAAGGATATTATGAGCACACATAAAAAGTTCAAAGAAGAACCAAATATATTTCATAGATAACCTTGATCATAAACTCACAATTCATCGGATCTCGACAAACACACCGCAAAAAGAGATTACATCGAATAGATCTCCTCAAAGACCGATGATAACTTTGTATTGAGATCCAGAGAGAGAGAAGAAGCCATCTAGATACTAGCTATGGACCCGAAGGTCTGTGGTAAACTACACACAACTCATGGTGAGGGCGATGATGATGATGATGAAGGCCTCCGTGATGGATCCCCCTCCCGGAACAGGCTCCAAGATGGGATCTCCACGGGAACAGAAGCTACGGCGGTGGAATTAGGCTTTTCTCTCTGCGTATGGAGTTTCTGGGGTACGTGGATATATATAGGCAGAAGGAGGGCACCGGGGGCCACACGAGGAAGCCTCGAGGCAGGGGGGCGCGCATGGGAAGGGAGGTGCGCCCCCACCCTCGAGGGTAGCCCCTCTGTCCCCTGACTTGGTCCTGAAGTTTCCTGTGCGTGATTTTCTCCAAAAATATCTCTCGTGAAGGTTTCATTCCGTTTGGACTCCGTTTGATATTCCTTTTCTACAAAACCCTGAAATAGGCAAAAAACAGTAATCTGGACTAGGCCTTTGGATTAGTAGGTTAGTCCCAAAAATGATATAAAAATGAATTATAAAGCCCATTAAACATCCAAGACTTCATAAATAATAGCATGGAACAATAAAAAATTATAGATACGTTGGAGACGTATCATGTGTCTGAAAAACCTTAAGAAAAAACAAAAAAGAATTAGTTGTAACTTTTAGCTAGTTACTTTCCATGCATGTAGTAGTAGTAATTAAAATAAAACCCAAAAAGATTTCTCGTTCTTCTTTTGCTTGTTGGGAGTTTTCCCGTGTAAATAGTTTTATTTCTTTTCTTTTCTTTGGGGGTCTAGAGGAGAAGACCATGATGAAAATGTTGAGTGGCTCTCATATGCATTATTGTTGATTTAAACAAGAGCCCATATTACCTTGTCTTCTCCCTTGTATTAAATGCTTGCAGATTCCAGCTTTGTCCAATGCACATGCACTATTATTATTATCCCCATTGTAAATATGATTGAGATGAGAGAAAGGCAATAATGACGATATATGATGGACTGATTGAGATGAGAGAAGTTGGTATGAACTCGACCTATCTTGTTTTTGTAAATATGATTGTTCATCATTCCTGATTCAGCCTATTATGAATGAAACATGTTTGCAATGACAACTAGAGATTATAGTTGCTCATGCCATGCTTAATTAGCTAGGAGTTTATAATGGTTTACCTTGCGTGCCAACATGCTATTAAAATGGTTGTGATGTGGTATGATAGGGTGGTGTCCTTGATACGTCCATTTTGCATCATGCTTTTATGTTTATATTTATTGCATTATGGGTTGTTGTTACACGTTATGTCACAATACTTATGCCTTTTCTCTCTTATTTTACAAGGTTTACATGAAGAGGGAGAATGCCGGCAGCTGGAATTTTGGGTTGGAAAAGAAGCAAACTCTGGAAACCTATTATGCACAACTCAAAAATCTCTGGAACGCCACAGGACACCGTTTCAGAAAATATAAAAAATATCTGGCGAAAGAGGATCACCAGGGGGGCCACCACCTATCCACGAGGGTGGGGGGCGCCCCCCCACTCTGGGCGCGCCCTTGCCTCGTGGGCCCGCCGATGCCCCCTAATTCCCATCTACTCCTATATGAGGTGTTCTGAACTGGAAAAAATCATAAGGAGGCTTTCGGGACCAGAGGCCGCCGTCTCGAGGCGGAACCTTGGCGGAAACCAATCTAGGGCTCCGGTAGAGCTGTTCTGCCGGGGATACTTCGCTCCGGGAGGGGGAAATCGTCACCGCCGTCATCACCAACAACTCTCCCATCTTGGGGAGAGTTATCTTCATCAACATCCTCACCAACACCATCTCCTCTCAAACCCTAGTTCATCTCTTGTATCCAATCTTTGTACCCAAACCTCAGATTGGTACCTGTGGGTTGCTAGTAGTGTTGATTACTCCTTGTAGTTGATGCTAGTTGGTTTATTTGGTGGAAGATCATATGTTCAGATCTATTATGCATATTAATACCCCTCTGATCATGAAAAATATTATGTATTGTGAGTAGTTACTTTTGTTCCTGGGGACATGGGAGAAGTCTTGCTATAAGTAGTCATGTGAATTTGGTATTTGTTTGATATTTTGATGAGATGTATGTTGTCTCTTCTCTAGTGGTGTCATGTGAACGTCGACTACATGACACTTCACATTATTTGGGCCTAGAGGAAGGCATTGGGAAGTAATAAGTAGATGATGGGTTGCTAGAGTGACAGAAGCTTAAACCCTAGTTTATGTGTTGCTTCGTAAGGGGCTGATTTGGATCCATATGTTTCATGCTATGGTTAGGTTTACCTTAATACTTCTTTTGTAGTGGCGGATGCTTGCATTACAGGTTAATCATAAGTGGGATGCTTGTCCAAGTAAGGACAGCACCCAAGCACCGGTCCACCCACATACCAAATTATCAAAGTACCAAACGCGAATCAGATGATCGTTATGAAAACTAGCTTGACGATAATTCCCATGTGTCCTCGGGAGCGTTTTCCTTCATATAACAGTTTGTCCGGGCTTGTCCTTTGCTACAAAAAGGATTGGGCCATCTTGCTGTACCTTATTTACTTTTACCTTTTGTCACTTGCTACCAATTACCTTATCACAAACTATATGTTACTTATAATTTCAGTGCTTGCAGAAAATACCTTACTGAAAACTGCCTATCATTTCCTTCTGCTCCTCGTTGGGTTCGACACTCTTACTTATCAAAAGGACTACGATAGATCCCCTACACTTTTGGGTCATCAATACTCTTTTCTGGCACCGTTGCCGGGGAGTGAATCGCCTTTGGTAAGTGGAATTTGGTAAGGAAAAAATTATATAATGTGCTGAAATTTATTGTCACTTGTTACTATGGCTCATCATCCTTTGAGGGGCTTGTTCGGGGTATCTTCACCCCGACCAGAAGAGCAAAGAGTTGCTCCTCAACCTACTGCACCTAATGAAAATGTTTGCTTTGAGATTCCTTCGGGTATGATAGAGAAACTGCTTGAAAATCGTTTTACAGGAGATGGAACACTGCATCCCAATTTACACCTAATCTATGTGGATGAAGTTTGTGGATTATTTAAGCTTGCAGGTATGCCCGAGGATGTTATCAAGAAGAAGGTCTTTCCTTTATCTTTGAAGGGAGATGCATTGACATGGTTTAGGCTATGTGATGATATTGGATCATGGAACTATAATCGTCTGAAGTTGGAATTTCATCAGAAGTTCTACCCTATGCACCAGGTTCACCGTGATCGTAATTATGTTTATAATTTCTGGTCTCGCAAAGGATAAAGTATTGCTCAAGCTTGGCGGAGGCTTAAGTCAATGTTATATTCATGCCCCAATCATGAGCTCTCAAGAAAAATGATCATTCAAAATTTTTATGCTCGACTTTCTCTCAATAACCGCACCATGCTCGATAATTCTTGTTCTGGCTCTTTTATGATGAAGACTATAAAATTCAAATGGGATTTATTGGAAAGAATTAAACGCAACTCTGAAGATTGGGATCTCGATGAAGGTAAGGAGTCAGGTATGACCCCTAAGTTTGATTGTGTTAAAGCTTTTATGGATACCGATGTTTTCCGTGAGTTTAGCACTAAATATGGACTTGACTCTGAGATAGTAGCTTCTTTCTATGAATCATTTGCTACTCATGTTGATCTTCCCAAGGATAAGTGGTTTAAATACCATCCTCCCATTGAAGTAAAAGTAGTTGAACCTGTTAAAGTTGAAGAAAAGACTATCACTTATAATGTTGATCCTATTGTTCCTACTGCTTATATTGAGAAACCACCTTTCCCTGTTAGAATTAAGGATCATGCTAAAGCTTCAACTGTGGTTCGTAAGAGTAGTACTAGAACACCTACACCCTCTGAGAAAATTAAAGTTGAACCTACTGTTGCTATTGTTAAAGATCTATTGGTTGGAAATTTAGATGGACACATGTTACTTACCTCCAAGAGGAAGCTGCTAGAATAGCCAAACCCGATGCTAGGAATAAACATAGACCTATTGTAGGTTTGCCTGTTATTTCCGTTAAAATAGGAGATCATTGCTATCATGGCTTATTTGATGTAGGTGATAGTGCCAGTGCAATACACATTTCCTTATACGATCAAATTATGCATGATATTGCACCCGCTGAGCTAGAAGAAATTGATGTCACTATTAAGCTTGCTAATAGAGACACTATTTCACCAATTGGGATTGTTAGAGATGTTGAAGTCTTGTGTGGGAAAGTTAAATACCCTACTGATTTTCTTGTTCTTGGTTCCCCACAAGATGATTTTTGTCCCATTATATTTGGTAGACCCTTCTTGAATACTGTTAATGCTAAGACAGAATGCGTGAAAGATATTGTTACAGTTGGTTTAGGGGATATGTCTCATGATTTTAACTTTGCTAAATTTCGTAGACGACCCCATGATAAAGAATTACCTAGTAAGGATGAAATTATTGGTCTTGCTTCTATTGCTGTGCCTCCTAACAATCCTTTAGAACAATATCTGCTAGACCATGAAAATGATATGTATATGAATGAGAGAAGGGAAATATTCTTTAAGCAGGGACCCATATTGAAAACAACTTGCCTGTTGAAATATTAGGGGATCCTCCTCCACCCAAGGGTGATCCCGTGTTTGAACTTAAACATTTACCTGATAATCTTAAGTATGTTTATCTTGATGAAAAGAAGATATATCCTGTTATTATCAGTGCTAACCTTTCAGAGCAGGAAGAAGAAAAAATATTGAAAAATCTGAAGAAGCACCGTGCTGCTATTGGATATACTATGGATGATCTTAAGGGCATTAGTCCCACTTTATGCCAACAAAAGATAAAATTGGAAGAAGACGCTAAACCGGTTATTGATCATCAACGACGGTTAAATCCTAAGATGAAGGAAGTGGTAAGGAAGGAAATACTAAAGGTTCTAGAGGCAGGTATTATCTATCCAGTTGCTGATAGCCAGTGGGTAAGTCTTGTCCATTGTGTCCCTAAGAAGGGAGGTATGACTGTTGTTCCTAATGATAAAGATGAATTGATCCCACAAAGAATTGTTACAGGTTATAGGATGGTAATTGATTTCCACAAATTAAATAAAGCTACTAAGAAAGATCATTACCCTTTGCCTTTTATTAATCAAATGCTAGAAAGGTTATCGAAAACATACTCATTTTTGCTTTCTAGATGGTTATTCTGGTTTCTCTCAAATACCCGTGTCAAAAGGGGATCAAGAAAAGACACTTTTACTTGTCCTTTCGGCACCTTTGCTTATAGACATATGCCTTTTGGTTTATGTAATGCACCTGCTACCTTTCAAAGATGCATGATGGCTATATTCTCTGATTTTTATGAAAAGATTGTTGAGGTTTTCATGGATGATTTCTCCATTTACGGAACTTCTTTTGATGATTTCTTGAGCAACCTTGATCGAGTTTTGTAGAGATGTGAAGACACTAATCTTGTCTTGAATTAGGAGAAGTGCCACTTTATGGTTAATTAAGGCATTGTCTTGGGTCATAAAATTTCTGAAAGAGGTATTGAAGTTGACAAAACTAAAGTTGATGCTATTGAAAAGATGCTGTGCCCCAAGGACATCAAAGGTATACGAAGTTTCCTTGGTCATGCCAGGTTTTATAAGAGGTTCATTAAGGACTTCTCCAAAATCTCCAGGCCTCTGACTAATCTCTTACAAAAAGATATTCCTTTTGTCTTTGATGATGATTGTCTTGAAGCATTTGAAATACTTAAGAAAGCATTGATCTCTGCACCTATTGTCCAGCCTCCTGACTGGAATTTACCTTTTGAGATTATGTGCGATGCTAGTGATTATGCTGTAGGTGCTGTTCTAGGACAAAGAGTTGATAAGAAATTGAATGTTATCCAATATGCTAGTAAAACTCTAGATAGTGCCCAGAGAAATTATGCTACTACTGAGAAGGAATTTCTAGCAGTTGTATTTTCTTGTGATAAGTTTAGGCCTTATTTTGTTGATTCTAAAGTAACTATTCACACTGATCATGCTGTTATCAAATACCTTATGGAAAAAAAAGATGCTAAACCTAGACTTATTAGATGGGTTCTCTTGCTGCAAGAATTTGATTTGCATATTATTGATAGAAAGAGAGCTGAGAACCCCGTTGCAGAAAACTTGTCTAGGCTAGAGAATATACTTGATGATCCACAACCTATTGATGATAGCTTTCCTGATGAACAATTAGCTGTCATAAATACTTCTCGTACTGCTCCATGGTATGCTGATTATGCTAATTACATTGTTGCTAAGTTTATACCTCCTAGCTTCACATACCAACAAAAGAAAAAGTTCTTCTATGATTTGAAACATTACTTTTGGGATGACCCACATCTTTATAAAGAGGGAGTAGATGGTATTATTAGACGTTGTGTACCTGAGCATGAACAGGAACATATCCTATGCAAGTGCCACTCTGAAGCTTATGGAGGACACCATGCTGGAGATAGAACTGCACATAAGGTATTGCAATCTGGTTTTTATTGGCCTACTCTCTTCAAGGATGCCCGTAAGTTTGTCTTATCTTGTGATGAATGTAAAAGAATTGGTAATATCAGTAGACGTCAAGAAATGCCTATGAATTATTCACTTGTTATTGAACCATTTGATGTTTGGGGCTTTGATTATATGGGACCATTTCCTTCCTCTAATGGGTACACACATATTTTAGTTGCTGTTGATTACGTTACTAAGTGGGTAGAAGCTATTCCAGCTAGTAGTGTTGATCACAACACTTCTATTAAGATGCTTAAGGAAGTTATTTTCTCGAGATTTGGAGTCCCTAGATACTTAATGACTGATGGTGGTTCACACTTTATTCATGGTGCTTTCAGTAAAATGCTTGCTAAGTATGATGTTAACCATATAATTGCATCCCCTTATCACCCACAGACTAGTGGTCAGGTAGAATTAAGTAATAGAGAGCTGAAACTAATTTTGCAAAAGATAGTTAATAGGTCAAGAAAGAATTGGTTCAAGAAACTTGATGATGCATTATGGGCCTATAGAACTGCATACAAAAATCCTATGGGTATGTCTCCATATAAAATGGTTTATGGAAAAGCATGTCACTTACCTCTCGAGCTAGAACATAAGGCATATTGGGCTATTAAAGAGCTCAATTATGATTTCAAACTTGCCGGTGAGAAGAGGTTATTTGACATTAGCTCTCTTGATGAATGGAGAACCCATGCCTATGAGAATGCCAAGCTGTTTAAAGAAAATGTTAAAAGATGGCATGACAAAAGGATACAAAAGCGTGAGTTTAACGTAGGTGATTATGTTTTGCTATACAATTCTCGTTTAAGATTTTTTGCAGGAAAACTTCTCTCTAAATGGGAAGGTCCTTACGTTATCGAGGAGGTCTATCGTTCCGGTGCCATAAAAATCAACAACTTCGAAGGGACAAATATGAAGGTGGTGAACGGTCAAAGAATCAAACACTATATCTCAAGTAATCCTATAAATGTTGAAACCAATGTTATTGAAACCGTAACCCCGGAGGAATACATAAGGGACACTTTTCAGAATGATTCAGACTCTGAAAAGGAAGAGGTATGTGGTACGGTAAGTAAACCGACTCCAAAACAGTTCTAATGGCAATTTTTCATCATTTTGGAATATTTAGAAAAATAGAAAAATAAGTGGCAGTCCGGAAGAGACACGAGCCGTCCATGAGGGTGGAGGGCGTCCCCCTTCCCCTGGGCGCGCCCCCTGCCTCGTGGGCCCCTCGTGTGCCTCCCGGACTCCGATTTCTTGCATGTTACTTCTTTTGGCCGGTAAAAATTCATTATATATTCTCCCAAAGGTTTTGACCACCGTATCAGGCAAAAATCCTCTGTTCTTGTTTCGAGCTGTTTTTCTGCTAGGGTTGACAAGGCCAGGCATCATGTCGTCCTCCTCCTCCAACAATGAGGGCAACGATGCTTGGCTAATGAAGATAGATCTGAAGAGGGAAGGACCCGAGGAGATCAGCAAGGAGAAAAGGATCAAGAAGGTGGTGGAAGATCAGGCTCTGGCACCAGGATAAGAAGACATCCATCAACCCCTTCCCAGCCTCTTTACTTCAACTGAGGTTGAAGCTTTCAAGATAATTGAGTTAGCTCAAATTCAAAACAAGTATCTCACAAGTGAAAATATTTTGTTGAAGGAGCATATAGCTGCACCTAAAGGTATTATCCGCAAGTTGGAGGATCTCCTACGCTCGATGTATGATGATCCGGCGTCACTACTTTCAACCCCACCATCACCACCCCTGAAGAAGGAGACATAATCATATGGGTATGGGCACCCCCTTGGCAACTGCCAAGCTTGGGGGAGTTCCCCGGTATCGTATCACCATCACACTCCTATCTTTACCATTTTTCTTAGTTCGATCCTTTTGGTAGTATCTTGATCTAGTAGAATAAAGTTAGCATGATCTAGTTGTGAGCTTTTGCTTTATGATCTTTACCCTTTGTAATCGAGTCTGTGAGCTATATAATAAAGATTAGTGTTGAGTGAAGGGCTTGATTTCCTCACCTTGGTCATGATAGAATAAAAGAAAATATTAAAAGTATCAAAGAGATCATGTTGATCTTATGGGAAGTAATGACTTCACATATAAACAGTATGATGAATAAAAGTTGTTGAGAGTTGACAAACATAGTTTTGGTCATCGTTGCAATTAATAGGAAGTAATAAAGAAAGAGAGGTTTCACATACAAATATACTATCTTGGACATCTTTTATGATTGTGAGCACTCATTAAAATATGACATGCTAAAGAGTTGATGTTGGACAAGGAAGACAACATAATGGGTTATGTTTTCTTATATTCGAAATAAAGTATATTGTCATGGATCATCCAACATGTTGAGCTTGCCCTTCCCCCTCATGCTTGCCAAAACTCTTTGCACCAAGTAGAGATACTACTTGTGCTTCCATACATCCTTAAACCCAGTTTTTCCATGAGAGTCCACCATACCTACCTATGGATTGAGTAACATCCTTCAAGTAAGTTGTCATGTTGCAAACTCGCTAAAATATGTATGATTTATTAGTGTGGAGGAAATAAGCTTTATACGATCTTTTGATATGGAAGTAATAAAAGCGACAGACTGCATAATAAAGGTCTTTATCAAAGTGGCAATATAAAGTGACGTTCTTTTGCGCTAAGACTTTGTGCATCCAACCATAAAAGCACATGACAACCTCTTTTGCCCTCTGCGAAGGTCCTATCTTTTATCTCTACCTTATAAGAGTCAAGGTGAAAATCACCTTTCCCTTTTTACATTTTATCCTTTGGCAAGGACACTGTGTTGGAAAGATCCTGACATATATACCCAATTGGATGTAAGTTATCATGGTCTATTACTGTTGACATTACCCTTGAGGTAAAAGGTTGGGAGGCAACACCATAAGCCCCTATCTTTCTCTGTGTCCGATTAAAACTCCATAACCATATGTATTGCATGAGTGTGAGCAATTGTGAAAGACTATATGATAGTTGATGTGGCACCCCGGCTCAGAGAAACCGGAACGCCCCGTTTTCCAGCCAGAGATCGAGGAGAAGTCTCTGGAAAATGGCGCTGCTTGACATATAACAAATCAGCTCTTATTACATGAATAAAATTACAAAGGTCTGATGTTACAAAGGAGCACATCAGCACGATGACACTACGCCGGTGATACTACACTTGCTCTATGCTAGCAGCGGAACAACTCGTAGCAGCGGAATACTTCTAGCAGCGGAACAACGACGAAGGTGGTGAACTCCACTCCGCATGGACTCTGGCTGGGACACGATCTAGCTCGCACCCACGGCAACCTTGACAAGGAATCAAGCAATCATGGCATCACCTGCAATCTGGCATGACACGCCAGGTCAGTACATTGAATGTACTTGCAAGCTCACAACAACCAAAAGCATCAAGGCAAAACAACAACATAGCATTAACATGTTAATTAATTAACAACTACCGTAATGAAGCAACTACTAAGCGTGGTATGAAACTGATACAATACTGATAAATCACCATCTCAAATTCACATAATCAGATCTCTCTTGGCTAACCGGCCAAGTAATAAACCATCTCGATCACCTCGCGATCAAAACCAAACTGTGATCTTTCCGGCGATCACTACCGTGACTAACACTTGGTCTCCAACATCATCATCAACATCCTACCAATCTGTATGGCTCAAAATATCAATTAATAGATTACATATAATTCATTTTGTTATTCCGTCTTTCGAGTGTTGATTGAACGGTGTGACCTAGTACGAACCCATGCCCATGACCGAGGACGCGGCTATCGATAGATTGAACAGATACACTCTGCAGAGGTAGTGCACTGTACCCACACCACAAAACCCATGGCCTCGTTCTCCCATTCGGGTGGACCAACGGCGTTCCGACAAAACCGATCTACTGTCATGAAACTCTCCCGGCCACTCCGACATTATTCCCAACTGGGTTAGTCCTGGGTGGCCCCGTGTCTACCAAAGACACCAATGACCACCGTCGTGGCCAATACAATCAACCATCCCAAACGGGGACAAAAGCGCTTATCATCCAACTATGGGCACACAAGGTTATGTACGACTACCTGATCAGGGTAGCGCATGCCCATAAACTTCCCTAGTTGGAGGCACCGGCGAGAGGCATGACAATAGCATCGCATTAGGGCCTTCCCATAAAAGGCAAATGTGGTTGCACTGGGGAAAGCCCGGTTCGGTGGCACTTGACCAACTTAATGACGGAATTATATCTTCAAAAAAATAACTATGATATAGATACTCGATATCAACTATCAGACTAATAATCCAAGTCATAGCAATATACAACAAATCATCTAAGGCTTAATATCATCATAACATAAATACTACAAGGATAGCATAACATCGTTATCACGAAAAATCCAAGAACTATAATACTGCTATGCAAAAATCAAGAACTAACTATCCAGCTATGATTCTCATGCAAACATCATATCCATCATCATTCTCCAAAACATAATATCAACTCGCATCATGATTAACTAACACTAGCTACTAATAAATCCAAAGGCAACATGATATCCAAAGTAATACTCTAAAAATAATACCAGGTACTAGCATGAAAAATAGCCACTAATAATCCAAAGGCAACATGTCATATACATAATCATCAAAATATAAATCCTAGAACTCCAAGTAATATCATGGCAATAACAAGATCAAAATACAACCCTGAGAAATGCCAACAAGATCATACATAGCTAATGCAATATTTTAAATATGTTCAAAATAAAGAACCATGTCACTACATTGCAATCATGCAAGTGGAGGGTGTGGCTTGCCTGGGGTGGAATAAATCACCGGAAGAAAGTGCGGAAAGCTTGCGAAAAGAATCGCCGGAAAACATTCTCTCTCGGAGGGGGATGTTTAACGACAAGGGCAAAATGGTCATTTTCAGAATGTTGAAACATAATGAAAATGATGTCAACAGAACGGGCTCGACGAGACGAAGAGATGGGCTTTGGAATCACCTCATTTGGAGTTAGGATAAAAAGATATGAATGTTTTCCTGCCAGGGACCTATCTGTAACAGAAACTTTTACAGACTGGGCCAAAACAGAAAAACTAAAAGCGCACTCCAGGAACTACGCTTTCAGGATAGTGAAGGCGTAGTTTTGGCCGAAGCCGCAATGGTTTACGCTTTCACTAAAACGAAAGCGCATTCGGGGGAAATAAGCTTCCACTTAAATGACGTGGCAGCGAGGGCCCGGGGCGCTGTGCGGCTAACGGGCGGGTCCCACGAGCTAGTGTCGCTGACGTGCGGGTCCCACGGGGCTGGGGCCCGTCACTTATCCAGCCAGGCAGGCGGGGTCAACGCCGGCCCACTGACAGGTGGGGCCAGGGCCGTCGTCTTCTTCCTCGCGTTCGCCCGACGGGGTAGAGGGGAGGGCGCAACTCCGGCGCCCGTTCGGCCGGCTCCGGCCTCCATTCGGAGCGCCCAGACCACCCACGCGCAGAGGGGGCCGAGGCGAACCCGTCCACGTAGGGCATGGACGTCGAGGAGGATCAGAACGAGCAGGGCACCAGACGCGGCGGAGGATGGCTTCGGGTGGAACTAGACTCGCGGCCAGGGGCTACCCGAGGAGGAGGGACACGACGGAGGGGGATCTATGGTTGCGGTGGAGTGCTTTGGTGGAGGAAGAATGACGAGGGAGGGCTCGGTTGCCGCCAATTTAGGCGAGCCGAGTCGGCGGCCATGGCGACAGAGGGAGAGCAGGGGAGCCCCTCGAGCTCGGGAGAGAGGCTGGGGAGGGGTGGTGGAGTGAGTGGAGGAGGCTGGTGAGCACGGGGGGCCTCGGGGTGGCCTTATATAGGCAGGGGAGAGGTGTGCCGCGCTGTCGTCGCCGCGGATGCGTGTCCGGCGTCGCGGACGCGTGCCTACGCTTGCGAGCTCGAAGGCAGGCGACGAGGGAGCACAGTGGAGGTTCTCACGGGGAGGTAGGCGACGCCGGGGAGCAGAGGAAGAGGCCGAGGGGAGCTCGGGGCCAAACAGAGCACTGTGCCCCTGTTGCGTTCGGCGGCGAGCGGCGGCGAGCATCGGTGAGGAAGAGGATGGAGGGGGAGAGGGATCCAGGGGAACGACGACGGTGAGGTGAAGCCAAGGGACACGCTCACGCGCGCGAAGACGACGATAGGCGGGGGTGCCGAAGCACAGATGATGCCTGGGCGCGACCGCAGTGCACAGGGCACGTGCACAGGCATGCCATTGTCGTAGTCACCGCGTGCACTGGCTGGTAGTTGTGGAAATGAGCTGTAACTTGTTGTCTACTGGTAAGTCCCTCCATGGTAAGTCTAAGCTACGGTGGTAGAATGGTGAAAATCTCCTTGGTTAAAAAGTAATTACCCTCTGAAGTTTACTGCAGTAAACTTGGGTAAGAACTGCTGATCAACATGATAGGTTTTGGAAGAAAAGAGTTTGTCTACTAGGTTGAGGTAAAGAAGGACTCTCATCCTGGTAAATTTGAGAAGCTCGGGATAAATATTTAATGTAGTTGCTTAACAACCACATAAAGCTGGCCAGAAACTAGATTATTATGATGCACTCAAATGGTGAGTCCATTTGGGTTGAAACTTGGCAAGGCTTAGGGATTTGGACATATAGAGATGTTGTATAAATTTCATAACAATTGGACAAGCCAAATTGGTACTTCCTTCACAAGCATCCTCTTTGTCCAGAAACTTAGGAAAATTCCTGAGGGAAAATGGCTTCATAAAATGTGCCCAAAATTGGTGGAGGTAGGTTATATTGGTTGAAGAAGGTCCTGGAATATTTTCAGCCATAGTGGAGCAAGATAAAATACACTTGCTTCACAAACTGAAAATTTGGACAGAAACAAAGATTTGAAGGTGTGCTCACATGGTTGATTGGATGGAGCTGAATTTGGGAGGAGTGGGATAATATGATCTCAAGAAGAGGCATTCAAAATTGCAACGCATTTGGATGCCCCTAGCTAGTACTTCCTTCACAGTGGCTTCTGTTTGACATAAACTTTGAAACATCACTGAGGAAGATTGGCTAGGCAAATAAAGTTGAATTTTGGCATGTGGCAATGATTTGGACATAAAAGAATGCCCAACAAGTATGGAGTAAATTGGGAAAAGATAAATAGCACTTGCTTCACAAAGTGCCATTTAGGGCAGAATAGGAAAAGGAATATTGGAGGATTATTTTTGAACATGGCAATTTTTTTTTTTTGCTATTTTTGATCAAGATATGACCCAAAAAAAATTATTAGAATTTATTTGGGAATTTTAGGAGTGACAGAAATATAGGTTGCTTCACAACCTAGGGCAGACAGGGTTATTCCTGTAATAGAAAAATGAATATTCCCTAGAAAAAGAAATTAGGGTTTGGTCAAGCAGTGGGGTGACATGGTCTTGGCAAGGTTTTGAGAATGATGAGCCACTTGGGAGGGAAAAAGAGGATGATTTCCTAGGTGACAAGGTCATAGAATCACTCCAAAAAGAAAAACAGAGCAAAAACCAATAAATCAAAAAGAAAAAGAAAAGGGCCAAAAACCAGGCTGTTACAAACCTTCCCCCCTTAAAGAAATCTTGTCCTCGAGATTTGGTGGCTCGGGGAACAAGTATGACTTGAGGACCCCGTTTCCAACTCGGATATCCATTTCCTTTATTTATTGTTCCCCCGAGAATTTTAGATGATCTGATTATCTTTGCTCGGGGGTAGTTTGCTTCACCTTTCCCCAAATTCTGACGGGTTTTTGCTCCCACTATTGGAAATATGCCCTAGAGGCAATAATAAAAGGATTATTATTATATTTCCTTGTTCATGATAATTGTCTGTTATTCATGCTTGAATTGTATTGTACGGAAACAGCGATACATGTGTGAATACATAGACCACAACGTGTCCCTGGTAAGCCTCTAGTTACTAGCTCGTTGATCAACGGATGGTCACGGTTTCCTGACCATGGACATTGGATGTCATTGATAACGGGATCACATCATTAGGAGAATGATGTGATGGACAAGACCCAATCCTAAGCCTAGCACGAGATCGTATAGTTCGTAATGCTTAAAGCTTTTAAGTGTCAAGTATTTGTTCCTTAGACCATGAGGTTGTGCAACTCCCGGATACCGTAGGAATACTTTGGGTGTGCCAAACGTCACAACGTAACAGGGTGGCTATAAAGGTACACAACGGGTATCTCCGAAAGTGTCTGTTGGGTTGGCACGAACCGAGACTGGGATTTGTCACTCCGTATGACGGAGAGGTATCTCTGGGCCCACTCGGTAAGACATCATCATGAGCTCAATGTGACTAAGGAGTTAGTCACGGGATGATGGATTACGGAACGAGTAAAGAGACTTGCCATGACGAGATTGAACAAGGTATCGGTATACCGACGATCGAATCTCGGGCAAGTACCGTATCGGTAGACAAAGGGAATAACATACGGGATTAAGTGAATCCTTGACACAGTGGTTCATCCGATGAGATCATCGAGGAACACATGGGAACCAACATGGGTATCCAGATCCCGCTGTTGGTTATTGACCGGAGAGTCGTCTCGGTCATGCCTGCGTGTCTCCCGAACCCGTAGGGTCTACACACTTACGGTTCGGTGATGCTAGGGTTGTAGAGATATATGCACATGGAAATCCAAATGTTGTTCGGAGTCCCGGATGAGATCCCGGACATCACGAGGAGTTCCGGAATGGTCCGGAGGTAAAGAATTATATATAGGAAGTCCAGTTTCGGCCACCGGGAGCGTTCCGGGGGTCACCGGTAGTGTACCGGGACCACCGGAAGGGTCCCGGGGGTCCACCGGGTGGGGCCACCCATCCCGGAGGGCCCCGAGGGCCGTAGGGGGAGGGGGACCAGCCCCTAGTGGGCTGTTGCACCCCTCATGGGCTCCCCCCATGCGCCTAGGGTTAAAACCCTAGGGGTGGGGGCGCCCCTTTGGCATGGGGGTAAGAAACCCCCCCTTGGTCGCCGCCCCTAGGAGATGGGATCTCCTAGGGCCGGCGCCCCCCTGGCCCCCTATATATAGTGGGGGGGGGGGGAGAGAGGGCAGCCGCACCTCAGCCCCTGGCGCCTCTCCCCCCCCGTCACACCTCCTACTCCTCCCGCAGGGCTCGGCGAAGCCCTGCAGCTTTTCCCATTGCATCCACCACCACGCCGTCGTGCTGCTGGATCTCCGTCAACCTCTCCTCCCCCTTTGCTGGATCAAGAAGGAGGAGACGTCGCTGTACCGTACATGTGTTGAACGCGGAGGTGCCGTCCGTTCGGCGCTGGGATCATCGGTGACGAGGATCACGACGAGTACGACTCCATCATCCACGTTCCTTCGAACGCTTCCGCTCGCGATCTACAAAGGGGTATGTAGATGCACTCCTTTATGCTCGTTGCTAGATGACTCCCTAGATTGATCTTGGTGAAGCATAGGAATTTTTTTGAATTCTGCTACGTTCCCCAACAGTGGCATCTGAGCTAGGTCTTTGTGTAGCATCTTGCACGAGTAGAACACAAACAAGTTGTGGGCGTTGATTTTGTTCAATTCTCTTGCCGTTACTAGTCCAATCTTGATTCGGCTGCATTGTGGGATGAAGCGGCCCGGACCGACCTTACACGTACGCTTACGTGAGACTGGTTCCACCGACTGACATGCACTAGTTGCATAAGGTGGCTGGTGGGTGTGTGTCTCTCCCACTTTAGTCGGATCGGATTCGATGAAGAGGGTCCTTATGAAGGGTAAATAGAAATTGACATATCACGTTGTGGTTTTGGCGTAGGTAAGAAACGTTCTTGCTAGAAACCTATAGAAGCCACGTAAAAACTTGCAACAACAATTAGAGGTCGTCTAACTTGTTCTTGCAGCATGTGCTATGTGATGTGATATGGCCAAGAAGATGTGATGAATGATATATGTGATGTATGAGATTGATCATGTTCTTGTAATAGGAAATCACGACTTGCATGTCGATGAAAATGAAAACCGGCAGGAGCCATAGGAGTTGTCTTATTTATTGTATGACCTGCGTGTCACTGAATAACGCCATGTAATTACTTTACTTCATTGCTAAACGTTAGCCATAGTTGTAGAAGTAATAGTTGGCGAGACGACTTCATGAAGACACGATGATGGAGATCATGATGAAGGAGTCATGGTGTCATGCCGGTGACAAAGATGATCATGGTGCCCCGAAGATGGAGATCAAAGGAGCAAAATAATGATATTGGCCATATCATGTCACTTTATTTGATTGCATGTGATGTTTATCATGTTTATGCATCTTGTTTACATAGAACGACGGTAGTAAATAAGATGATCTCTCACTAAAAATTTCAAGAATTGTGTTCCCCCTAACTGTGCACCGTTGCTAAGGATCGTTGTTCTGAATCACCACGTGATGATCGGGTGTGATAGGCTCTAACGTTCGCATACAACGGTGTAAGCCAGATTTACACACGCAATACACTTAGGGTTCACTTGACGAGCCTAGCATGTACAGACATGGCCTCGGAACACGGAAGACCGAAAGGTCGAACATGAGTCGTATAGAAGATACGATCAACATGAAGATGTTCACCGTTGATGACTAGTCCGTCTCACGTGATGATCGGACATGGGCTAGTCGATTCGGATCATGTATCATTTAGATGACTAGAGAGATGTCAATCTGAGTGGGAGTTCATTAAATTTGATTAGATGAACTTAATTATCATGAACTTAGTCTAAATTCTTTACAATATGTCTTGTAGATCAAATGGCCCACGCTCATGTCACCCTCAACTTCAACGCGTTCCTAGAGAAATCCAAGCTGAAAGACTATGGTAGCAACTATACGGACTGGGTCCGTAACCTGAGGATCATCCTCATAGCTGCCAAGAAAACTTATGTCTTAGAAGCATCGCTAGGTGACGCTCCCGCCCCGGCAAACCAAGATGTTATGAATGCTTGGCAGTCGCGTTGTGATGATTACAACCTGGTTCAGTGCGGCATGCTCTACAGCTTAGAATCGGGGCTCCAAAAGCGTTTCGAGCACCATGGAGCATATGAGATGTTCCAAGAGCTGAAAATGGTTTTCCAGGCTCATGCCCGAGTTGAGAGATATGATGTCTCCAACGCATTCTACAGTTGTAAGATGGAGGAAAACAGTTCTGTCAGCGAGCACATACTCAAGTTGTCTGGGTTGCACAACCGCTTGTCTCAGTTGGGAATGAATCTCCCCGACGAAGCGGTCATTGACAGAATCCTTCAGTCGCTCCCACCTAGCTACAAGAGCTTCGTGTTGAACTTGAATATGCAAGGGATGGAGAAGTCCATTCCCGAGGTGTATTCAATGCTGAAATCAGCGGAGGTGGAGATCAAGAAAGAGCATCAAGTGTTGATGGTGAATAAAACCACTAAGTTCAAGAAGGGCAAGGGTAAGAAGAACTTCAAGAAGGACGGCAAAGGAGTTGCCGTGCCCGGTAAACTAGTTGCCGGGAAGAAGCCAAAGAATGGACCCAAGCCTAAGACTGAGTTCTTTTATTGCAAGGGAACGGGTCACTGGAAGCGGAACTGCCCCAAATACTTAGCAGACAAGAAGGCCGGCAACGTCAAAGGTATATGTGATATACATGTTATTGATGTGTACCTTACCAGTGCTCGTAGTAGCTCCTGGGTATTTGATACCGGTGCAGTTGCTCACATTTGTAACTCAAAGCAGGAGCTGCGGAATAAGCGGAGACTGGCGAAGGACGAGGTGACAATGCGCGTCGGGAATGGTTCCAAGGTCGATGTGATCGCCGTCGGCACGCTGCCTCTACATCTACCCTCGGGATTAGTTTTAAACCTTAATAATTGTTATTTAGTACCAGCTTTGAGCATGAACATTGTATCTGGATCTCGTTTGATGTGAGATGGCTACTCATTTAAATCCGAGAATAATGGTTGTTCTATTTATTTGAGAGATATGTTTATGGTCATGCCCCGCTGGTCAATGGTTTATTTTTGATGAATCTCGAACGTGATGATACACATATTCATAGTGTGAATGCCAAAAGATGTAAAGTTGACAATGATAGTCCCACATACTTGTGGCATTGCCGCCTTGGTCATATTGGTGTCAAACGTATGAAGAAGCTCCATGCAGATGGACTTCTGGAGTCTCTTGATTATGAATCATTTGACACGTGCGAACCATGCCTCTTGGGCAAGATGACCAAGACTCCGTTCTCCGGAACAATGGAGTGAGCAACCAACTTATTGGAAATCATACATACCGATGTGTGCGGTCCAATGAGCGTTGAGGCTCGCGGAGGCTATCGTTATGTTCTCACCCTCACAGATGACTTGAGTAGATATGGGTATGTCTACTTGATGAAGCATAAGTCTGAGACCTTCAAAAAGTTCAAGGAATTTCAGAATGAGGTTGAGAATCAACGTGACAGAAAAATAAAGTTCTTGCGATCGGATCATGTGGGTGAATATTTAAGTCATGAATTTGGCACGCACCTTAGGAACTATGGAATTGTTTCACAATTGACACCGCCCGGAACACCTCAGCGTAATGGTTTGTCCGAACGTCAAAATCGTACCCTGTTGGACATGGTGCGATCTATGATGTCTCTCACCGACTTGTCGCTATCTTTTTGGGGTTATGCTTTAGAGACTGCCGCATTCACTTTAAATAGGGCTCCGTCGAAATCCGTTGAGACGACACCGTATGAACTTTGGTTTGGCAAGAAACCTAAGCTGTCGTTTCTGAAAGTTTGGGGTTGCGATGCTTATGTCAAGAAACTTCAACCTGAGAAGCTCGAACCCAAATCGGAAAAATGCGTCTTCATAGGATACCCAAAGGAAACGATTGGGTACACCTTCTAGCTCAGATCCGAAGGCAAGGTTTTTGTTGCCAAGAATGGATCCTTTCTGGAGAAAGTGTTTCTCTCGAAAGAAGTAAGTGGGAGGAAAGTAGAACTTGATGAGGTAACTGTCACCCTTCCCGAACTGGAAAGTAGCGCAGCGAGGGAAATTGTTCCCGAGGTGCCTGCACCGAGAAGGGAGGAGGTTAATGATGATGATCATGAAGATACATATCAAATTACTACTGAACTTCGAAGGTCCACAAGGACATGTTCCGCACCAGAGTGGTACGGCAACCCTGTCATGGAAATCATGTTGTTAGACAACGGTGAACCTTCGAACTATGAAGAAGCGATGGCGGGCCCGGATTCCAATAAATGGCTTGGAGCCATGAAATCCGAGATAGAATCCATGTATGAAAACAAAGTATGGACTTTGGTGGACTTGCCCGATGATAGGAACGCCATAGAAAATAAATGGATATTCAAGAAGAAGACAAACGCGGATGGTAATGTGACCATCTATATGGCTCGACTTGTCGCTAAGGGTTATCGACAAGTTCAAGGGATTGACTACGACGAGACTTTCTCTCCCGTAGCGATGCTGAAGTCCGTCCGAATCATGTTAGCAATTGCCGCATTATATGATTATGAGATATGGCAAATGGACGTCAAAACGGCATTCCTTAATGGCTTCCTCAAGGAAGAGCTATATATGATGCAGCCGGAAGGTTTTGTCGATCCAGAGAATGCTGACAAGGTATGCAAGCTCCAGCGCTCGATCTACGGGCTGGTGCAAGCATCTCGGAGTTGGAATATTCGCTTTAATGATGTGATCAAAGCGTTTGGCTTTATACAGACTTGGGGTGAAGCCTGTATCTACAAGAAAGTGAGTGGGAGCTCTGTAGCATTTCTCATATTATATGTGGATGACATACTGCTGATGGGAAATGATATAAAATTCTTGGAGAGCATAAAGGCCTACTTTAATAAGAGTTTTTCAATAAAGGACCTAGGAGAAGCTGCTTACATATTAGGCATCAAAATCTATAGAGATAGATCAAGACGCCTCATTGGTCTTTCACAAAGCACATACCTTGACAAGATATTGAAGAAGTTCAATATGGATCAGTCCAAGATGGGGTTCTTGCCTATTTTGCAAGGTATGAGATTGAGCACGGCTTAGTCGCCGACCACGGCAGAAGATAGAGAAAAGATGAGTGTCATCCCCTATGCCTCAGCCATAGGTTCTATTATGTATGCCATGCTGTGTACCAGACCTGATGTGAACCTTGCTATAAGTTTGATGGGGAGGTACCAAAGTGATCTCGGTATGGAACACTGGACAGCGGTCAAGAACATCCTGAAGTACCTGAAGAGGACTAAGGATATGTTTCTCGTATATGGAGGTGACGAAGAGCTCGTCGTAAAGGGTTACGTCGATGCTAGCTTCGACACAGATCTGGATGACTCCAAGTCGCAAACCGGATACGTGTATATTTTGAATGGTGGAGCAGTCAGCTGGTGCAGTTGCAAGCAGAGCGTCGTGGCGCATTCTACATGTGAAGCGGAGTACATAGCTGCTTGTGAAGCAGCGCAAGAAGGAGTCCGGATGAAGGAGTTCATCACCGACCTAGGAGTCATTCCAAGCGTGTCAAGCCCGATGACTCTCTTCTGTGACAACACTGGAGCTATTGCCATTGCCAAGGAGCCCAGGTTTCACAAGAAGACCAAGCACATCAAGCGCCGTTTCAACTCCATCCGAAATTATGTTCAAGATGGAGACATAGATATTTGTAAAGTGCATACGGATCTGAATGTCGCAGACCCGTTGACTAAACCTCTTCCACGGGCAAAACATGATCAACACCAGAACTCTATGGGTGTTCGATTTATCACAATGTAACTAGATTATTGACTCTAGTGCAAGTGGGAGACTGTTGGAAATATGCCCTAGAGGCAATAATAAAAGGATTATTATTATATTTCCTTGTTCATGATAATTGTCTGTTATTCATGCTTGAATTGTATTGTACGGAAACAGCGATACATGTGTGAATACATAGACCACAACGTGTCCCTGGTAAGCCTCTAGTTACTAGCTCGTTGAACAACGGATGGTCACGGTTTCCTGACCATGAACATTGGATGTCATTGATAACGGGATCACATCATTAGGAGAATGATGTGATGGACAAGACCCAATCCTAAGCCTAGCACGAGATCGTATAGTTCGTAATGCTTAAAGCTTTTAAGTGTCAAGTATTTGTTCCTTAGACCATGAGGTTGTGCAACTCCCGGATACCGTAGGAATACTTTGGGTGTGCCAAACGTCACAACGTAACAGGGTGGCTATAAAGGTACGCAACGGGTATCTCCGAAAGTGTCTGTTGGGTTGGCACGAACCGAGACTGGGATTTGTCACTCCGTATGACGGAGAGGTATCTCTGGGCCCACTCGGTAAGACATCATCATGAGCTCAATGTGACTAAGTAGTTAGTCACGGGATGATGGATTACGGAACGAGTAAAGAGACTTGCCATGACGAGATTGAACAAGGTATCGGTATACCGACGATCGAATCTCGGGCAAGTACCGTACCGATAGACAAAGGGAATAACATACGGGATTAAGTGAATCCTTGACACAATGGTTCATCCGATGAGATCATCGAGGAACACGTGGGAACCAACATGGGTATCCAGATCCCGCTGTTGGTTATTGACCGGAGAGTCATCTCGGTCATGTCTGCGTGTCTCCCGAACCCGTAGGGTCTACACACTTAAGGTTCGGTGACGCTAGGGTTGTAGAGATATATGCACACGAAAATCCAAATGTTGTTCGGAGTCCCGGATGAGATCCCGGACGTCACGAGGAGTTCCGGAATGGTCCGGAGGTAAAGAATTATATAGATGAAGTCCAGTTTCGGCCACCGGGAGCGTTCCGGGGGTCACTGGTAGTGTACCGGGACCACCGGAAGGGTCCCGGGGGTCCACCGGGTGGGGCCACCCATCCCGGAGGGCCCCGTGGGCCGTAGGGGGAGGGGGACCAGCCCCTAGTGGGCTGGCGCACCCCTCATGGGCTCCCCCCATGCGCCTAGGGTTAAAACCCTAGGGGTGGGGGCGCCCCCTTTGGCTTGGGGGGGGGTAAGAAACCCCTCTTGGCCGCCGCCCCCTAGGAGATGGGATCTCCTAGGGCCGGCGCCCCCCCCTGGCCCCCTATATATAGTGGGGGAGAGAGGGCAGCCGCACCTCAGCCCCTGGCGCCTCTCCCCCCCGTCACACCTCCTACTCCTCCCGCAGGGTCTCGGCGAAGCCCTGCAGCTTTTCCCGTTGCATCCACCACCACGCCGTCGTGCTGCTGGATCTCCGTCAACCTCTCCTCCCCCTTTGCTGGATCAAGAAGGAGGAGACGTCACTGTACCGTACGTGTGTTGAACGCGGAGGTGCCGTCCGTACGGCGCTGGGATCATCGGTGACGAGGATCACGACGAGTACGACTCCATCATCCACGTTCCTTCGAACGCTTCCGCTCGCGATCTACAAAGGGTATGTAGATGCACTCCTTTATGCTCGTTGCTAGATGACTCCCTAGATTGATCTTGGAGAAGCGTAGGAAATTTTTTGAATTCTTCTACGTTCCCCAACACCCACACCAAATCCTTTTGCTGACGTTGATTCTTTCATATCTGCAGTGATATCCAATGTATCTGAGCATAAATTTGCTTTTGGTCATGAAAACCTTTTTACTCCTAGCATGGGGTTGCTTCAAATAAATGCAGGCCTTCTGGTTTCAATAAATGCTGAGAATTATTCATGACCATCTTCTTGTTGGGGAACGTAGTATTTTAAAATTTTCCTACGATCACGCAAGATCTATCTACCAGATGCATATCAACGAGAGGGAGAGTGTGTCTACGTACCCTCGTAGACCGGGAGCGGAAGCGTCAAGTGACGCGGTTGATGTAGTCGAACTTCTTCGCGATCCAACCGATCAAGCACCGAACGTACGGCACCTTCGCGTTCAGCACACGTTCAGCTTGATGACGTCCCACGAGCTCTTGATCCAGTTGAGCTTCACGGGAGAGTTTCGTCAGCACGACGGCGTGGTGACGGGTATGATGTATCTACCGGCGCAGGGCTTCGCCTAAGCACTACAACGGTATGTCCGAGGTGTGTTTCTGTGGAGGGGGGCATCACACACGGCTAAAACAATTCAACTTGTGTGTCCTAGGGTGCCCCCCCTGCCCCCGTATATAAAGGAGCAAGGGAGAGGCCGGCCCTAGAGGGGGCGCGCCAAGTGAGGGGAGTCCTACTAGGACTCCCAAGTCCTAGTAGGATTCCCCTTTCCTTTCCGGAGTAGGAGAGAAGGAAAGAGGTGGAGAGGGAGAAGGAAAAGGGGGCTGCACCCCTTGTCCAATTCGGACCAGAGGGGGGGGGGGGGCGCCTCCTTCCTTTTGGCCTTTCTCCTCTATTCCCGTATGGCCCAATAAGGCCCATATACTCCGAAAAATACCCGAATCACTTGGAACCTTTCCGATGTCCGAATATAGTCGTCCAATATATCGATCTTTACGTCTCGACCATTTCGAGACTCCTCGTCATGTCCCCGGTCTCATCCGGGACTCCGAACTCCTTCGGTACATCAAAACTCATAAACTCATAATACCGATCGTCATCAAACGTTAAGCGTGCGGACCCTACGGGTTCGAGAACTATGTAGACATGACCGAGACTCATCTCCGGTCAATAACCAATAGCGGAACCTGGATGCTCATATTGGCTCCTACATTTTCTACGCAGATCTTGATCGGTCAAACCGCATAACAACATACGTTGTTCCTTTTGTCATTGGTATGTTACTTGCCCGAGATTCGATCGTCAGTATCTCTATACCTAGTTCAATCTCGTTACCGGCAAGTCTCTTTACTCGTTCCGTAATACATCATCTCGTGACTAACTCATTAGTCTTTTGCTTGCAAGGCTTATTATGATGTGCGTTACCGAGAGGGCCCAGAGATACCTCTCCGACACTCGGAGTGACAAATCCTAGTCTTGATCTATGCCAACACCACGAACACTTTCGGAGACACCTGTAGAGCATCTTTATGATCACCCAGTTACGTTGTGACGTTTGATAGCACACAAGGTGTTCCTACGGTATTCGGGAGTTGCATAATCTCATAGTCATAGGAACATGTATAAGTCATGAAGAAAGCAATAACAGTAAAACTAAACGATCATAGTGCTAAGCTAACGGATGGGTCTTGTCCATCACATCATTCTCCTAATGATGTGATCCTGTTGATCAAATGACAACTCATGTCTATGGTTAGGAAACATAACCATCTTTGATCAATGAGCTAGTCTAGTAGAGGCATACTCGGGACACTCTCTTTTGTCTATGTATTCACACATGTACTAAGTTTCCGGTTAATAGAATTCTAGCATGAATAATAAACATTTATCATGATATAGGGAAATATAAATAACAACTTTATTATTGCCTCTAGGGCATATTTCCTTCAGTCTCCCACTTGCACTAGAGTCAATAATCTAGCTCACATCGCCATGTGATTTAATACCGATAGTTCACATCGTTATGTGAATAACACCCATAGTTCACATCGCCATGTGACCAACATCCAAAGGGTTTACTAGATTCAATAATCTAGTTCACATCGCTATGTGATTAATACCCAAGAGTAATAAGGTGTGATCATGTTTTGCTTGTGAGAGAAGTTTAGTCAACGGGTCTGTCACATTCAGATCCGTATGTATTTCGCAAATTTCTATGTCTACAATGCTCTGCATAGAGCTACTCTAGCTAATTGCTCCCACTTTCAATACGCATCCAGATTGATACTTAGAGTCATATGGATTTAGTGTCAAAGCTTGCATCGGCGTAACCCTTTACGACGAACTCTTTATCACCTCCATAATCGAGAAACATTTCCTTAGTCATCCAGTTACTAAGGATAATTTTGACCGCTATACAGTGATCTACTCCTGGATCACTATTGTACCCCCTTGACAAACTCATGGCAAGGTACACAACATGTTTGGTACACATCATGGCATACTTTATAGAACCTATGGCTGAGGCATAGGGAATGACTTTCATTCTCTCTATATTTTTCTGCCGTGGTCTGGCTTTGAGTCTTACTCAACTTCACACCTTACAAGTCAGGCAAGAACTCCTTCTTTGACTGATCCATTTTGAACTACTTCAAAATCTTATCAAGGTATGTACTCATCGAAAGTCTTATCAAGCGTCTTGATCTATCTCTATAGATCTTGATGCCCAATATGTAAGCAGCTTCACCAAGGTCTTTCTTTGAAAAACTCCTTTCAAACACTCCTTTATGCTTTCCAGAAAATTCTACATCATTTCCGATCGACAATATGTCATTCACATATACTTATCAGAAAGGTTGTAGTGCTCCCACTCACTTCTTGTAAATACAGGCTTCACCGCAAGTCTGTATAAATATATGCTTTGATCAACTTATCAAAGCGTATATTCCAACTCCGAGATGCTTGCACCAGTCCATAGATGGATCGCTGGAGCTTGCACATTTTGTTAGCACCTTTAGGATTGACAAAATCTTCTGGTTGCATCATATACAATTCTTCTTTAATAAATCCATTAAAGAATGCAGTTTTGTTATCCATTTGCCAGATTTCATAAAATGCGGCAATTGCTAACATGATTCGGACAGACTTAAGCATCGCTACGGGTGAGAAAGTCTCATCGTAGTCAACTCCTTGAACTTGTCGAAACCCTTTCGCAACAAGTCGAGCTTTGTAAACAGTAACATTACCGTCTGCGTCGGTCTTCCTCTTGAAGATCCATTTATTTTCGATGGCTTGCCGATCATTGGGCAAGTCAACCAAAGTTCATACTTTGTTCTCATACATGGATCCCATCTCAGATTTCATGGCCTCAAGCCATTTTGCGGAATATGGGCTCATCACCTCTTCCTCATAGTTCGTAGGTTCATCATGGTCTAGTAACATGACTTCCAGAACTGGGTTCCCGTACCACTCTGATGCAGAACGAACTCTGTTGATCTACGAAGTTCAGCAGAAACTTGATCTGAAGTTTCATGATCATCATCATTAGCTTCCTCACTAATTGGTGTAGGAATCACTGGAACTAGTTTCTGTGATGTTCCACTTTCCAATTCGGGAGAAGGTACAATTACCTCATCAAGTTCTACTTTCCTCCCACTCACTTCTTTCGAGAGAAACTCCTTCTCTAGAAAGGATCCACTCTTAGCAACAAAGACCTTGCCTTCGGATCTGTGATAGAAGGTGTACCCAACAGTTTCTTTTGGGTATCCTATGAAGATTTACTTCTCCGATTTGGGTTCGAGCTTATCATGTTGAAACTTTTTCACATAAGCATCGCAGTCCCAAACTTAAAGAAATGACAGCTTACGTTTCTCGTCAAACCACAGTTCATATGGTGTCATCTCCATGGATTTAGATGGTGCCCTATTTAACGTGAATGTAGATGTCTCTAATGCATAACCCCAAAAGCGATAGTGGTAGATCGGTAAGAGACATCATCGATCGCACCATATCTAATAAAGTACGGTTATGACGTTCGGACACACCATTACACTGTGGTGTTCCAGGTGGCGTGAGTAGTGAAACTATTTCACATTGTTTTTATTGAAGGCCAAACTCGCTAACTCAAATGTTTTACCTCTACGATCATATCGTAGAAACTCTTATTTTCTTGTTACGATGATTCTCCACTTCACTCTGAAATTTTTTGAACTTTTCAAATGTTTCAGACTTGTGCTTCATTAAGTAGATATACCCATATCTGCTCAAATCATCAGTGAAGGTCAGAAAATAACGATACCCGCCGCGAGCTTCAACACTCATTGGTCCACATACATCTGTATGTATGATCTCCAACAAATCTGTTGCTCGCTCCATTGTTTCGGAGAACGGAGTTTTAGTCATCTTGCCCATGAGGCATGGTTCGCAAGCACCAAGTGATTCATAATTAAGTGATTCCAAAAGTCCATCACTATGAGTTTCTTCATGCGCTTTACACCATTATGACCTAAACGGCAGTGCCACAAATAAGTTGCACTATCATTATTAACCTTGCATCTTTTGGCTTCAATATTATGAATATGTGTATCACCACGATCGAGATCCAACAAACTATTTTCATTGGGTGTATGACCATCGAAGGTTTTATTCATGTAAACAGAATAACAATTATTCTATGACTTTAAATGAATAACCGTATTGCAACAAATATGATCAAATCATATTCATGCTCAACGCAAATGCCAAATAACATTTATTTAGGTTTTATACTAATCCCGAAAGTATAGGGAGTGTGCGATGATGATCATATCAATCTTGGAACTACTTCCAACACACATCGTCACTTCACCTTTAACTAGTCTCTGTTCATTCTGCAATTCTCGTTTCGAGTTACTAATTTTAGCAACTGAACCGGTATCAAATACCCAGGGGTTACTATGAACACTAGTAAAGTACACATCAATCATCTATATATCAAAATATACCTTTGTTCACTTTGCCATCCTCTTATCCGCCGAGTATCTAGGGTAGTTCCACTTCCAGTGACCATTTCCTTTGCAGTAGAAGCACTTAGTTTCAGGCTTGAGTTTTAGCTTTGGGTTTCTTCACGGGAGTGACAACTTGCTTGTCATTCTTCTTGAAGTTCCCCTTCTACCCCTTTGCCCTTTACTTGAAACAAGTGGTCTTGTTAACCATCAACACTTGATGCTTTTTCATGATTTCTACCTTCGCCGACTTCAGCATCGCGAAGAGCTCGGGAATTCCTTTCGTCATCCCTTGCATATTATAGTTCATCACGAAGTTCTACTAACTTGGTGATAGTGACTAGAGAACTTTGTCAATTACTATCTTATCTGGAAGATTAACTCCCACTTGATTCAAGTAATTGTAGTACCCAGACAATCTGAGCACATGCTCACTGGTTGAGCTATTCTCCTCCATCTTGTAGGCAAAGTATTGTCAGAAGTCTTATACCTCTTGACACGGGCATGAGTATGAAATACTAATTTCAACTCTTGGAACATCTTATATGCTCCATGGCGTTCAAAACGTTTTTGAAGTCCCGGTTCTAAGCCGTAAAGCATCGTGCACTTAAACTATCAAGTAGTCATCATACCGAGCTTTTGTCAAAACGTTCATAACGTCTACATCTGCTCCTGCAATAGGTCTGTCACCTAGCGGTGCATCAAGGACATAATTCTCTGCGCAGCAATGAGG
The DNA here is from genome assembly GCA_902687465.1 of Secale cereale. NCBI lineage: Eukaryota > Viridiplantae > Streptophyta > Magnoliopsida > Poales > Poaceae > Secale > Secale cereale. The sequence continues at coordinate 778,116,064 of LR738713.1, forward strand.
ATAATCCTCAGATCACGGAACAATTCCGCATCATTGCTACTAACATCTTTCAACTTAGTTTTCTCTAGGAACATATAAAAAATAAATGGGGAGCAACATCGTGAGCTATTGATCTAAAACATAGATATGCTAATACTACGAGGACTAAGTTGATGATAAATTAAAGTTCAATTAATCATATTACTTGAAGAACTCCCACTTAGATAGACATCCCTCTGGTCATCTAAATGATCACGTGATCCAAATCAACTAAACCATGTCCGATCATCACGTGAGATGGAGTAGTTTTCAATGGTGAACATCTTATGTTGATCATATCGATTATATGATTCACGCTCGACCTTTCGGTCTCCAGTGTTCCGAGGCCATATCTTCATATGCTAGGCTCGTCAAGTTTAACCCGAGTATTCTGCGTGTGCAAAACTGGCTTACACCCGTTGTATTTGAACGTAGAGCTTATTACACCCGATCATCACGTGGTGTCTCGGCACGACGAACTTTCGCAACGGTGCATACTCAGGGAGAACACTTATACCTTGAAATTTTGTAAGGGATCATCTTATAATGCTACCGCCGTACTAAGCAAAATAAGAAGCATAATAAGGTAAACATCACATGCAATCAAAATATGTGACATGATATGGCCATCATCATCTTGTGCTTTTGATCTCCATCTCCAAAGCATCGTCATGATCACCTTCGTCACCGGCGCGCCACCTTGATCTCCATCGTAGCATCGTTGTCGTCTTGCCAACTATTACTTCTATGACTATCGCTACCGCTTAGTGATAAAGTAAAGCAATTACATGGCGATTGCATTTCATACAATAAAGCGACAACCATATGGCTCCTGCCAGTTGCCGATAACTTTAAAAAACATGATCATCTCATACAAAACCGTATAACTCATCATGTCTTGACCATATCACATCACAACATGCCCTGCAAAAACAAGTTAGACGTCCTCTACTTTGTTGTTGCAAGTTTTACGTGGCTGCTACGGGTTTAGCAAGAACCGTTCTTACCTACGCATATAAAACCACAACGATGTTTCGTCAAGTATGTGTTGTTTTAACCTTCACAAGGACCGGGCGTAGCCACACTTGATTCAACTAAAGTGGGAGAAACTGACACCCGCCAGCCACCTGTGTGCGAAGCACGTCGGTAGAACCAGTCTCGCGTAAGCGTACGCGTAATGTCGGTCCGGGCCGCTTCATCCAACAATAACGCCGAATCAAAGTATGACATGCTGGTAAGCAGTATGACTAGTATCGTCCACAACTCACTTGTGTTCTACTCGTGCATATCATCTACGCATAGAGCTGGCTCATGATGCCACTGTTGGGGAACGTAGTATTTTAAAATTTTCCTACGATCACGCAAGATCTATCTACCAGATGCATAGCAACGAGAGGGAGAGTGTGTCTACGTACTCTCGTAGACCGGGAGCGGAAGCATCAAGTGACGCGGTTGATGTAGTCGAACTTCTTCGCGATCCAACCGATCAAGCACCGAACGTACGGCACCTTCGCGTTCAGCACACGTTCAGCTTGATGACGTCCCAGGAGCTCTTGATCTAGTTGAGCTTCATGGGAGAGTTTCGTCAGCACGACGGCGTGGTGACGGGTATGATGTATCTACCGGCGCAGGGCTTCGCCTAAGCACTGCAACGGTATGATCGAGGTGTGTTTCTGTGGAGGGGGGCACCGCACATGGCTAAAACAATTCAACTTGTGTGTCCTAGGGTGCCCCTGCCTCCGTATATAAAGGAGCAAGGGAGAGGCCGGCCCTAGAGGGGGCGCGCCAAGTGTGGGGAGTCCTACTAGGACTCCCAAGTCCTAGTGGGATTCCCCTTTCCTTTCCGGAGTAGGAGAGAAGGAAAGAGGTGGAGAGGGAGAAGGAAAAGGGGGCTGCACCCCTTGTCCAATTCGGACCAGAGGGGGGGGGGCGCCTCCTTCCTTTTGGCCTTTCTCTTCTATTCCCGTATGGCCCAATAAGGCCCATATACTCCAAAAAATACCCGAATCACTCGGAACCTTTCCGATGTCCGAATATAGTCGTCCAATATATCGATATTTACGTCTCGACCATTTCGAGACTCCTCGTCATGTCCCCGGTCTCATCCGGGACTCCGAACTCCTTCGGTACATCAAAACTCATAAACTCATAATACCGATCGTCATCAAACGTTAAGCGTGCGGACCCTACGGGTTCGAGAACTATGTAGACATGACCGAGACTCATCTCCGGTCAATAACCAATAGCGGAACCTGGATGCTCATATTGGCTCCTACATATTCTACGAAGATCTTGATCGGTCAAACCGCATAACAACATACGTTGTTCCTTTTGTCATTGGTATGTTACTTGCCCGAGATTCTATCGTCAGTATCTCTATACCTAGTTCAATCTCGTTACCGGCAAGTCTCTTTACTCGTTCCGTAATACATCATCTCGCGACTAACTCATTAGTCTTTTGCTTGCAAGGCTTATTATGATGTGCATTACCGAGAGGGCCCAGAGATACCTCTCCGACACTCGGAGTGACAAATCCTAGTCTTGATCTATGCCAACACCACGAACACTTTCGGAGACACCTGTAGAGCATCTTTATGATCACCCAGTTACGTTGTGACGTTTGATAGCACACAAGGTGTTCCTACGGTATTCGGGAGTTGCATAATCTCATAGTCATAGGAACATGTATAAGTCATGAAGAAAGCAATAGCAGTAAAACTAAACGATCATAGTGCTAAGCTAACGGATGGGTCTTGTCCATCACATCATTCTCCTAATGATGTGATCCCGTTGATCAAATGACAACTCATGTCTATGGTTAGGAAACATAACCATCTTTGATCAATGAGCTAGTCTAGTAGAGGCATACTAGGGACACTCTATTTTGTCTATGTATTCACACATGTACTAAGTTTCCGGTTAATATAATTCTAGCATGAATAATAAACATTTGTCATGATATAAGGAAATATAAATAACAATTTTATTATTGCCTCTAGGGCATATTTCCTTCACTTCTGACGGGATCTGACTTCTCGTAAGTGGTACTGATTTATTTTGATTTATTCCTTTGGCTCGAGCATGAGATATGAGCCAAAGATCCGACTGCCTTTTATCGTGAACAATATAACGGTGTATGGAGTTATAGCTGTGTCATACCTCAAATATTTACATCTTGATACTGGCCCGACAGGGAGCTGAAGGACCAATACTTTTCCTGACAGACTGACCGTGTACTTGATTCCGTCGATGGCTATACCGGGTCTGAGCTGATTGGTTTGGCTTTTGATTTTTCTCATTTTGTCGGTATACTCATTTGGATCTTCCCACTAACCATTCCAAGCGGGTCAGCGAGATATGAAATCCTTGTAAAATAGAGTAGGCCGCTGAGAGTATGCCCTTGCGGATCCATATGGAATTTCGATTGACTTGGGTATCCGGACCCTGATGGTCGCGCAAAAATCATCATACCTTTGTTGTCAGCCTCATCTTTCGACGGTCATGATTTTATTTGTCAGGATAACCTGGCCATGCCTGTCCTTGATTTTTTGTATGACCATGGATGTGATTAGTGCAATATTTTTGACATTATTCCGTATGCATGTTTGCTGACCTGGGTTCGCATACATATGACATATACCGGGATTTGTAGCTGTACTGTCGGTGTACTAAGGTAGGGGTACCTCAGTACCCCAACTTGTGCACGGGCAGTAGCAGCTTCCCGCGGCAGGGCCTACCACGTGCTTGCCGGAGACCTTCCTGCTCCATATAAAACCATTCAAAAAAAAGTATACAAGATAGAAGATCAAGACTCCGGCAAGTGGAGCTTGCCGGGAAGGCCGTCCCAGGCTCAAGATTACCTCACTAGCACAAGACCCCGGCAAGAGGAGCTTGCCAGGAAGGCCAGAAGATTACACTTCAGAAGACATGCCTCGGCGCGACGCGCGCCCCGGCAAGGCCCGGAGAGCGACAAGCTTCAGAGCCCGACAAGCTCCCGGGCCCGGCAAGGTCAAGACCCCGGCAAGGTGCTTGCCGGGGAGAGTTACGCTGTGTGCCCGCGCTCCAGCTCATCAAACCACGCGTCGCCCTGGGGCCACTCCAGGGACGCGTGGCGGATGGCTGTGCAGCCTGGGGGACACGGTGGCACTCCACGGTGGTAAAGCCATCGCCGTGGCAAATGGAGACGCAAGGGCGGGCGCTTTTGGGGTCGACGGCGACGGGCATTAAATGCTCTTGTCCCCCACTGTCAAAGTAGGTGATGACCACTGTTCATGCACTCTTGCTCCACTATTCCCGCACTATTACAACTACCACCACTATTACATTTTTACCCTTTCTCCTACGTTGACACCTGTCGGTGACCCCTTGAGCTATAAAAGGAGGCCCATGCACAACGTAGAAGGGGTTCGGAACCTAGATCGCTCATACGCTCGGTGTAGCTAGTTCTTCAAGCTCCCGAGCTCCCCAACTCAATACAAACTAAGCAGGAGTAGGGTTTTACGCGTCCATCGCGGCCCGAACCTGGGTAAACTGCCCGCGTGCTCACCACGATCTGCTCTTTGTGCTCCCTCCGCTCCCTCACCGCAACGACAAGGGGCTCCGGTCCCATAGGTGTTCGTGGTGGACAGTTTCCCCCGACATCTTTGGCGCGCCAGGTAGGGGGCGTCGAGGTTGTGCGAACCTGATCCGGCGTTCACGCGGGCGCAATCTTCATCAACCTCTCCAAACTCGTCAGCTTCATCAACAACAGCGCCATGGCCCCGAAGAAGAAGCTTTCGGAGGTCGCGGGCCCGTCTGCGTCTCATCCGCCGCCACCAGAGCCAACGGTGGGCGGAGGAGACGCCGTCGGAAGGGTGGTCGCCGGCGAGGAAACTCGCGGCGCGACCAAATCCAAAGACAAGACGGACGACCGAGCCTCGGTCTCCGTGGACGCGCCACGTCCATCTCACCAGACGACGGGCCAGCAGCGCCATGCCACAGGAGGTGGCATCCGCTTGCTGGGCCAAGGGCAAACCGGAGGCTCGCGGGACGCTCCGGGCCATCATCCCGGCACGAGCAAGGCGCGGTCGCCGGGGCGGGACCCTGCTCCTTCTAACCCAGTTAGGAGTCCGAGCATATCCCGCTCCTCACACCGCTCGCCCCCGCTCCCCTCCTCTCCAGCAGAAGCGCTCGCAAGGGCGCAACTGCTCCTCGACTTCCCTCCGGCGGCAGACAAGGCCGAAGACTGGAGGGCAACCATCCAGAGCCTGATCGCCTTCGCCAACAACGACTCTCCACAGCAGCCGGCGACCTCGCGGCCGCGGCAAGTCGAGAAGACGAAGGCCGACGGCGACAAGACCGCCGGGGGTGCAACCACCGTGCACTCCCCGCCGCGGAAGCAGAAGACGCCACCCCGCCGGATCAACGTCGACGACGACTCCACTGCGTCGTCGGATCCGCGGGCTCGTCGGGACCAGCGCCAGGTCCTTGACGACCGGCGACAAGAAGACGCTCGAACGACGATCGAGCGCCGCCGAGAAGCTCGGCGACAATCAGATCAGCGAGCTGGAGCCGCTGTTGACACGCACGCGCCCGGTGAACCAGGCGACTTGCCGTACGCGGCAGGTTGCCCTACGTTTACCCGTGAGCTGCGGCGTGTCCAGTGGCCCAGCATGAAGAACTTCAAGCCTGACGTACCGGAAAAGTACGACGGCAAGACGCACCCCTCGGAATTCCTCAGCATTTACACAATCGCAGTGCAGGCTGCCGGGGGGCGCGACGAGAAGATATTGGCGAACTACTTCCCGCTCGTGCTTAAGCCGAACGTTCGTTCTTGGCTTATGCACTTGCCGGAAGGCTCCATTTCTTCTTGGGCAGATCTTTGCCACCAGTTTGTTGGCGCCTTCACGGGCGGCCACAAACCCCACGACCAGGAGAGTGATCTCCATATTCTGGCCCAGAAGGAAGGAGAACCTCTGCGCAAGTACATCCAGCGCTTCAGCCGCGTGTAGCACAACATCCCCGACGTCCACCCTGCTGCGGTTATCAGTGCGTTCCACCAGAACGTGCGTAACCGCCGCATGCGTGAGGAGATGGCCATGACCAAGATACAGGATGTCAGCGAGCTTTATGCTCTAGCTGATAAGTGCGCGCACGCAGAAGAGGGGAGGAGACTCCCCGGGGAAGATGCTGGCGCAGGGGGAAGCGACAGCGACGACGCCGCCCCGGCAAAGAAGAGCCGGCGGCGGAACAACAGAAGAAAGAACAAGAAGGAAGTGCTTGCCGTCGAGAAGTCCGGCAAGGAGGCTCCCGCCAAGCAAACACAGGCTGGTGGCTCCGGCAAGGAGCCTGCCCCTGTAGCGGCAGCCGACAAGCAGGACGGCTCCGACAAGCAATACTGCAAAATCCACCGCACCAAGGGCCACGATCTCTCCAACTGCAAACGCGTCGAATACCTCGTCGAGCAGCAGAAAGCTGAGTATGAGCGGCGCGACAAGGAGAAGGCCCAAGGTGGCAGAGGAGAACCAAGCAAGAAGCGGCCATTCAATGGCCGGGGAGGACGCCGCGGCAAGGCCAAGCAGCGGCAAGGTGACCGACCTCCCCGGGGCCGCGACAAGGACGAAGAAGACGACGACGATGACATGGAGGATGAAGATAACAGCGAGCAGGAGTTCCAGAAGGCCACGGAGGTCCTGTGCGTCGACGGTGGCGCCTCTCTGCATACTTCCCACCGCCAACTCAAGCAGTGGGTGCGGGAAGTGAATGCAGCGGAGCCGCCCGTGGAGTCGCGCAGGCTCCTCAAATGGTCCAGCACGCCCATCATTTTTGATCTTGAGGATCACCCTGACCGCACCACTGCGGTCGGGTGCTTGCCGATGCTGGTCTCACCCACCATCCGCAACCTCAAGGTCACCAAAATGTTGGTTGACGGCGGGGCCGGGCTGAACTTGATCTCCTCTGCTGTCATCAAGAAACTCCAAATTCCAGATGGCGAGCTCGAAGAAACCGGTTCGTTCCAAGGAATAAACCCGGGAAGGAGCAAGCCCAAGGGGAAGATCACTTTGCCGGTGACCTTTGGCGGGGAGCTCAACTTCAGAACTGAGTGCATCACATTTGACGTAGCCGATATCCCATTACCGTATAATGGGATACTCGGCCGTCCCGCCCTCGCCAAGTTCATGGCAGCTTCCCACTACGCCTACAATGTACTCAAGATGCCGGGGCCGATAAGCGTCATCACTGTCCATGCCGACAAGAAAGATGCACTTGTCTGCGCCGACAAGATCTACCGGGACGCAGCAGCCGCAGCAGAGAAGGACACACTTGCCGCTGAAGCTCCCGGGGGGAAGAAGACCAAGACCAAGTCCGGCAAGTGCTCTGGGGCCCACTCCGGCAACCGCACCTCTTCGGAGTGCTGCGCTGCCGTCGAGGACGTTCCATCGAGCTCCACCGGCAAGTGTAAGAAGGGGATGGCCGCTCCTCCGGCAACCAAGAAAGTGTCCGCCAAGGAGGACGGCACTGGTGGTACCTTCACCATCAGTGCCACACTTGACAGCAAATAGGAAAGCGCGCTCGTTGCCTTCCTGCGGGCGAATGTCGATGTGTTTGCCTGGCAACCATCTGACATCCCCGGTGTTCCCAGGAAGGTGATTGAGCACAAGCTTGCTGTTTGTCCTCATGCGCGGCCCGTCAAGCAAAAGGTCAGAAAGCAAGCCATGGAGCGCCAAGAATTCATTGCCGAAGAGATCAAGAAACTAGAAGCAGCGGGCCTAGTTAGAGGCGTGATCCATCCGACGTGGTTGGCAAACCCAGTCGTCGTGCGCAAGGCCAATGGGAAGTGGAGACTGTGTATAGACTTCACCGATGTGAATAAAGCATGTCCCAAGGATCCATTTCCCTTGCCGCGCATTGACCAGATCGTTGACTCCACTGCCGGATGTGAGCTACTCTCCTTTCTTGATGCATATTCAGGCTACCACCAGATTTTCATGGCTAAGGAAGATGAAGAGAAGACTGCATTTATCACTCCGTGTGGCACGTATTGCTTCATACGCGTGCCATTTGGACTGAAGAATGCAGGCTCAACCTTTGCAAGGGTAGTATACACTACTTTTGAGCCACAGATCCACAGAAATGTAGAGGCTTACATGGATGATATCGTGGTGAAGAGCAAGAGCAGGGATACATTGATCCAAGATTTGGAAGAGACATTTGAGAACCTGCGCAAGATCCAGCTTAAGTTGAACCCCGAGAAGTGCGTTTTTGGAGTCCCCTCCGGCAAGCTCCTCGGGTTCTTTGTGTCACAAAGGGGGATTGAAGCTAACCCCGACAAGATTAAAGCCATCGAGCAGATCGAAGCCCCGAAGCGCGTCAAGGACGTCAGGAGACTTGCAGGTTGTGTGGCTGCCCTCAGTAGGTTCATTTCGAAGTCTGCAGAACGCGCCCTTCCTTTCTTCAAAATCTTGAAGAAGGCAGGTCCTATGAAATGGACTCCGGAAGAGGAGGCAGCGCTACAAGACTTGAAACGGTACCTATCCTCTACTCCAATACTTGTCGCACCTAGACCACAGGAGAAGTTGCTGCTGTACCTAGCGGCAACCAACCAGGTGGTTAGTGCTGCGTTAGTAGCGGAGAGAGAGGCCGACGAGGAATCAGCACCACCGGCAAGCGAATCCAGTGACAAGCAGGGGGCTGCTCCGGCAAGCTCTGGCCCCGACAAGGACAACTCTGCGCGGGAACAAGGAGAAGTGCGAAGAAGGATGGTGCAGCGCCCAGTGTATTTTGTGAGTTCTCTCTTGCAGGGGGCTAGATCAAGATACTCTGGGGTGCAAAAGTTGCTTTTCGGCCTCCTCATGGCCTCGAGAAAGCTGCGCCATTATTTCCAAGCACATGAGATAACAGTGGTCACTCGCTTTCCGCTAAAGAGGATATTGCACAATCCGGAAGCAACAGGCAGGATCGTTGAGTGGGCACTGGAGCTGTCAAGCTTTGGTCTCAAGTTTGAAAGTACCTCAACTATTCAGAGCCGAGCTTTGGCAGAATTCATAGCTGAATGGACCCCGACGCCCGATGAAGAAGCTCCAGAAACAAGTGCACCCGTACAAGAAGCGACAAGTGAATGGGTAATGTACTTTGATGGTGCCTTCTCGCTGCAAGGCGCCGGTGCCGGCGTGGTACTTATCGCGCCCACCGGAGAACACCTCAAGTATGTTATCCAGATGCACTTTCCCAGGGAGCAAGTGTAACACCCCAAAAATTTAATCTTGTTTTATAAATTAGAATTTTGTCAGAAAGGCTTATTTTCTAATTTCTGGCTTTTCTATTAATTTCAGAGCTACTTCTTTCCTCTGGTTTTAAATTCTTTTTTCCCTCTTATCTGAAACTTTTGGATAATATTGTGGGGCTTGAATGCTTTCTTAAAACATTTGATTCTTGTTGGGTATGCAAGTGGAAGCATTTTTATAATATTTTTGCCAAGCATCAATTCCTTTAAAATGGTTTTTCCTTTCTTTTAAGGGCTCCCATTGCACTGCAACCTATTTAAATATTTCTTTAAAAATTCCACCAAAATTTGGAGATGACAGTAGATGCATATAACTCATTTTTATGCAAAAATCCAGCATTGTGTTTTATAAATTTTGAGCAAAACATCCTCTTTTTCATTCTGGTCCAGTTTGGTATTTTGCACTGCAACCCTATTTTAAATTTCTCTAGTGATCTTGGGATCTTTCCTGCTATTAGTGCTTGCTACCAAACCCTTAAGTCCAGGATATTGGACCCATTTGAATAATTTTTGGTCCATGCAATAATGGCCTACATTTTCTGTCCAGATTTGGTTTTCTCAAAAACTTGCACTAACAAGTTTCTGGTTTTGCCAAACTAACCTTGCCACCATCACCTACACCTAAAGAGACCCCAACCTGGAGTTGTTGGCCACCAGAAGAGATCTCTAGATGCCCATGGCATTCTGTCGAGCACCTTGTGCGCCTGGACAGAATTGGCATAGTTTTTAGTTTGCACTATGGAGTTGCTTTCTGTGCCAAAACAACATGTCCCCTAGCCTCCTTTTGCCCACTAACCTAACCCTGGGTAGTTCCAACAGCACCAGAGCAATTTGGGTCACCCTAGCTTTTCGTCGAGCACGTGGTGGGCATGCCGAGAGCACGAGCAGAGCGTGCGTTTTGCACGCGCCTGCCCGAGCCGCCTCACCAACCCCCGAGCTCATCCTAGCCCTCTGCCGCGCGCAGCATAGCGCCAAGGTCAGTCCTGTTTCGTTCACGAGCACCGCAGCCTTCCCCCGTCTTCCCCGCAAGCCGCCACGACCGCCGACTGCCGTCTCGGCCGTGGCCAGCACCGCCCAAACCATCCACGCGCGCCAGCTAGCCCCTGGAGCAGTCGCAGCTCGTCCGCTAGCTCCTGGCATGCTCCCAGAGCTCCGCCACGTCGCCCCGGCTACAGAGGCGACGAACCGCCATCGCCGCCGTCGTGCTTATCCACGGGAAGCCGCGGAACCAACATCACGCGCCTATAAAAAGGCCTCTTCCTTGCTTCCCGAGCCTGGCGCAGCGCCCCGCCTCTCCCTTAGAGCCTCTCCAAGCCACCAAACGGCGGGTAGTGGTCTTCCTCCCCGCCTCCGGTTAGGATTCCGCCACCACCATCGTGGTCAAACCCGGAGCCCCCTACTGCTCTTCCCCTTGCCTAGTGCTTTCCAACCGAGTCCCTCAGATGCAGAGGACCCGTCCCCATTCCCTCTTTCCGCCTGAGACCACCGTAGGAGGAATTCCCCGAGGCCCGAAGCTTCCCCTCCGCCATGGAGGAAGGTGCTCTCACCCTCGAGCTTCCCCGCGCTCCTAACCACCGCAGATGGATGCGGTGCCTCCTCCCGATCATCCCCATACCAAGAGCACGTCAAATGGTGACTTGTGTCGCCGGGGATCGCCGTTGGAAACGGCCCCTGTCTCTGTCGAGGCACGCGCGGGGGGAGGGGGAAGAAGACGAACCCGACAGGTGGGGACCACCTGTCGGTGAGCCAACCCAAGCCACCAGTGGCGCAACCCGGCTGATGCATTTCTCCCCTGGAGAAGCGTATTTCGAGTAAGAACGCAAACAATCTAAGAAGACGTATTCCAGGCGAACCGTTTTTCCTTTTTCTGTTTTATTTAAAACAGATTTTGACCAGAACTTTGACTAGGCATATCTTTTTAAATAAAACTCCAAATGAGTTGATTCTTTTTCCTACCTCTCTCAAATTTCACCTAGTTTATTTTAAGAATTATTTCAAAAATAATTAGGACAACTTTTTGTACTATTTTTAAAGTATGTGTTAATTTGAATATTTTCAAAAATAGGAATTTGGAGGGAAGATCAAAACTTTCAAAAGTTTTGGAGTGCACCTCACCTCTCTGCACCTTATAGGCAAGCATCTTGAACTCCATTATAACATAAGCTGTGTGTTGTTTGCTAGAACATAAGAACTCCATCAATATGCTAAAATGGAGTAGCGTTATTTCATGTGGAAGTCATACTCATGCATATCAACACATGATGAAAATCTTTTCTGTTATATGTGTGATATTGGTGACAGTAGACACTTCTCATGCCACATATGCCTGGTGATAGTTCGGATGGAGTCCGAAGGGAGATTGTGTTCCGGTGAACACAACCACGTGACGGACATCTCGTTGTGGCGAGGATGTGCAGTGAGGCATGATGGGGCATGAGGGGTGGTGACCCTGTCAGGAAACTGTGGAAAGTATTTGTTGTGCTAACCATGCAGGGAACACATAAGCCTCCTGAGTCGACCATAGATCGAGTCTTGTTCCAGTAAACCCCATGCTTGTTTCGTACTACCACTTGTCCCTGCCACGGGCAGGGTACGGTTCAGTAAATTGTCAACCCCTTTCTTGGCACACACCGTACAGAGAGGCCATGGTGGAAGATACCGGGTGCATCCGGTAGGCATGCCACATGGTCCGGGGGCATGGGTGTTTCCGGTTGGGGCCGAGAGGGGGGCACCCCTTAGTAGCGCGCGATATAAATTTGATCCCATGCTAATCGAGGTTGTAGCCTCCCCGCTTAGAGTTTTGCTTTACTAGTGCCGTGGGTGATTCCAGGCACCGGAAAGTTAAGCTGGTGTGTGCTGGTTGGGTGTGTTATCAATTCAAAGACCGTAAGCGGAATTAGTCCCGGTGGACTAAAGGAATCCGTTACTCGTGGGTAAAGAGTACACCCTCTGCAGAGTTTATATCTATTCGAATAGCCGTATCCGCGGTTAAGGACTACAGTCTGGGAGGGGTCAAGTGTCGGTCTTAGTGTCGGTCTTCGGAGGAAAACTTCTAAACCAAAATATTGATCATGACGTGTGACGAATGATGATTGTGATTATTATTATTGTGAACTAACCATTTATATTGTTGTTGAAATGTTGAGTATCCCTGGGATGGTTCTACCTCCTGGATATTCCCTGTGATTATTCTCATATAAGCCCTTTATGTGGTGTCGCTGAGACGCCCGACTGTGGCATGCTTGTTATTTAATTTCCTTATAAGCCCTTTATGTGGTGTCGCTCAGACGCCCGACTGTGGCATGCTTGTTATTTAATTTTCCTTATAAGCCCTTTATGTGGCGTCGCGCAGACGCCCGACTGAGGCATGCTTTATATTATTATCCTTTCGAGGCGTCGCTTCAGACACCCGATCGGTTTATTTTATCTTCATTCTCTGATTGCTTATTCCTGTTTAATACAAATAACCTGCTCATGTGCATCATGAATTTTATTTTGGGACTGACTAAGTGATCGTGGATTATTTCAGCGCATGATTATCACCTGCTGTGTTATACCTGTTTTTCATGATGTTTGCGAGTACATTCAAAGTACTCACTGGTTTGTCCCTGGCTATTGTCTTGGCCAGATTTCTTGCTTGGAAAGGAGCACAACGACGGCAGCCCCGGAACCTAGGCAATGGAGATAGCAGCCGCGCGAAGATAGGAGTTATCCAGGTCAGCTGTTCCTGTGGGAAATGGAGTCCCATAGACGCTGATGATCCGCAAACCGCTTCCGCCGTCAGTCATTAGAAAGCCTTTGTTGTACTCTTGGACCAGAATGGTCTTGTACTACATATTTTATATTTTGCTTGGAATTTCTGTATCAAGATTGTGTCTCATCAGCTAACAGTAATCCTGGGGCTGGTGAGCACAAGGACCATTGACTGGGAAATTTATATCCTGGAAGACCGGTCCTGACAACCTTGGTATCAGAGCCAGGCTGACCATTGGCTAACCCTATCTTGGCCGGGTCAATGAACCTAGGTTAACCCACCCACCAGACCTTAACCTCACCACAACCAAGCCTATCCTACCCGATAGCCCACATAATGACCCCGACCACCAGAGAACAGAACCGGCAATTAATATTGCCCCCTCAACACGATATGTCATCCTGCCCAGATGCTATACATGAGGCCACTCCGTGACCTTACCAAGCATCCCTCACCTTGTGCACTGCCTTCACAGCCAATTGTTTTTTTTTTAGGTCGCACCTTGGGATTCATATAAAGACCCCAGATGCAACCCCGGGGGATTTTATTAAGATAATTGTGGGGTTTTTGACCACAGTACCATGGGTTTTCTCCAGCCATCCTGGTACAACCTGTTCAAATCGAGGGTCACTCTCATATTGTACAGCCAGGCACACCCCGCAGGTAGACCCAAACCAAGACCCTACGGAAGTTCCCTTCATCGGGAAAATCCATGCCCACTCCAATAATGACCATATAGATCGCTGCGTATGGAGCGGTTACCTATCTTCACTTCATGGTACCCTATGCCAGTGAACGTGGCTATTGTTATTTTCCCGAATAGTGCAGCAGCCAGAGAAGCCGCATCCTTTCCCTACACCTGAGAAGAGAAAGGCCCGATGCTAAATAAGCTGGTGCACTATATCATCGCTCGAGAGCGCTTGACCCAGCAAGTGATGGATTTTCTCCAGACCCTTGCTGTGTAAAACCCTAGTCGCTATTAGTAGACCCCTGAGGCCAGACTAAGAGAGACGCATTTTGTGAGTCCCCCATCCACTCCCCGTAGACGAAGGATATATCGCACTGCAGGGAATAATTCCTCGTGAAATACAGCTTATTACCTGAACCGTCAGCACCGTGGTAATATCAGTTCGTGTAGAAACTGACTGTTTGTTGTGATAGCTGTGTTGTGCTTTAAAATTTTCTGTACTAGTATATTGCATTGGTTGAAGTTGTTTCTTGTGATTACAAAAAATTGATTGTTTTTAATTATAGCAAATTTCCTAGTAAGGTTTTTCTTAAAAGACCACTGCCATGAAAATGTTTTCCTTAATAAAACTTTGTTTTGCATGCCCTCTCGTTATATAACTCACAGACCACGTGCACTTAATGCAAGACCCCGCGCGCTTTTATCACCTAATCAATTACCTCCCTAGTATACCACAGCTGCACATTAGTCAGCAATTTTTACTGTAACCCCGTCATATCATGCGTATGGTGTATCTGTTTTCATGTGACGGTTGCCGCGTGGTGCGAGTAATCTTTTTACAAAAGACGTTCTTAGCAAATCTCGAGGACGAGATTTTTCTTAAGGGGGGTAGTGTTGTAACACCCCAAAAATTTAATCTTGTTTTATAAATTAGAATTTTGTCAGAAAGGCTTATTTTCTAATTTCTGGCTTTTCTATTAATTTCAGAGCTACTTCTTTCCTCTGGTTTTAAATTCTTTTTTCCCTCTTATCTGAAACTTTTGGATAATATTGTGGGGCTTGAATGCTTTCTTAAAACATTTGATTCTTGTTGGGTATGCAAGTGGAAGCATTTTTATAATATTTTTGCCAAGCATCAATTCCTTTAAAATGGTTTTTCCTTTCTTTTAAGGGCTCCCATTGCACTGCAACCTATTTAAATATTTCTTTAAAAATTCCACCAAAATTTGGAGATGACAGTAGATGCATATAACTCATTTTTATGCAAAAATCCAGCATTGTGTTTTATAAATTTTGAGCAAAACATCCTCTTTTTCATTCTGGTCCAGTTTGGTATTTTGCACTGCAACCCTATTTTAAATTTCTCTAGTGATCTTGGGATCTTTCCTGCTATTAGTGCTTGCTACCAAACCCTTAAGTCCAGGATATTGGACCCATTTGAATAATTTTTGGTCCATGCAATAATGGCCTACATTTTCTGTCCAGATTTGGTTTTCTCAAAAACTTGCACTAACAAGTTTCTGGTTTTGCCAAACTAACCTTGCCACCATCACCTACACCTAAAGAGACCCCAACCTGGAGTTGTTGGCCACCAGAAGAGATCTCTAGATGCCCATGGCATTCTGTCGAGCACCTTGTGCGCCTGGACAGAATTGGCATAGTTTTTAGTTTGCACTATGGAGTTGCTTTCTGTGCCAAAACAACATGTCCCCTAGCCTCCTTTTGCCCACTAACCTAACCCTGGGTAGTTCCAACAGCACCAGAGCAATTTGGGTCACCCTAGCTTTTCGTCGAGCACGTGGTGGGCATGCCGAGAGCACGAGCAGAGCGTGCGTTTTGCACGCGCCTGCCCGAGCCGCCTCACCAACCCCCGAGCTCATCCTAGCCCTCTGCCGCGCGCAGCATAGCGCCAAGGTCAGTCCTGTTTCGTTCACGAGCACCGCAGCCTTCCCCCGTCTTCCCCGCAAGCCGCCACGACCGCCGACTGCCGTCTCGGCCGTGGCCAGCACCGCCCAAACCATCCACGCGTGCCAGCTAGCCCCTGGAGCAGTCGCAGCTCGTCCGCTAGCTCCTGGCATGCTCCCAGAGCTCCGCCACGTCGCCCCGGCTACAGAGGCGACGAACCGCCATCGCCGCCGTCGTGCTTATCCACGGGAAGCCGCGGAACCAACATCACGCGCCTATAAAAAGGCCTCTTCCTTGCTTCCCCAGCCTGGCGCAGCGCCCCGCCTCTCCCTTAGAGCCTCTCCAAGCCACCAAACGGCGGGTAGTGGTCTTCGTCCCCGCCTCCGGTTAGGATTCCGCCACCACCATCGTGGTCAAACCCGGAGCCCCCTACTGCTCTTCCCCTTGCCTAGTGCTTTCCAACCGAGTCCCTCAGATGCAGAGGACCCGTCCCCATTCCCTCTTTCCGCCTGAGACCACCGTAGGAGGAATTCCCCGAGGCCCGAAGCTTCCCCTCCGCCATGGAGGAAGGTGCTCTCACCCTCGAGCTTCCCCGCGCTCCTAACCACCGCAGATGGATGCGGTGCCTCCTCCCGATCATCCCCATACCAAGAGCACGTCAAATGGTGACTTGTGTCGCCGGGGATCGCCGTTGGAAACGGCCCCTGTCTCTGTCGAGGCACGCGCGGGGGGAGGGGGAAGAAGACGAACCCGACAGGTGGGGACCACCTGTCGGTGAGCCAACCCAAGCCACCAGTGGCGCAACCCGGCTGATGCATTTCTCCCCTGGAGAAGCGTATTTCGAGTAAGAACGCAAACAATCTAAGAAGACGTATTCCAGGCGAACCGTTTTTCCTTTTTCTGTTTTATTTAAAACAGATTTTGACCAGAACTTTGACTAGGCATATCTTTTTAAATAAAACTCCAAATGAGTTGATTCTTTTTCCTACCTCTCTCAAATTTCACCTAGTTTATTTTAAGAATTATTTCAAAAATAATTAGGACAACTTTTTGTACTATTTTTAAAGTATGTGTTAATTTGAATATTTTCAAAAATAGGAATTTGGAGGGAAGATCAAAACTTTCAAAAGTTTTGGAGTGCACCTCACCTCTCTGCACCTTATAGGCAAGCATCTTGAACTCCATTATAACATAAGCTGTGTGTTGTTTGCTAGAACATAAGAACTCCATCAATATGCTAAAATGGAGTAGCGTTATTTCATGTGGAAGTCATACTCATGCATATCAACACATGATGAAAATCTTTTCTGTTATATGTGTGATATTGGTGACAGTAGACACTTCTCATGCCACATATGCCTGGTGATAGTTCGGATGGAGTCCGAAGGGAGATTGTGTTCCGGTGAACACAACCACGTGACGGACATCTCGTTGTGGCGAGGATGTGCAGTGAGGCATGATGGGGCATGAGGGGTGGTGACCCTGTCAGGAAACTGTGGAAAGTATTTGTTGTGCTAACCATGCAGGGAACACATAAGCCTCCTGAGTCGACCATAGATCGAGTCTTGTTCCAGTAAACCCCATGCTTGTTTCGTACTACCACTTGTCCCTGCCACGGGCAGGGTACGGTTCAGTAAATTGTCAACCCCTTTCTTGGCACACACCGTACAGAGAGGCCATGGTGGAAGATACCGGGTGCATCCGGTAGGCATGCCACATGGTCCGGGGGCATGGGTGTTTCCGGTTGGGGCCGAGAGGGGGGCACCCCTTAGTAGCGCGCGATATAAATTTGATCCCATGCTAATCGAGGTTGTAGCCTCCCCGCTTAGAGTTTTGCTTTACTAGTGCCGTGGGTGATTCCAGGCACCGGAAAGTTAAGCTGGTGTGTGCTGGTTGGGTGTGTTATCAATTCAAAGACCGTAAGCGGAATTAGTCCCGGTGGACTAAAGGAATCCGTTACTCGTGGGTAAAGAGTACACCCTCTGCAGAGTTTATATCTATTCGAATAGCCGTATCCGCGGTTAAGGACTACAGTCTGGGAGGGGTCAAGTGTCGGTCTTAGTGTCGGTCTTCGGAGGAAAACTTCTAAACCAAAATATTGATCATGACGTGTGACGAATGATGATTGTGATTATTATTATTGTGAACTAACCATTTATATTGTTGTTGAAATGTTGAGTATCCCTGGGATGGTTCTACCTCCTGGATATTCCCTGTGATTATTCTCATATAAGCCCTTTATGTGGTGTCGCTGAGACGCCCGACTGTGGCATGCTTGTTATTTAATTTCCTTATAAGCCCTTTATGTGGTGTCGCTCAGACGCCCGACTGTGGCATGCTTGTTATTTAATTTTCCTTATAAGCCCTTTATGTGGCGTCGCGCAGACGCCCGACTGAGGCATGCTTTATATTATTATCCTTTCGAGGCGTCGCTTCAGACACCCGATCGGTTTATTTTATCTTCATTCTCTGATTGCTTATTCCTGTTTAATACAAATAACCTGCTCATGTGCATCATGAATTTTATTTTGGGACTGACTAAGTGATCGTGGATTATTTCAGCGCATGATTATCACCTGCTGTGTTATACCTGTTTTTCATGATGTTTGCGAGTACATTCAAAGTACTCACTGGTTTGTCCCTGGCTATTGTCTTGGCCAGATTTCTTGCTTGGAAAGGAGCACAACGACGGCAGCCCCGGAACCTAGGCAATGGAGATAGCAGCCGCGCGAAGATAGGAGTTATCCAGGTCAGCTGTTCCTGTGGGAAATGGAGTCCCATAGACGCTGATGATCCGCAAACCGCTTCCGCCGTCAGTCATTAGAAACCCTTTGTTGTACTCTTGGACCAGAATGGTCTTGTACTACATATTTTATATTTTGCTTGGAATTTCTGTATCAAGATTGTGTCTCATCAGCTAACAGTAATCCTGGGGCTGGTGAGCACAAGGACCATTGACTGGGAAATTTATATCCTGGAAGACCGGTCCTGACAGCAAGCGACAAACAATACTGCTGAGTATGAAGGCTTGCTTGCCGGCCTCAGGATTGCGGCCGAACTTGGGATCAGGAAGCTGATTGTGCGGGGAGATTCTCAGTTGGTGGTCCGGCAAGTTAACAAGAGTTACCAGAGCCCTTTGATGGAAGCTTATGTAGATGAAGTGAGGAAGCTTGAAGAACACTTTGAGGGTCTGCAAATGGAGCACGTCCCAAGAGCTCAGAATGACATTGCAGATGGCCTTTCAAAGTGTGCTGCGATGAAGTTACCTGTGGAACCAGGGACCTTCTTGCTCAAGCTGAATCAACCATCCGTTACACCATCAATTGGGCAGCCCAAGAAGAGAAAGTTGGTCTCCAGCGACTACTTGCCGGCGGATCTTCCCGAAACCGCCGCCAAGTTTCCCAAGATCAACGATCGGAACACTGAGGAACAGTTTGCTCCTGCAGATCCAAGGGTCTGTGCAGTTGAAGCAAGCGTTCCCGACAAGCCTCGCCCCGGCGAGCTTGCCGGGGGACCATCCGCTCCGGCAGAACCAGAGGTTCTTGCCGTGGAAGCTGAGGTTCCCGCAGCGGCCCTCATGCCTTTAGTACTCACCGTCGAGCCTCAAGCTCCGGCATGGGCGCAGCAGATCGTCCGTTTTCTGCAAACTGGAGAACTTCCCGACGACCCAGCAGAGATAGAGAAAATAACCAGGCAGTCAAGTATGTACCAATTCGTGGATAACGAGCTGTACAGAAGAAGACTCAATGGTGTCAGGTTGAAGTGCATTTCCAGAGAAGATGGACAGAAGCTGTTGGCAGAGATACACGGAGGCATATGTGGCCATCACATCGGCGCAAGGGCGCTTGTCGGGAAAGCTTTCCGGCAAGGGTTCTTTTGGCAAGAAGCCCTCCAAGATGCAACTGCACTAGTAACCAAGTGTGAAGCGTGCCAGTTCCATGCCAAGCAAATTCATCAGCCAGCTCAAGCTCTCCAGACAATCCCTTTGTCCTGGCCCTTCTCGGTCTGGGGGCTCGATATCCTCGGCCCCTTCCCCCGTGCTGTCGGGGGCTTTGAGTACTTGTACGTTGCAATCGACAAGTTCACAAAGTGGCCGGAAGTGGAACCGGTGAGAAAGGTGACAGCACAGTCAGCAGTCAGGTTCTTCAGGTCAATTGTTTGCCGTTTCGGTATCCCTAACAGGATCATCACCGACAACGGTACACAATTTACTAGTCGCACCTTCATGCAGTACGTCCAAGACCTTGGCGCCAAGGTCTGTTTCGCTTCTGTTGCTCACCCGAGGAGCAATGGTCAAGCGGAGAGGGCAAATGCTGAAGTGCTGCGTGGACTCAAGACAAGGACCTTTGACAGGCTGCGCAAGTGCGGAAGAAACTGGATAGAGGAGCTACCGGCGGCTCTTTGGTCAATCAGAACGACACCAAATCGAGCCACCGGACAGACACCCTTTGCTCTAGTCTATGGAGCAGAGGCAGTTCTCCCCACGGAACTCGTATACGGATCTCCTCGAGTGCTCGCTTATGATGAGCTCGAGCAAGAGCAAATGCGACAAGATGATGCATTGCTCCTCGAGGAGGAACGTCTCCAGGCTGCTGTACGAGCTGCTCGATACCAGCAAGCCTTGCGTCGCTACCATAGCCGCAAGGTTAAGGCCAGGAGTCTCGAGGAAGGCGACCTTGTTCTTCGGCGTGTTCAGTCCGCCAAGAATTCCAACAAGTTGACGCCGAAGTGGGAAGGCCCTTATCGGGTGAGACAAGTCACAAGGCCCGGCGCTGTCCGCCTTGAGACCGAAGAAGGCTTACCGGTGAGCAACTCCTGGAACATAGAGCATCTTCGCAAGTTTCACCCATAAGGCGCGGTTGCCGTGATCCGCTCCGGCAACCACCTTTTGTACAAGCTTTGCCGCTGTTGCATGTAACCCTTTGTACAAAGCCGGGCGCAGATCCCGTGCATCAGTAAAGCTTTTGTGTTTCGCGCTATTTGCCTTTTGCATGCTTTTCCTCGCCTATTTGCATGCGTTATTTGGCATTTCTTGTGCAACACACGTATCCGGTAAGCATTAGCACGCCGAAAGGCCATATACTTGTTTCCCTCTTCTTTTTCCTTGCCTCTTAAGCAGAAGGAATGTTCCTCGCGCACAAGTTTGCCGGGGGGGAAGGAGATGGAAGGTGAACCAAGTGCTGTTCAAGAAAGAGAAGCTTGCCGGAAAACGCACGGATCATGAAAGCTAAGTTACCAGAATTTGAGCAGTTCAAATTTTTAAATTTTTAGGTTGTCTTCCTTGAACGACCACGCTTTGTATGGAAAACCTGTGCGCGGAGGAACCTACCCGTGGCTAGCCGCACCCTTATCTTGTTTTCGAGTACACTCAACGACTTAAGTGAGCTGCGACAAGTGTCGCGCCCTTGCTTCGTTTCCGAGTTCACTCAGCAAGCTAAGTGCGTTGCGACTAGCCGCGGCAAGGTTGCTTGCCGGTAAGGCCCTGGCCAGCAGGCTGCTCGGAGTCCAGTGCTCAGCGCTCGCGGCAAGGGCCCCTTGCCGGCAAGTTCCCTAGAAGCGTAGGGTTGAAAGCATACAAAATAAAGGACTAAGACAAGGGAGATAACATTGCACTGATTGATCAAAATAAAGATAATATATTACAAGGGATAACTTGTCGCAATGACTAATAAGTTCATGGCACACTATGCAGCAACAAAAGAGATAAAGGAAGGGAGGCCTAATCTACGCGGTCGCCCTCAATCCTAGAGATCTTGTTCACTTTGGCGATGATGTGGGCGACCTGCGCCTTCAGTGCCTCCATATCCGCGTCGGCCGGCAAGCTGCGGAGAACGTTGGCGAGGTTTATACCGGGATTGCGGTATACTATCTTAGTCAGGACGCGCTCCAAGGTTCCCGCGCAGAGCTGGCGTGACTCCTCGGCCAGTTGCGCGGGGAGCTTCTTCTGAAGATCTGCAAGGGCCGGCGCAATCCCTCTGAAGAAAAGGCTGAGCTTGGCGCTGTGGGGGAGGTTTGGATCCGGAGAGTATATGAGATGCTCAACCCTCAGCGCCATCAGCTCCTTGTCGATGGCAGCGGCGGAAGCCACCAAGTCTTCGGTCCATACCTCGACGGTCCAGCGAAAGTTCTCAGCTGAAGTAGCGGCACTCTCCACCAAGCCGCGCTCCTTGCGGAGCTCTTCCTTCAGCTTGGTTTCGCGGTCCCGGACGGCGTCAAGGGAGTCCTTCAGCGTAGAGACCTTCAGCTCCAGATCTGCAATGGAATCCTTGGCGGCCTTCAGCTCATCGCCTTACTTGGAGAGGCGCACCTGGAGTTCAGAATTGGTGTGCGCGTCCTTCTCGCGCTCTATGTTGAGCGCGGTGACCCTCTCCGAGCTCGCCTTTAAGTACTCCTCCAGCTGCGCAACTTTGGCCTCGAGCTCCTTCTTGGCGGTCTCCGCGGCGTCTGCGGCGGCCTTCGCCTCCTTCAGCTCTCCGCCAAGGGACTGCTCCCGGGCGGTAAGGTCTTCCTCGTGAGCGTCGAGGTTGACCTTCCGTTGGGTGAGCTCTCCTTCTCGCCGGGACAGCTCTTCTCCGGCGAGTCGCTGCTGCTCCTCGGCTTTGGCCTTCTCCAAGAGCCACTCCTGGTACTCCCCGGCGAGCCTCTCGCGCTCCTCCGCCACGTCGCGGAGGGCCGCCTGGTTGGCGGCGCGGAGCTCCGCCGCGCGCTTCTCCATGTCAGCTGCGGCCTTGGCGGCAAGGGCCTCCCGAGACGCGAGCTTCGCCTGCCTGGCCCGGTAAAGGGCCAGGAGCCGGTGGAGCAGCTTCTCCTCCTCGGGCTCGTCACTCCCGCCGGGCGCCTCGACAACCTTCAGACCCGCGGAGGCGAGGACCTCCCCATCAAAGGCCTCTCCCTCCGCGGGAGCTCGCGACGAAGATCCCCACGGCACCTGGATATAGACGCCGTTGGGGGCCTCAAGATAGTAAGCGGACGGCTCCTTCTCGGTGGAGGGGTCGGCGGCCGGCGCAGCGCTCGGCGCTCCTGCCGCCTCCGGGCCGGCAGTATGGCCGCCGTACCCCTCCCCGGCCGCTGCGTCTACGGTCGGAGCAGTCTCCTCTGCAGCCGGCTCGGCGGCTCCCGCCGTGTCCTCAACGACAGGGGCGTTGCCGCCGTCGCCCTACACGCCCTCCTCCACGACGATGGTTTCTGTCTCCATCTGTTCTGGGGGAGGAGGATCTAGAAGAAGAAGAAAAAGAAGAAGAAGTTCAAGCAAATATCCAAAAAAGACGAATCCAAGAAGACAAGATTACAAAACTTACCTTGACGGACATCGTCGACGGCGGGCTCCCTCGCCGGGGAGCTCTGCCTTGGCGGAGTGGCCGCCCTCGCCGGGCTGCTCGCCCTTGGCGGGGTGCTCGCCCTTGGCGGAGTACCCGCCCTTGGCGGAGCGCTCTCCCTCGCCGGAGAGTTCGCCCTTGGCGGGGACGGCGGGGCCTGCAGCTCCTCGGGAGTGATCTCCGGGTGCTCTTGCGGCTGCGGCTCCACCCCTGCACAAGACAATCAAAGCAAAACAAGAACAACAAGATATTAGTGTAAACAAGTTCCTCAAGCGCGCCCGACAAGTGGAAATGTTGAACCCAGACTTACGCTGCGGGCTGCGCTGGGGGCTGCTCCTCGGAGCAGCGCTCGGGTCCGGCAAGCTCGTCGCTGGGGCGTCCCCTGTCGCCGCGACGGGTGAGTCGTCCGCGACCTCGACCACGGGAACCTTGGCCTTCTTCGCCACTCGCTGGGCCAGGGTCCTGAAATCAAAGCAAGAAGCAAGATCAGAATCAACAAGAATCAAGACAAAGTTAAAGAAGATACAAAACCTCAAGTTCTTACTCCTGTTCCTCGTCGTCGTCGTCGTCGCTCAGGGCGGAGAAGTCGAACGCCACCTGAGGCGCGTCTGCGCGAGGAGCAGGAGGCGAAGACTCCCTCGGGCGCTTGGCGGTCCCCGGGGCTGGGGGCTGCGAAGACCCGGCCCCTGTGGACGCCGAAGCCCGGGGAGCGGGCGGAGCAGCCGCTCCGCTCTGAGAAGACCCTCATCCGCTTGGCGCTGACGTGCGGGGCGCCTCCGCCGTGGCCTGTGTGCGGGTCGCCCCCGCCGTGGCCTGTGTGCGGGTCGCCCCCGCCGTGGTTGGTGCGCCGGGCGCCCCCGTCGCAGCTTGGCTCCCCCGGGTAGCTCGCGCCGCCCGGTGAGTTGGTTGTTGTCGGGGCGCCTGCACCCTCGTTCCCGTCGTCGCCTTGCGGAGACGTTTCAGCGGAGATCGCCTGGGACTTGCCCGAGGCGGGGAGGTCTCCGATGACGAGGAGACGTCGTCGGCATAGAGCCCCAGAGACCCGTCGGAGTCCTCGTCGGCCCCGACGTCCTCCTCCTCCTCCTCCTCCTCCTCGGCTGGCTTGCTGGGCCCAGCGCCCTGCCCTGTGGCCGTTCTCCCTCCGGCGCCTCCGCCCCCTCCGGCGCCTCCGCTCCCTGCGGCGCCTCTGTTTCCTCCGGCAACGCCGCCTCTCGCCGCGGCCTCGGTCACGATTTCGGGGATCCCGGAGTGCCTCAAAGAAGGGACCCCGGCGAGCTCGTCGGGAGGAAGCTGCAGCAGCCTGCGGATCTCCGCCTCCTCTGCTTGGCAGGACGCATCCGCAGCCTCTTCCTCCTCAACTGTGAAGCCAAACTCTCCTGCCGCTGCGGCTGCAGCGGCCTCTTCTACCCGAGAAGCTATATAAGCAATCTCCTGGTCGGTGGTGTCCCGGGTGAGCCCCTTGATCTCATCCTTGTTCTTCGGCACCTCCA
The DNA here is from genome assembly GCA_902687465.1 of Secale cereale. Classification (NCBI taxonomy): domain Eukaryota; kingdom Viridiplantae; phylum Streptophyta; class Magnoliopsida; order Poales; family Poaceae; genus Secale; species Secale cereale. The sequence continues at coordinate 778,140,497 of LR738713.1, forward strand.
CCAAGTTGTCGAAGAAGCTCATGATGTCTGCTGGCTTGGGCGGTATCCATGTGCGGTCGACGCCATGCGAGTCACATGCGGGCATCATGGCGCGAAGAGGATCCCGGGCCGTGCTGTTGCAGAGGGGCACCACTCCCCGGGGAGCTCTGAACCACTCTGGGTGGGCCGGGTCGTGCTTAAAAAGTTCCCAGACCATCCCCTTCAGCTCCAGCGCCGTGAAGTTGTAATTTAGCCCTGGGCGCAGCCTCATTATGTCCGCCGCGTTGCCGTACTCCCATGCTGGCCTCTTTCTCTCCTGTAGAGGGGCAATGCGGCGGCGGAGGAAATCTGTTCCTACCTCTCCGACGGACAACTTTGCTACCCGAAGACGAAGAATTCTGATGAGGGCGACGTTGAGCTTGATGTCGTCCGAGTCCACCTCACTCCAGTCCCTGCCGCGCACGATGGCTGTTGTGCGCGGCGCGGTAAAAGGTTGTGGCTCGTCCTCAACTACCCAGCACCAGTCCGCGCGCCACTCCTCCCACTTGCCGCGGAGTTCCCCCGGCAAGTAGGACTCTTTCTTATTCAAGCGGAAGACCCAAGAGATTCCTCCGGAGAGGGGAGCGCCGGCCTCTGCTCTAGGCGTAAAGAAATGCCTAAACAGCGCTACATTCGGATAGATCCCAATATAGTTTTCGCATAGATGTGCGAAAACCGCCATCGTGAGGATGGCGTTGGGGGTGAAGTCTAGAAGGTGGAGGTTGTAGGTATTCATGATATCACAGAAGAATTCAGAAAAAGGGGGACAGAGGCCGCAGTGGAAGAAAGCAGCAAAGAAGAAATACCCGCCGGGGTACGAGTCCTTGGCGGCAGCCGGATAGACTCGGGTGCGGGGATGCGCCTTGGTCTTCTTGGCCCAGAACAGGTAGTACTTGTTCCAGAGTTCCCGCGCGCTGAGCCTCGGCGAGAAGACGACGTTCCGCTTCCGCAGCAGAGCAAGCCTCGCCGCCTGCTCAGATTTCTCTTTCTTGGTCTTCTCCGCCTTCGCCTTCTCGGTCTTCGGGGCCATGGCGGAGGCGGCGAGGGAAGGGGGACGAAGAGTCCGGCGGCGCCGCGGATGCGGAAGACGGCGGAGGAGGTGTGGAGGCGGAGCGCAAAGGGGAATTTCTGGAGATGGAAGAAGAAGCAATGAAGGCGTAGGAGGGGAACCGCTCCTGCTTCCTCTGCTTTTATGGGGAAGTGGGGGACGTTTCGCCCTTTCCATTAAAAGAACGTGGCCACGTCCCATCCCACGACGCCGCAATCGACGCGTGCCGTTACGGAGGGACGCGGCGGATGCGGAAGTGGATTCGGCGTGCCGTGGGCCGCGCGTGCCCGTGCACTGTTTTGGACCTGGCCCAACAGCGCTCGGCGCCGTGTGTGGCCCAGGCCCGGGGGCTCCTATCGGTGTACTAAGGTAGGGGTACCTCAGTACCCCAACTTGTGCACGGGCAGTAGCAGCTTCCCGCGGCAGGGCCTACCACGTGCTTGCCGGAGACCTTCCTGCTCCATATAAAACCATTCAAAAAAAAGTATACAAGACAGAAGATCAAGACTCCGGCAAGTGGAGCTTGCCGGGAAGGCCGTCCCAGGCTCAAGATTACCTCACTAGCACAAGACCCTGGCAAGAGGAGCTTGCCAGGAAGGCCAGAAGATTACACTTCAGAAGACATGCCTCGGCGCGACGCGCGCCCCGGCAAGGCCCGGAGAGCGACAAGCTTCAGAGCCCGACAAGCTCCCGGGCCCGGCAAGGTCAAGACCCCGGCAAGGTGCTTGCCGGGGAGAGTTACGCTGTGTGCCCGCGCTCCAGCTCATCAAACCACGCGTCGCCCTGGGGCCACTCCAGGGACGCGTGGCGGATGGCTGTGCAGCCTGGGGGACACGGTGGCACTCCACGGTGGTAAAGCCATCGCCGTGGCAAACGGAGACGCAAGGGCGGGCGCTTTTGGGGTCGACGGCGATGGGCATTAAATGCTCTTGTCCCCCACTGTCAAAGTAGGTGATGACCACTGTTCATGCACTGTTGCTCCACTATTCCCGCACTATTACAACTACCACCACTATTACATTTTTACCCTTTCTCCTACGTTGACACCTGTCGGTGACCCCTTGAGCTATAAAAGGAGGCCCATGCACAACGTAGAAGGGGTTCGGAACCTAGATCGCTCATACGCTCGGTGTAGCTAGTTCTTCAAGCTCCCGAGCTCCCCAACTCAATACAAACTAAGCAGGAGTAGGGTTTTACGCGTCCATCGCGGCCCGAACCTGGGTAAACTGCCCGCGTGCTCACCACGATCTGCTCTTTGTGCTCCCTCCGCTCCCTCACCGCAACGACAAGGGGCTCCGGTCCCATAGGTGTTCGTGGTGGACAGTTTCCCCCGACATGTACGGAGCTCATTGCTGAGGCCAATCATACCAGAAGGTGACAAGGTTTTAGGACATCTCCTTGTCAGTTGCGGGAATAATGACCATTGTCAAGACTTTGGATTCTATGATGTCGTCTCCAGATCTTGTCGATTCTTGTACCTCCGCTTATTTTTCCTTGGCCTGACTCGTGAGGTTGTGGGATCCGTACCTTTCTTGGGTATATCTGATGGATTCTTGTCACATCTCGTATGAGTGACCGATGTGACTGGGGATGCATGCTCACCATATGTAAGAATCATATGCAGCCAAACACTTGATTTCTGAAGAAGACACATGCCCTGGCGGATTTGTGCTTCCGACAGAATGTTGCGAATCTGATTCTTGAGCGGTGTTGCCATACATTGGAAACTCATCATATAACCTCTGAGGACGGTGCAATAGTGTGGTACTGTCGTGGACTGAGTGCCTTACGAGAGAAGCCATCTGAATAGCTTGCTGAGGAAGACTTGTTAGCTTCTGTGCAAATCTTTTGCCTGGGTATCGTGTAGAAGAAGGCTCTATAGCTTACACACGAAGCTTGGTATGACTATTGTGCCGGAGAAGCTTGAGTTCCGTACTTGAGAAGCTTCCCCTCGGGTTTGCTTGTTCGAGAAAAAAATTATTTTTGTCCGTCACAAGCTTTTACCGAGGTATCTTGCTGAGAAAGATCAAGTATCTTGGACCGGAAATTGTTCATATATCATGCTGAGGGAAAATTTGAGGAGCCTTGTCTCATAAATTTCTTCTGATAGCGTGTGGAATAATACTGGGTTTCTTATATCCAAAACTTCATACTGATATGCAGGCTGAAATCCATACACACGCCCATAATATTCTGAGGCTGATTATTTGCATGAGAAAAATAGTTTGACTGTCTTCCTCATGCATGTCATATCCTGACTCTATTTTGGATGATAACATATTTCAAGCATCATGCCTTGCTGAGCCAAAAATTTGTATATAATCCATACCTATGTTTAAAATATACCGTTGATCTTGTACCTTACTTGTCTTGCTGCTGACTTGACTATCACTGCTGTGAGTATTCGTACTGATGTAGACTTGAGTTATTGGCAAAATTGATTATCAGTCTCAAAATCAGATATACCCCCTTTTCACTACAGTCGGCCGAGAGTTTCCATTATGTTTAGCTGAATTTCCAAATATTTGAACTCCTTATTACTTCTTCGAGTCTGGTGTCAGTTCACGAGCAACTCTTTATAGGGGAAAAATAATATAACACCGGGGCCCAAAAAGAAAAAAGCTAAAGAAAACTCAACTAAACAAAAGCACACAACAACAATCAATTCACACACAATCAATGTCACATATTACTGCTAATCACATAATATGCATGCCTACTTAAGCACACAAAATCTCGCGGGATCTCCGGTTCTACGATCTAGCATGATGTGACGATGTGCACGAGGACGAATAAATGTGTGGAAGATTTGGTGTAAACAGCGCTACACCAAGTGCCAGCTTAGCCAGGTAGCTACCTGGACTAGCTTGGAGGCGAGGACGTACTTGGTAACCCTGTAGCGGGACACGAATGTCGCAACCACATTATTATCAAGCAAACGGAAAATATCCGTACTCGTCCAAGAAATAAGGATATCGTGGAAAAACTGAGGCTGCTGACATTGCCCTTTTTTGATGACTAAGACCATTAAGGGTTCCCATCATGACAAGAAAAAGGACGATCCGGGATAGAAGCATGTCTACCACCAAAATAAAATGGGGCTGAAGGAAGGAATTCGGCGCGATACCTGAGCACCACTTTTGCAAATAGTGTCAGGATCACTTTGCATCACTATGTTGGGACAGAAATGACGCCAAACACCAAAGAACGAGCAAGAAAATAAAACTGGAGAAATGCAAAGGCTGAGCTGTAGTGGATTCGAACAGATGCCATCTACACTCACCAGATAAATTGTCAGTATCAAAATAATAAGGCTATATGCATGCTATGCAACAAGCAAATGCAGCAACCAAATGAAATAAACAAGCCAGACTCTATACTACCGATTACTACCGGTTTCTATCGCTCGCCCTAACTAGGGCGTCCTATAGCCAAACCTGCTATGATACCAAGCGCTGTGGCACCCCGGCTCAGAGAAACCGGAACGCCCCGTTTTCCAGCCCAGAGATCGAGGAGAAGTCTCTGAAAAACGGCGCTGCTTGACATAGAACAAATCAGCTCTTATTACATGAATAAAATTACAAAGGTATGATGTTACAAAGGAGCACATCAGCACGGCGACACTACGCCGGCGATACTACACTTGCTCTATGCTAGCAGCGGAACAACTCGTAGCAGCGGAATACTTCTAGCAGCGGAACAACGACGAAGGTGGTGAACTCCACTCCGCAGGGACTCTGGCTGGGACACGATCTAGCTCGCGCGCATGGCAACCTTGACAAGCAATCAAGCAATCATGGCATCACCTGCAATCTGGCATGACATGCCAGGTCAGTACATTGAATGTACTTGCAAGCTCACAACAACCAAAAGCATCAAGGCAAAACAACAACATAGCATTAACATGTTAATTAATTAACAACTGCCATAATGAAGCAACTACTATGCGTGGTATGAAATTGATACAATACTGATAAATCACCATCTCAAATTTACATAATCAGATCTTTCTTGGCTAACCGGCCAAGTAATAAACCATCTCGATCACCTCGTGATCAAAACCAAACTGTGATCTTTCCGGCGATCACTACCGTGACCAACACTTGGTCTCCAACATCATCATCAACATCCTACCAATCTGTACGGCCCAAAATATCAATTAATAGATTACATATAATTCATTTTGTTATTCCGTCATTCGAGTGTTGATTGAACGGTGTGACCTAGTACGAACCAAAGCCCATGACCGAGGACGCGGCTATCGATAGATTGAACAAATACACTCTGCAGAGGTAGTGCACTGTACCCACACCACATAACCCATGGCCTCGTTCTCCCATTCGGGTGGACCAACATCGTTCTCACAAAACCGATCTACTGTCATGACACTCTCCCGGCCACTCCGACATTATTCCCAACTGTGTTAGTCCTGGGTGGCCCCGTGTCTACCAAAGACACCAACGACCACCGTCGTGGCCAAAACAATCAACCATCCCAAACGGGGACAAAAGCGCTTATCATCCAACTACGGGCACAAAAGGTTATGCCCGACTACCTGATCAGGGTAGCGCGTGCCCATAACCTTCCCTAGTTGGAGGCACCGGCGAGAGGCATGACAATAGCATCACATTAGGGCCTTCCCATAAAAGGCAAATGTGGTTGCACTGGGGAAAGCCCGGTTCGGTGACACCTGACCAACTTAATGACGGAATTATATCTTCAAAAATATAACTGTGATACAGATACTCGATATCAACTATCAGACTAATAATCCAAGTCATAGCAATATACAACAAATCATCTAAGGCTTAATATCATCATAACATAAATACTACAAGGATAGCATAACATCGTTATCACGAAAAATCCAAGAACGATAATACTGCTACGCAAAAAAGAACTAACTATCCAGCTATTATTCTCATGCAAACAACATATCCATCATCATTCTCCAAAACATAATATCAACTCGCATCATGATTAACTAACACTAGCTACTAATAAATCCAGAGGCAACATGATATCCAAAGTAATACTCTAAAAATAATACCGGATACTAGCATGAAAAATAGCCACTAAGAATCCAAAGGCAACATGTCATCCACATAATCATCAAAATATAAATCCTATAACTCCAAGTAATACCATGGCAATAACAAAATCAAAATACAACCCTGAGAAATGCCAACAAGATCATACATAGCTAATGCAATATTTTAAATAAGTTCAAAATAGAGAACCATGTCACTACATTGCAATCATGCAAGTGGAGGGTGTGGCTTGCCTGGGGTGGAAGAAATCACCGGAAGAAAGTGCGGAAAGCTTGCGAAAAGAATCGCCGATAAACATTCTCTCTCGGAGGGGGTGGTTTAATGGCAAGGGCAAAATGGTCATTTTTAGAATGTTGAAACATAATAAGAATGATGTTAACAGAACGGGCTCGATGAGACGAAGAGATGGGCTTTGGAATCACCTCATTTGGAGTTAGGATAAAAAGATATGAATGTTTTCCTGCCAGGGACCTATCTATAACAGAAACTTTTACAGACTGGGCCAAAACAGAAAAACTGAAAGCGCACTCCAGGAACTACGCTTTCGGGGCAGTGAAGGCATATTTTTGGCCGAAGCCGCAATGGTTTACGCTTTCACTGAAATGAAAGCGCATTCGGGGGAAATACGCTTCCACTTAAATGACGTGGCAGTGAGGGCCCGGGGCGCTGTGCGGCTGACGGGCGGGCCCCACGGGCTAGGGTCGCTGACGTGCGGGTCCCACGGGGCTGGGGCCCATCACTTATCCAGCCAGGCAGGCAGGGTCAACGCCGGCCCATTGATAGGTGGGGCCAGGGTTGTCGTCTTCTTCCTCGCGTTCGCCCGACGGGGTAGAGGGGAGGGCGCGGATTCGACGCCCGTTCGGTCGGCTCCGGCCACTGTTCGGAGTGCCCGGACCACCCACGCGCAGAGGGGGCCGAGGCGAACCCGCCCACGTAGGGCACATACGTCGAGGAGGACTGGAACGAGCAGGGCACCAGACACGGCGGAGGATGGCTTCGGGTGGAACTGGACTCGTGGCCAGGGGCTACCCGAGGAGGAGGGACACGGCGGAGGGGGCTCTAGGGGTGCGGTGGAGTGCTCTGGTGGAGGAAGAACGACGAGGGAGGGCTCGGTTGCCGCCAATTTAGGCGAGCAGAGGCGGCGGCCATGGAGACAGAGGAAGAGCAGGGGAGCTCCTCGAGCTCAGGAGAGAGGCTGGGGAGGGGTGGTGGAGCGAGTGGAGGAGTCTGGTGAGCACGGGGGGCCTCGGGGTGGCCTTATATAGACAGGGAAGAGGTGCGCCGCGCTGTCGTCGCCGCAGACGCGTGTTCGGCATCGCGGACGCGTGCCTACGTTCGCGAGCTCGGAGGCAGGCGACGAGGGGGCATAGTGGAGGTTCTCATGGGGAGGTAGGTGACGCCGGGGAGCAGAGGAAGAGGCCGAGGGGAGATCGGGGCCAAACAGAGCACTGTGCCCCTGTTGCATTCGGCGACGAGCGTCGGTGAGCGTCGGTGAGGAAGAGGACGGAGGGGGAGATGGATCCAGGGGAATGGCGACGGTGAGGTGAAGCCAAGGGACACGCTCACACGCGCGAAGACGACGAGAGGCGGGGGTGCCGAAGCACAGACGATGCCTGGGCGCGGTCGCAGTGCACAGGGCGCGTGCACATGCATGCCATTGTCGTAGTCACCGCGTGCACTCGCTGGTAGTGGTGGAAATGAGCTGTAACTTGTTGTCTACTAGTAAGTCCCTCCATGGTAAGTCTAAGCTACGGTGGTAGAATGGTGAGAATCTCCTTGGTTAAAAAGTAATTAACCTGTGAAGTTTACTGCAGTAAACTTGGGTAAGAACCAATGTTGAGGATATCGCTTATCGTTATCGTCTCGGTCACCTGGGGATTAGAGATTAATCGGAAATCGGCCGATTAATCGATTTTATCGGTCGACTATTAATCGGCCATTTTTTCAAATCCCAGGTTCCCAACACTAAAATATGCTATATACAACACCAAAACAATACTGAACAAAAGTGTTACCTTGAATCCTAGCCTTTGAATCGTGACATAATGACAAACATAATAGAAAAACATTATATATTGCGTAATAAGGTCCACAAAACACAAATAAACATAGTTCTTGCAAACATAGTGCTACAAATAGGCTCGATTTATCGGTAGATTCGCGATAAATCGCTTGTCATAGCGATAAATTGGCCGAAATGATAAATGATGAAGATAAGGCATAATCTTATCAGTCACCCCAAGAGTAGCGATAGATCGGATGATAAATCGCTGAATCGGAAGATTTCTTGAACAGTGGTAAGAACTGCTGATCAACATGATAGGTTTCGGAAGAAAAGAATTTATTTGGGAATTTTAGGAGTGACAGAAATATAGGTTGCTTCACAACCTAGGGCAGACATGGTTATTCCTTTAATAGAAAAAGGAATATTCCCTAGAAAAAGAAATTAGGGTTTGGTCAAGGAGTGGGGTGACATGGTCTTGGCATGGTTTTGAGAATTATGAGCCACTTGGGATGGAAAAAGAGGATGATTTCCCGGGTGACAAGGCGACAAAATCACTCCAAAAAGAAAAAACAGAGCAAACACCAATAAATCAAAAAGAAAAAGAAAAGGGCCAAAAATCAGGCTATTACAGTTGAGTATGTAGGCTTGCTGGAAAGCTCTTATGTTGACTCTTTCCGCTGTTACGATAAATTGCAATTGCCTCAATGACCGAGATCATAGTTTTTTGGTTTTCAATGAAGTTTCTGATTCATACTTGACATTGTGTATGAATTGTTCTTTAGCATAAGAAATATGTGGCAATATATATGTGTTGCTGTTATAAGAATGATCATGATGCCCTCATGTCCGTATTTTATTTTTATCGACGCCTCTATCTCTAAACATGTGGACATATTTTTCGATATCTGCTTTTGCTTGAGGACAAGCGAGGTCTAAGCTTGGGGGAGTTGATACGTCCATTTTGCATCATGCTTTAATGTTGATATTTATTGCATTATGGGTTGTTGTTACACGTTATGTCACAATACTTATGCCTTTTCTCTCTTATTTTACAAGGTTTACATGAAGAGGGAGAATGCCGGCAGCTGGAATTCTGGGCTGGAAAAGAAGCAAACTCTGGAAACCTATTCTGCACAACTCAAAAAGCTCCGAAACTCCACTGGACACCATTTCAGAAAATATAAAAAATATCCGGCAAAAGAGGATCACCAGGGGGGCCACCACCTGTCCATGAGGGTGGGGGGCGCGCACCCCTCTCTGGACGCGCCCCCTGCCTTGTGGGTCCCCCGATGCCCCCCCGATGCCCATCTCCTCCTATATGAGGTGTTTTGACCTGGAAAAAATCATAAGGAGGCTTTCGGGACCAGACGCCGCCGTCTCGAGGCAGAACCTTGGCGGAAACCAATCTAGGGCTCCGACAGAGCTGTTCTGCCGGGGATACTTCCCTCCGGGAGGGGGAAATCGTCACCGCCATCATCACTAACAACTCTCCCATCTTGGGGAGAGTTATCTTCATTAACATCTTCACCAGCACCATCTCCTCTCAAACCCTAGTTCATCTCTTGTATCCAATCTTTTTACCCAAACCTCAGATTGGTACCTGTGGGTTGCTAGTAGTGTTGATTACTCCTTGTAGTTGATGCTAGTTGGTTTATTTGGTGGAAGATAATATGTTCAGATCTATTATGCATATTAATGCCCCTCTGGTCATGAATAATATTATGTCTTGTGAGTAGTTACTTTTGTTCCTGAGGACATGTGAGAAGTCTTGCTATAAGTAGTCATGTGAATTTGGTATTCGTTTGATATTTTGATGAGATGTATGTTGTCTCTCCTCTAGTGGTGTCATGTGAACGTCGACTACATGACACTTCACCATTATTTGGGCCTAGAGGAAGGCATTGGGATGTAATAAGTAGATGATGGGTTGCTAGAGTGACAGAAGCTTAAACCCTAGTTTATGCGTTGCTTCATAAGGGGCTGATTTGGATCCATATGTTTCATGCTATGGTTAGGTTTACCTTAATACTTCTTTTGTAGTTGCGGATGCTTGCATTAGAGGTTAATCATAAGTGGGATGCTTGTCCAAGTAAGGACAGCACCCAAGCACCGGTCCACCCACATACCAAATTATCAAAGTACCGAACGCGAATCAGATGATCGTGACGAAAACTAGCTTGACGATAATTCCCATGTGTCCTCGGGAGCGTTTTCCTTCATATAAGAGTTTGTCCAGGCTTGTCCTTTGCTACAAAAAGGATTGGGCCAACTTGCTGCTACTTTTACCTTTTGTCACTTGCTACCAATTACCTTATCACAAAACTATATGTTACTTATAATTTCAGTGCTTGCAGAAAATACTTTACTGAAAACTGCCTATCATTTCCTTCTACTCCTCGTTGGGTTCGACACTCTTACTTATCGAAAGGACTACGATAGATCCCCTACACTTGTGGGTCATCAATCCTCCTTTGAACGATTCGAGTGATTTGACTTGGCACATGTTCACACATGTAGTTGAAACAAAATCAACATAGCCTCCATGATTTTTATGGTCATGCTGATTTATATCCTACTCATGATTGCACTCATTTTTGATTAATTTTAATGCATCTTCATGACTTTTGTCCCTCTCTAGTTGGTTGCTTCCCAGTCTCTTTCTAGCCTACACATGTACTAAGGGAGAATACTGTTTGTGCATCCACTTCCATAAACCCCAAAGTTATTCCATATGAGTCCACCATACCTTCCTATATGCGGTATTTACCTGCCGTTCCAAGTAAATTTGTATGTGCCAAACTCTAAACCTTCAAATGAAATTCTGTTTTGTATGCTCGAATAGCTCATGTATCAACTAGGGTTGTCTATATCTTCCATGCTAGGTGGGTTATTCTCACGATGAGTGGACTCCGCTCATCAGTCACGAGAAAATGGCCGGTAATCGGGATGCCCAGTCCCATGCTCAAATCAAAATATAAATAAACAAAGCTCCCCCTGTACTGTTGTTGGTTTGGACGGTACCCGTTGTTTCGGGTAAGCCGTGGAGAGTGTTTGATGGTGGAGGGGGAGTAAAACTTTACCATTCAGTTTGGGAACCGCCTATAATGTGTGTAGCATGGAAGATATCGAGAACTCTTGGTTGTTATGTTGATAATGAAAGTATGCCACTCAAAATATTATTTACCTCTGTTTCAAAACTCGAGATGTGGCACCTCTACAAATCCATGCTTCCCTCTTCGAAGGGCCTATTTATTTACTTTTATGTTGAGTCATCATCCTCTTATTGAAAAGCACTAGTTGGAGAGCACCGCTGTCATTCGCATGCATTGCTATTAATTTACATTTAGTATGACTATGACTAGATCTCTTTTACCATGAATTACAATGTCTAGTCAGTCCTTGATCTTCAAGGGTGATCTGCATTTATGATTTGTGGTCTCAGAAAGGGCTAGCAATATACCATCTTTTTTATATCATGTTATGATTGCTTTGAGAAAGTGTTGTCATCCGAGATTTATTATTATTGCTCGCTAGTTGATTATGCCATTGATATGAGTAAACATGAGACCTAAATGTTATTGTGAATATGGTTCGTTCATAATTATGGTGAAAACTTGAATGCCGGCTTTACATATTTGCAACAACAAGACCAAACAGAGTTTCTAAAAGTTTTTCTTTATCACTTTCAGTTTGTCAACTGAATTGCTTGAGGACAAGCAAAGGTTTAAGCTTGGGAGAGTTGATATGTCTCCAACGTATCTACTTTACCAAACACTTTTACCCTTGTTTTGGACTCTAACTTGTATGATTTGAATGGAACTAAGCCGGACTGACGATGTTTTCCGCAGAACTACCATGGCGTTATTTTTGTGCAGAAATAAAAGTTCTAGGAATGACCTGAAAATCCACGGAGACACGTTTTTGGAAATAATAAAAAATATTGGCGAAAGAATCGGCATCAGGGGGCCCACACCCTGTCCACGAGGGTGCAGGGCGTGCCTACCCCCTGGGCGCGCCACCTGCCTCATGGGACCCCTGGGACTCCACCGACCTCAACTCCAACTCTATAAATTCACTTTCGGGGAGAGAAAAATAAGGGAGAAGGATTCATCACGTTTTACGATACAGACCCCCCACCTAACCCTAATCTTCTTCGGGAGGGCTAATCTGGAGTCTGTTCGGGGCTTTGAACAGGGGAATCTGTCCCCATCGTCATCATCAACCATCCTCCATCACAAATTTCATGATGCTCACCGCCGTGCGTGAGTAATCCCATCGTATTCTTGCTGGACGGTGATGGGTTGGATGAGATTTACCATGTAATCGAGTTAGCTTTGTTAGGGTTTGATCCCTAGTATCCATTATGTTCTAAGATTGATGTTGCTATGTCTTTTGTCGTGGATTTAGCACGGCAGATGTCCGGATTAACGGACTTAGGTGTGAGGCCATCGCTCGGGTTAGCTTGAAGGGGTTAAAGCGGACGAAAGACACAGGGAGTTTTATACTTGTTCGGCCCCTTTGATGAAGGTAAAAGCCTACGTCTAGTTTGGTGTGGTATTGCTTGAGCTTCGATGACCAGGGAGCGAGTCTGCTTGCATGTGTCTCGAGCTGTTCTTTCTTGTCCTTGAACTGTTGCCGGGTCGTCCCTTTATATAGGAGGCGACGCCCGGTCCGGTTTACAGAGTCCCGAGGCCGGCTCATAAACGTGTCCGCCTCGGTCTCTACTCTTTCTATCTTACATCCCAAGTTACACGGTATGACGGTTTACAGACCATGGGCTTATACATGGGCCCTAAGCCTCTACGGGCTACGACCTCCTGTACATATTCTACTGGGCTTCTGATAATTTAACTTTACCAACATAATCCGGACCTTCCTAGCCGGTTTTTACCTGCTAGTAACATCCCTAACATTAGGCCCCAGATTGATTTGAACTTGTTCATGTCAGTCTTCGAAGTCTTGTACGAATTTCCTTTCTGCAACTTGTTTGCTTCATAAACCGGCCATGACATCATCTCCTGAAACTATGTCAATCTGTCGTGACATCATCTCCGCATTTAATGCCCGCATCTGCTTGTTACCTTTCTTTATTGCCGCACCAAAGATCGAGGCGACAGCTCAATCTTTATCCGATTTCTGGCCTCCTCGATTCCCGCGCTTACCGTTTCTATCTCTTCGGCGTATAAATACCGCCGAGGCCCATCTCTTTTCCCCTTCTGCTTCTTCTTCCTCCATCTCCAGCGCCCGAGCTTCCGCCGCCGTCCGCTGAGCTCGCTGTCGCCAGCAAGTCCGGCCGCTGCATCAACCTGAATGCGACCAGAAAACTCATCGCTTTTCCTTCGATTCCTCAGGTATGCTTCCTTCTCCCCATAGATCTCACTTTTAGGGTTTCTTCTCTAGCTCGCCATGAACCCTCGTTCCTTCGTACTTCATCACCGTAGATTAGCTTCAGCAATAGATATAAACTTGTCGGGTTCAACCTTCATTCATGCGCCTCCGCTCCATCGTTATATCCTTAGTTTCTCTAGCATTGCTAGTTTAGATCGAATCTGTAGAGAACTCTCACTGCCTTCACTGAATATGACCGCAATTGTTCTGTCTTTTCTCCTGCGCCTTAGATCCATATTTACCTCTGCTTCATGTGAAAACTGTTTTTCGCACTTTAGATCTGCAGCTTATACCACCGGTTTAGTCATAACTCGCGCTTCATATGCTTTCCTTGACGGTTTAGATTTAAGCCTGTATTCCATAATTGACGGTTTAACTTCTTCTTTTTATTACCATAAACCGGTGGCTGTCTTGTGCACGCCTGATCCGGATTAGGGGGTACCATTAGTCCCTTGCTTAAACCGTCGATTAGGTCAATATCCTCACAGAAACTACCGGTTTGTTTCGCTAGTTGTAAACCGTGTCTCGTATTGTATTTTTCAGCACTCCCTCATCAGAAACGATGGCTAAACAATTTGTTGCTTGCAATTGGGTTCCTTCCCGGATCACTGAGGACGACTTAGTAAACGCCGCTTCAATTGGCCTTCTGGGTCCAAGAGAGGTTCTGCACTGGCGGGCCCCTGGAAAGGAATGTCCTCCTACACCGCAAGAAGGAGAGATCATTGTTTTCTTTGATCATCTGGCCCGGGGGTTTAGTCCTCCCGGTTCAAAGTTCTTCCGGGATGTGTTAGCCGCTTTTCAACTCCACCCACAAGATGTAGGCCCGAATTCTGTATCGAACATCTGTAACTTCCAAGTTTTCTCGGAGGCACACCTTCAAGAAGAACCATCAGTGGATCTATTCTGAGATTTCTTCCATCTGAACCGGCGGACTGAGTTTACTGATGGGCCTCATCAGGAGCTGGGTGGTTTCAGCATCCAGAAAAGAAAGGATGTAAGTTTTCCTCACGCCGATCTTCACAGCCACCCCAAAGAATGGAACCAGACTTGGTTCTATTGTAAGGATACTTCACCTGAAGGAGAGAATCCGCTGCCGGGTTATCGCGCTTATCGTCTGGCAACAACCCATCCTTTGCCACAACATCTAAGCACCCAAGACCGGGCTCGATATGCCCCTCAACTTTCCAAGCTCAGGGCTTTCGTGGCAAATGGTTTAACCGGAGTGGATTTCGTCCGCTGTTGGCTCTCTTGGAGCATTCTTCCACTAAGTCGGCGCTCAAGCCTGATGTGCAAATATTCCGGCAAGCGGGAAGACCCTCAACGCCACACAAAAATAGTGCTTCCTGATAATGAAGTGACTGAGTCTGCTAAGAAGATGCTGAACATCCCTCTGGAGGATTGCAGACGGGCCGGTTTAGCTCCTTTCTGTTTAACCAATAAACCGCCATCGGTAAGACTATCCTATTCTTTTCTTTTCATCTTAATCCTTTCATATCAGTTGTCTTCAACTTATTATCATTCCTTTCCACAGGCCAACGATCCCTTCTGGAAGAGAAAAATCAGGATAAACCGGCCAAGCAATCTTGCGGGAAAACCTTTGCTGTCAAGAAGAAAAAAGCTGTTGCCGCTTCAGAGGATGATCCGGATTCTGAGGTACTAATTAACCCTTATGTCTTTGATCTCCCTTTGTCTGAATTTATGTTAATAATGCCTTTCCTCAGGACCTGGCGGAAGGAAGTAAAGCGGAGGGAGTTGAGGTAATTTCTCTCTCTTCTGATTCAGAACCGTTGCCACCCAAGGTCCGCCGGGTATCCCGGAAATATCCATTTTCTCATCCTTATGCTCAATTGGATCCCAACTTTCTTTTGAAGAAATAGTAGCATGAAGCTCGCCGGACCACGCGCCATAGCGGCCATGTGGTTGAGTCGTCCGGAATACCCCTCACGCCAGCTCGCAGACGCCGCTCCGAGGTTTTGCTCACTCCAACCCTTCTTCATCCAAAAGCAGGCCTTATACGTAAACCACTTAAACCATCTGATCCCAACTATCAGGAGGCTCCTCTATCTTCTTCCGGTGAGTCGACCGCTACGCAGGTCCCAGTGCTCAAGACCGTTCCTGGGTAAGTCCCTCTTTCAAACGTCCGGTTTATCTTCCTGTTTTCAGCTTTGAGATTCTCATTGTTCTTTTGACCTTTATCAGATTGCCCAAGCCTAGCAAAAAGGCAAAAGCGAATAAGCCGGCTGTGGAGACCACTACTGCTGAACCGGCCGAGGACCCTGAAGCGGCCATCCCTCCAGAGGACAACTTTGAAGTTCAGCTCGATGATCCCACTCCTATGGATCATGAAGATGTTGCTGCTCCGGGAGGTGATGGCATGGAGAACACGGTTGAACCGGCAAGCCCTGTCCGGGTTAGTCCTCCTCGGGCTAGCCCAGCTCCTGTTAGTCCGGTGCACACTGCTGATCCTTTCCAGCCAACTGCTGCCTCGACATCAGATGTTGAGATAACCGGGTTAGGCTTCACTGCTCCCACGGAGCCTGTCACCTTGGCTAGGCATACTGCCAAGGAAGAGAAACTTCAATAAGATAAAGGCAAGTGGAGCACAGACCTCTCAAGCTATGCTCAACTGAGTGCCCAGGAACTTCATTCCGGGTATCTGAACCGGCTCTTCACCAGCCGCGACTATGAAGCCGTCTTAATTAACATGATGAAGGACAAGTATGAGGTGACTTTCTTTCCTTTTGCTTTCGGTTTCTGCTTTGTACTTTGCAATCATACCTTTAGACCATAGTAGCCCCCAAGTGCCGGTTTAGCTTCACTGTAGGTGAACCGGGACTTCAATTATGTCTGAGAATGAACTTACATTAGCCCCCAAGTGCCAAGGGCATAACCTGTTTATGTGCTTGGGACTTGTCTGAATTTTTTTCCTTTCCTTACTTCAATTGTACATTAGCCCCCAAGTGTCGAGTGCATAACTTGTTATGTGCTTGAGACTTTGATTGATCTGTCCTTCTAATCCGTTATATTTCCTTGCAGGCTGACTTGACCCGGAGGGCTTCGGAGGCAACTGAGCTCCGGAATAGCCTAGCCTTCCATGAGACTGCTTCAACCAAAGCTAAGGAAGAACTTGTCCTTGCTTTGACTAATATGGAAAAACTGAAGAAAGATTTTGAAGCGGAGCGGTCCAGATGGGAGGTGCAGAGGGACGCTCTATAAAGAGAGGAAAGGATGCCGAAGCTGCTCTTAATCCGGTTACGCAGGAGCTATCCGGATTGAAACAACAAATAGAGAACATGACTTCTGCTATCTTAGGTTAGTACCTGTCTTCGTATGTTTATATCCTTGCTATCTTTATCCTGCTCCGGTTTAACTTGCCAATTGTATATAGGGAGGCGCATCACTCATCTTGGAGACGATGTCCGGAAAAAACTCAAAGCTGCTTATACCCTGGTGGAACAGCTCTACTCCGGCGCGCAAAGAGCCATCAGTGCCATGTTGCATAATAAACCGGCGCCGACCACCATCCAAGGCACCTTGGAAAAGCAATATGTCTTGCCTGCACGAGTTGTGGAGGTGATGAAGTCTGCTGCACGAGCTGGTTCTCTTCTGGCATTGACCCGGGCCAAAGCATGGGTCCCCGATTTTGATCCGGCAGAGGCCATGAACGGCTACCCCAGCATGAAGGAGGACGGGTCAGCCTTCTCAGCTGAAGATCTCCGTGCTTTAACCAAGGACATGCGCCCTCTTGCCAGTAAACTTGCTGATGAAGCAGATCTAACGAGGTATCATCCGGCTTACGATCTAGAGGACTCGCGGGTGGAGCGGCCGGTTTACGATACTGAAAATCTGATCCCACCAGTTCGTAACCACACTTTCGCTCCAGATATTGACCCTTCAGATCTTATAAATGATGAAGTGTATTTCCGTGCCCTCTCCAAGATTGACTGGAGCGCTCCTGATTTCCAGCGACTGCCTGAAGTCGACAAAGACCCGGAACAAGCTGATCCTCAGCCTTAGCAGCTTGAAGAAGAGTCGTAAACCGTCCGGTTTAACTTTTAGTTGCTGAGTACTTTGCAAAAACTTTGATCCATTCGGGCCTGCGAGAGCCTTGTAATAGAATAGTTTGATATATTGCCTTATTCCCGTTGTCATGGCATTATTTTGTTTGGCACTCCCAATTTATCATCGGTTTGGAATACTTGATCAGTTTATATGACCTGTGCCTGCATGAACGAAGCTAAAAGATCTCCTAGCAGTTTACCACCGGACGGATTATACTGCTCTGGCATATATATCAAATGAATAGCTTTTGATCACAAACATATACCATACCTCTGATTAAGTGTGCTTGTCGATCTTAACCCGGTAGGAATAATTGAAGGCGCGGGCACTGATGAGGCTCTTGGCTCTCTTGTTTTGCTTAACCTGATGGCCGATCCGGGTTACGATGAATGCCGGTTTATCTCTCGCTGGTGTTCATGACCCAGACTTTAACTTTGTAGATATATGGTCAACCTTGTAGTTGTCCAGTCTCGCGTCAATGGACTTGGTTAAAAACCAATTATCATGACGACCAAGATTTGTGAAATCATAAAAAATAGAAATAAGGTTTTTTGGGCAAATAAGACCATGTAGTCGAGGCTTTTTACGAGCTGCCAGGCTCCAAATTCGAGACTTTTTATGAGCTGCCAGGATACTATCATTAACCATTTTAGCAAAGCCTGTCAAGATGCTCCGCAATCCTTAACCAAATCATCGATGACAAGCTACCCAATGTTTCAAAATCTCGTGAAGATTTTGTCTTTAGGTAATCAACTCGATGATCATCAATTTAACGTGGCCAAGTTTAGGGTCCCGAGGGAGTAACTTGTGGCAGGTTCGACGGGTCATACCAGGTTTACCTGGACGGCGTGATTTACTTGAGGCAGGCAGGTTTATCCGGGGTTTTAGGTGCATGCACCGGGCTTCCAAGCCATGTTCACTACAAGGGTATTCAACTCTCTGCGAGCCCCCCGGTAGTGTGTGAGCCGTCTTTGCTCGTCGGGGCATATGTTTGAGCTGGGTTGGGCACCAACACTCTCTTCTACCCCTCATCATCATGTGGAAATTGCCGAAGCAACCAGAGCAGTGCTCTTATGATGGGCTTCATACCGCCGCCGGCTCAAGAGGCCATGGGAAACTCCCTTGCCCGCGGAAGCCCCCATGTGATTCTTGTTTGATAAGATGGCTGATTCCTTGATGTATCAAGGGTGCCGATTTAGGAGGCCATGGTGAGCCTCCCTAGAAAACTCCCATGTGATACTTCTTTGAAGAACACGGCTGATTCCTTGATTCTGTCAAGGGCGCCAGTTTAGGAGGACATGGTGAGCTTCCGTAGAAAACTCCCATGTGATACTCCTTTGAAGAACACGGCTGATTCCTTGACTCTGTTAAGGGCGCCGGTTTAAGAGGCCATGGTGAGCTTCCATAGAAAACTCCCATGTGATACTCCTTTGAAGAACACGGCTGATTCCTTGACTCTGTCAATGGCGCCGGTTTAAGAGGCCATGGAAGGTTTCTTTCGAAGCCCCCATGTGATACTCTTGTGTATAAAAGACACGGCTGATTCCCTGATGCTATCAGGGGCGCCGGTTTAAGAGGCCATGGAAAGCTTCTTTCGAAGCCCCCATGTGATGCTCTTTTTGCGAAGAAGATGGCCGATTCCCCGGTGTTCCGGGGGACAACAGTTTATTGTATTAATTATAATATATACATTGTACATAAAGCGGAGCCAATGGCTCAAGTGTAGTAAGGTCGAAGAAGAGCGATGTTCCACGGCCGCTTTGTCTCCTCCTTCGCCGTACGTGAGTCCTTATGTTCTCAAACGTCGACAAGGTAGTATGATCCGTTGTGCAGATTTTTGCTGACCACAAAGGGTCCTTCCCAAGGTAGGGATAGCTTGTGCATATCTGTCTGGTCTTGGATGAGCCGGAGCACCAGATCTCCTTCCTGAAACGTCCTGGTCTTGACCCAGCGGCTGTGGTACCGGCGCAGATCTTGTTGATAAATCGCTAATCATGCTGTTGCCGTGTCTCATTCCTCGTCTAGCCGGTCCAGGCTGTCTTGCCTTGCTTGTTCATTATCCACTTCAACATAGGCCGCCATGCATGGTGAATCAAGCCGGATATCACTAGAAAGGACCGCTTCAGCACCGTACACCATGAAAAAAGGCGTGTACCCTGTAGACCTGTTAGGTGTAGTGTTGATGCTCCAGAGGACAGAAGGCAACTCCTCTACCCAGCAACCCGCCATTCTTTGCAAAGGAACCATAAGCCGGGGCTTGATGCCTCTCAAGATCTCTTGGTTGGCACTCTTAGCTTGGCCATTGGGCTGAGGGTGAGCTACTGATGATACATCAAGGCGAATATGTTCTCTTTGACAGAACTCTTCCATCTCTCCTTTAGATAGGTTGGTGCCATTATCATTTATAATACTGTGTGGAAAGCCAAACCGGAAAATTACCTTCTTGATGAATTTAACCGTTGTTGCCGCATCACACTTACTGACAGGCTCTGCCTCAACCCACTTTGTAAATTTGTCCACTGCTACCAACAGGTGGTGTCGGGGATATACCCCGTGGTATAAACCGGCCGGAATTATAACCTGGCCGGACTTGGCATTTTACTTAAGACGGTTTACACTTGGCAATTTACTGGTAACCCGGCATACGGATCATGGATGACAAGGCCCAAGGCCCAGAAGGCCGGTTCACGTTATGGTGGGCCGGTTTATGAAGAAAGCACAAGGGATATTCTCCTACAAAGGAAGCAAGACTAGGACTCCTTGTAATAAAGCAATCCTAATCCTACTAGGACTCTACATGTAACCCGCCCCTTCAACATATATAAGGAGGGGCAGGGCTCCCCAAAGAGGGAGGAGAAGTTTAGACAAGTTCTCACAAGTTTCTAGGGCTAGAGACAAAGAGCCGGTTTACCGGCAACACCACGAGGATCATAATGAGACCTAGCCTCAAACAGCACGTAGGGTTATTACCGGATGATGTTTCCCGGGGCCCGAATCTGTCTAAACCCTTGTCTTGCATCGCGTCTCTCGATTCCGCTCAACCCCTCTCAAGCTACTACATAGATGCGCGGCTCCACACCTAAAGTCCGTTAATCCAGACATCTGACGTGTTAATTCCACGACAGTTGGCGCCCACCATGGGGCCAGCGCATGGTGGTGTTGAGTTCTTGGAGGGATATCCCCTAGGGATCAAGGAACTCACAATTTTTGGACGATGAATCAAAGAGCCGGATTAAAAGAATCTGCATGAGTTTCAAGTTCGTCGAAACCAAATTTATGGTCTGTGAGGTTTGATGGTTAAGCAAAAAAATTGGAGTTGCGCCGTGAACCGCCGCCTTTGCCAATCGAACCCAGGAAAAAGATGGACGAAGTGTGGTCAAACCAGCCACGATCCGGATTCCGCCGTCGTCCGCGTCTGGAGGCCATGATTCAGAGTCCCAGAATCCTCTGCCGTCCGCGTCTGGAGACCACGATCCGAATTCCTCCATCGAGGCCGGCTCCGCCTGTTGTAGCTTGCCTGGCCGTCTCGGTCCTCGCCTCTGTTTCGCCACCGAGGCGCCCTGGCCTCACCTTTGCTATGAGTCACTGCGACCGGGTCAGTCTCGGTAACTTCCACAGCCACAGCCGGGTCTCCACGCCCGCTCGCTCTTGCAAGCCGGGCCGGCCTCCTGAGCCGCACACCGGCCACTGCCGCGCCCCCGCGCCGCGCCGCCTCTGCTGGCTGCGCCCCCTGACCTTGTCGCCACGGGCTCGTCAGCGAGCCGCCGCCTCGTGGCCGGCCCCGCGCTCCGCCTCTGTTGTGTGTGGCCGTCTCCACGACCCCGCCTTCGCTCTCGCTCACCTCAGCAACAAGTTGTCCTCCACAATTTTTGCAAGGCCTCACTGTGGGATTCCTCATTCACGGCCGCGACCCGAGCCGCCGGGGCTAAAACCATATCGCCGCCGCTGCCATTGCCCGTCCGGTTGTCTGCCACGCTGCACCTTGATTCAGAGCCGTCCCGCCTCGCTGCTTGCCTCCGCCTGTGTCCTAGAGCCGCCGTGAGCTTCCACCGGTGCTCCGACCCACCACTGAAAACTGATTGCGAGCTGCCGTTGCGCTCACCTCCGCTGTCAGCGTGCACCTCGTGTAGAACGGCTTTGCTACGGCCTCGAGCGCCGCCCTCAGCCGTTTTACCGCGACACCCCTCCTCGCTGGGGGCCTCTGCCCCGGGCCTCCATGATTCGCTTCGTCCGTGCCTCAAAGCCGCCGCCAGGCATTGAGATGGCCCTGACGCTCCTAAAGGCTGTGCTCCGAGCCGCCCCGACACCCATGGATTCACACCTGGGTTCCTCTACCGTCTCCGTCTGCCTCAGACAAATACGAGGAGCAGGGTAAATTCGCTTGTTGGATTATCAACGGAGTATAAAATATACAGTACAAGGCAACAAACACATGGAGGAAATATCGTCAGGCACTTTTCCTTCAGTTAGATGGAAAAAACTATCGTTGGAGACCAAGGAATACTACTTTGCTGATTGGACATGCTTGGGAGTATTAAAACATAGCTGTTGCTACTGTTCCTCCACGTGAAGACTTTATGCAACGTTAGCCAGACTAGCGTTAATGAGAGAAACAGTGTAAACGTGCATAACCAGTGGGTTCTAGTACTATGTCAGAGTAGTATACACTTTCGTCCAATTATGTTCAACAATATTCAGCATCAGTCTGCGCTCATTCAACAAATCGTCAGGTGATATCTTTCCTCTGTATTTTATCAACATTTTAATTCGACTGAGAACAATTATTTGGCATGTAATATTGTTTCGCAGATAATTATTCATTACAAATGAAGCGTTATACTACGGGGATGGAGCACACATTGGCAAACGTTCTGACCCAGCGTTTCGTCCGTGCCACACTAACCAATGAACGGATGAGCACAAATTGCTGCTCTAATGGCCCGGTTTACATCAACTTGCCCGTCCACTCTTGCGACTGGTTCAAGCGTCTGCGCCGGCTTACCAACTCGGAGGGCAACTTGCTCGTTCGCGTTGGTTTACAACGCCATGGCCTGGCGAATCAGGTGTGATCCATCCATTATGTTTTTATATTACATATCGCTTTCTTTAAAAGAGCAATTACTCCGGTCTGCAAAGTTATCTAATGCAGGACCCCAAACCGCCGTATTGAAGCAAATAAAGGGCCAACATGCGCCGCCTTACGATGCCACGGACAGCCGGTTTACGCATCCGCATCGGTTTATAACACGGAGGACAACTTGCTCATCTCTGCCGGATTACAATACCGCGGCCGGTTCTGTGCAACCTCGGATGCTGCGGTCGTTTTACTGTCTGCCCTGTGATCCGGTCTATTCAACATACCGGTTCAAATACATCAGGTGATATCCATCTAAATCTACTTCTCTTGATATATATCATGATCATCAAGAAAAACACGATGCTTTGATCAAGTTATTTTGCTATGCAGGATAATTCTGTAAGGGACCAAAGAAGGTTTTGCCGCACAGTGCAACTCCCATATAGGTACCCTGTGTCTACATTCACTAAAGGGCTTCCTGTTCAAACATAGGTCGTATTCGAACCAAAGAGAACATACCCAAACTCAATGAAGGGCTTCATGTTCAAACATAGGTCGTATTCGAACCAAAGAGAACATACCCAAACTCACTAAAGGCTTACTGTTCAAACATAGGTCGTATTCGAACCAAAGAGAACATAGCCATCCTGCTCAAACATAGGTCGTATTCGAACCAAAGAGAGCATAGCCATTCTGTTCAAACATAGGTCGTATCCGAACCAAAGAGAACATGGCAATGGCCAGTAGGGGGCAGGATCGTATCTGAATCCTAGCTTAGCCCCTATGGTCCGGTTTGTATGGTCGTATCCGAACCATAAGCTCAATGGATCGTATCCGAATCCATTGCTTGGCTAAAATTTTAAGGCCAGTAGGGGGCAGGATCGTATCCGAATCCTAGCTTAGCCCCTATGGTCCGGTTTATATGGTCGTATCCGAACCATAAGCTCAATGGATCGTATCCGAATCCATTGCTTGGCTAAAGTTTTGATTTGGAGCCTGGCAGCTCGCAAAAAGCCTCGACTACATGTTTTTATTTGCAAACTTGCATTTTTTGTATTGCGTTTTTTGATTATTTAATCTGGAGCTGGGCAACTTCAAAGTTGACCATATATCTACAAAGTTAAAAGTCTGGGTCATGAACACCAGCATGAGTTAAACCGGCATTCATTATAACCCGGATCAGCCATCAGGCAAAAGCCAAGTAAGAGAGCCAAGAGCCTCATCAGCACCTATGCTTTCAATTATGGCTACCGAATTAAGGATGTCAGGCACACTTAATCACATGTATGGGCTATGTTTGTGTTTTTTATACATATCAAGCTATGTATTTGAAACATGTATCAGGGCAGTATAATCCGTCTGATGGTAAACCGCCAGGACATCTTTTAGCATTGTTTTATGCAGAAGCAGGTAAGATAATGACCGGAGTTCATTAAACCGGCCTGGCTTTTGACTATAAGTCGCCAGTGTGACATAAAATAATGACCGGTGTTTATTAACCCGGCCTGATTGTGATCAAATATCATTGGAACCGGTTTTTCAAACCAGATTATATTATTTAAAACTTTAATAGCCAACATGGGTGGATTTTTATCATGGTTATCAAATACCAATATTATGATTGAGGTTTTGAAAGTCGCATCAGCGCAATGGATATTATATTGTCAATGGTATGATTTATTTTACAAAGGAATAGTCCCGAGTCGCTGCAGGCTTACAACCCGGCACTTGGGGGCTACGTTATTCAAATTGAGATTACATCAAATACACAAGTCTCATGTTGCTGCAAGCATACACCATGACACTTGGGGGCTAATGCAAAGTCATTTTTTGCTCACCTTATTGAAGACCCGACTCATCATATCATATTGAGCCGGCCCTTGGGGGCTACCAATCGCTCCTGTCAACAACCCAAGGTACACAAGTATTAATCCATTATATTGAAGGGTCCACTGCTCAGTTGGTAAAGCACAAAGCTCTTAACCTTGTGGACGTGGGTTCAAACCCCACGATGGAAGTTACATTATATAATGTTAATTTCAATCATTATATTTACAAAGTCCCTGCTCATTATTTCATAATGACCCGACACTTGGGGGCTACAACGATTGAAGTTTTTGAGCATTATGCAAATTACAAGTCCCAGGTTGATGCAAGCATGACAACCCGGTACTTGGGGGCTATATAATATAGAGTATTCGGTGACTGGGATGAACAATCTGGATTTCTTCAAAATTGCAACATTTATATTGAAACAAGTCTTAAAGATATCACTATGTTCTCCTCTTAAGACTTGGGGGCTACAGGTAATATGCATATAAAGGAGGAACAGCTTCAAATTCTCAGTTTTGGGTAAGTCCGGAAGATTAATTGTGTGACCCGGCGTTGGCAACAATCATAACCCGGCATCTATAACAGTCATGACCCAGAATTATTAGTTGTTTATAAACCGGCAATAGTGGTAATCATAAACTGGCATCCTCAAGCCGGCTGGATAACGGTTGAATATGTCAAAGACCAATATTGTTGTCAAGTCAGAGCATTGAAGGACGATTCAAATGGATTCTTGATCTACAGTATTCCTTATGCAAGCAAGTTGATTAAGAAGCTGGTCTGTTGACCCGGATTTTCTAGAAGAAGGACAAGGATTTACGGATGGTCAGATGCCGGTTTACAAGAAATTCTTAACCCGGAGCACAACCAGTCAGATTTGTTCTTGTGTTTATTTTGCAGCATAAGTTTACCATGGATAAATCCAAGCTAAACTTGGGGGCTAATGTCGGGGATATACCCCGCGGTATAAACCGGCCGGAATTATAACCTGGCCGGACTTGGCATTTTACTTAAGACGGTTTACACTTGGCAATTTACTGGTAACCCGGCATACGGATCATGGATGACAAGGCCCAAGGCCCAGAAGGCCGGTTCACGTTATGGTGGGCCGGTTTATGAAGAAAGCACAAGGGATATTCTCCTACAAAGGAAGCAAGACTAGGACTCCTTGTAATAAAGCAATCCTAATCCTACTAGGACTCTACATGTAACCCGCCCCTTCAACATATATAAGGAGGGGCAGGGCTCCCCAAAGAGGGAGGAGAAGTTTAGACAAGTTCTCACAAGTTTCTAGGGCTAGACACAAAGTACCGGTTTACCGGCGACACCACGAGGATCATAATGAGACCTAGCCTCAAACAGCACGTAGGGTTATTACCGGATGATGTTTCCCGGGGCCAGAAGCTGTCTAAACCCTTGTCTTGCATCGCGTCTCTCGATTCCGCTCAACCCCTCTCAAGCTACTACATAGATGCGCGGCTCCACACCTAAAGTCCGTTAATCCGGACATCTGACGTGTTAATTCCACAACAGGTGGGTTTTCTGGTCTTGGGATCTTTTAAAGGGTCCAACCATATCATGCCCCCAAGTCGCAAATGGCCAAGTAATTGGAATCATCCGTAGCTCCTGCGCCGGTACATGAGCACGCCGTGAAAATTTCTGGCAAGCGTCACATTTTCTGACCAAGTCCTCTGCATCGGCGTGAGCCGTCAACCAGTAGAACCCATGACGAAAAGCTTTAGCTACCAAGGACTTTGAACCGGCGTGATGACCGCAATCTCCTTCGTGAATCTCTCGAAGAATATCACAGCCTTCCTCTGATGATACGCACCACTGAAACGCCCCAGAAACGCTGCGGTGATGAAGTTCGCCATTGATGATAGTCATAGACTTAGACCGCCGGATTATCTGCCGGGCCTCAACTTCGTCCTTTGGCAACTCACCTCGGCTCAGGTACGCCAAATAAGGGAGTGTCCAATCCGGAATGATGTGAAGCGCTGCAACATATGTGCTTCCGGATCAGGAATAGCCAAATCCTCCT
This sequence comes from Secale cereale, assembly GCA_902687465.1. Classification (NCBI taxonomy): domain Eukaryota; kingdom Viridiplantae; phylum Streptophyta; class Magnoliopsida; order Poales; family Poaceae; genus Secale; species Secale cereale. The sequence goes on from LR738713.1 coordinate 778,167,020, forward strand.
CTGAAGGTATCTGTACCGATGGTTTATGCAATTCATCCAAGAAGGTATTAGGTGGAACCGGTTTACGCAGAGAGCCCAGCCGGCTTAATGCATCAGTCGCTTCATTTTTCCACCGGTCTATGTGGTCCACCTGATATCCCTTGAAGTACCCTGCGATTTCATCCACTTCTCGCCGATAAGCTGCCATGAGCGGATCCTTAGAGTCCCACTTAGCAGACACTTGTTGTGCCACCAGATCTGAGTCACCAAAACACTTGACCCGGCTCAAGTTCATCTCCTTGGCCATCCGCAAACCAGGGAGGAGAGCTTCATACTCAGCAGCATTGTTAGTACAAGGGAACATTAATCGGAGGACATAACATAATTTATCACCTCGTGGGGAAGTTAACACGACTCCAGCCCCCGAGCCCTCCAATTGCCTTGAACCGTCAAAAGTGAATAGTCTAGTATGTATGATCCGGCTTCTCCTCAGGTGCTTGCAACTCTGTCCAATCATTAATGAAATCCACTAGTGCTTGGGACTTTATAGCAGTACGGGGCACATATTTTAATTTGTGCGGGCTAAGCTCAATGGCCCACTTCGCCACTCTGCCAGTGGCTTCTCTGTTCTGGATTATATCCCCTAACGGAGTTGAGCTGACGATAGTGATTGGGTGGCCCTGGAAGTAGTGCTTCAACTTCCGGTTTGCCATGAACACGCCGTATACCAACTTCTGCCAGCGTGGATATCTTTGCTACGACTCAATGAGGACCTCGCTGATGTAGTAAACCGGATGTTGAACAGGATATTCCTTGCCTGCTTCCTTGCGCTCCACCACAATGGCCACGCTAACTGCACGGGCATTGGCGGCCACGTATAACAACAGCGGCTCCTTGTCAATGAGGGCAGCAAGAACTGGTGGTTTTGCTAATTGCCGCTTCAAATCCTCGAACGCAGCGTTTGCAGCATCGCTCCATACAAACCGATCCGTCTTTTTCATCATCTGATAAAGCGGGATCACCTTTTCTCCCAAACGCCTGATGAACTGGCTCAACGCTGCAATACGGCCTGCCACGCGCTGGACATCATTGATACAAGCCGATTTAGCCAAGGATGTGATCGCCTTGATCTTCTCCGGATTAGCCTCAATCCCTCTGTTTGATACTAAGAACCCAAGGAGTTTGCCTGCTGGAACACCAAAAACACACTTCTCCGGATTGAGCATCATCTTGTAAGCCCGAAGGTTGTAGAAGGTTTCTTTTAAGTCCTCTATCAGCGTCTCCTCCTTCCTGGATTTCACCACAATGTCATCCACATAAGTATGGACATTTCTTCCAATTTTCCCTTTGAAGCAGTTCTGCACACAACACTGATAAGTTGCTTGGGCACTCTTGAGCCCAAAAGGCATGGATACATAGCAGAAGGCTCCAAAGGGTGTTATGAAAGCCGTCTTCTCCTGGTCCTTAACTGCCATCTTGATCTGATGATAACCTGAATATGCATCCAAAAAAACTTAGCCGCTCACATCCCGCCATAGCCTCGATAATCTGATCAATACGGGGGAGAGCAAAAGGATCAGTTGGGCAAGCTTTGTTCAAGTCTGTGTAATCAACACACATCCTCCAGGTTCCGTTCTTCTTGAGCACCAGCACCGGATTAGCCAACCACTCTGGATGAAACACCTCAACTATAAAACCTGCGGCCAAGAGCCTAGCCACTTCTTCACCTATAGCCTTGCGCCTCTCCTCGTTGAAGCGGCGCAAATATTGCTTGACCGGTTTAAACTTCGGATCAATATTAAGACTGTGCTCAACGAGTTCCCTCGGTATACCTGGCATGTCAGAAGGTTTCCATGCAAAGATATCCCGATTCTCACGGATGAACTCGATGAGCGCGCTTTCCTATTAGGGGTCTAGATTAGCGCTGATAGTGAACTGCCTAGACGAATCGCCCGGAACAAAGTCAACCTGCTTGGTCTCCTCTGCTGATTTGAATTTCAACGCCGGATCATGCTCTGTAGTTGGCTTCTTCAACGGGGACATATCTGCCAGATCAACATTGTCTTTGTAGAACTTCAGCTCCTCCGTAGCACAAACTGCCTCAGCATATGCTGCGTCTCCTTCCTCGCATTCCAATGCGATCTTGCGGCTCCCATGGACCGTGGTGGTTCCCTTGTGACCCGGCATCTTGAGCTGCAGATAAACATAACACGGTCTAGCCATGAACTTGGCATAAACCGGCCTCCCAAATAGAGCATGATATGGGCTCCTGATTTTTACAACCTCAAAGGTCACCGTCTCTGATCTAGAGTCCTGCTCATCCCCAAAGGTAACTTCCAGATCAATTTTTCCAACTAGGTAAGCCGATTTACCAGGCACCACTCCATGGAACACTGTGTTGGACTGCCGGAGCTTCTTATTTGTCAACCCCATACGTCGAAACATCTCATAGTATAGGATATTGATGCTGCTGCCTCCATCCATAAGCACCTTTGTGAACTTATAGCCACCCACCTGTGGAGCCACCACCAAGGCCAGCTGACCCGGATTATCAACCCGTGGCGGGTGATCCTCTCTGCTCCATACAATGGGTTGCTCAGACCAATGCAAAAAACGTGGTATCGCCGGTTCAACCGGGGACGATATTTTTCCTAAGGGGGTAGGTGTTGTAACACCCCAAATTATTTTAGTTTGGTTTTCTTCCATTTTTTTTGGCCTTTTGGAAGAGGGTTGTTTGATCTTTTCTTGAGCACCTTCTAAAATCTTTTCTGGCCAAAGTTGTTGGTGTTTTCTCAAGCTTGGTTTTTGACCTTGAAGATCTTCTCTTGGGTTGGCTCAAGCCCAAGTTGAGTTTCAAAGAGGTTGTTTGAATTCTCCCCTACTTAATTTATGCCTCTCAAGTTTGATTTTGGACTTATCCTCCCCTCCAACCTTCATCTTGCCATGACCCCAACAGCAATAATTCTCTCAAAGACCCACTCCACACCTTAAGACAAGTTTCTCATCAATTCCAGTAAGTCTTGACCTTATTGGGATTTTTTCTTCTATTCATTTCACTCCAAAAACTATTTCTGTCTTTTATAGAGGACCTTGGTGATTTACAAAGGAACCACCATATCCATCTAGTTATTTGATTCCAAACCAACTTTCATAGATAGTCCTTAGTATCCACAACCTAGATCCATCTTGTTTCACTGGTCCACAGTTCAAAATTTTCAAATTTCACCTGCTGCAAGTTTGGACCAGATTTGCAAAATTTGGTGAAATTCATATTTATCTTCTTCCAAAAATTCTGTGAAAAATCAGGCAGCCTCTAGATGCATCAAGAGACCACTCCACCAAATATCAGCCCCAGAAACATTGCACACATACCAGAATCATTTCCTCAAACACATTGCATGCACTGTGCTGTCAGGTTCAGAAACTGTTAACTGAAACTGTCGACAGACAGTTCGACAGTTCGTCAGTTTCATCAGGCAGCTTCGACAATCTCACCAGTACCCACCTTGGCTCGATGCTGCACTGCACCATCTTCTTATCCAGAGCGCCGCACGGTTGCTAGGCTCCTTCTGGGCGTCGGTGGCGCCCTGGCCTGACCACGCCGGCGACTTCCATGGCAACAGCACCGCCCGTGGCGGCTGACAGAAGTCACCCCGCGGCGCAACGCCGTTTGGCGCCGCCCAAATCATCCCAGCACTCCGCGTGGCCACCTCCAGTGCCAGCGCACGCCTGCCGCACCGTCGCCGTGGCCTGGCGCACGCAGAGCACGTTTTCTGTCGCCGATGTGTCGCACGGCTGTTCCGTCGAGGACAGCCCATAACTCTCTCTCCCCTGCTGAATTAGGCACGGGAATGAAACCACTACACCTCCTAGTCGATGCTCAAGCCCCTAAACTCACTGTCATGCCACTGCCTCGCCGTAATCCCTCGCCAGACTTATCCCGTTCACGGCAACCGCCTCGGGCCGGCTATATAAGGCACCCCCGAGCTCGTTCTCGAGCCGGCACATTTCCACCACCTCCCTAGACCACGCCCAGCCTCTGGAAGAGCCTCGAGGGGCCCTTCTTCTCCAACTCCGGCCAACTCCCTCCGCCTCGGGCTCCAGCAGCTTACTCTTCGATGAGAGCCCCTCCGCCGCCGTGGACTCGAGCTTAGCACCCTGGCACCCACCTAGACCTAACCCCCACCTCCATTCGACCCCAGGAACTCTCTCCGACGAGGCCCACGACCACCCGAGCCGCCGTCCGCTGGAGACAGGGTCGCCGTCGACGTGGGGCTCGCCGACACTCAACTCCACCACCAATCGACGCGGAAGATCATCGAGAAGCCGTACATACCGTTCTCTCCCCCTAGCTCGCCGTGGATCTGCGCCGGCGACCACCGCCGCACCTGGCGCCGGCGCGGCTCTGTTCCAGATTTCAAACCCAACGAGTGGGGCCCCTTGTCAGCCTCACACCTCTCCCCTGAACCGTTTTTCTGTAAGCGCCTTCGGGCAAAGTACGTTTTCTCCTTCAGTTGACGTACAACGTACCGGTTCGCTTTGCTGTTTTCTGTTCTAGCCCCTGGGACTTTTCTGTTTCATTACAGATGAGTCCCTAGACAGAAACTCTATTATCTTTTAAACTAAAGATGATTTTGAGTTGATTCTTTTTCTGTCCTCTTTAGCTTTCTGTCTAGTTTTTTTCATATTTATGTGGAATTTTTTTGGAGCAACTTTATTTGCACGCGCGGTATTTATGTTAGTATCTATTTGTTTGAATACGTAGATACCGAAGGACGTGACGGAGCCGCGAACCACACCGAGTTAGACTCCGACTTCTCAGAACCAGGCAAGCATGTTTGAACCTTTGATATGATGAGTGTGTTGCATGTTTGCTCGAGTAGTTCTTTTCATAAGCATGGTCATATAAGCATATGTGTATGTTTATATTACATGCAAACAAGCTTCGGGAGAGCCCCGAATAATAATGTTTGAACCACCTCGATCATGTGGTGACATGATGGTTGGAATGCTGGTATTGTTGGAGCATGCCAGTATTTGGTTAACTCAGTATCAACGGAGATCATGTCGTGATTCCGTTCATCTCTTTTTTTTGGTACTATCATAGGCCGTCTGTTGAGATTACGGTCTAGTCAGTTGTAAACCACTTCCCGAGTACACACCAAGTAGAGGGGCCGGAATGAGGGTTCCATGGCCCTGGATTAAAGCCCGTCATCCGGTCAGGGGGCATGGGTGTTTCCGGTTGGGACCGAGAGGGGGGCACCCCTTAGAGCGCGCATATATAAATTTGATCCCATGCTATTCGAGGTTGTAGCCTCCCCGTCTTAAAGTTTTTCGTGAATGTTGTCGCGGGTGATTCCGGGCAGCAGGATGTTAAATGGGTGTGTACTGGTTAGTTGGGTTTCTACTAAAACACCGTAGACGGAACTAGTCCCCGTGGCTAGTATAATCCGTTGGCTATGAGTTAATAGTACAAGCTCTGTAGAGTTAAATTCTTCCAGTAGCCATGTTTATGGCCTAGGGTCAAATCTTCGTGTCAACCGGTGACCGTCTCTAGTGAATTCTTGATGGTAACAAGAGCAGTGATTTCGTCAAGTTCATTTGGTAGATGAACTCACCAACTATCTCTGAATTAATTTACTTCCAGAAGTATTTCATCATTATACCCTTGTTCTATATAAGCCCTTTATGTGATGTCGCTTAGACGTCCGACTATGGCATTCTTGTTTTTTTATAAGCCCTTTATGTGATGTCGCTCAGACGTCCGATTGTGGCATTCTCTTTATTTATAAGCCCTTTATGTGATGTCGTTCAGACGTCCGGCTGTGGCATTCTTTTTATCTATAAGCCCTTTATGTGATGTCGCTCAGATGTCCGACTGTGGCATTCTTTTAATTTATAAGCCCTTTATGCGATGTCGCTCAGACGTCCGACTGAGGCATTCTTGTTATTTATTTTTGCTATAAGCCCTTTATGTGGTGTCGCTCAGACGCCCGACTGTGGCCTGCTATCATTTATTATTTTTCCTACGAGGCGTCATTCAGACACTCGTTTGGTCTCCTTCTTTTATCTCATGGATTTCAGGAGGATTACTGCCCGACTTCTATCGTTGCATACAACACATTAATATTTTATTCCGGTCGCATTTTTGCTGGAATACTCATATGCATCATGATGGCATTTGTTATATCTTAAGTCCGAACTGGCTTGCGAGTACATTCAAAGTACTCACCTGGCGTGTTGATTTGGCCAGATGTGGACGAAGGCGTTCTCATGGATGAAGAGTTCGATAGCGAGTCCGACGTCTAGTGGAGTCCCAGTTAGTCCCTTGCGATCCTGGAGTTGATCACTGTTTTATAACCGCTTCCGCCTACCACCAAATAAATTCATCGGGTCTCACTCCGACACTCGATGAACTGTATTATATTGGAGTCACATCACCCACTTCACTGTGACATATCCACCACCATTTTTTTTACGGATTTTGTAGTATGCCACCCTGCCTTGTGCCATATCCGCCTTTATGTACTATATTGGCGCGCTTGTAATAAAATTGTTGAGCAACCCCCAGCTCAACCTTGTATTATATTCAGTGTGCTGGAATTCTGTATCAAGGATTTGTCTGCCAGCAGGTAATAATATTCCTCGCTGGTTTAATAAAAAGAGTCGGTCTTCCGGTAATTATTTTACTGAAGGACCGGTCCTGACAGCTTCCCCAAATTTCGAAACCCCGCAGAATCCGGCGACCAAAGAGCAACCAACCCCGCAGAAAACTGCACACGCCAACGGCACCCGACGCCTAGTGCAAAGTTCAGTCGACGGAAGAAGCGACCAACACACTCGACGGTTCCAGAATCGATCAAGGCGACCAAGACAAGACTGAGGAAGACAGCCTAGTCCGCGAGCTCAGAAGCAGACTACCCCAGGGACGTCGAGCCGGAACCGGAGCTTTCCTCGGCACTCTCTTGCTCAAACCTCAATCCATTCGGGGGCTACTGACGAGGTTACGGACCTAGGGTAGGGTCACAGGCCCGACCAAGGTACCCCACCCAAGGTCACTACCCTATAAGATCAAAAGACAAAACTTATGATGACAGAGACAGTCGACTGGGACGGCCCAAGAGGATACCCCATTCGACTGGACATCACCTAGAAGATGACTCAACTCCACTTGACCAACCCAGGGCACTCGACCCCCGAAGGTCGAGTGTCCCTTAGGACAACAACGGTCTGGTATTTACTTGCCGTAATAAATACCTTAATCACTCTTTATTGCGAGCGTTATCAGTAACGCCTGCCTTAATGTACATTGAACCCTTGGTAACGTGGAGCATGGCTGGGGTCCTGGCTCACTATATAAGCCACCCCCCTCCTCCAGTTCAAGGGTTCGCACCTTTGTAACACACATATACACATACCAGTCGACCGCCTCCGGGCACCGAGACATAGGGCTGTTACATCCTCCGAGAAGGGCCTGAACTCGTAAAACACCTCGTGTACAACTCCACCATAGCTAGGGCCTTGCCTCTCCATTCGTACCCCCTACACGTACTGTCAGACTTAGAACCACGACATCCGCCCCGGTCTCTACTCTTTCTATCTTACATCCCAAGTTACACGGTATGACGATTTACAGACCATGGGCTTATACATGGGCCCTAAGCCTCTACGGGCTACGACCTCCTGTACATATTCTACTGGGCTTCTAATAATTTAACTTTACCAACGTAATCCGGACCTTCCTAGCCGGTTTATACCTGCTAGTAACATCCCTGACAACTTTGCTATGCTTAATGCTTGTCACTAGGGCCCGAGTGCCATGATTTCAGATCTGAACCTATTATGTTTTCATGAATATATGTGAGTTCTTGATCCTATCTTGCAAGTCAATAGTCATCTACTATGTGTTATGATCCAGCAACCCCGAAGTGACAATAATCGAGACCACTCCCGGTGATGACCGTAGTTTGAGGAGTTCATGTATTCACTAAGTATTAATGCTTTGGTCCGGTACTCTATTAAAAGGAGGCCTTAATATCCCTTAGTTTCCAATAGGACCCCGTTGCCACAGGAGGGTAGGACAAAAGATGTCATGCAAGTTCTTTTCCATAAGCACGTATGACTATATTCGGAATACATGCCCACATTATATTGATGAACTGGAGCTAGTTCTGTGTCACCCTGTGTTATAACTGTTGCATGAGGAATCGCATCCGACATAATTATCCATCATTGATCCATTGCCTACGAGCTTTTCACACATTGATCTTTGCTTAGTTACTTTACCGTTACCGTTACTTCCATACTACTTTGCTACTAAATACTTTGCTGCAGATATTAAGTCTTTCAGGTGTGGTTGAATTGACAACTCAACTGCTAATACTTGAGAATATTCTTTGGCTCCCCTTGTGTCGAATCAATAGATTTGGGTTGAATACTGTAACACCCCAGAAATTTAACCATGTCTTATTAATTAAAATTTTGCCAGAAAATTAAAATTTTCACTTGCTAGATTCTCTTTTTGATTTCAGGACCTTTCTTTCCCTTTTATGCTGGAGTTTTTGCCTCAAGAGAAGACCTTCCATTTATTGTTAGCCCCTCATGCTCCCTTGATTAAACTTTTCTGTTATCTATAAAAATTAATTATATAATTTTCTTTCTAATCTCCTTCACTCTAAAAATGGTTTCCCCTTAAGATAAGGCCCCATTTGAACTACAACCCTTTGATAGGTTTATCTAAGATTCCAACCAAAATTTGAAGATGTCATGTGATGTTGTTAGATCACTTTTATGCAGGAATATAGTTCATTCTTTTAATATTTTGAGCTCCACACCAAGATTTCAAATCTGGTCCAGTGGGCAAGTTTGAACTGCAACCCCATTAAATATTTCTTTAATGCTTCCACCAAAATTATGGGATGTTCATAGGAGTATGTTATTCAACTTTAATGCAAAAACCCATTTAGGTCCTTTGGAAAATTTGAGTGAATCAACCTCATTTCCATTCTGGTCCAGTTTGGTATTTTGCACTGCAACCCCAGTTTATTTTACTCCAGTGCCCTTGAGCTTCCCCCTGCTTATAGCCCATCTTGCAAAACCATTAAGTCCAGAAGAGTGGACCCATTGGGATATTTTTAGTTCATGAAACAATGCCATTCACCTTCTGTCCAGAACTGAAGATTTGCAAAACTTGCACTAGCAAGTTTCTGGTTTTGCCCAACTAGCTTTGCCATCATCGCATTCACCTAAAGAGACCCTGATCTGGAGATTTTGGCCACCAGAAGAGATGCCCACATGCTCATGGCATTCTGTCGAGCACTTGGTATGCATGGCCAGTTTTGGCATGATTTTTGATTTGCAGTGTGATCTTGGCCCTCAGTGCCTAATATCATGTCCACTAATCTCCCTTGAGCCCCTAACCCAGACCTGCTAAATTTCAGCTTCATCCAAACTCTATAGCAAGCATTGGTATTTTGTCGAGCGGCTCACGTGCGTGCTTTGGGCGCGCCCAGAGCGCACATTTTGCACGCGCGCGCACCGAGCCGCCGCGTCCCTCTGTCGACACCCCACGCCCGTTCTGGCCGCTCCCCTCGCACCGACAACACGCCAACTTTTCCCCTCGCCGCAGAGACAGCTCTGGAGCTCCACAGGGCCGCCGTCAGGTCGGCCGCGGCAGCTAGCGGGCAGCCCCAGCAGCTCCTGCCATGGACAGAGCCGCCCAGGCCACCAGCGCTCGCCACCTGCCCCCTAGAATAGCTCCAGTTCATCAGCGAGCTCGTCCCCTAGCGTACGTCGCCACCACGTCGCCCTAAGCTACAGAACGTCGGTCGCCGACGTCCTTATCGACGGCCGCCGCGGAACCGCCATCGCCAGCCTATTTAAGGATGCCCCGAGCCCCTCTGCAGTCTCAGACAACCCCTAGCCAACCCACAGAGCGCCCCCATAGCAACCAATGGGCCCCCGGGGCCCGCTGTCAGCGAGCCAGCGTCAGCCCACGCGTGCGTAAGTGGAGGCGCAGAACCCCTAGTACGTCTCCCCTACTTCGAAAGCGTATTTCTAATCGAAACGTTTTCCTATTTCTGTTTTTATTCTAAAAACAGAATTGACTAAACTTTGACTGGCAATATCTTTCTAAATATAAATCCAAATGACTTGATTCTTTTTCTGTTGTTTCCCAAATATTGTCTAGTTTATTTTCATATTTATTTCGAAATTTTCCAAGCAACTTTTTTGTGCTACTTTGAGTCTATGTATTGATTTCGTATTATTTCAATTAGGATTTTTGAAGAGGGAGAAACTTCCAAAAAGTATTGGAATGCATTTCTCCTCCCCTCTACTTGAAGGCAAGCACTTTTGAACCCTGGTTTATTGCATGCGGTTGTTGTTGAAACAATTGCACCAAATGAAAGCGTTCATTTTATTTCATTTGTGATGTTATGATTATACCATGAGTGCTTGAGGTAAAACCCTTGCTGTGAATAAATTTGTATGCATGACGGTGATCCCCTCCATATGCCTTTCATGCCTAAAGGAAGAAGTCGTAAAAGTCGCGGTCTTGTGTAGACGCGAGCTTGTCACTGGCTCCCCGTCGGGACGGTGGAGTCCGGTATGGCTTGGTAAGGCATGACGAATGAGGATTCCAACTGTTGATGTGAAATATATCGGTTATGACTAATCATACAAGTAATGCTGAAACCTCCTGAGTCGACCGTAGATCAAGTTTTGTTCCAGTAACCCCCATACTTTCTTGTGCTACCACTTGTCCCTGCCACAGGTAGGGTACGGTTCAGTAAGTGTTAACCCCTGTCCTAGCACACACCGTACAGAGAGGCCATGGTGGAAGATACTGGTTGCAACCGGTAGGCATGCCACCAGGTCCGGGGGCATGGGTGTTTCTGGTTGGGACCGAAAGGGGGGCACCCCTTAGAGCGCGCAATAGAAATGTGATCCCATGCTACGCGAGGTTGTAGCCTCCCCACTCAGAGTTTGCTTAACAAGTGTCATGGGTGATTCCAGACACTGGTAAGTTAAGCTGGTGTGTGCAAGTCAGGCGGGTTTTCGACAAAAAGATCGTAGACGGAATTAGTTCAAATGGACTAAAGGAATCCGTCACTCGTGGGTCAAGAGTACACCCTCTGCAGAGATATAAAATCTATTCGAATAGCCGTGTCCATGGTTAAGGACTACAGTCTGGGATGGGTCGAGTGTCGGTCTTAGTGTCGGTCTTCGGAGGAGAAACTACTAAACCAGAACATTGAGTATGATCTGTGATATATGGTGATTATGATTAATGTTGTGGACTAACCATTTGTTTTCTTTGGATTAATGAGTATCCCTGGGACGGTTCTACCTCCCGGATATTCTTTGTTATCCGCTCTTTTTATAAGCCCTTTCTGTGGTGTCGCTCAGACGCCCGACTGTGGCATGCTTGTTATTTATTTTCCTTATAAGCCCTTTCTGTGGTGTCGCTCAGACGCCCGACTGTGGCATGCTTGTTATTTATTTTTCTTATAAGCCCTTTCTGTGGTGTCGCTCAGACGCCCGACTGTGGCATGCTTGTTATT
>LR738713.1:778178591-778261814 GCA_902687465.1 Secale cereale
GGCATGCCTGTTATTTATATTCCTTATAAGCCCTTTATGTGGTGTCGCTCAGACGCCCGACTGTGGCATGCTAGTTATTTGATTTCCTTATAAGCCCTTTATGTGGTGTCGCTCAGACGCCCGACTGTGGCATGAACGCTTTTTATTTTACTATCACTCTCTGATTGCATATGCCTTTTTATACGAATGACCTGCTTGCATTATGGACTGTCATATCATTATCATCATAGCGATCATCATTTAATCTCGATCATGATTACTTCTCACCCATGTTCATAATGTTTGTGAGTACATTCAAAGTACTCACTGGCTTGTCCCTGGCTATTGTCTTGGCCAGATTCCTTGCGTGGGAAGGAACGATGCGATGACAGCCCCGGAATCTACGTAAATGGAGATAGCAGCCTCGCAAAAATAGGAGTTAACCTGGCTAGCTGTTCATGTGGGAAATGGAGTCCCATAGTCACCGATGAACCACGAACCGCTTCCGCCATCAACCACTAGAAACCCTGAGTTGTACTCATAGGCCAGAATGGTCTTGTACTACATATCTTGTATTTTGCTTGGAGTTCCTGTAACAAGTTGGTGCCTCATTAGCTAATAGTAATCCTGGGGGCTGGTGAGCACAAGGTCCGCTTTTGGGAAATTATTATCCCGAAAATCCGGTCCTGACATCTACCCTTGAAAACTACTGCGACCCCCTATACTTGTGGGTTATCACTAAGCACGATCTATACTGGATATGCAATTCTCCACAAACAGACGATGAAGTGTGGAGTCGACAATTAATGCACAAAGTGACAATTTTCTCCACAAGCAGACCATCAAAGCAACTGGACTGGTAGAAACTGGATGTTAAATTTCTCGGCATTGTTGGGAAAATGCTTGAAATCATACTTTATGTTGACTTATGTTTTGCATTGTGCATTTGAGTAACTATAAAACATAAAGGGGAGCAAAAGCAGTTGACATTACAGGTTCAGCTCAGATTTAGGTGAGGGTTTCAAGCATCACAAACCCTGAAACTTTTGCGCTGAAAAATGAAGACTAAAGAAGAGCACGTCGTGGGGCAAGCGCTCCTGTAAAACCTTGGGTTGCACTATTGCACAAAAGCATCATTGCCACTATCTAGTGTCAGCATAATAGCATATACTGTCAGTATCAGCAACTGAATTAATCAGCTACTGACAGAACGAGTGGGTGAATTAGGCAAGCTAATTCTTCAGAGAGCCTCCATATCCAGATCAAACTCGAACTCATCCTTGTTATTTGATTCTTCGGAGAGCCAGGGCTGCTTCCTGATCACCAAGCAGTTCATTGCCATCTGGAGTTGCAGTGATACGTCTCCAACGTATCTACTTTTCCAAACACTTTTGCCCTTGTTTTGGACTCTAACTTGAATGATTTGAATGGAACTAACCCGGACTGACGATGTTTTCAGCAGAAATAAAAGTTCTCGGAATGACCTGAAAATCCACGAAGAATATTTTTTGGAATATATAAAAAATACTGGCGAAAGAATCAAGACTAGGGGGCCCACACCCTGTCCACGAGGGTGGGGGCGCGCCCCCCTGTCTCGTGGGCCCCCTGAGGCTTCACCGACCTCGACTCCAACTCCATATATTCACGTTCGGGGAGAAAAAAATCAGAGAGAAGGATTCATCACATTTTACGATACGGAGCCGCCTCCAAGCCCTAATCTCTCTCGGGAGGGTTGATCTGGAGTCCGTTCAGGGCTCCGGAGAGGAGAATCCATCGCCATCGTCATCATCAACCTTCCTCCATCACCAATTTCATGATGCTCACCGCCGTGCGTGAGTAATTCCATCGTAGGCTTGCTGGACGATGATGGGTTGGATGACATTTACCATGTAATCGAGCTAGTTTTGTTAGGGTTTGATCCCTAGTATCAAATATGTTCTAAGATTGATGTTGCTATGACTTTGCCATGCTTAATGCTTGTAACTAGGGCCCGAGTGCCATGATTTCAGATCTGAACCTATTATGTTTTCATGAATATATGTGAGTTCTTGATACTATCTCGCAAGTCAATAGTCACCTACTATGTGTTGTGATCCAGCAACCCCGAAGTGACAATAATCGGGATCACTCCCGGCGATGACCGTAGTTTGAGGAGATCATGTATTCACTAAGTGTTAATGCTTTGGTCCGGTACTCTATTAAAAGGAGGCCTTAATATCCCTTAGTTATCCAACAGGACCCCGCTGCCACGGGAGGGTAGGACAAAAGATGTCATGCAAGTTCTTTTCCATAAGCACGTATGACTATATTCGGAATACATGCCTACATTACATTGATGAACTGGAGCTAGTTATGTGTCACCCTATGTTATAACTGTTGCATGAGGAATCCCATCCGACATAATTATCCATCACCTATCCAATGCCTATGAGCTTTTCACATATTGATCTTTGCTTAGTTACTTTTCCTTTACCATTGTTACAACTGCTACAAAAACTGCTACTGTTACTTTTTCCTTCGTTACCGTTACTTCCATACTACTTTGCTAACAAATACTTTGCTGCAGATATTAAGTCTTCCAGGTGTGGTTGAATTGACAACTCAACTGCTAATAATTGAGAATAGTCTTTGGCTCCCCTTGTGTCGAATTAATAAATTTGGGTTGAATACTCCACCCTCGAAAACTGGTGCGATCCCCTATACTTGTGGGTTATCAAGACTATTTTCTGGCGCCATTGCCGGGGAGCATAGCTATATTCTTTGAGTCACTTGAGATTTATATTTGTTGATCACTATGAAGAACTTGAGAGATGAAAAAACCAAGATATTTCCCTCAGCTACGAGGGGAGGTAAGGAACTGCCATCTAGCTCTGCACTTGATTCACCTTCTGTTATGAGTAAATTTGTGACACCTATATATATCTGCTATTGAATCTGATATGTTGCATGTTCTTGATGATGCCACTTCTGCTATGCATGATACTAATGATGAAACTACTTCTATGTTTGATAACACTGTGCCACTAGGTGAATATCTTGATGAACAACTTGTTAGGGCTAGAGAGAATGAAATTATTGAAATTGATAATATTCATGAAAGTGATGATGAAGATTCACCCCCTAGATATGAATTGCCTGTTGTGCCTGAGGGTTATGTTATGGATGAAGAAACTGCTAGAGATATTTTAGCTTGCAAAGATAGATATGATCTTAAGAAATTCTTAGCTAAGCTGAAAGAAAAGTCTTTGAATGCTAGAATGAAATATGACCCTGCTTTTGCTACTTCAACTATCTGTATTTCTGATAAGGATTATGATTTCTCTATCGATCCTGAGTTAATTACTTTGGTTGAATATGATCCTTTCCATGGGTATGAATCTGAAACTGTTGTGGCACATCTTACTAAATTGAATGATATAGCCACCCTATTCACCAATGAGGAAAAAATCGTTACTACTATATCCTTAAGTTATTTCCATTGTCCTTAAAGGGTGATGCTAAAACATTTTTTTAACCGGGCATCACCCCTTTCCATTATATTCATAACGGAAATACATCAGTTCCAGACATAGTAAGGAAACCTAGAAAGGGGAAAAGCGAGTTCAAAGCATCACTAGGAAACCCATAATAAACACCCGTCATCGGGCAGTTTACTATGGGGCGAAAACCCAGCGACACCAAATAAACTAAACAAGTCTACCAGATCAAATAGGGGAACAACCCGACATAGGAATCTACTTAGGGGACATGCTAGAGGCTCACGCGGGAGCAAAATAACCAAATCGCAGAATGCTGAAACATCAGTATCAATCAGCAGCACACAGCCAACCAGATGCGCCAGGAAGTCTCGATCACCTCCATCTTCTTCGTTGTTTTTAGTTTGATCCACCTGGTGGAGCACAAAGTCGCATCATGTTCGATGTGTTGGACTTCAGCATCTTAGCCCCGCGCTCCATAGCTTCGCGATCCTCTCCCACCAACAAATTTGCCCAGTATGTCATATATCCACAAGCAGAATAAACAATATCAAAAGGAGATCGCAGATTTTTACATTCAAAGGTGGTACTGTTACGACTATTCCACATCGCCCAATAGAGAGCAGCTAAGCAAAAAGTGTAAAATTTCTCTCCATCTGGTAGGAATATATAGCACCAGGAGAAGAATTGCCAAATATTACTAGGACATAAATCAGTGCCCAGGACACATTCTGCAGTTCTCCATACAACCTTGGCCACAGGACAAGTGAAAAACAGATGCTGGGAGGTCTCCCTCTCATCACAAAAAGAGCAAGAAGGGTTCCCCATCCATTTTTTTCATAACATCTCTAGTTAAGATGGCATCCTGGGAGAGTTGCCACATGAAAATTTGAATCTTAGGAGGAATCTTAGCTCGCCAGATCCACTTATAATTGCACCCATCCATATTACTTTCCAGATATTCATAAACGGACTTGGGGGTAGATTTGTTCTTCCTATTCCCCAAGGACCAAACAACCTGGTCCACTTCATTTAAAAGTGGCCAAGATTCCATAATGGTCTGCATTTCTCTCCATTGCTCCAGCAATGTGGAATGCAGGCCTCTCCTGAAGAAATTGTTTCTCACACCCTCTTTGAAATTAGCCACCGTGATCTCTTGCTCATTGCAAATGCCAAAAAGAATAGGAAAACAGCTATGTAAAGGGGGTTCATCATCAATAGGATCAATCCACACCCTAGCGAGATTACCTGCCTTGAGAATAACTTTTCGGCCAGCAAGGTAAGTATCCCTGACTTTCATAATGAAGGAAATATGCCCTAGAGGCAATAATAAAGATGATTATTTGTATTTCCTTATATCATGATAAATGTCTTTTATTCATGCTAGAATTGTATTAACCGGAAACTTAGTACATGTGTGAATACATAGACAAAACAGTATGTCCCTAGTATGCCTCTACTAGACTAGCTCATTGATCAAAGATGGTTATGTTTCCTAGCCATAGACATGAGTTGTCATTTTATCAACGGGATCACATCATTAGGAGAATGATGTGATGGACAAGACCCATCCGTTAGCATAGCACTATGATCGTTTAGTTTTACTGCTATTGCTTTCTTCATGACTTATACATGTTCCTATGACTATGAGATTATGTAACTCCCGAATACCGTAGGAACACCTTGTGTGCTATCAAACGTCACAACGTAACTGGGTGATCATAAAGATGCTCTACAGGTGTCTCCGAAAGTATTTGTGGTGTTGGCATAGATCAAGATTAGGATTTGTCACTCCGAGTGTCGGAGAGGTATCTCTGGGCCCTCTCGGTAACACACATCATAATAAGCCTTGCAAGCAAAAGACTAATGAGTTAGTCACGAGATAATGTGTTACGGAACGAGTAAAGAGACTTGCCGGTAACGAGATTGAACTAGGTATAGAGATACCGACGATCGAATCTCGGGCAAGTAACATACCGATGACAAAAGGAACAACGTATGTTGTTATGCGGTTTGACCGATAAAGATCTTCGTAGAATATGTAGGAACCAATATGAGCATCCAGGTTCCGCTATTGGTTATTGACCGGAGATGAGTCTCGGTCATGTCTACATAGTTCTCGAACCCGTAGGGTCCGCACGCTTAATGTTTGATGACGATCGGTATTATGAGTTTATGAGTTTTGATGTACCGAAGGAGTTCGGAGTCCCGGATGAGACCGGGGACATGACGAGGAGTCTCGAAATGGTCGAGACGTAAAGATTGATATATTGGACGACTATATTCGGACATCGGAAAGGTTCCGAGTGATTCGGGTATTTTTCGGAGTATATGGGCCTTATTGGGCCATACGGGAATAGAGGAGAAAGGCCAAAAGGAAGGAGGCGCGTGCCCCCCCTCTGGTCCGAATTGGACAAGGGGTGCAGCCCCCTTTTCCTTCCCCCTCTCCACCTCTTTCCTTCTCTCCTACTCCGGAAAGGAAAGGGGAATCCTACTAGGACTTGGGAGTCCTAGTAGGACTCCCCACACTTGGCGCGCCCCCTCTAGGGCCGGCCTCTCCCTTGCTCCTTTATATACGGGGGCAGGGGGCACCCTAGGACACACAAGTTGAATTGTTCCAGCCGTGTGCGGTGCCCCCCTCCACAGAAACACACCTCGGTCATACCGTCGCGGTGCTTAGGCGAAGCCCTGCGCCGGTGAATACATCATATCTGTCACCACGCCGTCGTGCTGACGAAACTCTCCCGAGAAGCTCAACTGGATCAAGAGCTCGTGGGACGTCATCAAGCTGAACGTGTGCTGAACGCGGAGGTGCCGTACGTTCGGTGCTTGATCGGTTGAATCGTGAAGAAGTTCGACTACATCAACCGCGTCACTTGACGCTTCCGCTCCCGGTCTACGAGGGTATGTAGACACACTCTTCCCTCTCGTTGCTATGCATCTGGTAGATAGATCTTGCGTGATCATAGGAAAATTTTAAAATACTACGTTCCCCAACAGTGGCATCATGAGCCAGGTCTATGCGTAGATGATATGCACGAGTAGAACACAATGAGTTGTGGGCGATACTAGTCATACTGCTTACCAGCATGTCATACTTTGCTTCGGCGGTATTGTGAGATGAAGCGGCCCGGACCGACATTACGCGTACGCTTACGCGAGACTGGTTTCACCGTTACGAGCACTCGTTGCTTAAAGGTGACTGGCGGGTGTCTGTCTCTCTCACTTTAGCTGAATCAAGTGTGGCTACGCCCGGTCCTTGTGAAGGTTAAAACAGCACATACTTGACGAAACATCGTTGTGGTTTTGTATGCGTAGGTAAGATCGGTTCTTGCTAAGCCCGTAGCAGCCACGTAAAACTTGCAACAAACAAAGTAGAGGACGTCTAACTTGTTTTTGCAGGGCATGTTGTGATGTGATATGGTCAAGACATGATGAGTTATACGGTTTTGTATGAGATGATCATGTTTTGTAAAGTTATCGGCAACTGGCAGGAGCCATATGGTTGTCGCTTTATTGTATGAAATGCAATCGCCATGTAATTGCTTTACTTTATCACTAAGCGGTAGCGATAATTGAGGAAGCAATAGTTGGCGAGACGACAACGATGCTACGATGGAGATCAAGGTGTCGCGCCGGTGACGAAGGTGATCATGACGGTGCTTTGGAGATAGAGATCAAAAGCACAAGATGATGATGGCCATATCATGTCACATATTTTGATTGCATGTGATGTTTATCTTATTATGCTTCTTATTTTGCTTAGAACGACGGTAGCATTATAAGATGATCCCTTACTAAATTTCAAGGTATAAGTGTTCTCCCTGAGTATGCACCGTTGCAAAAGTTCGTCGTGCCGAGACACCACGTGATGATCGGGTGTGATAAGCTCTACGTTCAAATACAACGGGTGTAAGCCAGTTTTGCACACGCAGAATACTCGGGTTAAACTTGACGAGCCTAGCATATGCAGATATGGCCTCGGAACACTGGAGACCGAAAGGTCGAGCGTGAATCATATAGTAGATATGATCAACATAAGATGTTCACCATTGAAACTACTCCATCTCACGTGATGATCGGACATGGTTTAGTTGATTTGGATCACGTGATCATTTAGATGACCAGAGGGATGTCTATCTAAGTGGGAGTTCTTAAGTAATATGATTAATTGAACTTTCATTTATCATGAACTTAGTCCTGGTAGTATTAGCATATCTATGTTGTAGATCAATAGCTCGCGATGTTGCTCCACGTTTATTTTTTATATGTTCCTAGAGAAAACCAAGTTGAAAGATGTTAGTAGCAATGATGCGGAATTGTTCCGTGATCTGAGGATTATCCTCATTGCTGCACAGAAGAATTATGTCCTTGATGCACCGCTAGGTGACAGACCTATTGCAGGAGCAGATGTAGACGTTATGAACGTTTTGACAAAAGCTCGATATGATGACTACTTGATAGTTTAGTGCACCATGCTTTACGGCTTATAACCGGGACTTCAAAAACGTTTTGAAACGCCACGGAGCATATGAGATGTTCCAAGAGTTGAAATTAGTATTTCATACTCATGCCCGTGTCGAGAGGTATAAGACCTCTGACAGTACTTTGCCTACAAGATGGGGGAGAATAGCTCAACCAGTGAGCATGTGCTCAGATTGTCTGGGTAGTACAATTGCTTGAATCAAGTGGGAGTTAATCTTCCAGATAAGATAGTAATTGACAAAGTTCTCTTGACACTATCACCAAGTTAGTAGAACTTCGTGATGAACTATAATATGCAAGGGATGACGAAAGTAATTCCCGAGCTCTTCACGATGCTGAAATCGGCGAAGGTAGAAATCAAGAAAGAGCATCAAGTGTTGATGGTTAACCAGACCACTTGTTTCAAGGAAAGGGCAAAGGGATAGAAGGGGAACTTCAAGAAGAATGACAAGCAAGTTGTCACTCCCGTGAAGAAACCCAAAGCTAAACTCAAGCCTGAAACTAAGTGCTTCCACTGCAAAGGAAATGGTCACTAGAAGTGGAACTGCCCTAGATATTTGGCGGACAAGAAGGATGGCAAAGTGAACAAAGGTATATTTGATATACATATTATTGATGTGTATTTTACTAGTGTTCATAGCAACCCCTCGGTATTTGATATTGGTTCAGTTGCTAAAGAGTAGTAACTCGAAATGGGAGTTGCATAATGAACAGAAATTAGTTAAAGGATGAAGTGACGATGTGTATTGGAAGTAGTTCCAAGATTGATATGATCATCATCGCACACTCCCTATACTTTCGGGATTAGTGTTGAACCTAAATAAGTGTTATTTGGTGTTTGTGTTGAGCATGAATATGATTTGATCATGTTTATTGCAATACGGTTATTCATGTAAGTTAGAGAATAATTGTTGTTCTGTTTACATGAATAAAACCTTCTATGGTCATACACCCAATGAAAATGGTTTGTTGGATCTCGATCGTGTGATACACATATTCATAATATTGAAGCCAAAAGATGCAAGGTTAATAATGATAGTGCAACTTATTTGTGGCGCTGCTGTTTAGGTCATATTGGTGTAAAGCGCATGAAGAAACTCCATAGTGATGGACTTTTGGAATCACTTGATTATGAATCACTTGGTGCTTGCGAACCATGCCTCATGGGCAAGATGACTAAAACTCCGTTCTCCGGAACCGTGGAGCGAGCAACAGAGTTGTTGGAAATCATACATACTGATGTATGCGGACCAATGAGTGTTGAAGCTCGCGGCAGGTATCGTTATTTTCTGACCTTCACTGATGATTTGAGCAGATATGGGTATATCTACTTAATGAAGCACAAGTCTGAAACATTTGAAAAGTTCAAAGAATTTCAGAGTGAAGTGGAGAATCATCGTAACAAGAAAATAAGAGTTTCTACGATATGATCGTAGAGGTAAAATATTTGAGTTAGCGAGTTTGGCCTTCAATAAAAACAATGTGAAATAGTTTCACTACTCACGCCACCTGGAACACCACAGTGTAATGGTGTGTCCGAACGTCATAACCGTACTTTATTAGATATGGTGCGATAGATGATGTCTCTTACCGATCTACCACTATCGCTTTTGGGGTTACACATTAGAGACAGCTACATTCACGTTAAATAGGGCACCATCTAAATCCGTGGAGATGACACCGTATGAACTGTGGTTTGACGAGAAACCTAAGCTGTCATTTCTTTAAGTTTGGGACTGCGATGCTTATGTGAAAAAGTTTCAACATGATAAGCTCGAACCCAAATCGGAGAAGTAAATCTTCATAGGATACCCAAAAAGAAACTGTTGGGTACACCTTCTATCACAGATCCTAAGGCAAGGTCTTTGTTGCTAAGAGTGGATCCTTTCTAGAGAAGGAGTTTCTCTCGAAAGAAGTGAGTGGGAGGAAAGTAGAACTTGATGAGGTAACTGTACCTTCTCCCGAATTGGAAGGTAGTACATCACAGAAAGTCGTTCCAGTGATTCCTACACCAATTAGTGAGGAAGCTAATGATGATGATCATGAAACTTCAGATCAAGTTTCTGCTGAACTTCGTAGATCAACCAGAGTTCGTTCCGCACCAGAGTGGTACGGCAACCTAGTTCTGGAAGTCATGTTACTAGACCATGATGAACCTACGAACTATGAGGAAGCGATGATGAGCCCAGATTCCGCAAAATGGCTTGAGACCATGAAATCTGAGATGGGATCCATGTATTAGAACAATGTATGGACTTTGGTTGACTTGCCCGATGATCGGCAAGCCATCGAAAATAAATGGATCTTGAAGAGGAAGACCGACGCAAACGGTAATGTTACTGTTTACAAAGCTCGACTTGTTGCGAAAGGGTTTCGACAAGTTCAAGGAGTTGACTACGATGAGACTTTCTCACCCGTAGCGATGCTTAAGTCTGTCCGAATCATGTTAGTAATTGCCGTATTTTGCGAAATCTGGCAAATGGATAACAAAACTGCATTCTTTAATGGATTTATTAAAGAAGACTTGTATATAATGCAACGAGAAGGTTTTGTCAATCCTAAAGGTGCTAACAAAATGTGCAAGCTCCAGCGATCCATCTATGGACTGGTGCAAGCATCTCGGAGTTGGAATATACGCTTTGATAAGTTGATCAAAGCATATAGATTTATACAGACTTGCGGTGAAGCCTGTATTTACAAAAGTGAGAGGGAGCACTACAACCTTTCTGATAAGTATATGTGAATGACATATTGTCGATCGGAAATGATGTAGAATTCTCTGGAAAGCATAAAGGAGTGTTTGAAAGGAGTTTTTCAAAGAAAGACCTTGGTGAAGCTGCTTACATATTGGGCATCAAGATCTATAGAGATAGATCAAGACGCTTGATAAGACTTTCGATGAGTACATACCTTGATAAGATTTTGAAGTAGTTCAAAATGGATCAGTCAAAGAAGGAGTTCTTGCCTGACTTGTAAGGTGTGAAGTTGAGTAAGACTCAAAGCCAGACCACGGCAGAAAAATATAGAGAGAATGAAAGTCATTCCCTGTGCCTCAGCCATTGGTTCTATAAAGTATGCCATGCTGTGTACAAAACACGTTGTGTACCTTGCCATGAGTTTGACAGGGAGGTACAATAGTGATCCAGGAGTAGATCACTGTACAGCGGTCAAAATTATCCTTAGTAATTGGATGACTAAAGGAAATATTTCTCGATTATGGAGGTGATAAAGAGTTCGTCGTAAAGGGTTACGCCGATGCAAGCTTTGACACTAAATCCAGATGACTCTAAGTATCAATCTGGATGCGTATTGAAAGTGGGAGCAATTAGCTAGAGTAGCTCCATGCAGAGCATTGTAGACATAGAAATTTGCGAAATACATACGGATCTGAATGTGACTGACCCGTTGACTAAACTTCTCTCACAAGCAAAACATGATCACACCTTATTACTCTTGGGTATTAATCACATAGCGATGTGAACTAGATTATTGACTCTAGTAAACCCTTTGGGTGTTGGTCACATGGTGATGTGAACTATGGGTGTTATTCACATAATGATGTGAACTATCGGTATTAAATCACATGGCGATGTGAGCTAGATTATTGACTCTAGTGCAAGTGGGAGACTGAAGGAAATATGCCCGAGGCAATAATAAAGATGATTATTTGTATTTCCTTATATCATGATAAATGTCTTTTATTCATGCTAGAACTGTATTAACCGGAAACTTAGTACATGTGTGAATACATAGACAAAACAGTATGTCCCTAGTATGCCTCTACTAGACTAGCTCATTGATCAAAGATGGTTATGTTTCCTAGCCATAGACATGAGTTGTCATTTGATCAACGGGATCACATCATTAGGAGAATGATGTGATGGACAAGACCCATCCGTTAGCATAGCACTATGATCGTTTAGTTTTACTGCTATTGCTTTCTTCATGACTTATACATGTTCCTATGACTATGAGATTATGCAACTCCCGAATACCGTAGGAACACCTTGTGTGCTATCAAACGTCACAACGTAACTGGGTGATCATAAAGATGCTCTACAGGTGTCTCCGAAAGTATTCGTGGTGTTGGCATAGATCAAGATTAGGATTTGTCACTCCGAGTGTCGGAGAGGTATCTCTGGGCCCTCTCGGTAACACACATCATAATAAGCCTTGCAAGCAAAAGACTAATGAGTTAGTCACGAGATAATGTGTTACGGAATGAGTAAAGAGACTTGCCGGTAACGAGATTGAACTAGGTATAGAGATACTGACGATCGAATCTCGGGCAAGTAACATACCGATGACAAAAGGAACAACGTATGTTGTTATGCGGTTTGACCGATAAAGATCTTCATAGAATATGTAGGAACCAATATGAGCATCCAGGTTCCGCTATTGGTTATTGACCGGAGATGAGTCTCGGTCATGCCTACATAGTTCTCGAACCCGTAGGGTCCGCACGCTTAACGTTTGATGACGATCGGTATTATGAGTTTATGAGTTTTGATGTACCGAAGGAGTTCGGAGTCCCGGATGAGACCGGGGACATGACGAGGAGTCTCGAAATGGTCGAGACATAAAGATCGATATATTGGACGACTATATTCGGACATCGGAAAGGTTCCGAGTGATTCGGGTATTTTTCGGAGTATATGGGTCTTATTGGGCCATACGGGAATAGAGGAGAAAGGCCAAAAGGAAGAAGGCGCGTGCCCCCCCTCTGGTCCGAATTGGACAAGGGGTGCAGCCCCCTTTTCCTTCCCCCTCTCCACCTCTTTCCTTCTCTCCTACTCCGGAAAGGAAAGGGGAATCCTACTAGGACTTGGGAGTCCTAGTAGGACTCCCCACACTTGGCGCGCCCCCTCTAGGGCCGGCCTCTCCCTTGCTCCTTTATATACGGGGGCAGGGGGCACCCTAGGACACGCAAGTTGAATTGTTCCAGCCGTGTGCGGTGCCCCCCTCCACAGAAACATACCTCGGTCATACCGTCGCAGTGCTTAGGCGAAGCCCTGCGCCGGTAGATACATCATATCTGTCACCACGCCGTCGTGCTGACGAAACTCTCCCGTGAAGCTCAACTGGATCAAGAGCTCGTGGGACGTCATCAAGCTGAACGTGTGCTGAACGCGGAGGTGCCGTACGTTCGGTGCTTGATCGGTTGAATCGCGAAGAAGTTCGACTACATCAACCGCATCACTTGACGCTTCCGCTTCCGGTCTACGAGGGTACGTAGACACACTCTTCCCTCTCGTTGCTATGCATCTGGTAGATAGATCTTGCGTGATCGTAGGAAAATTTTAAAATACTACGTTCCCCAACACATAATATCTTTCCAAATAGGAGAGTCACCAAATTTATTTTTTACTGATGTGATCGTGTCCTTCTTCAGATATTTGGCACGGATCACATCCTGCCGTAGCCCTTGTTTTGTTTCCAGTTTCCACCACCATTTGGTGAGGAGACTGATATTTTCTTTGCGCAGGTCTTTCACTCCCAGGCCCCCTTTTTCTTTCGAACGACAGATCCTGGACCATTTAACTAGATGGTATCGTTTAAGCCCTTCATGCTCTTGCCAGAAGAAGCGTTTACGGTGTTTGTCTAATTTCCCAATCACCCCTTTTGCCAACAAGAACATACTCATATAGTAGTAAACAATGCCCGTGAGGGAAGTATTGGCAAGTATTAGACGCCCCCCGAAGAGGCTGCATTTCCAATCCAGGATTAACAACACTTCAGGAATTTTTCATCTAAGAAATCCCAATCTAGGCTGCGAAGAGTAGAAAAGCTCACAGGCACTCCCAAGTACTTCATGGGAAAGTGGCCAATGCTACAGTTAAACAAATCAGCATAAAAGGAGATCGTGTCATCATCCCCCCCCAATGCATAGGATTTCACTTTTCTCAAAGTTAATTTTCAAACCTGACATGAGTTCGAACATATACAACAAAAGCTTAAGGTTGATAGCCGCATCCTTGTCATGTTCCAGGCAAATAACCGTATCATCTGCATACTGCAGAATGGCTACCCAACCTTCAATTAAGTCTGAAGCGAGTCCAATCAACAGTTTTTCTTTCTGGACGTTACAGACCATCATTGAGAGGGCTTCCACGACTATATTGAACAGGAAGGGGGAATGGGGGTCACCTTGGCGAACCCCTTTGTGGCTTTGGAAATACGGACCAGTTTCCTGATTGATTTTGATGTTTACCGTACCGTTACGGAGTATTTTTCCACCCATCCACACCAAGTGGGGCAGAACCCCCGATTCTTGTGGCATTCAATTAGGAAATCCTAGCTGATTTTATCATATGCTTTCTCGAAATCCAGCTTCAAAACAACCCCCACTTTTTTCTTACGATGAGTGTGATGCAACACTTCATGAAGAGTGAGGATACAATGAATGTCAGGGATATGACTAGCGGGTATAAACCGGCCAGGAGGGTCCGGATTATGCTGGTAAGGTTATATTATCAGAAGCCCAGTAGAGTATGTAACAGGAAGTTATAACCCACAGAGGTTTAGGGCCCATGTATAAGGCCCATGGTCTGTAAACCGTCGTACCATGTAACTTGGGATGTAAGATAGAAAGAGTAGAGACCGAGGCGGACACGTTTATAAGCCGACCTCGGGACTCTGTAAACCGGACCTGGCGTCGCCTCCTATATAAAGGGACGACCCGGCGACGCTTCAAGGACAAGCAACAACAGCTCGAGACACAGGCAAAGCGGATTCGCTCCCTGCTCATCGAAGCCCAAGCAATACCACACCAAACTAGACGTAGGCTTTTACCTTCATCGAAGGGGCTGAACTAGTATAAACCCCTTGTGTCCTTCGTCTGCTTTAACCCCTTTGAGCTAACCCGAGCGATGGCCTCACACCTAAGTCCTTTAACCCCGGACATCTGCCGTGCTAAATCCACGACAGTTGGCGCCCACCGTGGGGCTATCGCACGATGGTTTTGAGTTCTTGAAGGGCAGCTTTGAAGGGCTTAAGGGTTACGCAGTAGGCAGGATGACCAAGAGTCGGCGCGGCCGGATCTACATCGACGATGCAGGCTGGGGCCCCGAGGCCGATTCAATCGAATACGGGTACCGGGTCCCCTTCGGCGGCATCCACGTCTTCATCGGCAAGATCGGCGAACCGGGCCCTGAGTCGGACGTCTTCCCCAACATCGTCGAGCCGGCTCAGCGTGCGAGATCAGCTCGGATTCAGCCTGCCGTGAAGCACGTCTTCGTCGGAGCAGTGCATGGAGTACAAGCCGAGGACGGATCGGACTCTGGTGGCGAGACATTTGTCTGTTCTGATGATGAATCTTCATCCAGAGAGACTGAATCTTTGTATCTGTTGCAGGACGGCCAGTCCGAGGGTGTGTCCGATGGCTATAGTATTCCGGACCCCTTTGATCCACCAAACAGGGTTGCTGTTTTCATGGACGGATCACAACCTATGCAGCAGCCCACGACGACTGAGGCGTTAATCTCAGAGGCAGCGGGAGCCAGAGACGGAGACCTTCCCGCGTCGCCCTCTAACGTCCTATCCACCTTAGTCCGTACCTTGACGGCGCTCGCAATAGCGGAAGTAGCCCAGGCCGACAAGGCACAGCATGATGCGGAGATCGCTTAGTTGAAGAGCAGGATTGAGCAAGCTAAGTTGGATCTGGATGCGGAGAAAGCCAGGATGGGTACAAGACAGGCAAAGCTAGATTCCCAAGCTTTGCGGCTCAGGCTGGATCAGAACGCTTCACAGGAGGTAATGTACAGAAGACAACAATCTCGTTTGCCGCCGGTTTATGAGGCAAGGAATCTCTTTAGCACGCCAGGAGCAGGGACCAGTAACCGCCCAGAGGTAAACCGGGGAGGAGCTCCGGGGACGGGCGCGTCGGTTCAGCCATCAGCCATGGAGCGGAATTGCCAAGTTGTGTCAATGCAGCACGTACCTACTCCTCCCGGTCATTATTATAACCCGTTGGACAACATTGTTGCCGCCGCTTCACGGCTGGCCGCTCTTCCCATTGAGGGGACGTCCCCCATATTAATGGAGGCGCGACGGGCTAATTAGTTATTGGACATAGCGTTAACACAGCAGCAAGCTTATTCCTATAGCCGGGAGAGGATTCATTCAACCCCTCGCCCAAGCCAGAGTTACACGAGGCACCTGGATGAACCAGCTGTGTCTAGCAGCGCGCGGAGACGGCACCAGCAGAGGCAGGATAATCTGACAGGAGCAGAAGTACATGCCCAAGAGGTGGTGGACCAGGCTAGACATACTGCCCGCAACGACACCCGTCAAGCGACGCCGGTTCACCCCACCACCACAGAAACAGGAATCATGTCCAGTTCCTTTGGGGTGCAGTGTCTCATCCCCGCTTTACAGAATGTGAAATTACCCAAAGATTTCAAAGGCCCGCGCAAGGTACCCAACTACGCGACGGATCTGGCTCCAGAGGCGTGGGTTGAAAGTTACGAGATGGCCATGGAGATGCTTGATGTGGACGAAGCTGCGTGTGCCAAATACTTCACAATGATGCTTGAGGGCACGGCCCGGACATGGCTAAAGGGTTTACCACCTAACTCCATCGGATCATGGGGTGAGTTGCGTCGCTGGTTTATCAACAATTTCAAAGGCACATGCAAGTAGCCGATGTCCGTGGTTGACTTAGCAGCATGTGTTCAAGGAGAGCAAGAGACCACAAGCAGTTGGGTGCGGCGAGTATCTGAAATCCTGCACTCCTCCAATAGCATCAATCCAAGTACGGCGATAGTAACCTTGGAAAACAATTGCCGGTTCGAGTCTTTGAGGCTGAAGCTGGGGCGGCTCAAGCGTGATTGCAACAACATGGGAACGCTCATGAGCGCTTTGGTAAAGTATGGAGACTCTGATAACACCAAACTAGACGTAGGATTTTACCTTCATCGAAGGGGCCAAACTAGTATAAACCCCTTGTGTCCTTCATCCGCTCTAACCCCTTTGAGCTAACCCGAGCGATGGCCTCACACCTAAGTCCTTTAACCCGGACATCTGCCGCTCTAACTAGTCCTTCATCATCAACCGTGTCACTTCTGAATACAAAGCAGAAACAACCCCCAATCTACAAGTCCATTGATGCAACACTTCAAATATGAAGTGACTTTCTTTCCTTTTACCTTTGTTTCTGCTTTGTATTCTGCAATTATACCTTTAGGCCATAGTAGCCCCCAAGTGCCGGTTTAGCTTGTAGGTGAACCGGGACTTTACTTATGTCTGAGAATGAATGTACATTAGCCCCCAAGTGCCAAGGGCATAACCTGTTTATGCGATTGGGACTTGTCTGTAGAAATTTGCTTTCCTTACTTCATTTGTACATTAGCCCCCAAGTGTCGAGTGCATAACCTATTATGTGCTTGAGACTTTGATTAATCTGTCCTTCTAACACGTTTGCTTTTCTTGCAGGCTGACTTGAACCGGAGAGCTTCGGAGGCAGCTGAGCTCCGGAATGGCTTGGCCTTCCATGAGACTGCTTCAACCAAAGCTAAGGAAGAACTTGTCCTTGCTTTGACTAACATGAAAAAATTGAAGAAAGATTTTGAAGCGGAGCGGTCCACATGGGAGGTGCAAAGGGACGCTCTAGAAAAAAGAGCAAAGGATGTCGAAGCTGCTCTCAATCCGGTTACGCAGGAGCTATCCGGTTTGAAATAGCAAATAGAGAACATGACTTCTGCTATTTTCGGTGAGTACCTGTCTTTGTATTTTTACATCCTTGCAATCTTTATTCTGCTCCAGTTTAACTCGCCAATTGTATATAGGGAGGCGCATAACTCATCTTGGAGATGACGTTCGGAAGAAGCTCAAGGCTGCTTATACCCTGGTGGAGCAGCTCTACTCAGGTTCTCAAAGGGTTATTAGTGCCATGTCGCATAACAAACCAGCGCCGACCACCATCCAAGCCACCCTGGAAAAGCTTTCTGTCTTGCCTGCGCGACTTGTTGAGGTGCAGAAGTCTGCTGCATGAGCTGGTTCTCTTATGGCGTTGACCCGGGCCAAAGCATGGGTCCCCGATTTTGATCCGGCGGAGGCCATGAACGGCTACCCCAGCATGAAAGAGGACGGGTCAGCCTTCTCAGCTGAAGATCTCCGTTCTTTAACCAAGGACATGCGCCCTCTTGCTAGTAATCTTGCCGACGAAGCAGATCTAACAAGGTATCATCCGGCTTACGATCTAGAGAATTCGCGGGTGGAACGGCCGATTTACGACACTGAAAATCTGATCCCACCAGTTCGTAATCACACTTTCGCTCCAGATATTGACCCATCAGATCTCATAAATGATAAAGTGTATTTTCGTGCCCTCTCCAAGATTGACTGGAGCGCTCCTGATTTCCAGTAGCTGCCAGAAGTCGACAAAGATCCGGAACAAGCTGACCCTCAGCCTTCGCAGCGTGAAGAAGAATCGTGAACCGTCCGGTTTAACTTTTAGTTGCTGAATACTTTGCAAGAAACTTTGATTCATTCGAGCCTGCAAGTGCCTTGTAATAGAATAGTTGAGATATTGCCTTTGTCCCACTGTTATGGTACTATTTCAATTAGCATCTTCCAATTAATCTTCTGTTTGCAATGTTTTAACAGCTTATATTACCTGTGCATGCATGAACGAAGCTAAAATATGTCCTGGCGGTTTACCACCGGACGGATTATACTGCCCTGATATATATATCAAATGGATAGCTTTTGGACTGCATATAAAACGCAAACATATACCATACCTTTGATTAAGTGTGCATGTAGACCTTAATCCGGTAGGAATAACTTAAAGCGCATGCGGTGATGAGGCCCTTAGCTTCTCTTGTTGGTTTAGCATAATAGCTGATCCGGGTTACAATGAACGCTGGTTTAATTCTCGCTGGTGTTCATGACCCAGACTTTAACTCTGTAGACATATGGTCAACCTTGTAGTTGTCCAGTCTCGCATCAATGGACTTGGTTAAAAAACCAATGACCTTGAAGACAAAGATTTGTGAAATCATAAAAAATAAAAAATAAGGTTTTTTGGGCAAATAAGACCATGTAGTCAAGGCTTTTTACGAGCTGCCAGGCTCCAAATTCGAGGCTTTTTATGAGCTATCAGGCTACTGTCATTAACCATTTTAGCAAAGCCTGTCAAGATGCTCCGCAATCCTTAACCAAATCATCGATGGCAAGCTACCCAATGTTTCAAAATCTCATAAAGATTTTGTCTTTAGGTAATCAACTCGATGATCATCAATTTAACGTGGCCAAGTTCAGGGTCCCGAAGGATTGACTTGTGGCAGGTTCGACGGGTCATACCAGGTTTACCTGGACGGCGTGATTTACTTGATGCAGGCAGGTTAATCCGGAGTTTTAGCTATATGCACCGGGCTTCCAAGCCATGTTCACTACAAGGGTATTCAACTCTATGCGAGCCCCCAGGTAGTGTGTGAGCCGTTTGCTCATCGGGGCATATGTTTGAGTTGGGTTAGGCACCAACACTCTCTTTTAACCCTCATCATCATGTGGAAATTGCCGAAGCAACCAGAGCAGTGCTGTTATGATGGGCTTCATACCGCCGCCGGCTTAAGAGGCCATGGGAAAAACTTCCTTGCCCGCGGAAGCCGCCATGTGGCTCTTGATAAGATGGTTGATTCCTTGATGTGTCAACGGCGCCGGTTTAGGAGGTCATGGTAAGCTTCTATGGAAAATCCCATGTGGTACTCCTTTGTGAAAAACACGGCTGGTTCTTGATTCTATCAAGGGCGCTGGTTTAAGAGGCCATGGAAGGTTTCTTTCGAAGCCCCCATGTGATACTCTTGTGTAAAAAATACGGCTAATTCTCTGATTCTATCAGGGGCGCCGGTTTAAGAGGCTATGGAAGGTTTCTTTCGAAGCCCCCATGTGATACTCTTTTGCGAAGAAGATGGTTGATTCCCCGGTGTTCCGGGGGCGCCGGTTTAAGAGGCCATAGAAACTCCCTTGCCAACCGAAGCCCCCATGTGATACTCTTATGAACGCCGGGCAGGACGTCGCCAGCGTGTGCTTCGTACCCATGGTATAAACCATGTTTATAATCAATAAATGTCCTGCATAAAATATACGGATCAAAGTAACTGTTTTCTTGATAAAAATCAATATATACCAAAAACAAAATTTAGATGGATATCACCTGATGTATTTGGACCTTATGATCCTCACCTGTATCCGTTAGCCAACCCAGTATGTTGAGTAATCCGGACCGCAGGGCGAACAGTAAAATGACTGCAGCATCAGAGGCAGTACAGACACATGAGTCGGCCGCAGTGTTGTAAGCCGACGCAGACGAGCAAGTTGTCCTCCGCGTTGTAAACCGGTGCGGACGCTAAAAACGGCCACAGCGTGGTAAACCGGCGCGATCGCGAGAGATGACCACGGCTCTGTAAGCCGGTGCGGGAGTCCGTTGAATAACGACGACCACATGTGCCAAATGATGTTGGCGTGCCTCCATCTCCGCGGTATAATACCACTTTGTAATGAATAATGGTCCTACGAAAAAATACCACAGACCAGAGTGATTGTTCTCAGATGAATTAATATGCTGATTAAATACAGTGGAAAAACATCACCTATTTTGTCAGATAATCATGGATACTCATTCTGAATAACACTCGATGCAGCTCCACATGACCTCTCCTCTTTTTCTTTAATTTATTCGGGGTCTCTTTCAACTGATGCCCTTTTTGCGTGCCCGCGTAGAGCATAGCCACTGTCGAGGCGTGTGCTACTGCAATTTTTCTCAGGGATACTAACAGCCACGAATATATAGAAAACAACAGCAGCAACCTGCGGCTCGCAGATTAATGCATAGGGCCTGGTTGGAAATCTTCTCTGCTGAAAATTGGAAACTCACGTGAGCAACCACTTGGGCTACAGCGAGGCTGTGGCGAGCCAATGAGGCCGCAGTAGGATATAAGCCATCCGGGCTCGGTAGCGGATTGTTCGGGAACTCAACGGGTGTCGGTGACAGACGGCTTGAAAACCAGCAGAAGCAACTTATCACGGTGGGTTGGCCCAATGTAAAAAATGACTCCAGGCACACACATCGGCAGCGCTCGCTCAAGGACGGCAGACCGCAGATCGGAGCGAGTCCATACCGTAGATTCCATGTACGTCGACGAAATAAAGGCGCATGCCGAGACGAGGAGCGGGGCCGGCTCACGGGGCCCTTGGAAGCAACGACGACCCAGCGAAGGCGGCGATTTGGGAGGCCCTGGCAAGGAGGAGCAGCTCTCGCAGCAGAAGGAGAGGTGGCTCAGCCATGGTGAGGACAGCGTTGAGACGGGGTGACCCGGCGCGGCGGATTTGGAGAGATACCGACGGGTCGAATGATGAGGGCGCGGCGGCGGCGACGGGCCCGCAGGCGATGGGAAGTCGCGGCAGCGCCTCAACTCCAGCAGACAGCAGCGGCTCAGAGCTCATCGCGAAGCTGCGGAGGCGAGGCCGCAGAGTAAGCAACGGAGGCCATAGGCGTTTCGGTGAGGGCAGGCCGCGACGGTTCACAGCAGGGCCCAATCCGGGCGGCTCAAGGCCGAAGCCGAGGCCAAGGCCGTGCGGGCGTTTGAACCCGTGAGCGGAGGACGACTCGGTTGCGTGCTGTCTTTCGACTGACTCGGAGCAGAAGGTGGCGGAGACCAAAGCGGAGCCCGACGCCGGTGGAAGTGAGGTAAGGCTGCGGTGGCGGCGACTCAAATTCAGGGCAAGATGAGACGGCGCCGGCAAGCTACGGCGACTGGGCGAATCATACCGATGGCTTTGCGGCGGGGGCAGAAGTGCTCGGGCGGCACCATGATACGGGAGCAGCGACTACAACTCGTCCATGACTGAGTTGGGTGTGGCGTGATGAAGATCAGACGGAGGCAGCCCCAGCTCGGCGACCGCGCACCGTGGAGACGACCCGGCGACGGCTCGCGGTGGTCACTGGCAGCTCCATAGTTGCCAAGTGCCCGATTCGAGCGGGTCGAGGTACGGGAACGAGGGTCGAGGATCGCTGGTTGCAAAAAACTATGGATCGATTGGCGTATACATTGAACATATAAACCCTGCTAGGCTACCCGCCTAGCGAGGGCAACTGCGCGCGCTAGCGATCGAGGGCCGAACGATCTTTCTACTAGCGCTCGTTTTTGGCCGCTCGCAGCCGGTCAACCGTTGGTTTTTTTCTATGTTTGTTGCTGGTTCCCGAGAGAATGGCGGGTGGACCTGGTTACCTGCTGCATCAAATGAACGATGTGGTGGGTTTGCCTCGTTTCGATGGATGAAAAGAGGGGAACAAAGCGATGAAAATATCTCCCTCGCCAGCCCTCTTTCTCAGGGGAAAAGATCTCTCCCTCTCGCTCGTCTCTTCCCATCCCCCTCCTCTTCCCCATGCCGCCGCCACCACTTCCCCCACCCTCTCGGACGCCTCGTATCTTCCTTCCTCCCCTGCCTCCGCACCCGACCGCGCGCTGCGGCAGTGGGAAAGAGGAGGCAACAGCTCGGGCGGCAGGCAAGAGGACAACGGGCCCGAGGCCCCGTGCCTCTCCTCTTTCCCACTGCGCCGCCAGCCCCTTTCCCTCCCATCGCGCGCTGCTGCAGCTCCTCCCTCAACCCGCGGCGCACCTTCTTCTCCGATCGTTGTTGCCCGCACTGCTACCGCCGCGGCCTGCTACTGCTCCTCCTCCTCCAGCTCCTCGCCCCAGCGTCGCTTCCTCCACTACTGTCATGCAAGGCGTCTTGGGGTGTGGAGGCGGCGGGGCAGCAGCCAGTCGTTGCCCTGCAGCGGCAGGTTGGCTTCCCCGTTGCGGCGGCGACACGTCTAGAGGAACCGGTCACCCTTCTCCTGGATGAGCGCCGGAGCCAAACAGCCAGAACTGACCATTGAGGAGCTGGGGCAGTCGTGCCACATAGGAGGTCGAGGTGGACCAGGAGAAGCTGCACGAGGCTCCCTCGCCTCCTGCTCAAGTAAGTGCACACACTCTTCTCCTCTTTCTCATTTTGCCTCCTTCCAGTGCCCAGCTGTTAGAGCTACTTGTGCAGATTTGGTTTCTCTATGCCTTCATGGTGTTTGATGAAAATCCAAGAAGGACGAGGAGGATTGATCTATGTAAGCAATCTGATTTAATTCTTCAAATAATTAGTTCGGGTCAATCATAACAAGACGAGTAGCTTTGCTTATGTTCTCTTTGATCCTTTCTGAAGGCGGATAAGAGAAGAAAACTAAGACATGTTCACTAGAGTGGCCTGGGGTGGCCTGCGAGCTACAAGGATGGGGCGGCGAGACTGGATTGGCAGCCGACAGCGAGAGAGGAACTGTCGTGGAAATAACACGGCAGATGTCCGGTTTAGCGGACTTGATGATGGAACCATCGCACGGGTTAACTTGAAAGGGTTCATGGCGCACAAAAGACACAGAGGGTTTTATACTAGTTCGGCCCCTTTCGAGAAGGTAAAAGCCTACGTCTAGTTGGTTTGGTATTGCTTGGGCGTCGGATTACAGGGAGCGGATTCGCTTTGCCTGTGCCTCGACGGGTTGATTGTTGCTTGTCCCTGAACCGTCCAGGTCGTCCCTTTATATAGAGGTAACGCCCGGGCCGGTTTACAGAGTCCCGAGGCCGGCTCATACTTGTGTCCGCCTCGGTCTCTGTCTTCTCTTTCTTATCTTTCAAGTTACATCTCTTGGTGGTTTACAAACCATACTTCTATACATGGGCCTTAAAGTCTCACGGGCCGTAATCTCTACTAAAATATTACAACCAAGTATAATAAAATTAAGCCGGTTTACAATAGCCTGTTTATACCTGCTAGTCATATCCCTGACATTAGGCCCCAGAATGATTTGAACTTGTTCATATCAGTCTTCCCTGTCTTGTATAATTTTCTTCTTTGTCTTCATCTTTTTGTAAACCGGCTCTGACGTCATCCTCCGAGATCATTAAAGTCTGACAATGACATCATCTCCGCATTTAACGCCGTGAGCTGTACTGTAACTTATTTTAAGGGTTATCCCGAAGATCGAGGCGTCACAGAATCTTTATCCGATTTTCTGTCTCCTCGATTTTCGCACCTGTCGTTTCAGATCTGACTCCTTGTTATAAATACTGCCACCCCTCATTCATTACCTCGTTCTCGCTTCGTCCTCTTCCTGCGTCTTCCTCCTCCGTCTTCTTCCTCTGTCGCTGCCCGAGCTCGAACCGCCGCCGACGACCGCTGGATCTCAAGTCCTCGCCCGGCCGCTGCATCAACCTGAGCTCGACCAGAAAAGCCTCCGCCGTCGATCTTTGCTGTTCCAGGTACACCCCTTTCTCCATTATCAATACGTAACTTCTAGGGTTTCCTTCCACGCCTCCACCATTAGAGCTTTGAATAAAAACTTCATTCTGTTCATCCTTCAAGTAAATGTCTTTTAGTAATGTTGTCCTTCAGATCTTGCTTCAGAACTGTGTTTTCTCTCTGCTGTAAATACTTCAAATCTCATTGTCCCTGTCTGGCCTGTAGATTTATCCACTCAGTGCGAGGTCCTTATAGATCCTTCCCGTATACTATTATATTAGTTTTCCTTTTCTTAGCACGCCCAGATCTGTTCTTCTAGCATAGTCTTTTGAAAACCTGTTTTTCTCCTTGGCAGATCTGCTAAGTGTATTCCGATTTAAGTTGATATGCCACATATTTTGCGAAACTCTGTAACTTGACGCAATGGTTGAACTGTTCTTCTTCAACTGCCATAAACCGGAAATGATATAACTTGTTTTATGATTGCCGGTTTAACCACACCATTAGTCCTCAGTTTAAACCGTTGCGTAACTGTCATAGATAGGTTCCGGATTACTGCACTTTCATAATCCGTTTCTGTATTTTATCTTCTCCAGCACTTTGTTCAATGGCTAAGCAGTATGTCTCCTGCGATTGGGTCCCTTCCGTCATTACTGAGGATGACCTAATCAAGTTGTCTGAAATCGGCACATTAGGACCTCAGTCTGAGTTAAAGTGGCGGGCTCCGGGTAATGAATGCCCCCCTACTCCTAGATCCGGGGAAGTCATCGTGTTTATGGATCATATCTCTAGAGGCTTCTCTCCCCCCGGTTCAAAGTTTTTCCGGGATGTTCTTGCCGCTTTCCAGCTACACCCACAGGATATCGGACCCAATTCCGTTTCAAACATTTGTGATTTTCAAGTGTTTTCTGAGGTGTATCTGCAAGAAGAACCTTCTGTTGATCTATTCCGGGATTTCTTTCATTTAAACCGGCGTACTGAGTTTACCAGCGGACCACATCAAGAGCTTGGTGGGGTCAGTATTCAGAAAAGGAGAGACGCAGTTTTTCCTCACGCCGCTTTACATTCTCATCCAAAAGAATGGAACAAGTCCTGGTTTTACTGTGTTGACACTTCTCCTGAGGGGGAGAATCCTTTGCCGGGTTATCGCGAAACCCGTATTCCGGAGAATCACCCCTTACCACTACGGCTTAGTGCTGCCGAACGGACCCGGTTCTCACCCCAGCTCTCCAAGCTAAGGGCTTTTATAGCAAATGGTCTGATTGGTACTGATTTCCTTCGCTGTTGGCTATCTTGGAGTATCCTTCCCCTGAGCCGGCGCTCTAAGTTAATGTGCAAGTACTCTGGTAAACCGGATGATCCTCAAAGGTTTACCAAGGAGAAGCTTTCTGAATCAGAGATAGTGGAATCAGCCAAAAAGATTCTCAACGTCTCTCTAGCCGATTGTGCTAAGGTTGGTTTGGCTCCGTACTTCAAGAAGAATAAGCTGCCTGAAGTAAGTTTCTCTTTGCCCTGTATCTGTAAACCGTCTCCTTTGAACCGTCTTTCAATTGCTCTTGCTTTTTTCAATTAGGCTGATGATCCTTTCTGGAGGAGAAAGCCTAAGGATAAACCCGTCAAACAGGCTCGCCGAAAAACACCCGCAAACAAAAAGAGGAAAGCAGCCGTCGACGCCGGTTCTCCCACTGAGGACGATGATCCGGACTCCGAGGTATGCTTTAATCCGGTTTACATTCTTGCTTTCATGTACTTGTAATCGTATTTAATGATACCTTTTCACAGGATTTGCCTGAAGATGATAACCCGGCTGAAATTGAGGTAACACTTCTTTCTTCTGATTCAGAACCTCTTCCTCAAAAAAGTCGTCGGACCGTCAGGAAATATCTGTTTTCTCATCCTTATGCTCAGTTAGACCCTAACTTTACTTTGAAGAAGCAACAGCACGAAGCTTTCCGCCGGACCACTCGCCACAGCGGCCTGGCGGTGGAGTCATCCGGAATCTCCTTAACTCCGGTTCGAAAACGCCGTGCTGAGGTGATACTCTCTCCGACCCTCCTTCATCCCAAGGCCGGTCTTATCCGAAAACCCCTTAAACCGTCTGACCCTGACTATCAGGAAACTCCGCTGTCTTCTTCTGGTGAATCAACCGCCACGCAGCTTCCTCCTTTGAAAACCGTCCCAGGGTAAGCTTCTTCACCTTTTCCGGTTTATAATCTCCTTTTTGTTTCATAATGCTAACTCATTTTGCATATTTTCTAGCAAACCGAAACCCAGCAAAAAGCCCAAGGCGAATAAGCCTGTTGCTGACCCTACTGCGAATGATCCGGCTATTAACCCGTCAACAGTCGTTCCTCCAGAAGGTGAAACCGTAGCTCCTATTGAAGACCCTGCTCCCGAAAATCCTCTTACAGAAAATGTCCAAGACCCACCAAGTCCAGCCCGGATTAATTCTCCTCCAGTTAATCCGTCGTCTCCTGATCCGGCTCATGTTGACGTTCCCCCCAATGTTCCAACCTCACCTGACGTTGTGGTAACTGGTACCGCTTATGTTGCTCCAGCTGAGCCCACCGTTTTAGCAAAACATACAGCTAAAGCGGAAAAGATATCTCAAGAAAAAGGGAAGTGGAGTACTGACATATCCAGCCTTTCTAGCATGAGCGCTCAAGACATTTATTCCGGCTATCTGAACCGGCTCCACAGCAGTCGGGATTATGAAGCCAGCTTGGTGAACCTAATGAGGGAAAAATACGAGGTAAGTTTCTTCTTCTGACTTTGCTCTTTTGACGCATCTCTATCTCATAACAGCCCCCAAGTTCCGGTTTAGCTGCTTTACTGAAGGTGATCCGGAACTTTGTAGTTTGAACTGTTGATCTATACATTAGCCCCCAAGTATCAAGTAGATAACTTGGTTATGTAGTTGATACTTGTAACTTTTAAATTGTCTGTGCTGTATTGCTTCAACTGCCATTAGCCCCCAAGTGTCAAGTAGACAACTTGGTTGTGTGCTTGAGACTTGTAACTTCAAATTGTCTTTGCTGTATTGTTTCAACTGCCATTAGCCCCCAAGTGTCAAGTAGACAACTTGGTTGTGTGCTTGAGACTTTAACTAAACTTCACTTCTTGCTTTTGAACTTTGTTTGCAGGCTGAGCTGAACCGGAATGCTCTGGAGATCAACGAACTTCGAGGCCGGCTTACGGAAACAGAGTCAGCCGCCTCAAAGGCTAGGAAAGAACTTCAAGTGAGCTTAAAGACCGCTGAAGACTTGAAAAAATACTTTGAAGAGGAGCGGACTACTTTTGAGGTCCAGAAAAAAGATCTTGAAAAACGTGTTCAGGATGCTGAAGGAGCACTTAATCCGGTTACTGAGGAATTGACCGGATTAAAGCGGCAAATTGACTTGATGACCTCTGCTATTTTTGGTAAGTATAATCTGAACTCCTATCTTTATCTTTGTACCCTGTGTCTTGCACCGGTTTAACTTTCATTGTTGTATGTAGGGCGCCGTGTCTCCCATCTTGGGGACGACTTACGGAAAAAACTCAAAGCCTGCTACACCTTGGTCGAACAGCTGTACTCCGGAACGCAAAGGATTATCAGTGCTACTTCATTTGGCAAACCGGCTCCTTCAACTATCCAAGATACCTTAAATAAGTTGTCCATTCTACCGGCTCGTCTTGAAGAAGTGAAGAAATCGGCAGCCCGAGGGGGCGCTCTTCTGGCTCTGACGAGGGCTAAAGCTTGGGTCCCGGACCTTGATCCGGAGGAGGTGCTAACCGGATTCCCTGATACCAAGGATGACGGTTCAGCCTTTGATGAAAAAGATCTTTATGCTCTTACAAAGGAGATGCGTCCCCTTGCCAGCAAGCTCGCGGCGGAATCTGACTTGTCCCGATATCATCCAGGATACAATCTGCAGAACGAGCGGGTGGAGCGACCGGTTTACGATACCGTAAACTTAATTCCGCCGGTTCGTCCTCATACCTTTGCTCCTGATATTGATCCTGTTGAGCTTATCAACGATGAAGTATATTTCCGTGCCTTGGCAAAGATTGATTGGCGTGCACCGGACTTCCAACCGCTTCACGAGGATGAAGACGTTCCGGATCAAGACGGTGGCCAGCCATCTCAGCAAGGAGCACAATCTTGAATTCTATTGCTGTAACTGTGATCGATATTCTGCCAAACAATGCTTCAAACTATTGGGCTTGTCATGCCTTGTAATAGGTTTAGCTGCAACTTTAATGTGCTTCGATCCGACATTTTGTCTTCTATGAAATACTCGTCAGTTGACCTGTTGTCTGATGTGGTTGCCTTCATCTGTTTAGAAAAAAAATCAAAAAGCAATGTGTCCTAGTGGCTTACCACTGGACGGGTTAACTTGTTCTCTTTGAAACATCCAATAAGCATATCTTTATATTAAAGATAACTTTTATACCTGGGATGTATGTAGCCAATATACTTTAAACCGGTCAGTACTTTAAAGTCACTTTAACCGGTCTTCATCAATCCAAATAAACACTTGAAACTTATCCGATCCATCTTGACGATAAATCCGGTTCATCTTGTTTCAGAAAGTTGTAACTTGTGCCTGATACGCGATCCGGGTTTTAATGAACTCCGGTTTACTTGGTCTGATATACTTGATCCAGATTTTCAATTTGATAGATATGTGGTCAACTTGTGTAGCTGTTCCACTATGTTGAAAACGTTACAGAACACCAAAACACCAAAAAACATGCAATTTTTTGCAAATAAAGCCATGTAGTCGAGGCTTTTTCAAAGAACTGCCAGGCTCAAAGCAAGGTTCAGCCAATCAATGGATGCGGGTACCATCCAAGGGGCCTAGCCAATCACTGAATGTGGATTATCCATCTTTTCAGAGGGCCGAAAGAACCGTATATAAAAATTATTCCGATCACTGGGACGCGGATTGGCCGACACTCCCAGGGGGCCTAGCCAATCACTGAACGTGGATTTTATCCAACTTTTCAGAGGGCCGAAAGAATCGTATCTATTATTCCGATCACTGGGACGCGGATTGGCCGACACTCCCAGGGGGCCTCCAGGGTTCCTCCTGAACCGGTGGGTCAATCTAAACCAATCACTGAATGTGGTACTATCCAACTTTTCAGAGGGTCGAAAGAAAAAATTATTCCGATCACTGGGACGCGGATTGGCCGACACTCCCAGGGGGCCTCCAGGGTTCCTCCTGAACCGGTGGGTCAATCTAAACCAATCACTGAACGTGGACTTGTCCAACTTTTCAGAGGGTTGAAAGAATTATGAAACTTAATCCGATCACTGGGAGCGGGTGATACCAACTCCCAGGGGGCCTCCAGGGTTCCTCCTGAACCGGTGGGTCAATGTAAACCAATCACTGAACGTGGACTTGTCCAACTTTTCAGAGGGTTGAAAGAATTATGAAACTTAATCCGATCACTGGGAGCGGGTGATACCAACTCCCAGGGGGCCTCCATTGTTCTGTTTTGAACCTGTGGGTTTGCTTTTTATGGAGTCTTCTCTTCTTGAACCGGATATGATCTCCTGTTCCTGAGAGTTCTATTGCTCCTTCACATATTCTGCAAAAATTAGTTTATAAACCGGCCAACATTGAAGTATGATGTTTGATAGTAAACTGGTATGATTACTTTTCACAGTATTTTTGTATATGGAAAAAGGGCTGAGCCCCCGGTTTACCGAGGGTGCCGGTTTATTCATTATTCATAATATATACATAGGATACATTGGAGCACATGGCTCAAGT
This sequence comes from Secale cereale, assembly GCA_902687465.1. Classification (NCBI taxonomy): domain Eukaryota; kingdom Viridiplantae; phylum Streptophyta; class Magnoliopsida; order Poales; family Poaceae; genus Secale; species Secale cereale. The sequence goes on from LR738713.1 coordinate 778,208,569, forward strand.
ATAGTATGGCCGTAAATGGGCGATGTTCCACGGCCTCTTCGTCTCCTCTTCTGATGTCCGTGAATCCTTGTGTTCTCGAATGTCCACCAAGTAATATGAACCGTTGTGTAAATTCTTGCTCACCAAAAAGGGGCCTTCCCATGGTGGGGATAGCTTGTGCATGTCTGTTTGATCTTGGATGAGCCGGAGTACCAAGTCACCCTCCTGGAATGTCCTTGTTCTAATCCAGCGGCTATGATATCTGCGCAGATCTTGCTGATAAATCGCCGACCTCGCTGCAGCCGTATCACGCTCTTCATCCAACCGGTCTAAACCGTCCTGTCTTGACTCTTCGTTGATTGCTTCCACATAGGCCGTTATCCTTGGTGAGTCATGACGGATATCACTTGGAAGAACTGCTTCTGCGCCGTAAACCATGAAGAAAGGCGTATAGCCTGTAGACCGGTTTGGTGTAGTATTAATACTCCAAAGAACAGATGGCAATTCTTCAACCCAACACCCTGGGGTTCTCTGCAAAGGTGTCATAAGTCGGGGTTTGATACCTCGCAAAATCTCCTGATTTGCCCTTTCGGCCTGTCCATTGGTCTGAGGATGAGCCACAGAAGATACATCTAATCGAATATGTTCTCTTTGACAGAACTCCTCCATTTCACCCTTCGACAGATTAGTACCGTTGTCTGTGATGATGTTGTGTGGAAAGCCAAACCGGAATATCACTTTTTTGATGAATTTGACCGCTGTTGCCACATCACACTTGCTTATAGGCTCCGCTTCAACCCACTTTGTAAACTTGTCCACTGCCACTAGTAGATGAGTTTTTTTATCTTGGGATCGTTTGAAAGGCCCAACCATGTCAAGCCCCCAAGTTGCAAAAGGCCAAGTTATTGGTATCAGCCGGAGTTCCTGTGCCGGAACAAGAGCACGTCTTGAGAACTTCTGACAAGCATCACACTTTCGGACCAGATCTGCCGCATCTGCATGCGCGGTTAACCAATAGAAACCATGTCGGAATGCTTTAGCCACCAATGACTTTGAACCGGCATGATGACCACAATCCCCTTCATGAATCTCCCTTAGAATCTCACAACCTTCCTCAGCTGAAACACATCGTTGAAATACACCAGAAGTACTACGATGGTGTAGCTCTCCGTTTGTAATTGTCATGGACTTAGAACGCCGGATTATCTGTCGTGCTTCCTCTTCGTCCTCCGGTAACTCTCCTCGGCTTAAGTACGCCAAATAAGGTAACGTCCAATCCGGAATAATATGGAGTGCTGCAACTAACTGTGCCTCTGGGTCCGGAACAGCTAGGTCTTCTTCCGAAGGTATTTGAACCGAAGGACTGTGTAATTCATCCAAAAAGGTGTTTGGTGGCACCGGTTTACGCTGCGATCCTAGCCGGCTTAGAGCGTCAGCCGCTTCGTTCCTTCGCCGGTCTATATGATCCACCTGATATCCCTTGAAGTATCATGCGACCGCTTCAACCTCTCGCCGATAAGCCGCCATGAGGGGATCTCTTGAATCCCACTTGCCAGAAACTTGCTGTGCCACTAGATCTGAATCGCCCAGGCACTTAACCCGGCTCAAATTCATCTCCTTTGCCAGTCGCAAACCATGAAGTAATGCTTCATATTCTGCTGCATTATTAGTACAAGGAAATAACAAGCGGAGGACATAGCAAAATTTATCACCTCTGGGGGAAGTTAACACGAATCCAGCCCCCGAGCCCTCCAACTGTTTTGAACCGTCGAAGTGAATCGTCCAATAAGTAAGATCCGGCTTCTCCTCAGGAGTGTGCAACTCTATCCAGTCATTGATGAAGTCTACCAATGCCTGAGATTTTATAGCAGTACGCGGTACATACTTCAACTCATGTGGACTGAGCTCAATGGCCCACTTGGCTACCTTGCCTGTAGCTTCCCTGTTCTGGATTATGTCTCCCAACGGAGCTGAACTAACCACAGTTATTGGATGCCCTTGGAAATAGTGTTTCAGCTTCCGGTTTGCCATGAATACCCCATAGACTAATTTCTGCCAATGAGGGTACCTTTGTTTGGACTCAATGAGTACTTCACTCACATAATAAACCGGGCGCTGAACCGGATGTTCCTTCCCTGCTTCCTTGCGCTCAACCACAATCGCAACGCTGACTGCCCGTGTGTTAGCAGCAACATATAACAGCAAAGGCTCCTTATCAATGGGAGCAGCTAAAACCGGTGGTTTTGCTAGTTGCCGTTTTAGATCCTCAAACGTTGTATTTGCCTCATCGCTCCAAATAAACCGGTATGTTTTCCTTAACAATTGATAAAGCGGGATCGCCTTCTCTCCCAAACGACTGATGAACCGGCTTAACGCTGTGATCCGCCCAGCTATGCGCTGAACATCATTGACACAAACTGGTTTAGTCAAGGACGTGATGGCTTTGATTTTCTCCGGGTTAGCTTCTATTCCTCTGTTCGAGACCAAGAAACCTAGAAGCTTACCAGCCGGAACACCAAAAGCACACTTCTCCGGATTAAGCATCATCCTGTAAGCTCGAAGATTATCAAAGGTTTCTTTGAGGTCCTCTATCATTGTTCTTTCTTCCTTTGATTTAACCACAATGTCATCCACATAAGCATGCACGTTCCTCCCTATCTGCCCCTTTAAGCAATTCTGAACGCAACGTTGATAAGTTGCCTGTGCGCACTTAAGCCCAAAAGGCATAGACACATAGCAAAAAGCACCAAAAGGAGTTATGAAAGCTGTCTTCTCTTGGTTTTCCACTGCCATCTTGATCTGGTGATACCCTGAATATGCATCCAGAAAACTCAGCCGCTCACACCCCGCCGTGGCATCGATAATCTGATCAATGCGAGGTAAAGCAAAAGGATCAGTTGGGCAAGCTTTATTGAGGTCTGTGTAGTCCACACACATCCTCCACTTCCCATTCTTCTTTAAAACCAGCACCGGATTAGCCAACCACTCCGGATGAAAAACTTCCACTATGAACCCTGCCGCCAAAAGTCTGGCCACTTCCTCTCCTATAGCCTTGCGCCTCTCTTCATTGAAGCGGCGCAGATACTGTTTTACCGGTTTAAACTTCGGATCAATGTTCAACTTGTGCTCAGCGAGTTCCCTCGGTATACCTGGCATGTCAGAAGGTTTCCATGCAAAGATATCCCGGTTCTCACGGATGAACTCGATGAGCGCGCTTTCCTATTTGGGATCAAGGTTAGCGCTGATGGTGAACTGTTTAGACAAATCTCCAGGCACGAAATCAACCTGCTTAGTCTCTTCCGCTGACTTGAACTTCAACGCCGGATCATGCTCGGTAGTTGGTTTCTTCAGCGGAGTCATATCTGCCGGATCAACATTATCTTTATAAAATTTTAACTCTTCCGTGGCACACACTGCTTCTGCATAAGCTGCATCACCTTCCTCACATTCCACCGCTATCTTGCGACTGCCATGAACTGTAATCGTGCCCTTATGACCCGGCATCTTGAGCTGTAAATAAACATAACATGGCCTAGCCATAAACTTAGCATAAACCGTCCTTCCAAACAGAGCATGATACGGACTTTTAATTTTGACAACCTCGAAGGTGATCATCTCTGATCTGGAATCATGCTCATTTCCAAAGGTAACTTCTAAATCAATCTTTCCCACCGGATAAGCTGACTTACCTGGGACCACTCCATGAAACACTGTGTTTGATGATCTCAACTGTTTATCTGTCAAACCCATACGACGGAAGGTCTCATAGTATAAGATATTGATACTGCTACCCCCGTCCATGAGGACTTTAGTAAACTTGTATCCTCCCACCTGAGGTGCTACCACCAAGGCTAAATGTCCCGGATTATCTACCCGTAATGGGTGGTCCTCTCTGCTCCATACAATGGGCTGCTCTGACCATCGGAGAAATTGCGGTGTCGCCGGTTCAACTGCATTAACAGTCCGCCTCAAAACCTTCTGGTCTCTCTTACATAAACTCGTGGTGAAAACATGATATTGACCGCTGCTCAACTCCTTCGGATTACTCTGGTATCCGGATTGCTACTGTTGTTGCGGACGCTGTTGCTGCTGGTTTCCATGATTATTATAACTCCCTTGGCCCTGCTGCTGATTATTCTGACCATTGTAACCACCTTGATGATGCGATTGATTCCCCTGACCATTGTAATTCCCTTGATTATTTTGGCCGCCTGGCCGGGGTTGATAACCGCCGTTATTGCCCCTATATCCTGATCCGGAATTGTTCCCCTGATGACCCGAACTATAAAATCCGGGCCCTGAACCGCCGTGTGGGGGCCGGCTAGGAGGATTAAAACGGCCGTTCACTGCCTTCATAAGGGGTATGCATTCGCTCATAGTATGCCTTGCCATCCTCCCCCTTCCGCTATGCTTTGGACAGGGTCGATCCAACTCCTGCTCCCAGCCCGGAGCTCCTCCGCCGGTTTGGAGAGCAGAATCCTCCGGATTACCCTGAAAACCGCCTTGAACTTGAGTATTAGCCACGAAATCGGAACCACCTTCTGCCTTCCGTTTGCCCAAAAAGCTTGAAGTAACCGGATTAACCGGCGCCGGTTTACCAGACTTGCTGGCCTTCCCCGCTTTATCTCCTTCTGCTTCCGGATACTTTGTATTATCCGAGTCTCCGTATTTCACCAGGGCACTCATTAAAGTCCCCATGTCATTGCAGTCCCTTTTAAGCCGTCCGAGCTTTAATTTTAAAGACTCAAACCGGCAATTGTTTTCCAACGTCACTATCGCCGTACTAGGATTAATACCATTCGAAGAGTGTAAGATCTCTGCCACCCTTCTCACCCAAGCTGCTGTAGACTCCTGCTCTCCTTGCACGCAAGCTGCTAGGTCTATCACCGACATCGGCTGTTTGCACGTATCTTTGAAGTTTTTGATGAACTGGCTACGCAGTTCCCCCCATGACCCAATAGAATTCGGGGGTAAGGCTTTCAACCAGGTCCGGGCCGTGCCCTCAAGCATCATAGTAAAATATATGGCACAAGCCGATTCATCCACGTCCAGCATCTCCATGGCCATCTCATAACTTTCAACCCAAGCTTCCGGTGGTAGATCGGCTGTGTAGTTAGGTACCTTGCGGGGCCCTTTGAAATCTTTAGGCAGCTTAACACTCCGTAAGGCGGGGATAAGGCACCTTACCCCAAAGGAACTCGTCGTAACCCCCGTCTCTGCGGTGGCTGTGAGAACCGGCGTTGTTTGACGAATCTCCTCCCTGGCTCCTGACCTAACCCGGTTTGCCTCCGGAGCTTGTTCCGCTGCACCCGCCGGATTACCCTGCCTGTGCTGATGTCTCCTGCGTTCACTGCTAGACACTTCTGGCTCATCCCAATGTCTACTATAACTCCGGCTGGGACGTGGTGTTGAATGTAACCTTTCCCTGCTGTGAGAATACGCCTGCTGCTGTATCAACGCCGTATTAAGTAGCTTCTGGACCCTTCGCGCCTCTATCGCCACCGGCGATGTCTCTCCCGCAGGTAAAGCGGTCAAACGTGCTGCTGCTGCAGCGATGTTATCCAAAGGGTTTGAATAATGACCTGGGGGGACAGGGATATAAGGTGCGGACGTGATCCGGCGCTCCTGTTCTGCGGCAGGTTGCTGAACCGGCTCCTCCCTGGCCGGGGGCGTTCTCCGGTTTAAAGCCGGATGATTACTAGCCCCAACCCCAGGTGTCCTGAACAGATTCGTTGATTCATAAACCGGCGGTATACGGGATCGGTATTTCCGCCCCCTTACTCCTTCCATAGAAGCTTGCTCCATCCTCAGATAAAAAGCTTGATCATCCAATTCTGCTTGCCTTGTTGCTATCATCTCTCTTTCCGCCTTTAAGTCCTCTTTTAGTTGATCGATCCGGCCTTTCAACTGAAGAAGCTCTGCATCATGATGCGCCTTGTCTGCTGGAGCTACTACTTCCACCGCTTTAGCTGTGAACTCCTCGATCAAGGTGGATAGAACTTCAGTAAGGGAGGTATTTGAACCGCTTCCCCCTGCACCAGCTTCGGCTGTCGTTCCGTTCATCGGGGGCTGTGAACCGGCCATGAAGACCGCCACCCGGTTTGGCGGGTCAAAGGGGCCCGGAATACTGTTTCCATCGGACTCGCCCTCGGACCGGCCGTCCCGCAACTGATACAGAGATTCAGTTTCCCCGGACGAAGACTCGTCATCTGAGTAGATGATCGTTGCACCATCAGATTCTGATCCGTTCTCGGCTTGACCTCCGTGGATTGCTCCGACGAACACGCGCTTCACGGCGGGCTGAATCTGGGCCGATCTCGCACGCTGAGCCGGCTCGACGATGTTGGGGAAGATGTCCGGCTCAGGTCCCGGTTCGCCGATTTTGCCGATGAAGACTTGGATGCTACCGAAGGGAACCCGGTACCCGTATTCGATTGAATCGGCCTCCGGTCCCCAACCTGCGTCGTCGATGTAGATGCGGCCGCGATGACTCTTGGTCATCCGGCCGACTGCGTAACCCTTCAGCCCTTCAAAGCCGCCTTTCAAGAACTCGAAACCATCGTGCGCAGGCCCCACGGTGGGCGCCAATTGTCGTGGAAATAACACGGCAGATGTCCGGTTTAGCGGACTTGATGATGGAACCATCGCACGGGTTAACTTGAAAGGGTTCATGGCGCACAAAAGACACAGAGGGTTTTATACTAGTTCGGCCCCTTTCGAGAAGGTAAAATCCTACGTCTAGTTGGTTTGGTATTGCTTGGGCGTCGGATTACAGGGAGCGGATTCGCTTTGCCTGTGCCTCGACGGGTTGATTGTTGCTTGTCCCTGAACCGTCCAGGTCGTCCCTTTATATAGAGGTAACGCCCGGGCCGGTTTACAGAGTCCCGAGGCCGGCTCATACTTGTGTCCGCCTCGGTCTCTGTCTTCTCTTTCTTATCTTTCAAGTTACATCTCTTGGCGGTTTACAAACCATACTTCTATACATGGGCCTTAAAGTCTCACGGGCCGTAATCTCTACTAAAATATTACAACCAAGTATAATAAAATTAAGCCGGTTTACAATAGCCGGTTTATACCTGCTAGTCATATCCCTGACAGGAAGGGTGGTTGTTCCTGCGATGAGGTGGTGATGATTGCCATAGTGGAATTTTGTAGGTAAAATCCGAGATGTCTCCTGTTGTGTGATTTGTGTGATGAATTTATGTGGTAGATAGATAGATTTCTTTTTGAAAGTCTGACATGCCTACAACTGTTGGGAAATGAACTTGCTAGCTCTTTTTAATTTAATGGCATATTAAACCTGATGCAGCTTGTAGCTGGTGATGTTTTTTTAACAACTGTAAATGTTTAGTTTGATGCCATGTTATTCATCTGAATTATTTGAGAGCTGCAAATGATGTTTTCATCTTGCAACACTATTGAAAAGCGAGCGCCTTGTGTGTTTTAGGTACGACGACGGCGAGCTTTGAGGGCCCCACGGTTTGGTGGCAGCATGAGCCTCGTGGAGTTGTCTCAGACAACATCACATCTATTTGTTTTTGTTTCCCCACTTGGACTACTGTTTTGATTCTGAAGTGTGGAGATGGATGTGACTTACCATGGAGGAAGTGGGTACAATATCCATTTGAAAGATGCATCAGGCCCAAAATAAGTTTCTGGTAAGCTTTCATATTTCCATGTTTCAGCCCTCTCTCTAACTGTGACTATGCAAGCATTCGTTAATTACACCCCTCTAAATCGGGTGTTCCTGTCGTTTTTCTCATTTGGTATGCTCTTGTCCTCTCCTTGACCATCACTCATATTTAGGTGCAAGTGGAGCTGCAAGCCAGATTGGTTGATACAGCAATGGAGTGATTTGTACCCTGCAAAGTTCTCTTGGTTCACTGACACGATCAACCTATGTGCACATAGATAATGTTTTGTTTCCCTCCCCAGAATCGCTGTTCTATATTGGTGTTGATGTTTTCTTCACTTGCAGATGCAAAACCAGCCTGAGACAGAGTTCAGGCCGAGGATTCTCCCTCGCTCGAGGATTCCAGTAACTATGAGTTCTAGGCGAAGATGTACGTTTCCTACATACATTTTCAGTTTGACGAGGGGTACTTTACAACTTACAAGTATTGCAGCTTATTCGGCTGAAATTTCCAGAAAACAACCGGGGAGGCTACAAATTATCAGCTTGCCCCTTTCTTTGCAGTATAAATAAAAACTACATTCTTTCATCTTTAGTTCGTTGAGCCTGTCTATTTTTTTCTTTGTTTGTTTTTTCTTAGGAGTAGAGTATGACCTGCTTTCGTTTATTACAATGTAAATCGGAGGGCTACCTCTTTTTCAATAAAACAGAACTGTTGTTGAAGTGACGAGGGTAATAGACAGCTGGGGTTTAGTTCTATATGACTCATTACTACACTGCATGGTCTCGGTCATGAACCCGCAGTGTGTCTACCGGCAACCCATATAGAAGCAACTAAGTTTCTTGATTTTCATGTTTAGCTTTTAATTTTAGACATGCCTAAACTGAAGGAATTGTGGACGAGCAATTAATTATGTATTTAGACATGTCATGAAATGTGCAAAATATACGTCTATTACTTTTTCCCCTTTCCCCATTCCATACTTTTTGATAACATTCAAAATATGTGCTATCGCTCATTGATAATTTCCTTTTAGGTGGACAGATGATGTTGTTTTGTGTTAGTTATATTTTCCACGAGTAATCCAAGATATTTCTGAATTTATGTTGTCATTTTGCAGCTTTGCCATTCAGCTTGAAAAAGTATGTTCCGTTCTGTCTAGGACAGAGAACCATGATTATCACCACTGTTGGAGGAAAAAGCTAGAGCAATTATGTTTCTACTTTCATGCATTATGGTTTTCTATTCTCGGAATGATAGAGTAAGTTTCTCTTTTATACAAAGGAACTATTCAGGATCTCAATAAGCTCAGGATTCTCAGGCCATGGTCTTTGCTCTTTCAGGTTTACATCTTTCGTATGCCTAAATAGTGAAGGTACTTTATTTTCATTTAACTATTTCTATGCTATTCTGTCATTGTCTCTGTTGTCTAAGAAATTCTTCGATTTGAGAAGTTGCCATCTCTCATTTTTCCGCTCTACCGCTTTCTTGTGATACAATTTGTTAGGCAAATTTAGCTTTCAATTCAACAATTTGCTTACTTTCTAAAGCATGTACTACTGTTGAAGTTCAGTATATCAAGTAATAATAGTGTGTTAAAATGAATAATACACATTGAGCTATATATATTTGCTGCAATTCGGGGCTGTTGTTGTAATGTGGTATATCTCCTCACTTGTATTATGTAAGGTTGAAGTGATAGTTTAATATTCTTCCGCTCAGCAGCACCAAGTACGTGTTTGCAGCCTTTCTGTGCTACATGTGAGTTCAGTTTACTGCTAACTGCAGTTGTTTATAGATTAGTGTATTTTGTTGTAGGTTAAATGGAGTTAGTAAGACATTATTTGATGGTGATCATAGGATACTAATGGACTCCATGTAATCCCAAGTGCATTGCACATCAGATTGTCAGTTTGCAAGATCTTCTAGAGGTACTTCATTTTTGCTGATGAAAATGACTACTGACAAAGTTTTAATATGCTAATTTTGCTGATTTGATACATTATCTTTCAAGTTAATTCAGAGATTTGATGATACGATTTCGAGTACCAGCGGTGTTATATTCCACAGTCCACTCTCTTTCCTTGAAGCAATTTTAGAAATATTTGATACTATGAGCGACCAATTTTCAATTATATGGAATGGATTGCTGAAGAAATTCTAATTATTGATGTTTTTTATGGTGGTACTATGTTGCTGGTTTGATTAATGATAAATGCTTGATGAAATGACCGAAATGTTTTTTTGTTGTATGTGCCCTCACGTGATGAAATATTTATTGTGGTGCGACTTAATTGATTATTGTTCTCTTTATCCCTTGAAAAGTGCTATGTAACAATACAAATTTGCTTTCATTCGCAGGGCTATATGTCCTATGCTCCTCTTGATGACATATATGAGGACTCGTAACCCTGAGCCTGGAAGACAACCGTTGAGCTGGTGGTAATGGGGCAACGATAGTCGATAGCTACTATCAGAACATAAACGTATGGCCCTCCTTGTTGCCATGAAGGATTATCGTCTATTGGATTTGCAGAACCAGTTAATGACAAGATGATGGTAGTAGCAATGGAGGGTCGTGGTTTCTGAATGCTGAGACTTCCGGTTTTTAGGATGGTAACCTCCAAATTAGGAAATGGTATTTTCCAATGTATTCATGCAGTTAGATATCATTTTAGATTTTTCTTCCCTTAGAACTTCTGCCATGTAAAGCATGGTTGCCTTCGATTTACCGTTGTGCTATGTACATAATGTATTGGCGTCCTCTTCTCACGAACTATGCTGACACTTAGTTTCTGCTTTCTGATGTACATGGCTTATTTAGTACGAACAAATATGGCAAAATTCATTAGTCCTACTGTTTCTTGAGGTGGTGCTTCTGCTACAGGTATGGCATTATTGTTGGACCTTCAACTATATTTATATTATGTATATGCTTCCAGAGAGTACTTGTTTCTGTACTATATACTAAATGAAAATAATTTCCTTTTATGCTAAAACATGACATGGCTAATTAGTAATTGCACTACATTCCTGATAACTTTTAAACTTTTGGAAGGCATGACAATGTTTTTCAACCTTGATTAGGTACGTACATAAAGTACTACCCTTAACGATTTGAAAAGGCATGTCCTGTGATACAACTCTCCTTGTTAACTGTGCTACAAAGTGTCTAAACCTTACATTTTATATCAGGATGGTAAAATTTCAACAATACATCATTGTTCAAACTAAACTGAACTTGAAAAGAGTTTCACCAGATGCAAAACACCGTCGGTAATTTAGCTAATCGCTCACGAAGTAGGTGGTTACTCTACACTACAGAGTACTGTAAAATAGGAAAACACTAATAAATGTTGTAGTTGTATATTGTCTATAAGTGAACCAGTTCTAATTGCTAATTAAAATACAGATGAAGGAGCACTTGCCTGATCATACTGCAATTAATTTAACGTACCTTAGATTTGAAAGACTGCTTGTTTTCCCCCTTCTATTGCCAAGTTTATGGTCTCCTCGTTGTCATATTGTTCACAAAGAATTTTCTCTTCGAGGTTCCTGAACCCAACAGTTGAATGCCCCCCAGTCAAATTTGGGAATGGATGCTTTAATGCAGAAGCCCATCTAATGAAAGGAAATGAGGACAGGGCAACCATAGCTTACTTGGCAGAAACCTGCTCTAGGTTCGTATAAGCTGAATACTGACGCAAGTTTCTTTGATAATGGAACAGGTTCAGTTGCTGCAGTGCTTAGAAACTCTCGAGGGGAAGCTATTGCAGGAGCTTCCGAGCTAACTGACCATGTTCTTAATGCCCAAACTGCTGAAACTTTGGCGCTGTTGCGAGGTTTGAAGCTTCTTTCAGAGATTGGGTGCACCAAGGTGACAGTCGAATCAGATTGTCTAGAACTTATTGAAGCATGTACTAGGAAAATTGAGATTTTGGGTCCCAATGCAGCAATACTTGGGGACTGTTTTCATATTGCTCATGAAATTCCTGGAATTTGTTTCAAGCATTGTCCAAGGGAAGCTAATGGATTGGCACATCATCTGGCTAGGTACTCTTATGATGTTAACTCTAGTTTTGTTTGGCCAGATCTTGCTCCCAGTTTTTTTACTTTCTCATGTACTCAGCGATGTAACACTGCCACAATTTAAATAAAGTGCCATGAGGCTTTCCTTCAAAAAAAGTTGTCATATTTTTTCTACATTGCAAGCATATGTTTCCTTCTTCAACACCGTGAAAGACAACTTTACCTTACCATCCAATATCCCCGAGTAGCGAGTATAGATGATCATCTAGGCAATTTACCTCCACTGCGGTTATATATTGCATGCCACTTTGAATTTCACTATATATTCCGTACCATCCTTTCGACTAGCAAGGTCCAAGTTTATGTAACCTGGACAATTAATATTGTGCCTATGTAATTTCATTTTTGCTGTCAAGTTGTACTATGTAAACTATGGGGTGACAATTTACATTTGCATTTAAATATGAAAAGCCTTGATATGCAAATAAATTTTGCATTGCATGTTTGCCGTTTGATATGCAAATAAATTCTTTAGACCACTCTAACTTGCATAGTACCAATAATGTTACAGCAAATTCCATTTGGTTTCACAGAGGATAGGCTCATTGGATCTGTTGGTGCTACTGTGTTTTGACTTGAGATTAGATACTTCCGTTTCAACGTAAAGGTCGACAAGTGCCACTGCCACTCCCTATGTTGTTTGTATTCTAACGCGATCTACTTGAGGTGAGGTCGCCCCATTATTTACAATACGCTCAATCAACTACTATTGTTGCCATGGTGTTCTTGCTGCATATGCGCTGATAGTCTTCCTGCATTTTTTTTGGCTTGCAGACCAGGAGACAAACATCTTTCACTCCTATGGGGTGCAGCTCCTAATGATTGATGATGTACAATGTGTTTAATTCCAGTTTAAACGTCTTTCACTTGATTGGCTTGACCTCTTATTTTATCTTGCATATTTTTAGATGATATTTGTAGTCACTCGAGCATCAATTTTGTTCACTACAAGTTTTTTCCTTTCAAAAATCATCTTCCTTTGTGCTAAATGTTCTTTCGCACTGAACTATCACTCCAATTGTAAGTTGCCTGTTTCGCATAATGGTTGGATATATGGTGATATGGTGAAGCCGATTTGGGAAAGCGGGTGTAGAGTGTGCGTAAATTAAGAAAACAATTTATAATATGTGATGCGATCATTGCATTTTAATTGAGTATGTGTGATCACCTCAAGTAGGGAAGTACTGAATGCACCTCTCTGGCAAGTGCATGCATCAGGGTACCATTTTTTACTCAATCGATTTAAACACAGGGCATGAGACTGCCATACACAGATTTATTGCATTGTGTGAGGGGAAGGAGAAATGTGGCATCTCATATTTTAAAGTGATGGCCGAGCTGATAATGCAACCATTATTTGGGCAAGTATTCTTAAGACAGGAATTGCATGCAGTTTAATGACTATATATGGTTGGTGAATCACTGTCAATATATTAGATCATGGTAATGTAGGTCACTAATATTAGTAAAGTTTAAATTGATTACCCCTGGGACGAAGATCCCCATCTCCTTATAGTGGGCGTGGTTGTTCAGTAGTGGGGGGCTGGGGCAGCTCTCTTCCACCATGTATGTTGAATGCATTTCATCTAAAGCACATAAGCGGCATCTTCCTCCATGGTGCGCCCTCCACAACAAATGAAGAACATAAGCGGCATCCCTATAAAAACCAGCACCTAATCTAATGACGTCATTGCTCGAGAAAAACAGTACCGAACCCAGCCCATGATAACAAACAACAAATCTAATATCAGAGGAAACAATACAAACCAGAGCGCACACAGGGCGGAGCGGCATGCCTAGCAGATGGATGACTAGAACAGCAGCGGCCGCAAGGCTGAGCAGCATGCCTAGAAGACGGATGACCAGAACAGCAGTGGCGCATATCGCGTGGATGGCGAAGCAGCAGCCACGGAAGTAGCACCGAGAGCCGGAACAACACGACGGCGGGGATCCTCCAACCAGAGCAAGGAACCGAGGTGTACCCAGCATCCCCAGATCGTCAATCTGCACTATTAGAGCTGCGCCGAGTAGAAGACATGCTCACAAGGAATCCCATACACACACGACACGCGGCTTGGACCAGCGGCCAGCTGGAATTAAGGGGCTGTTTGGTTTAAGCCCCAACTAGCCCCACCAAAATTTTGGCATGACCAAAGCAAGGGCATGACCAAAATTTTGGCAAGTTTATGTTGTTTGGATTGCAGCCAATCCATCCTCCAAAATTTTGGCAAAAGAGACCTTTGTTTGGTTTGTGACCTACTGGCACGCTGATTATACTACTTGTTCAAACATTAAGGGGATATTTAAATGCATCTATTATCTAGAACGGAGAAGGTATCTACAGATAAAAAAAATCAGATGCAAAACCATATGAAAAAATGTCAAAACAATGTCACACAGTTATCGCAAGCTAAAAAGCAGATTTCCAACGGCACCATGCTGCATGTACTCTTTAAAAAAATAGTGCATGCACTTGCTAAACACACGGACCCATGTATTTTTGTGGCGTAAAGTGCAGGGAACTGTTACCAATTTGGTACAGCTAACAGAATAGATCCAACAACAACGCATTAAAAAATATCTATCCTACCACATACACTGTGTAGGGCCCACCAACAACAGCACGCCAATATTTTGGCGCAGCTTTTGCTCGCCCACATCTCGCCCGCATGTTGGCGAAAAATACACAGAGAGCCGCCCGGGTCGCTGGGCGTGCCAAATATTTGGCAATGAACCAAAGAACAACCAAATTTCATGGGCTAGCCAAAATTTTGGCATGGCCAGCTTTGGTAGCAATCCAAACAAGCCATAAAGCTTGGTGAGAGGACGCGCGTGCACCCTGCATGCATCGATGTGTCTTCTGGGTCCTGGCAGGCACAAGGCGACAAGCACACTGCAGCGCTGCGTGCCTACGCATGGTCACGGGTGGACAAGCCTTTTTCTAGACCATGATTGTAGTGATTTTTTAGTGGGATCTTAGTATGGTTAGTAAGATTCCTATAATTTTTTAGTCTGCATATAAAAAGTCATTTTTTTGACTTTGACTAAGTTTATCAAAAAATATATCAAAATTCATAAAATAAAATCAATATTATTAGATGCATCATGAAATTAATTTTAGTACCCTATAGCTTTAGTATTTTAGATACTGATATTTTTTCTAACAAAGTTAGTCAAACTTTATAAAGTTTGACTTTGGCCAAATGTTATATGCAGACAAAAAAAGGAGAGTGTACATCCAACAATAGATTGTAAGAGTTGCCATGTTATTTAGAGTCAACCTAAAGGCATCTCCAATAGTTTGTATGTTAGCTTGTTGGTAAAATATGCCATATCATCAACCAACAAGCTATCATACAACTACTCCAATAGATTGTATCTAAACTATCCAATAGATGGTGAGAAAATAAATGTGATTGCTCTCTATTTCACCTTGGAGCTTGTGCAGAGGTTGTTGGTTAATCTACATACAACTATGCTCTCTCTTCATATTTATTACATGACACATCATCACTACATCCTAGGTGGCGAATTTACCAACAGCTATCTTACAACTATTGGAGATGCCCTAATAGTCAACATGTACAATAGTAAATTTTATTAACAGTTGGCACACCATACAGCCTCACAAAGTGTCTTGGGGCTTCTGCTGTAGCTGGCTACTACCACCTCCGTCCTGGTTTATAGGTCCCCTTTGTAATTTGTGCCAAATTTTGAACAACCAGCTTCTCTTCTCTCTCCTCAAACTAAATAAATATATATAATATCTTGGTCCTTATAACCTGTTCATATCACCTTATTGTACTTGCTTGTAAGCAACATGTGGTTGTGCCTAATCGGGGTAGCTATGTCGACGTGCCAAATGGGACGCCGTGCTAGCCCGTTTAGCGAGGGGCCGTGTCTGGGCTAGGGAGGTCACCACACGTGTCGGCCTGCATGGCCCAAGTACCATGCCTGACCGAGCCATGCCGTGTCTGGCCTTTTTAACCCAGGCTGGGCCGGCCCATTTGCCCAGGTTTGCACACACCAAAACCCACAAACACCTACCATGCGGAATGTTGTGGCTCACAACCCGTCCACCCTTGAATAGTAGCTGCCACCAAGCAAATGGATCTCGGAGCGCTCCAAGCCATCCTGTCAGGGATATTACTAGCAGGTATGAACCGGCTAGTATAAACCGGATTATGATAAATATGTATGATTGTAATATTTAAGTAGAGGCTATGGCCCATGAGATCTTAGGCCCATGTATAGAGTTATGGTTTATAAACCGCCCGATGATGTAACTTGAGAGATAAGGAAGAAAAGAGCAGAGACCGAGGCGGACATGAGTATGAGCCGGCCTCGGGACTCTGTAAACCGGACCAGGCGTCACCTCTATATAAAGGGACGACCCGGCGACGGTTCAGGGACAAGCAAGAAACAATCCGTCGAGACACAGGCAAGCGATCCGCTCCCTGTTCATCGACGCCCAAGTAATACCAAACCAAACTAGACGTAGGCTTTTACCTTCATCGAAGGGGCCGAACTAGTATAAACCCTCTGTGTCCTTTGCGTGCTTTAAACCCCTTCAAGCTAACCCGTGCGATGGTTCCATCATCAAGTCCGTTAAACCGGACATCTGCTGTGTTATTTCCACGACAGTTGGCGCCCACCGTGGGGCCTCCGCACGATGGTTTCGAGTTCTTGAAGGGCAGCTTCGAAGGGCTCAAGGGCTACGTGGTCGGCCGGATGACCAAGAGTCGCCGCGGCCGGATCTACATCGACGATGCAGGTTGGGGACCGGAGGCCGATTCAATCGAATACGGGTACCGGGTTCCCTTCGGTGGCATCCACGTCTTCATCGGCAAGATCGTCGAACCAGGACCTGAGCCGGACATCTTCCCCAACATCGTCGAGCCGGCTCAGCGTGCGAGATCGGCCCGGATTCAGCCCGCCATGAAGCACGTCTTCGTTGGAGCAGTACATGGGGTCCAAACCGAGGACGGATCGGAGTCCGATGGCGAAACAGTTATCTACTCCGACGACGAGTCTTCATCTGGAGAGACTGAGTCTTTGTATCAGTTGCAGGACGGCCGGTCTGAGGGTGAGTCCGACGGGAACAGTATTCCGAACCCCTTTGACCCGCCAAATCGGGTGGCTGTCTTTATGGCCGGTTCACAACCTATGCCACAGTCCACGGTGATCGGGGCGACAGCAGGAGCTGGTGTAGGGGGGAGTGGCCAGGCCCTCTCACCCGCCGACGTTCTATCCACCTTAGTCGAGGAGTTCACAGCCCGGGCCATGGCAGAGGTAGCTCCAGCAGACAAGGCGCAACATGATGCAGAGCTCCTTCAGTTAAAGGGCCGGGTTGACCAAGCAAGGGATGATCTGAAAGCAGAGAAGGCTATGATAGCGATAAGGCAAGCGAAATTGAATGATCAGGCTTTTCACCTAAGGATGGAGCAGGCCTCTACACAGGGAGTAAGGAGTCGGAAGTACCAATCTCGTCTACCGCCGGTTTATGTAGCGAGGGATCTGTTCAGGACGCCAGGGGCAGGGACTAGCAATAATCCAGCTTTAAACCGGAGGGCACCCCCAGCGAGGGACGAGCCAGTTCAGCAGCCTACTGCAGAGCAAGATCGACGGATCACATCTACACCTCACGTTCCTACCCCTCCGGGTCATTACTCGAATCCTTTGGACAATATCGTTGCAGCTGCTTCACGCTTGGCCGCTTTACCTATTGAGGGGACGTCTCCGGTGGCATTGGAGGCACGTAGGGTCAAGGATCTACTCGACACGGCGTTGATACAACAGCAAGCATATTCTCATAGCAGGGAGAGGTTACATTCAACACCACGTCCCAGCCGGAGTTACACTAGGCATTGGGAGGAACTAGAAGTGTCTAGTAGCGAACGCAGGCGGCATCGTCACAGACAGGATAATCCGGCAGGCGCGGATGCACAAGCTCAGGATGTAAACCGGGTTAGGTCGGTAGCCCGAGAGGAGATCCGTCAGACGACGCCGGTTCACACAACCACAGCGGAAACAGGAGTTACAACAAGTTCCTTTGGTGTACAGTGTCTTATTCCCGCTTTACGGAGCGTGAAGCTGCCCAAGGATTTCAAAGGCCCACGTAAGGTGCCTAATTACACAGCAGATCTGGCTCCGGAAGCCTGGGTTGAGAGTTACGAGATGGCCATGGAGATGCTGGATGTAGATGAAGCGGCTTGTGCAAAGTATTTTACTATGATGCTCGAAGGTACAGCCCGGACCTGGCTAAAGGGTTTACCCCCAAATTCCATCGGGTCATGGGGAGAGTTACGTCGCCAGTTTATCAAAAATTTCAAGGATACGTGCAAGCAGCCGATGTCAATAGTGGATCTAGCAGCCTGTGTGCAAGGAGAGCAGGAATCTACAAGTGCATGGGTACGGCGAGTATCAAAGATCTTGCATTCTTCAAATAGTATCAATCCCAGTACGGCAATAGTGACTTTAGAGAACAATTGCCGGTTTGAGTCTCTAAAGCTAAAACTGGGACGGCTTAAACGAGATTGTAACGATATGGGAACTCTCATGAGTGCTCTGGTGAAGTATGGGGACTCGGACAACACTAAGTACCCAGAAGCGGAGGGAGACAAAGCAGGGAAAGTCAACAAGCCCGGTAAACCGGCGCAGGGTAATCCAGCTACAACAAGCTTCTTGGGCAAGCGAAAGGCGGAGGGTGGCTCTGATTTCGTGGCCAATACCCAAGTTCAAGAGGGTTTCCAGCGCAATAGGGGCAAACCACCCCCGCAAACCGACGGGGGAAATGTTAGTTGGGACCAGGAGTTAAGTCAGCCTTGTCCGAAACATAGCACAAGGGGACGACCAGCGAAACACACTATAGGAGAATGCAGACCCTTGATGGAAGCCATAGCGGGCCGCTTCAATTCTAATGACAGGCCTCCGAATGGTGGTTCAGGCCCGGGGTTCTATGGTCCGGGTCATCAGGGGAACAGCTCCGGGACAGGATATCGGGGCAATAACAATGGTTATCATGGCCGGGCTAATAATCAATATGGTCAAGGTGGTTATAATAACCAGGGTAATCAGCCACATGGCCAGGGTGGTTACAATAACCAAGGCAGCCAACAACAGGGCCAAGGTAATCACAATAACCAGGGTAACCAGCCGCGTCAGCAACAACAACCGCAATCCGGGTATCAGAGTAATCCGAAGGAGTTGAGTAGCGGGCAATATCATGTGTTCACCACGAGTCTGTGTAAACGAGATCAGAAGGTTTTAAAGCGGGCAGTCCACGCGGTTGAACCGGCGACGCCGCAATTCCTGCGCTGGTCAGAGCAGCCCATTGTATGGAGTAGGGAGGATCACCCGATGCGGGTGGATAATCCGGGCCACTTGGCCTTGGTGGTAGCACCACAGATGGGAGGTTATAAGTTCACTAAAGTTCTTATGGACGGCGGCAGTAGCATCAATATCTTGTATTATGAGACCTTCCGTCGAATGGGCTTGACGGATAAGAAACTGAGGCAGTAAAACACGGTGTTCCACGGGGTGGTTCCAGGTAAGTCAGCTTATCCAGTTGGGAAAATTGACTTAGAAGTTACCTTTGGAGATGAGCATGATTCCAGGTCAGAGATGATAACTTTCGAAGTCGTCAAGATCTGGAGCCCTTATCACGCTCTGTTCGGGAGGACGGTTTATGCCAAGTTTATGGCCAGACCGTGTTATGTTTACCTGCAGCTCAAGATGCCGGGTCACAAGGGCACAATCACGGTTCATGGAAGTCGCAAGGTTGCGTTGGAGTGTGAAGAGGGAGACGCTGCTTACGCGGAGGCAGTATGTGCTACCGAGGAGTTAAAATTTTATAAGGATAATGTTGATCCGGCAGATATGACCCCGTTGAAGAAGCCAACTACAGAGCATGATCCGGCGCTGAAATTTAAATCGGCAGAGGAGACCAAGCAAGTTGATTTTGTGCCGGGCGATTCATCCAAGCAGTTCACGATCAGCGCTAACCTTGATCCCAAATAGGAAGGCGCGCTCATCGAGTTCATCCGTGAGAACCGGGATATCTTTGCATGGAAACCTTCTGACATGCCAGGTATACCGAGGGAGCTCGCTGAGCACAGTCTTAATATTGATCCGAAGTTTAAACCGGTCAAGCAGTATCTGCGCCGCTTCAACGAAGAGAGGCGCAAGGCTATAGGAGAGGAGGTGGCCAGACTTTTGGCTGCAGGGTTCATAGTGGAAGTTTTTCACCCAGAGTGGTTAGCTAATCCGGTGCTGGTGCTAAAGAAGAATGGAAAATGGAGAATGTGTGTGGACTACACAGACCTCAATAAAGCTTGTCCAACGGATCCTTTTGCTCTACCTCGCATTGATCAGATCATCGATGCTACAGCGGGATGTGAGCGGCTAAGTTTTTTGGATGCATACTCGGGATATCACCAGATCAAGATGGCAGTTAAGGACCAAGAAAAGACAGCTTTCATAACTCCTTTTGGTGCTTTTTGCTATGTATCTATGCCTTTTGGGCTCAAGAGTGCCCAAGCAACTTATCAGCGTTGCGTGAAGAAATGTTCATGCCTATGTGGATGATATCATGGTGAAGTCAAGGAAGGAAGAGACACTGATAAAGGACCTCAAGGAGACCTTTGACAATCTTCGGGCCTATAAGATGATGCTTAATCCGGAGAAGTGTGCTTTCGGTGTTCCGGCAGGCAAGCTCTTTGGGTTTTTGGTGTCAAACAGAGGAATAGAAGCTAATCCGGAGAAGATCAAGGCAATCACATCTTTAACAAAACCGGTTTGCATTAATGATGTTCAGCGTATCGCTGGCCGGATTACAACGTTGAGCCGGTTTATTAGCCGTTTGGGGGAGAAGGAGATTCCGCTTTATCAGATGCTGAGAAAGACGGATCGGTTTATATGGAGTGATGAGGCAAATGCTGCATTTGAGGATTTGAAGCGACAGCTGGCAAGGCCACCGGTCCTGGCTGCCCCTGTTGATAACGAACCTTTGCTGTTATACGTCGCCGCCAACGCACGAGCAGTTAGTGTGGCGATCATGGTGGAACGCAAGGAAGCAGGGAAAGAGTATCCGGTTCAGCGTCCGGTTTATTACGTGAGTGAGGTACTCATTGAGTCTAAGCATAGGTACCCACATTGGCAGAAGCTGGTGTATGGTGTGTTCATGGCAAACCGGAAGTTGAAGCACTATTTCCAGGGTCATCCGATAACCGTGGTTAGTTCAGCGCCGTTGGGGGACATAATCCAGAACAGAGAAGCTACGGGTAGAGTGGCGAAGTGGGCCATTGAGCTCAGCCCACATGAGTTGAAATATGTGCCACGCACCGCTATAAAATCTCAGACATTGGTGGATTTCATCAATGATTGGACGGAATTACAAACACCTGAGGAGAAGCCGGATCTTACTTGCTGGACGATTCACTTTGACGGTTCAAGACAGTTAGAAGGCTCGGGGGCTGGAGTTGTCTTAGCTTCCCCGCGAGGTGATAAGTTTTGTTACGTCCTCCGTTTATTGTTTCCTTGTACTAATAATGCAGCGGAATATGAAGCGTTGCTTCATGGCTTGTGGATGGCAAAGGAGATGAACTTGAGCCGGGTCAAGTGCTTCGGCGATTCAGATTTGGTGGCACAGCAAGTTTCAGGCAAGTGGGATTCAAGGGATCCTCTCATGGCGGCTTACAGACGAGAAGTGGAAGCAGTGGCTGGATATTTCAAAGGGTATCAAGTGGACCACGTAGACCGGCGAAAGAATGAAGCAGCTGATGCTTTAAGCCGGCTGGGTTCTCAACGTAAACCGGTACCACCAAATACTTTTTTGGATGAGTTGCACAGTCCATCAGTACAAGTACCATCCGAGGAAAACCTGGCTGTCCCTGATCCGGAGGCACACTTAGTTGCGGCACTTCATGTTATTCCGGATTTGACGCTGCCCTATCTGGCGTATCTGAGCCGAGGAGAGCTGCCGGATGACGAAATAGAGGCACGACAGATAGTCCGGCGTTCTAAGTCCATGACAATTGCAAACGGGGAACTTCATCATCGCAGCGTCTCTGGAGCATTTCAGCGGTGTGTATCAGCCGAGGAAGGTTGTGAGATTCTTCGCGAGATCCATGAAGGGGATTGTGGTCATCATGCCGGTTCAAAATCATTGGTGGCTAAAGCTTTTCGACATGGGTTCTATTGGTTAACAGCTCATGCTGATGATGCGGATTTAGTCCGGAAGTGTGATGCTTGTCAGAAGTTTTCACGACGTGCTCTTGTTCCGGCACAGGAGCTCCGGATGATACCGATAACCTAGCCGTTTGCGACTTGGGGGCTTGATATGGTTGGACCCTTTAAGCGATCCCAAGATCAGAAAACTCATCTACTTGTGGCGGTGGATAAGTTTACAAAGTGGATTGAGGCAGAGCCTGTGAGCAAGTGTGATGCAGCCACAGCGGTCAAATTCATCAAAAAGGTAATTTTTCGGTTTGGTTTTCCACACAGCATCATCACAGACAACGGCACCAATTTATCTAAGGGTGAGATGGAAGAATTTTGTCAACGAGAACATATTCGCCTAGATGTATCTTTTGTGGCCCACCCTCAAACCAATGGTCAAGCTGAAAGAGCAAACCAGGAGATTTTGCGAGGTATCAAGCCCCGGCTTATGACTCCCTTGCAAAGAACCCCGGGATGTTGGGTTGAGGAGTTACCATCTGTCCTTTGGAGTATCAATACTACGCCAAACCGGTCCACAGGTTATACACCTTTCTTTATGGTGTACGGTGCTGAAGCGGTCCTTCCAAGTGACATCCGTCATGACTCACCAAGGGTGACAGCCTATGTTGAAGCGGCCAACGAGCAGGCGAGACAGGACAATTTAGACCGGCTGGATGAAGAGTGTGATATAGCAGCAGCACGGTCTGCGATTTATCAACAAGACTTGCGCAGGTATCATAGCCGCTGGATCAAGAGCAGGACGTTCCAGGAGGGAGATTTAGTACTCCGGCTCATCCAGGACCAAACAGATATGCACAAGCTATCCCCATCTTGGGAAGGGCCCTTTGTGGTCAGCAAGAATCTGCACAACGGTTCATACTACCTGGTGGACGTTCGAGAACACAAGGACTCACAGACATCGGAAGAGGAGACAAAGAGGCCGTGGAACATCGCCCTCTTACGGCCCTACTATACCTGAGCCATGAGCTCCACTGTATCCTATGTATATATTATGATTAATGAATAAACCGACACCCTCGGTAAACCGGGGGCTCAGCCTTTTTTCCAATACAAATATCTTATGAGGACAACCATACTTATATTATTATATGTCATATTTCAAACATATCGATCGGTTTAAAACTGATTTTGCAGAATATATGCACCCAGAAGCAATAAACTCCCCGAAGAGCGTAAAGTCATATCCGGCCCAAAGAGGACGCTTCATTGAGGCCCTCTGGACAGGCGACAGCCATCCAGTGATTGGCTTAAAGTTTTACCCATGGTTTCATGGAACCATGGAGGCCCTCTGGACAGGCGACAGCCATCCAGTGATTGGCTTAAAGTTTTACCCATGGTTTCATGGAACCATGGAGGCCCTCTGGACAGGCGACAGCCATCCAGTGATTGGCTTAAAGTTTTACCCATGGTTTCATGGAACCATGGAGGCCCTCTGGACACGCGACAGCCATCCAGTGATTGGCTTAAAGTTTTACCCATGGTTTCATGGAACCATGGAGGCCCTCTGTACAGGCGACAGCCATCCAGTGATTGGCTTAAAGTTTTACCCATGGTTTCATGGAACCATGGAGGCCCTCTGGACAGGCGACAGCCATCCAGTGATTGGCTTAAAGTTTTACCCATGGTTTCATGGAACCATGGAGGCCCTCTGGACAGGCGACAGCCATCCAGTGATTGGCTTAAAGTTTTACCCATGGTTTCATGGAACCATGGAGGCCCTCTGGACAGGCGACAGCCATCCAGTGATTGGCTTAAAATTTTACCCATGGTTTCATGGAACCATGGAGGCCCTCTGGATAGGCGACAGCCATCCAGTGATTGGCTTAAAGTTTTACCCATGGTTTCATGGAACCATGGAGGCCCTCTGGACAGGCGACAGCCATCCAGTGATTGGCTTAAAGTTTTACCCATGGTTTCATGGAACCATGGAGGCCCTCTGGACAGGCGACAACCATCCAGTGATTGGCTTAAAGTTTTTTCTTATGGTTCCTATGGATGGTACCCGCATCCATCGACCGGCCCTCTGGATGGTAAGCCCATTCCATTGATTGGCTGAACCTTGCTTTGAGCCTGGCAGCTCGTAAAAAGCCTCGACTACATGGTCTTATTTGCAAAACTTGTTTTTCTGGTGTTTATGTTTTATGATTCTCTAAACCGGAGTGGAACAGCTCCAGAAGTTGACCACATATATATATAAAGTTAAAAGTCTGGGTCATGAACACCAGCATGAGTTAAAAGTCTGGGTCATGAACACCAGCATGAGTTAAAATTCTGGGTTACAAAACACCAGCAAGAGTCAATCCGGTGTTCATCATCACCCGGAACAATCATCTTGATTTAAACCGGCAATCTTTATAAAACCCGGGATTATTAATAGGTCTATCAAAAGACTCCCTTCAAATAGGCAAAATTCGCCGGATTAAGAGTATCAAGTACACTTGATTTCAGGTATAAAGTTATTTTTTGATATAACTATACACTTGTTTGATATGTTGTGAGAACAATTTAATGGGTCCAACGGTAAAACCGTTAGGACATATCTTCATTATCTATGCAGGAACAGATGATATATAAGATAATCCATATCAGACCAAGTTGGCAATATCAAAACAAAAGTCGGAATATCCGGATCAACGCAGACAAATGTTTTCAGCTATCCTATTACAAGGCATAGCAGACCTGACGGATTAAAAATTGTTCGGCAAAATGAGGCTGCAACTACAAAGATATGCTATGAGCTACGCTCCCTCCTGTTGCGACGGTTGGGTGTCAACTTGGTCCGGAATCTCCTCCTCTTCTTGAAGCGGCTGGAAGTCAGGGACGCACCAGTCGATTTTTGTTAAAGTACAAAAGTACATTTCTTCGTTGATGAGTTCAGACGGATCGATATCTGGAGCGAAGGTATGAGGGCGCACTGGTGGGATTAGATTGACGGTATCATAAACCGGCCGCTCCACCCGCTCGTTTTGCAAGTCATATCCCGGATGATACCTGGATAAATCTGATTCGGCCGCAAGTTTGCTGGCCAGAGGACGCATCTCCTTCGTCAAGACATGGAGATCCTTTGCGGTGAAAGTCGATCCGTCTTCTTTGGTATTTGGATACCCATTAAAAGCTTCTTCCGGATCAAAGTCCGGAACCCACGCCTTCGCTCTGGTAAGCGCCACGAGGGAACCGGCTCGAGCGGCAGACTTCTTAACTTCCTCCAAACGCACCGGCAAGACAGACAAATTTTGCAATGTGCCTTGGATGGTAGTAGGGGCCGGTTTATTGAATGATGTTGCACTTATGATCCTTTGAGCGCCGGAATACAGTTGCTCGACCAAAGTATAACATGCCTTGAGTTTTTTCCGTAAGTCATACCCAAGTTGGGTGACACGGCGCCCTGCATATGATTATCACAATTAAACCGGCACGGATAGAAGATTGCAAGGATGAAAGCAGGAATACAGATTAAATACTTACCAAAGATTGCAGAAGTCATCAACTCTATTTGCCGCTTTAAACCGGATAACTCTTCAGTCACCGGATTAAGAGCTTCTTCAACATCCTTGGCCCTTTTCTCCAGATCTTTCTTCTGAACCTCAAAGGCGGTCCGCTCTTCTTCAAAGAATTTCTTCAGCTGTTCAGCAGTCTTTAAACTCAGCTTCAGATCTTTCTTGGCTGTAGAAGCAGCAGCCTCTGTTTCAGCAAGTCTGTTCCGGAGTTCACTGATTTCTTCATCCTTCCGGTTTAAATCAGCCTGCAAGGAAGATCAAGTGGTAAGCAGCAAAAATCAAACAAGTCTCAAGCACACAAACAAGTTGTCTACTTGACACTTCGGGGCTAATGGGCAGTTGAAGCAATAAGCAGAAGTAATTCAAAGACAAAGTCTCAAGCACACAAACAAGTTGTCTACTTGACACTTGGGGGCTAATGGGCAGTTGAAGCAATAAGCAGAAGTAATTCAAAGACAAAGTCTCAAGCAAACAAAACAAGTTGTCTACTTGACACTTGGGGACTAATGGATAATTGAAGTACTGAGGGAAAAGTCAGGCAAGTCTCAGGCACATGAACCGAGTTATGCCCCTGGCACTTGGGGGCTAATGTAAGATCATTTGATTCATCAGGAAGTACCGGTTCACCTTCTAAACATAGCTAAACCGGAACTTGGGGGCTGATATAGTATAGATAGAAGGGCATTTAAGGTCAAAAGAAGATGCAAGGGATTACCTCATATTTGTCCTTCATCATGTTAATCAAGCCTGCTTCATAATCTCGACCAGTGTGGAGCCGGTTCAAGTACCTGGAATAGAGCTCCTGGGCACTCATGTCAGCAAAGCTGGACAATTCAGTACTCCATTTACCCTTTTCTTTGTGCAGCTTCTCCGCTTTAGCCGTATGTTTGGCTAAGACAGTGGGCTCAGCAGGAGCGGTATAAGCTGTGTGAGTTATTTCCACCTCCGGAGAAGCAGTTGTTGGTGGTGGGGTTGCAGTGCAAACCGGACTGGGAGGAGCCGGATTGGTCTGAGGAGAATTGGCCCGGGCAGGACTTGCCGGTTCACGAACATCCTCAGCATTAGGATTCTCAGGCATAGTAGTGTGATCGGCAGAAGCAGGATCTTCAAGTGGAATTGTAGGTTCACCTTCCGGAGGAATAGCTGAGTCCGGATCAGCCGCCGGATTATCAATGGCAGTCTCAGTAGTTGGTTGGTTGACTTTTGGTTTCTTGCTAGGCTTTGGCTTTCTGAAGGAAGTTGGAGGAACAAGTTAGAGCTATAAGACAAAGTGCAATCATAAACCGGATAAATTTAAAGACTTACCCTGGGACAGTTTTCAGGGGTGGAAGTTGTGTGGCAGTTGATTCACCGGAAGAAGATAACGGAGTCTCCTGATAATCAGGGTCAGACGGTTTAAGAGGTTTGCGTATAAGCCCGGCCTTGGGATGAAGAAGGGTTGGAGAGTGTATAACCTCAGAGCGGCGCTTCCGGACCGGAGTAAGAGATATTCCGGATGATTCCACAGCAAGGCCGCTGTGGCGAGTGGTCCGCCGAAGAGCTTCATGTTGCTGTTTCTTCAAAAGAAAATTAGGATCCAATTGAGCATACGGGTGAGAAAACTGATATTTCCGGACTGTCCGACGACTTTTTTGGGGAAGTGGTTCTGAATCGGAAGAAAGGATAGTTACCTCAATTTTGGCCGGTTTATCTCCTTCAGCCAATTCCTGTAAAAAGTTATCATTAGATACAAATATGGGTAAAAGTGAACAAGTTAAAGCCGGATCAATTCATGCCTCAGAGTCCGGATCGTCGTCCTCAGCGTGAGAACTGGAGCCACCGACTGCTTTCCTCTTCTTGGAGGCAAAGGTTTTCCGGCGTGGCAGTTTTCCGGCCTTTTCCTGAGGTTTCCTTTTCCAGAAAGGATCATTGGCCTGTTCAAAAAGGTAAAAGATAAATTGAAATAACCATTTAAAGGAACGGATTACAGGCATAAGAAAGAAAGTAAGACATACCGCAGGCAGCTTATTTTTCTTGTAGTATGGAGCCAGTCCAGTTTGGCTACATTCTTCTAAAGTGATGTTAAGCATTTTCTTGGCGGACTCAGTGACTTCTGACTCAGAAAGTTTCTCCTTAGTAAATCGTTGAGGGTCATCCGGTTTACCAGAGTATTGACACATCAAGCTTGTGCGCGGGCTCAGAGGAAGGATACTCCAAGAGAGCCAGCAGCACATGAAATCCACGCCGGTTAAACCATTAGCCATAAAGGCCTTTAACTTGGAAAGTTGAGAGGCAAACCGGGGCCGCTCTGAGGAGCTGAGGCGCTGCGGCAAAGGGTGATCCGGAAGACGGTGCTCGCGATAACCCGGCAATGGGTTTTCCCCCGCAGGTGAAGTATCAATACAGTAAAACCAAGATTTATTCCAGTCCTTGGGATGTGTGTGGAGAGCGGCATGAGGAAAGACCGCATCTTTCCTTTTCTGAATACTGACCCCGCCTAGTTCTTGATGCGGTCCACTAGTAAATTCAGTCAGCCGGTTTAGGTGGAAGAAATCCCGGAACAAGTCAACTGACGGTTCTTCTTGCAAATACACCTCAGAAAACACTTGGAAATCACAGATGTTGGAAACAGAGTTGGGACCTATGTCCTGAGGATGAAGCTGGAAGGCAGCAAGTACGTCCCGGAAAAACTTCGAACCGGGAGGAGTAAAGCCCCGAGCAATATGGTCAAAGAAGACAATAACCTCCCCCTCTTCGGGAGTGGGAGGACACTCGTTTCCTGGAGCTCGCCACTTTAAAACGGATTGAGGGCCTAAAGTGCCAATTGACACAGCTTTGGTTAAATCGTCTTCCGTAATAACGGAATGAACCCAATTGCAAGACACAAATTGTTTGGCCATGGCAGCAGAAGAGCAAGTGCTGAAAGGATAAAGTATAAACCCAGGTTATTCGAGTACAGCGGTATAAACCAGAAGGTATATGCAAAGATTATGCAACGGTTTAAGCAAGGGACTAATGATACGGATAACCCGGCAGTAACAGGGAGCTATGTTACTACCGGTGCATGACAGCAATAGAGAAAGAGCTAAACCGTCGCGTTTGTCTTTAATTTTTTTTTACAGAGCCTGTACATGATAGTTTAAACCGGAGTATACTTAACAGATCTGCAAAGGAGAAGAAACAGGTTTTCACAGACAGCTAAGGCGGAACAGATCTGAGCGCGCAAGAAAAAGAAAAACAAATACAAGGATATACGGGAAGAACTACAAGGGTCCTATACAGAGCGGATAAATCTACAGGTTGAATATGAATGACGAAGATCTAAAGCATACCGCAGCGGAATAGAGATAAATTTTAAAAGGGAAAGATCTAAAGGTTATTACTGAGAACTTGGTGCCTAAGATGAACAAGGTAAAGCTTTCACTGAGGTTCTAATGGCGGAGATGCGAAAGAACCCTAGAGGTTACGGATCTACAGTGAGGAAGAATATGGAGTACCTGAGAAGTGGTGGCAGAGTTTTCTCTGGTCAAGCTCAGGTCGATGCAGCGACCGGCGAGGACTTGGATTCGGTGGTCGACGGCGGCGGTTCGAGCTCGGGCGACAATGGAGTCTTGAGCTCGGGCGATGGAGGAAGAAGAACGAACGGAGGAAGATAAAGAATGGGGCAGCGGTATTTATAGAGAGGCAGATCCGAAATGACAAGTGCGGGATTCGAGGAGGCAAAGGATTGGATAAAGATCCTCTGTCGCCTCGATTTTCGGGACAACCCTTAAACAAAGCCGATGGACAGCTCGCGGCGTTAAATGCGGAAGTGATGTCACAGTCGGATAAAGTGATGACGTCAGGGCCGGTTTACAAAAATGAGAAGTCACAAGAAGGAAAAATGCAAGACAGGGGAGATTGATGTGAACAAGTTCAAATCATTCTGGGGCCTAATGTCAGGGATATTACTAGCAGGTATGAACCGGCTAGTATAAACCGGATTATGATAAATATGTATGATTGTAATATTTAAGTAGAGGCTACGGCCCATGAGATCTTAGGCCCATGTATAGAGTTATGGTTTGTAAACCGCCCGATGATGTAACTTGAGAGATAAGGAAGAAAAGAGCAGAGACCGAGGCGGACACGAGTATGAGCCGGCCTCGGGACTCTGTAAACCGGACCAGGCGTCACCTCTATATAAAGGGACGACCCGGCGACGGTTCAGGGACAAGCAAGAAACAATCCGTCGAGACACAGGCAGGCGATCCGCTCCCTGTTCATCGACGCCCACGTAATACCAATCCAAACTAGACGTAGGCTTTTACCTTCATCGAAGGGGCCGAACTAGTATAAACCCTCTGTGTCCTTTGCGTGCTTTAAACCCCTTCAAGCTAACCCGTGCGATGGTTCCATCATCAAGTCCGTTAAACCGGACATCTGCCGTGTTATTTCCACGACACATCCATTCTCAGGGAGTGTGATGACTCAGTTAAAATTGTACCCCTTAATTGAATGAGGGAGTTCCTACTCCTAGGAGCTTTTTCTATAAAAAAAATCAGCTCTATTATTAAAGTTCACTAGAAGTACAAAGCATCACAAACATAATAAAAATTACATCGAGATTCCGACACCACCAAACGACAACTAATGCGCCGCCATCGCCACTCCTTTAACGAAGCTGGCTTGACATTGTCGATGACAGTCGGAAAGTCTTCACGCATATACCTTTAAGGACCAGCACCCTAGAGCCGCCACTAATGTATGTTCATTTTGGGTTAATAGATTTTGTAGATGAATCAATGTGATATGAAAAATCCGTCACCCAAAGGTTCTTCCCTATTGGTTTCGTGATTAGTAATTTGGTCATTGTAATCTTTGTCGGGTTTATCGTTTTTCTCCTTTCAATCCCTCCTGCATGAAAGAAAGGGAACTGCTTGCAGCCAATTGAAATTTGAGAGAGTTTTGCTTCTTTATAATTAGTTAGTCGATCAATGGATGAACACGCAAACAAGAACGGTTGGCCGGGAGGCAACCCTCTCAATTGCATGGAAGGTTCTTCCGGCAAGGTACTCCAAGACCTCAACTGCGACAAATTACAATTGGTTCAACAAAAATGTAAGACTCTGGAGCATCAATAGAAAGAAAAGGATGGAATAATGGACTATTTTAGAAATAGTTGGTGCAGTACCCTCGGTGGAGATCGCATGGCAGCGAAGAAACTTTACCAGATAATAGATACCAACTTCAAAGTAGGACCAACATCCAAAGACAACAACCTCAATCATACTTTGTCACAAATAAGATATGTTGTTGCTCGTCTTAGTGACACAACTACACAGTCAGAGTATGATCTCCAACAGACAAACAAGTATTTTTGGAACCTCGATGATAGACAAATAAGTATTATTGGGATGAAATCGAAGGAATCTCTGCTTTAGGAAATGACAAACCGCCGATGACACACACTATGAAGAGTTGCTTAGACGACAAAGTCATTTTCGACACTGATGGCGCATGCAACGATGGCTCTACCTGATGATCATCACTTCATAACTGTAACAATCTATATGATGCATCTCTGGCTATGTACTTTGCTCATTGTAAATAATCTATCATAGACTTCTTAGACTACTATGTATCAGCAGTAGGTTCTCTTAGAACACTATATGTTAGCACTAAGTTTCTATTTGCTTATGCTCATCGTAAACTTCTTTGAACCCTATGTATAAGCACTCAAAATTTCTATTTGGCTATGCTATAATCAGTGTTCAAAATGTTTTTATATCTTTCCTCTTCATTTATCGTGATACCACTATCACATACACATGGTTTGATAACTCGGCTGGCCGATGCTTTTTGCGCCATCTACGCAACGGGTCATCTAGGGTATTTGCTTATTGTCCACTAGGTGTATTTGCTTGATCAATAGACTATTGTATTTGCTAAAAACAGGTGCGATTATTTCCGTCACAATTTACATTTAAAATCACTTATTTTCCTGTACCTATCATTGATCGAGTAAAATCTGGAAAACCTGGGTTTTCCTTTTTCTATTGCCAGTGCTATATACTTATTCGGTGCCTACTATCCTCTGTATATGTTGATCCCCTATTTTCATAACCTAATATTTACATTTAAAGAAAAGAATGGTTGTACCTTATATTAAAAAAAAAGAATGTTTGTACCCTATATTTGCTTCCCATAACCTGATCTCATAAATACTTCAACATCAAGAATGAGAAAATGAATACATGTTGATCCCCTGTTTTCATAACCTGGTATTTACATTTAGAGAAACGAGTGAATGTACCTTATGTTTAAATAAAAGAATGATTTTACCTTATATTGTCCTCAATAACTTGATCTCATAAATGCTGCAACATCAAGAATGAAAAAAAAAATTGTTTTCTACTAACAATGTGCATACTTACCCACACATGTTAATCCCCTGTTTTCTTGGTGCCTGACAAATAGTAAAACATGTATACTCTATAGTTTAGGCAAGCCCAGGCCCCTCCTATTCTCAAAGAAATAGCTAAGCCAACACATATCATTCAGTTACTATGAACATTGTGTATCTCGCTCGAATTTGATACAAACACATATACAATCATAAACTGCACTAACTCACTGTATCTTCTTCACTGTCATCAATCAGCCGCAACGGAAAAAGTCAGGATCCCAACAAAGGATCTTCTAGACGCCATGATGCAGTAGCTTGGCCTCCAAACACAGTGTACTCAACACAGAAGGCAAGGAAAGGATGTTCTTGACGCAGCCATTCACTATCCATCAAAGCACCAACTGGATAACCAACTTCTAAGGAAATCAATATCCATCTATGGTAAACCAAAGATGTGGAAGATCGACCGGCAACTGAAGCTCTCAAGTAGTCTAAGTGAAGTGAAGGAACTTTACCGCATAATAGATACAAACTTCACAGCAAGATCAACACCCGAAGCCAACAATCTGAAACATATTTTGTCATAGATAAGATATGTTGTTGATCGTCTTAATGATATAAGTTTACAATCAGAAGCCGTTATACAGAAAACAAACAAGTATTATTGGAGCCTGGACGATGATATCGAAGAAATTTCTGCTCTGAGCAATGCAGGCCATGAAGAACAACATCTATGAAGACTTGCCTCAAAGAAATCATTCTAAACATGCAGAGATATATCTGTCTAATGTAGCTCTGCCTATCTATATGCCTTGCTCATAACATTGTAAATGATCGTTCGTAAGCTTCTTAGAAAACATGTATCATCAGCACCATCTATCTATCATCAATCCGTACTTATTTTCATATGTTTTATTTTCTTCTGTGTCTACATATTTTGATGCACACTCTTTCAATAGTTGGCTTGCTCTCAGCCTTTGCGCCATGGGCGCAACGGGTCATCTAGTCTCTGGAACGGCCGTTCGACGGCGAGAACGCGATCCCGTTAAATTGGGGATGGTGACCCCGGATCGATCAGTCTGATCCTTAAGTATCGTATATGGAAACCAAAAACAGATTAAGGAAAGAGTAAATATCGTTCAAGGCAAGAGCAAATTAAGGAAGTCCATCCGGTATTAGAGGACCGCTGTTATTTTACGTCCTTTCTGGCCTTCTGTTCCTAAATTATCTCGCCTACAGTTACGACCACGGTGTGTTTTCTCGATTCCTTATACCTGCAACGTCCGCTTTTCATGGGAACGCGTACCGGCCATCGAATCCTATCGACCCGCATCCGATCCCGACCCTCGATTGGGGTCGATGAACCCGGTACACGGGACGCGGCATCGACCTGCGTTCCCGGCTACTATGGGCAGCTCTCAATGGAATCAAGGCCGGACCGCAGCGGTGGGTTGGAGGCGACGCCGACGAGGCCGGTGGCGTCTCATAGGTGCTCCGTGTCTGGCGGCTCAACACGGCGGCTCGCGCAGCAGGGCGACCTGCAGCAGGGGCGGAGAATGAGCCCGCAACGGTGACTTAAGCAGATGGCGGCTCGTGGGCGGCTCGGACGATGGCCCGTGAGTGAAAAAACGGCGAGGCCGTGTTGGAACGGCCGCAGGAAACAGGGCCGAGGCATGAGCTTGAGCAGCTTCATGGCTGGGGAAACTGCAGTTGTTGATCTGCTAGTCTGAACCGGTGTAGTGGTCCTTTGCCCAGACATGCATGCTCACGTGAAGCAGTTTCAATAAATATTACTCCCTCCGTTCCATAATGTAATGCCTATAGATTTTTTGAAAAGTCAAACCTCACAAACTTTGATCAAATTTGTGGAGAAAAATATTTACATCTAGAGTGCGAAACATATATCACTAGATTCATCATAAGATGTAGTTTCACATTATATATTTTTGCTATTGTAGATATAAATATTTTTCTCTATAAACTTGTTCAAAGTTTGCAAAGTTTGACTTTTCAAAAAATCTATAGGCACTACATTATGGAACGGAGGGAGTATCTCCTCAAAATCTGAGCCTTAACATGGGCAGTAGTACTCAGTACTAGATGGATCACTTTATCTGAATCAGTAGCAACGCAGTATTGCCTTCCAGCAACAGTAGCATAATTGTTTTTCTAGAAGTAGTACTACTCCGTATAACAGCAGCTTTTAGCAGCTCAATGTATGAAACCGCCTCGGGTTTTGACCCTTGTTCACCGATGTGACCCGGCGTATGGTAGCATAATTCCTATCGGCTTTGGCGATACACGGTTGTAGCAGCCAAAATCTGTTTATCCAACTCGGATTCGAGGGATCGCGTTGCCTCGGCGGCGCACAGCAGAAAATCCAAACTCCTAATTTTGTCTTGAACGAAAAAAAACTCATACGGCCAACTCCAAGGTTAACAACAATTCTGATCATCAAGATGGGATTTGCCGGCTCTGCCGAAGACTATCTCCTGCCGAATTTTCTTCATCTGGCCAATTGCGAATTTCTCGAAACCCTGGAAAAAGATCCCTCCAAGAATTCAACAACACCGTACACTACGGCCCCACGCTGGGCGCCAACTGTCGTGGATTTAGCATGGCAGATGTCCGGGTTAAAGGAATTAGGTGTGAGGCCATCGCTCGGGTTAGCTCAAAGGGGTTAAAGTGGACGAGGGACACAAGGGGTTTATACTAGTTCGGCCCCTTCGATGAAGGTAAAAGCCTACGTCTAGTTTGGTGTGGTATTGCTTGGGCTTCGATGACCAGGGAGCGAATCCGCTTTGCCTGTGTCTCGAGCTGTTGTTGCTTGTCCTTGAACCGTCGTCGGGTCGTCCCTTTATATAGGAGGCGACTGCCGGTCCGGTTTACAGAGTCCCGAGGCCGGCTCATAAACGTGTCCGCCTCGGTCTCTACTCTTTCTATCTTACATCCCAAGTTACATGGTACGACGGTTTACAGACCATGGGCCTTATACATGGGCCCTAAACCTCTGTGGGTTATAACTTCCTCTTACATACTCTACTGGGCTTCTGATAATATAACCTTACCAGCATAATCCGGACCCTCCTGGCCGGTTTATACCCGCTAGTCATATCCCTGACACCATCCATAATGTTTCTGTGTTTAATGAAGGCATTTTGATGCTTGCTAATCAGCTTGTCCATGAACATAGCTACTCTATTATCCAGCACCTTAGTGATAAGTTTGTATGGGCATCTAAGTAAGCAGATAGGGCGATACTGTTGAATTTTCTTCGCCCCATTTATCTTAGGTATCAAGGTAATCATCCCGTAGTTCAACCTCGCCACATCCAGGGTGTTACTCCCTCCATTCCCTTATACAAGGCCACAAACTCAAATTACAGGTACCAAGGTAAAATTTAATGACTGCTTTGCAAGTTCACTTTTCTTTTCG
Source organism: Secale cereale (assembly GCA_902687465.1). Classification (NCBI taxonomy): domain Eukaryota; kingdom Viridiplantae; phylum Streptophyta; class Magnoliopsida; order Poales; family Poaceae; genus Secale; species Secale cereale. The sequence goes on from LR738713.1 coordinate 778,243,809, forward strand.
TAAACTGGGATCATTAATACGCCCACATGCATGCAAGGAAGGAATTAAAAGAAAGTACTATAGGGTCATTATGATTACATGCATGCACGTATTAAAACAGTTGGTAGTACGAGAAAACATCATTAATTTTTGCCTCGAGTACAGTTAGTGGCCTTGTATAGATGAAAATTGTATTTTCCATAGTGGCCTTGTATAAGGGAATGGAGGGAGTATTATGAAAGGCTCCAAATAGCCGCATAATATCATTTTTCAGAAACTCCGAGCAGGTTTTATAAAATTCAGCTGGAATGTTGTCCGGGCCGGGGGCCCTATTGTTCTCCATGCTAAACAAAGCTTTTTTAACTTCCTCTTCAGTAAAAACACTAGTAAGAATAATGTTGTCATATTCCGAGATTTTTTCATCATTTGACCAAGTCTCAGGAGACAGATGGAACAAATTCCCACTTGCAGGACCAAAAAGTTCCTTATATAAGGATGTAGCATGAGCTAAAAGGTTTTTGGTCCCTTCAATGACCATCTCCCCGTTAATAAGAGAGTGTATGGTGTTTTTTCTTTTTCTACCATTCGCTATTCTATGAAAGTAGGCAGTATTTTGATCCCCCTTAAGGAGATCGCTCATTTGATTGTTGAAGCCAAAAGAGTTCTTCATCAACTAGGATCTCATTGAGCTCCGCACACAAATTAACCCTCTTCTCATAGGATTCTGGATCTAAGGGCCCGAGTTCCTCTTTGGTCTCAATCTCCTCTAACTCTTTTTTGATCAGTTTTTTTCTCTTCCTGGCGTGATCAAAGGAATGAGAGCCCCACCCTTTAAAGTACTTTTTGATGCGCTTCAGCTTTATATTGAGGATGTCTATAGGATCATTTGAAAGAACATTTTGCTCCCAAATGTTTTTAGCTTTAGCATAAAAATCCTCGTTTTTCAGCCAGCTAATCTCAAATCTAAACTCGCGGTGGCGAGGGGCTTTCTTTTTCATAGGGTCCGACGTTAACAGCAAGGGATTGTGATCCGAAACGTCTCTCACTAATTTGCGAACAACAGCTAGTGGAATGAGATCTTCCCAATTAGAGCTCATGAGGAATCTGTCTAGCTTTTCTAGAGTGGGATGTTTTTGTTTATTAGACCAGGTATATCTGCCTCCACCCATGTGAATCTCCCTAAGGCTCAAATGTTGAATGATAGAGTTAAATCTATCCATGTGTTTGGATCGATGGATGCATTTATTCTTATCATCACTATCCCTGAGAATATTAAAATCTCCCCCTATCACATAGGGAGTATCAATGTTTTCACACATGATCTTTAGTTCCTCAAGGAACTCATCTCTCTTGTCATCGTGGGCTGCCCCATAAACCACAACTAATGTCCAAACACATCTCAGTTTTATATCAAAGATCGTAGCCTGAAGGAGGTAGCTACCTGTCGTCTAGGAAATAATTTCCAAAGTATCTTTCCAAACACCACACAGAATGCCACCAACTTTGCCTATAGAAGGGATCCAGTTCCAACTAAGTCTCTCATAGGGGTCAATCTTCCTAAGAAATTTGGGAGTATAATTTTTTTTCTTAGTCTCTAGTAAACCCACAAAGTCCAGGGAATGATCTCTGATGATGTTAGAGAAGCAGGTAGTCATTCCTTTCTTACCTGCTCCTCTGCAATTCCTGAATAGGCCGTTCATTTTTTCTCTTTAGCCCCCCCCCCCCTCCTGGTAGCTCTACTAGGAGTCAGAGTAGAGTTACCAGTCTTTTTCGTCAAGGATACTCCGTTCTTTTGGCTTCTGGTGACAGGTCTAGAAATAATTATATTAGGCTTTCTTTCTCTCTCTTTTCTAGACCTCACCACCATGAATTTATCCTCATCTACATCTTTCTCCTCATCCCAATTCATGTCTAAAGGAGTCTGATCCCCTGTTTCATTATTCAGTATCATTTCTTTTTTCTCATCTATATCAGGCTTCCCATTTAACTCACTAGTATTATTTTTATTCCTGAATCTTTCAAGTTCTCGAAGGATATCAACACTAGCAAAGTCTGTGTCAGGAATATTGACACCCATCTTAACAGCTCTAAGTATAAGATCAGGATTGGACAGTGTATCAAAAGAGTTAATGTTTTGTGGCATACCTTCTAAGTCCCTTTTTTTAGCCACCGCCATGGCCCTCTCTTCAACTTTCTCCATCTTGTTCTGAACATTGCGGAGGCTGAAGCGTAGGTTCTCTTCAGTAACCAGAGGAGGAGTAGGACACATCAGTCCATTCTTTTCTTCTTTGGGGACTCCATCATGTATTCACTAGTAACCATCATACTAGGTTCATAGTGGTCAGTCATATCCATCGCCTGGTGACATTTTTTAACAGCATCAGAATAAGATTTTTTTGATACACTCATACAAGGGTCTGGTGGAAACTCAGCATGTGATCTTACTTTTTTCTGCATCATCTCCTGAGCCATAGTTTCAATGAGAAGGGTATTGTGGAGGGAATCTGTCAGGCTCATTTCTGAGAAATAAATCACAGAATAGCCTTAAGTCACACTAGCTCCCAAGCACAGCCAGTGGACAACCTTGATATAGATAACCAGTACAATAATATTACACAGGGTTGAGTCAGGGTGACTCAATAGTTTATTACAACATTTCAACGTACTAGGCGGGTGGAATATGACAGTGGGTAGTGGAACTCAACACTGAAATACTAGCATAGGGTCAAGCGTCAGTGTGAGGCTTGACTAATTTATTGGTGTGGCGGAAGCTTGACGGATGGTACAAGTGATAGACTCCAAGACACAGGTGTGCTGACTGGAAACCTTCTAAGCGTCGGCCTCGCTAGCGCAATTCTCCTCCAACGGTTCGTCCTCCTCCAAGTCTGGCCAAGTAAATAGCCAGGGACAAGCCAGTGAGTACTTTGAATGTACTCGCAAACATTATGAACATAAGGTATACTAAAACGAAAGCCATGATGAAATACTATATGCATGCAACAAATATCAAGACTTGGCATGATGAAACATGGTTAGTTCAAAATAAATATTGGTCATTATATTATAAAAATAAAATAAAAGGAATGCCAGTCGGATATCAAGCGACATCACGGTAGGACTTGAAAAGAAATGCCAGTTGGGTATCCACAAGAGTAGTGGCGAGATAAACCGCCTGACACTCGAGGGACGCCTCAAAAGGACTTTAAAAGAAATGCCAGTGGGTGTCCACAAGAGTAGTGGCGAGATAAACCGCCTGACACTCGAGGGACGCCTCAAAAGGACTTTAAAAGAAAAGCGAGTGTCCGGGGTAGTCTAGCCAGCCCCTGAGACATTCTCGAAGGTAATAATAAAGTCACAAGGTTAGTCCATAAACATAATATTCACCATAAATAAATTTATGATAATATACTGACTGTGACAAAGAAAAAGTCCTGCAAACATAACATGCTCAAGTAGTTTATTTTCCTCCAGAGACTGACACCGAGACCGATACTTGACCCACCCAACTAAATCCTTGACCGTGGACGCGGCTATTCGAATAGATATAACTCTGCAGAGGGTGTACTCTTTACCCACGCGTATGGGCTTTCCTTAGCCAGTACCGTGTACTGACTAATACCCAATTCGGACTTTAGGTTGAAAACACGCCTGACGCATACACACCGACCGGATGCCAGGACTCACCCAAAGCATCGCTCCAGAAACCTTAAGTCAGGGAGGCTACAACCTCCGAAAAGCATGGGATCACTATTAAACGCGCGGATTACAAGGGGTGCCCCCCTCTCGGCTACAACCGGAAACACCCATGCCCCTGACCCGATGACAGGCTACAACCTTCATCGTAGTATCTGTGTGGCGTGCACCCGTACAGGGGTTATCAACTTACTAGGCCGTACCTTCCTTTCGGAAGGACCCGTGGCAGCACGGTGTACAGCTAGGTGTATAGAGCAAGACTCGATCTAGGCAGACTCAGGAGGTATTGTCAAAATAACACCAGTGTTCTTCATCAGTACCACATGACACCACTGTGTCACAAAGGACCATGCCTACTAGCATGTCCCAACCAGCAGCAGCATCTCTGCCCTCACGTAACCATTTGTATGCCAGACAAGCTAGTGTGACATGCAAGCCAAGGTAAAGCAAACATGACATGACCATGCATGCACATATGATATAACATGCAACGTATATGATGCACTACCATTTTATGTAACCATGCAAGGAAGCAACACCATAACTCAAGTTCAATAATGCTTGCCTTGTCCAAAGTAATCAGGAGAAAACCCTTCAGAAGTCCCAGCAAAAGTTCCTTCTTCTTTTTCTGAAAAATTCAAATTTGAATTCAAATAAGACAATAAACACAGAACAGGAAAAGTTCTCAAAATATTTTTAAATAAATCTTAAAATAAACTAGAGCAGAAAAGAAAATTTTAGCAAAAAGAATCAACTCATTTGGATTTATATTTTAAAAGTTATTAGCTTTTCAAAACCAGGGGTTTTTCTGTAAAACAGAAATCCCTGAGTTGTTTTAAAAGAAAACGTTTCGGATACGAGTGCGTCTTCCAGAGTAGAAGACGTAAAGCGCAGAGTGCGCTTCCACTTAAAACGGAAACAGAGAGAGAGAGAGCTGACGGGTGGGGGCCACCCGTCAGGTTTAAAATTTGAACGCGCTCGCGCGCGAGTACAGAGAAGCGGCGGCGATCGCCGGCGACGATCGCCGGGGTCTCAGGGCCCGGCGCTGGTCGCAAAGTGACCAGCGTGGACTTCCGCATCCAGGGGTGGTGGAGGTGGCCACCGGCGGTCACCTGAACGGCGGTGAGCTCGTCGCCGGCGGACGAAGATTCGGGTGAGGTGGTGGCTCGTCGGAGAGGGCTCGGAAAGGTAAATTGATCTAGGGATTCGGCATGGTGGTGGAAAAGGGGAAGATCGACGGAGTTTGGGCTGCTCTGGTGGTGTACGTGCTCGGTTCGGTTCGAGGACAGAGGCGGCGGAGCGGTGGCCGGAGAGGGAGAAGATGACTCCCTCGGGGCCTGGTGGGTGGTCAGGAGGGAGTGTGGGTGGTGGTGGAGGCGAGTGCTCCCGCTAGAGGGGCTCGGGGACCCTTTTTATAGGCGGTTCGAGGAAGGCCGAAGCGGGCGGAGCTCGCCGGAGTAAATGAACTCGCCGGGGTAGGTTCTGGCCGGTGGACTGGGGCGACGGAGCATTCAAGAGGCCGGTGGAGTTCGCTCGACGCCTCCGTTGGACGGGCTCGCGCCTGCTTGACACGTATGTGATGTGCTGTCCGCACGGGCGCGGCGGAGCGGCCGGCTCCGGCGACTGTCAAACGGGCCCCGCGCGGCGTGGCCGGTGTGTCCTTTGCGCGGAGGTGTGAGGGCGAGCGACGCGTGGGCGGAGAGGTAGGTAGGGGCGCTGCTGGGCAGTGAATGGCGGCCGGTGGCCGAGGTTATCCGCTCGGCTCCGCCGCGGATAAGCCCGGGGTGGCTGCACCGGCCCGGTGCCATCTCACCGGAGTGGAGTGGCTGGGCGCTGGGCCAGGGGAGCGGTCGGCAATGAAGGCGAGCATCGACGCCGTGCGGGAGAGGAAGATGGTGGACGCACGGCATCGCTGTCCCTGTCGGCTGAAGAAGAAATTCAGTTAACTGAATTTCATTCAGTTTTGAACAGTGCCTGCCAACTGTTTGATGAATTGCTTTGGGGTGTTAATCATCTAGGTTGATCATGGGGCTTTCTGTGGTGGTGTGTGGATACTCAAAAATGAGTTTGCCAGAAGGACAAGTATTTTGGTGAAGTTTGAGGATGGTTTGGGGCAGAAATATGATTTCTGGACCAAATTTGAAATGAACAGAATTTGAAATATTTGAACTGTGGAACCAAATGTTTTTGGAGAAATGGGTTGAGGGTACCATATATATGTAGGAATAATTTTGGTAGAGGCAGAAGAGTCATAGAAAATATAGTTCCTTTGTAAATGTCAAGAAACTATGATTAATTCAAATTCCACTTTTGGAATTTAGAATATATAGAAGGAATATTTTTTTGTGGAGTAGGAAGGAGTTAAATAATACCACAGAAGGTGTGCATGACTTGAGAGGAAAAAAATTTTGGAGTGACAGAAAATATTTGGAGAAGTTTTATGGTAATAGAAGGAGTGAAAAGGATTTTTGCCTTTGAAAATAAATAGCTAAAACCAAAGATTCCTTAGAGAGAAAAGTTTTGAAAACCTCCAAAACCATTAAATCAAATAAGTCCACCCTTCAAACAGAACCCTCCAAGAAAATTTTTAAATCTTAGCTAAAATTTTGAAAAGTTTTTTAAAATTCCAAATAAATATTTTTGGGGTGTGACAGCACCTACCCCCTTAAGAAAAATCTCGTCCCCGAGATTTCAGCTGTCCCTCAAACAGGTACGGATACTCAGTCCTTAAATGATCTTCTCTTTCCCAGGTTGCCTCTTCCTCGGTGTGATTGCTCCATTGGACTTTGCAAAATTTTATTACGCTCTGTCGGGTTCTCCGTTCAGACTCCTCCAAAATCTTTATGGGATGTTCCCGATAGGTAAGATCTGGTTGAAGATCCAATTCTTGATGCTGCACTTGTTTTTCCGTGTTGCTAACACACTTCCTCAGTTGAGACACATGGAACACGTCGTGAACATCTGATAGCTCTGCTGGTAATTCCAGTTGATAGGCAACCTTGCCCCTCCTTGCGATCACTTTGAATGGTCCAATGAATCTTGGCGCTAATTTCCCCTTGACCTTGAATCTTTGGAGCCCCCTTGTCGGAGATACTCTAAGATATACGTAGTCATTGGGTTCAAAGTGGACCTGGCGGTGTTTTTGATCGAAATAACTCTTCTGCCGGCTTTGAGCTGCCCTTAGTCGGTCCTGAATGAGCTTTACTTTGGTTTCTGCCTCTAGTAGCATTTCTGGTCCAAAAATTCGGCTGTCTCCGGTTTCAGACCAATTTAATGGGGTCCGGCATCGCCGTCCGTATAATGCTTCGAACGGTGCCATTTTTAGGCTAGCCTGATAACTGTTGTTGTAGGAGAATTCTGCATAAGGCAAACTATCCTCCCAACTGACTCCGTAGGTAAGCACACAGGCTCTCAACATGTCCTCCAATATTTGGTTTACCCGTTCTGTCTGTCCTCCGGTCTGCGGGTGGTATGCAGTGCTGAAAGCCAGTTGTGTGCCTAAAGCTTGCTGTAGGTGTTCCCACAATCTAGAGACAAATTGGGTGCCTCTGTCAGAGACAATTATTTTGGGTACCCCGTGTAGACAAACAATCCTGGATAAGTACAGCCTGGCCAGCCTTTGTGTTGAGTATGTGGTTTTTACCGGAATGAAATGTGCTACCTTGGTTAGCGAATCTATTATTACCCAGATAGCGTCATTCCCATGGCGTGACCTTGGCAAACCAACAACAAAATCCATTCCAATTCTATCCCATTTCCATTCAGGCACCTTAATTGGTTGCAATAACCCTGCTGGTCTCTGGTGTTCCGCTTTCACACGTTGGCATGTATCACAACATGCCACATATATGGCTATATCCCTTTTCATCCCGTGCCACCAGAATCTCTCTTGTAGATCCTTGTACATTTTGGTCCCTCCGGGATGAATGGAATATGGAGTGGTGTGTGCTTCTGCCATTATTTGTTGTTTCAAATCTTCAATGTTTGGTACGCACAGTCTCTGTCCAAACCAAATGACCCCTTGGCTGTCTTCCATAAATTCGGGCGCCCTGCCCATTTTCATCTTCTTTCTAATCCCTTCAATACTTGGGTGCCCCTTCTGGGCTTCTCTGATCTGGTCCTCTATTGTTGGTTTTATTTCCAACTGGGAAATGGTTCCCTCCGTGACTAGGGCCATGTTGAGCTTGGCAAACTCCTGGTTGAGCACATGTTGCGAAAGTTGTACGCTGCCATTTCCAGCGTATGGATTCCGGCTGAGGGCATCTGCCACAACATTGGCTTTACCTGGGTGATAGTGAATTCCTACGTCATAATCCTTAATTAGCTCAAGCCAACGCCGTTGTCTCAAATTTAATTCTGGCTGCGTGAAAATATATTTAAGACTTTTATGATCCGTGTATATTTCACATCGGTTCCCCAGAAGATAGTGTCGCCACTCTTTGAGTGCGTGTACTACTGCAGCGAGTTCCAGATCATGAACGGGGTAATTTTCTTCATGTCGCCGAAGCTGTCTTGAGGTGTAAGCCACTACTTTTCCTTCCTGCATTAACACACATCCAAGGCCTTTCCCGGATGCGTCACAATATATATCGAAATTTTTGTGCACATCGGGCACGACCAGAACTGGTGATGCTGTTAACCTCTTTTTCAACTCCTGAAAACTCTTTTCACAAGCTTCAGTCCATTCGAACTTCTTGTCTTTCTTGAGTAACTGGGTCATGGGTCTGGCTATATTGGAGAACCCTTCAATAAACCTTCGATAATAGCCCGCTAAACCGAGGAAACTTCTGACTTCCGTCACGTTTGTGGGCTGCTTCCATTCCAACACATCCTTTACCTTTCCCGGGTCTACAGCGATTCCGTCTTGGGTCAATACGTGCCCAAGGAAACCAACTTCTCTCAACCAAAATTCACATTTACTGAATTTGGCGTATAGCTGATGTTTTCTTAATTCCTCCAGTACTATCCGAAGATGCTGCTCATGTTCTTTAGGCGTCTTAGAGTAAATAAGTATGTCATCGATAAATACCACCACAAATTTATCCAGATATTTCATAAAAACCTTGTTCATGAGATGCACAAAATATGCCGGGGCATTGGTTAAACCAAATGGCATCACTGTGAATTCATATAATCCGTATCTGGTCGTGAATGCCGTCTTAGGTATGTCTGTCGTCCGAATTTTTAACTGATGATAACCTGATCTCAGGTCTATCTTCGAGAAGACTTTGGCTTCTGCTAGCTGTTCAAATAAGTCGTTGATTCTGGACGGTGGATATTTATTCTTGATAGTGACCATATTAAGTGCCCTGTAATCAATGCACAGCCGTAGGGTACCATCCCTCTTTTTGGCGAATAAAACTGGCGAACCCCATGGTGACGAGCTGGGTCGTACGTAACCTTTCTCCATCAACTCCTTAATTTGCTTCTTTAATTCTGCCAATTCTGTTGGGGCCATACGGTACGGTTTCTTGTATATGGGTGTCGTTCCAGGTGCTAGTTCAATAACGAACTCAATCTCGCGGTCCGGTGGCATTCCTGGTAATTCTTCAGGAAATACATCAGGATATTCACAGACTACAGGAACCTTACTTAATTCCATCGTATCCACTTGATTTAATTTCCCTTGAGATGTGGCAATCTTCCTTGTACCCACTTTTATTGTCTTTCCTTGGCAATTGGTAAGAGTTACCGTACGGTTGTAGCAGTCTATGAAACCTTTGTTGGTGGTTAACCAATCCATTCCCAGAATAATGTCCAAATCAACTGCGTCTAGAACGATGAGATTGGCTAGGAATCCCATTCCTTCAATTTCGATGTTCACATCCTTACAGTACCATTGAGTATTTTGCTTTGATCCCGGGGACTGAATAACCATGGAATTTTGTAACGGCAAAAAGGGAAACTGATTCTTCGAGGCAAATCTTTTAGAAATGCAAGAGTGGGAAGCTCCGGAATCAAATAAAATTGTAGCATCTACTGAGTTGGCGGGGAACGTACCAAACACGATATCCGGTGCGTTCTGAGCTTCCTCAAAAGTCATGTGGTTGATATGCCCTTGCTTGTGGTTGTTATTGGGGTTGAAATTGTTGCGTCGCGGAGCGTTGGTCGTACCACGGCCATTGTTGTTGTTGTTGGCTTTGGGAGGGTTGTTTCCTTGTTTTGGGCACTGTTTAGCATAGTGCCCTGCTTCTCCACAGGAGTAACAGGTGACTCCAGGGTGAAAGTTTGTATCCTTGGTCCTATTGTGGAATGCACTGCGGTTCTGTGGTGGAGCTGTATTTGTTGGTCGGGTTACTATTGGCTTTTGAACATCATTCCTAGGTCTGTTGTTGCGAACCTGTATTGACTGGTTCATGCGGCGCTTGCGGGCCTCATCCATATTGCGGTGTTCATTTTCCAAGATAATAGCCTTATCCACCAGTGTCTTAAAGTCTGGAAAGGTATGAACCATCAGTTGGCATTTTAGCGACGAAATAAGTCCGTCGAGAAATTTCTCCATCTTTTTGTTCTCTGTCATATACTCGTCGTTGGCGTACCGGACCAACTGAGTAAACTGATCCAGATATTGGGATACTGTGGAGCTTCGCTGCTTGAGATCCTCAAATTCCCTCTTCTTCAGTTTCATAATGCTATTTGGAATATGCGCTCCTCGGAAATTTTCCTTGAATTGTTCCCATGTCATATTTGCTCCGTCAGGGTGGGTGTGACATAAGTTTTCCCACCACGAAGCAGCCGTTCCAGAAAAATAGTGTGGCGTGTACAGCACCTTTTCCTGGTCAGTACACTGGGCAATAACTAATTTTCTTTCCATGTCTCGAAGCCAGTCGTCTGCCTCTAGTGGCTTGTCAGTGTGCGTAAAGACCGTTGGGCGGGTCTTTTGTAATTCCGTCAGTTTGGACCTGGGTTGTGGTTGTCCTTGTTGATTTCCCATGTTCATCAGATGCTGCATCATCTCCTGATGCTGTTGCTGACTCTGCTCATATAGGCGGCATACTTGTGAGAAAGCTGATTCACTGCTCTGCTGACTAGTCTGCCCTTGGGTAAAATTATTTCCCATTTGTCCAGAGTTGTTTTCAGGTTGAGTTGGCATAGAACGGGTCCAGGGACGATGCATTTTCTTTCTGGGGTATTTGCATAACACCAAGGAAAAATAATCGAATATCAGAAAATAAATTCCCAAACAAAATTTTCCCCCGGACAAGGTAAGACAAGGCAGCCAAATATATTACACAAGGGATTTAATTATACAAGCAGGATCTAATTATACAGGATACATGTGGAAACTGCATCATACAAGATCATTTATTCTACTAGCGCACTCTCCGTGCTCTCATCGACCAGCGGTCCTACATCGCTATCTTACAAAGGCTAGGCAGAACAGGAAAAAAAATATATTACATCCATGCTCTCAAGCAGTCATCTGGCACAGAAAACTGCGTTCGTCCCCATGGCTCATCCTAGGTCCTGCTGAGAGTGAGACTCAGGCAAGGCACCCAGGATGTGATATCGCCCTCCTCCACTTCCTCCTCGAGGATCGCCTCTAGTCGGGTGGTTGTTGATGCCGTGCCTGCTGGGGGTGGCACTGTGCTCGTCAGTGGAGAAGCTCTGGTAGGAATGGGTGCAGTCGGACGGCTAGCATCGCCAGTTGTGGTTGAGCGCTGAGCCGCGGGACTAGCCAGAGAAGTATTTGGTGGATTGGAAGTGCGTGGGGCACGAGGCGAAGGAGAGCGGTACTCGCTCCTGCGAATAATTCTCGCACGAGACAAGTCCATCCGCGCAGTGAGGTAGTCATCCACCAGGGAGGTGAAAGCTGACTCCAAGGCCATGATATACTGGACAAGTGGCTCAATAGCCATATCCTTTTCCCCTATGGTGCAGGAAAAAGCATAGTGGCTAGTATATGGAACGTGGCAAGGCAGATAGTAGTAGGGACGGTCCTGCATAACTTTCAGGATGTCCCGGAGACGTGCGATAGCCTCACGTGCGGCCATCTAGATAGCATGCCTCTCAGTGGGCATGGCTCTCCCCATGAAGCGATAGTTGCGGAAAGACACAGACGCACCACCCCGAATATATACCGAAGCCTGGTACATAGTCAGGGTCTCTGAGATCTTGTCCGGGTAAACGACGTACTCCGGACGCCCAAGGGACCCCATCGCGTCCCTCGCGATGCTCGCGAGAAGGCGGGAGAAACCCGCAGGCTCGTTGGCGAAAATCTGAGATGGGCAGCTGCCACCAGCCATCTACAACAGTAGACAAAAATCCAAGTAGCCATGTCATAAGTGTATGATGACCAAGGAAAATTTGCTACGATGCATGAGATGCATGCTGGAAAAATGTTAGCACTGACTCGGTGACTAGCGATCGTGCCTAGGGCTCCTACAGTCAGCCTGGCTCTGATACCAAGGTCTGTCAGGCTCATTTCTGAGAAATAAATCACAGAATAGCCTTAAGTCACACTAGCTCCCAAGCACAGCCAGTGGACAACCTTGATATAGATAACCAGTACAATAATATTACACAGGGTTGAGTCAGGGTGACTCAATAGTTTATTACAACATTTCAACGTACTAGGCGGGTGGAATATGACAGTGGGTAGTGGAACTCAACACTGAAATACTAGCATAGGGTCAAGCGTCAGTGTGAGGCTTGACTAATTTATTGGTGTGGCGGAAGCTTGACGGATGGTACAAGTAATAGACTCCAAGACACAGGTGTGCTGACTGGAAACCTTCTAAGCGTCGGCCTCGCTAGCGCAATTCTCCTCCAACGGTTCGTCCTCCTCCAAGTCTGGCCAAGTAAATAGCCAGGGACAAGCCAGTGAGTACTTTGAATGTACTCGCAAACATTATGAACATAAGGTATACTAAAACGAAAGCCATGATGAAATACTATATGCATGCAACAAATATCAAGACTTGGCATGATGAAACATGGTTAGTTCAAAATAAATATTGGTCACTATATTATAAAAATAAAATAAAAGGAATGCCAGTCGGATATCAAGCGACATCACGGTAGGACTTGAAAAGAAATGCCAGTTGGGTATCCACAAGAGTAGTGGCGAGATAAACCGCCTGACACTCGAGGGACGCCTCAAAAGGACTTTAAAAGAAATGCCAGTGGGTGTCCACAAGAGTAGTGGCGAGATAAACCGCCTGACACTCGAGGGACGCCTCAAAAGGATTTTAAAAGAAATGCCAGTGGGTGTCCACAAGAGTAGTGGCGAGATAAACCGCCTGACACTCGAGGGACGCCTCAAAAGGACTTTAAAAGAAAAGCGAGTGTCCGGGGTAGTCTAGCCAGCCCCTGAGACATTCTCGAAGGTAATAATAAAGTCACAAGGTTAGTCCATAAACATAATATTCACCATAAATAAATTTATGATAATATACTGACTGTGACAAAGAAAAAGTCCTGCAAACATAACATGCTCAATTAGTTTATTTTCCTCCAGAGACTGACACCGAGACCGATACTTGACCCACCCAACTAAATCCTTGACCGTGGACGCGGCTATTCGAATAGATATAACTCTGCAGAGGGTGTACTCTTTACCCACGCGTATGGGCTTTCCTTAGCCAGTACCGTGTACTGACTAATACCCAATACGGACTTTAGGTTGAAAACACGCCTGACGCATACACACCGACCGGATGCCAGGACTCACCCAAAGCATCGCTCCAGAAACCTTAAGTCAGGGAGGCTACAACCTCCGAAAAGCATGGGATCACTATTAAACGCGCGGATTACAAGGGGTGCCCCCCTCTCGGCTACAACCGGAAACACCCATGCCCCTGACCCGATGACAGGCTACAACCTTCATCGTAGTATCTGTGTGGCGTGCACCCGTACAGGGGTTATCAACTTACTAGGCCGTACCTTCCTTTCGGAAGGACCCGTGGCAGCACGGTGTACAGCTAGGTGTATAGAGCAAGACTCGATCTAGGCAGACTCAGGAGGTATTGTCAAAAATAACACCAGTGTTCCTCATCAGTACCACATGACACCACTGTGTCACAAAGGACCATGCCTACTAGCATGTCCCAACCAGCAGCAGCATCTCTGCCCTCACGTAACCATTTGTATGCCAGACAAGCTAGTGTGACATGCAAGCCAAGGTAAAACAAACATGACTTGACCATGCATGCACATGTGATATAACATGCAACGTATATGATGCACTACCATTTTATGTAACCATGCAAGGAAGCAACACCATAACTCAAGTTCAATAATGCTTGCCTTGTCCAAAGTAATCAGGAGAAAACCCTTCAGAAATCCCAGCAAAAGTTCCTTCTTCTTTTTCTGAAAAATTCAAATTTGAATTCGAATAAGACAATAAACACAGAACAGAAAAAGTTCTCAAAATATTTTTAAATAAATCTTAAAATAAACTAGAGCAGAAAAGAAAATTTTAGCAAAAAGAATCAACTCATTTGGATTTATATTTTAAAAGTTATTAGCTTTTCAAAACCAGGGGTTTTTCTGTAAAACAGAAATCCCTGAGTTGTTTTAAAAGAAAACGTTTCGGATACGAGTGCGTCTTCCAGAGTAGAAGACGTAAAGCGCAGAGTGCGCTTCCATTTAAAACGGAAACAGAGAGAGAGAGAGCTGACGGGTGGGGGCCACCCGTCAGGTTAAAAATTTGAACGCGCTCGCGCGCGAGTACAGAGAAGCGGCGGCGATCGCCGGCGACGATCGCCGGGGTCTCAGGGCCCGGCGCTGGTCGCAAAGTGACCAGCGTGGACTTCCGCATCCAGGGGTGGTGGAGGTGGCCACCGGCGGTCACCTGAACGGCGGTGAGCTCGTCGCCGGCGGACGGAGATTCGGGTGAGGTTGTGGCTCGTCGGAGAGGGCTCGGAGAGGTAAATTGATCTAGGGATTCGGCATGGTGGTGGAAAAGAGGAAGATTGACGGAGTTTGGGCTGCTCTGGTGGTGTACGTGCTCGGTTCGGTTCGAGGACAGAGGCGGCGGAGCGGTGGCCGGAGAGGTAGAAGGTGACTCCCTCGGGGCCTGGTGGGTGGTCAGGAGGGAGTGTGGGTGGTGGTGGAGGCGAGTGCTAGCGCTAGAGGGGCTCGGGGACCCTTTTTATAGGCGGTTCGAGGAAGGCCGAAGCGGGCGGAGCTCGCCGGAGTAAATGAACTCGCCGGGGTAGGTTCTGGCCGGTGGACTGGGGCGACGGAGCATTCAAGAGGCCGGTGGAGTTCGCTCGACGCCTCCGTTTGGACGGGCTCGCGCCTGCTTGACACGTCTGTGATGTGCTGTCCGCACGGGCGCGGCGGAGCGGCCGGCTCCGGCGACTGTCAAACGGGCCCCGTGCGGCGTGGCCGGGGTGTCCTTTGCGCGTAGAGGCGAAGGAAGACGACGCGTGTGCTGGGAGATAGGTATGAGCGCTGAAGTGGAGTAAAGAAGCGATTGATGGCCGAGGCGTTCCGCTCGGCTCCGCCGTGGACGAGCCCGGGGAGGCTGCACCGGCCCGGTGCCATCTCACCGGAGTGGAGTGGCTGGGCGCTGGGCCAGGGGAAGCTGCGGTAATGAAAGCGAGCATCGACGCCGTGCGGGAGAGGAAGATGGTGGACGCACGGCATCGCTGTCCCTGTCGGCTGAAGATGAAATTCAGTTAACTGAATTTCATTCAGTTTTGAACAGTGCCTGCCAACTGTTTGATGAATTGCTTTGGGGTGTTAATCATCTAGGTTGATCATGGGGCTTTCTGTGGTGGTGTGTGGATACTCAAAAATGAGTTTGCCAGAAGGACAAGTATTTTGGTGAAGTTTGAGAATGGTTTGGGGCAGAAATATGATTTCTGGACCAAATTTGAAATGAACAGAATTTGAAATATTTGAACTGTGGAACCAAATGTTTTTGGAGAAATGGGTTGAGGGTACCATATATATGTAGGAATAATTTTGGTAGAGGCAGAAGAGTCATAGAAAATATAGTTCCTTTGTAAATGTCAAGAAACTATGATTAATTCAAATTCCACTTTTGGAATTTAGAATATATAGAAGGAATATTTTTTGTGGAGTAGGAAGGAGTTAAATAATACCACAGAAGGTGTGCATGACTTGAGAGGAAAAAAATTTTGGAGTGACAGAAAATATTTGGAGAAGTTTTATGGTAATAGAAGGAGTGAAAAGGATTTTTGCCTTTGAAAATAAATAGCTAAAACCAAAGATTCCTTAGAGAGAAAAGTTTTGAAAACCTCCAAAACCATTAAATCAAATAAGTCCACCCTTCAAACAGAACCCTCCAAGAAAATTTTTAAATCTTAGCTAAAATTTTGAAAAGTTTTTTAAAATTCCAAATAAATATTTTTGGGGTGTGACAGAATCATCAGATACTGTGCTCTCCTGTGCCTCCCGAATAGGATCCACTTTGCCTCCCTGGGGAATGTAGGGAGATTTCCCTCCAAGCCCAGTAGACACACTGCCCATTTGAGTTCCAGGAGTTAAAGTAGCATTTACTTTTTTATCAATGTTTTTTTGTATCAGGGTTGGAAGGATTATGCACTTCCACCTTTTCTCTTTTAGGGTCCCTCGCAAGGATCTACTCAACCTCATAGAAAAAATCATAGAAATGTTCCCCAAGAACAGCCTCTGCCACCGCAGGAATTTCATCCACATTCCTACACCCTAACATGACTCGAGCAGATGCCGGTCGGTGTAGAGTGGCTGGATCAATTTCGAGGGGAACCCCAACCAGAGATGCTACATATGCCAGATTTCTTTCACTTCTTTTGTCAAGAGGAACATTGCTAATTTTGATCCAAGCCATTTCCATCACACCTTTGGCCCCGACTGCAGATGACCAGCGAGTAACATGGATTACAGCCCCACTAGTTTTGAGAGTAACTCTCCAACATAACAAATGTGTGCAACTGCGCGAGGGTTAGGGAAGCGCACAACAACAAAAAAACTCCTGGTCCTATAGCATGAGCAGAACACTGCCAATCTGTGGCTAGATAAGCATTCAAATCTAGTTCCATCTGACGCGTAGATGTTTCCCCTTCCATGATGGTAACAATAATATTATTGGCCCTCTCCTTACGTTGGTTAGCAGTGCATGAATCATGTATAAAATAAAAGCCTTGCCCTCTAGCTTGAAATGCACACATCGGTGCCATGCATTCCCAAGGAAGAAACTCAACTCAGACAGATGCAAGATGTCCGAGTTTACCACATCACTACTAGGAAAAGGGCTATAGATGGAATTGATACTAATGGCGCACCGGACAAGCAGTGCGCCATTAGTATATAGTAATGGCGCACCAGCAACAGATACGCCATTAGAGTTCGAACTACTAATGGCGCACGAGGTCCAAAGTGCACCATTAGTATCAAGAAGTTTTTTTTTTGAACTAGCGCGCCTGTCCAAACATACTAATGGCGCATCCAGACAAAGTGCGCCATTACTAGTTGTAACTAGTAATGGCGCACCAGCAGTAAAGTGCGCCATTAATGCTCTTTTTTATGATATTTTTTATTCTTTTTTTTACAAAACTACTAATGGCGAACTGTCCCAGAGTGCGCCATTACTAGTTTAAACTAGTAATGGCGCACTGTGCGTCAGTACGCCATTAGTTTGTTATTTTAAAATTTTATGGACACTCGATCTCGACCCCCCCCCATCTCGATCGCTATCCCACCTCGCCAGATTCCGGTCCCCCTCGCCGCCGAGCACCCCCCGGTCCACCGGCCGCCGCCGCCGACCCCCCGCACCCTCGATTCCCCTACTCAACCGCCGCCGCCGAGCACCCCCCGGTCCACCGGCCGCCGCCGCCGACCCATGATATATTCAAAATAATAAATTTGATGATATTTTTTCATATTCATAAATATTTTCAAATAACAAATTTGATGATATTTTTTAAAAAATTATTACTTTTTTAGAAAAATAATATTACTGTTATGATTTAAACAAGTTTGAACATATTTAAACACAAATAAGTGTCAAACAGCATTTTTTTAAAGCAAAAAAAATTTGGGGAGGCTGGGAATCGAACCCAGGACCTCCTGGTGGGTATGCAGAGTGCTGACCAGTCGGGCTAGTGTGGGGGTTCTGTTAGGTAGTGGGTTAGGTGAAAGATATAGCTTTCTCACAATACTAATGGCGCACCTGGGGGCGGTGCGCCATTAGAGTCCACATACTTATGGCGCACATAGCAGAAGTGCGCCATTAGTAATCCCACATACATACGGCAGCACCCTCCTCTCTCTCCCTCTCGCCAGATCTCCCCCCTGTCTCCCCGACGCTTCTCTCTCCCTCACCGCCGACGCCCTCGCCCCCCTCTCCCCGACGTCGCCGCCCCCACGCCCCCGACGCCG
>LR738713.1:778261954-778313410 GCA_902687465.1 Secale cereale
ATAGGAAATGTCGTCTTCCGACGACGATAGGATCCCGGAGTGCTCCTGGTGCGGTGACGACCGGGGTCTGTGCGACAGGCCTCACCTGGTAGACGGTCGTTACTTCAGTATTAAGCTCGACGAGACCTTCGATGTCGAAACGGTACGCAACGACAAGTCTTGTTTCGTAATTAATTAAGCACGATTTCTAGCTACTTCAACGTGTAAGTAATTAATTTTCTTCTTTTACATGCAACTAGTTTATCCCGTGTCATGCAAGACGCTATGTCTTGGAGAGGATGGGATTTGAAGATCATGAAACTACGGAGACAAAGCAAATTCAACTAAGGACCATGCATAATGTTGATTTAGAAGTGGATTTGTACAATTCAGATAACGTAACCACTTTTGGTTGCAAGAATTGGGAATCATTTTGCAAGATATATGGTTTTTATGAGGGTATGCTTCTCACCATGGATCTTGGTAATCCGGATTCCATCGCCGAAGAAGATTTGGACATTTGGGTCCTTGTTGACGATATGATTCCAATTCTACCGAGAAGTGAGTTTATCAAACATAGTTATTTAGTAATTTATATTGTTTATTTCAAAATAGTTGACAACTTATTTCCATTGATAGGTTATTTTAATTATTCAAATAATGTGAGGATGATGCTAGACAGAACCTACTACACCCCTGGCTCAGAATGTACTTATAAGGACAAAGAGCAGATCATCTTCTTTTATTCCTTTCTTGTGGATTACATTCAATATCGTAATATTGATCCACATTATGGTCAATACGTCCCACTAGTGCACGTCTTGAACTACGTTAATATCAATGGAGATACCATGGTAAGATTTTTTTACTATTACGACATTCGTGCATGTTTTGCATTAGTTCTTCTCGAACTGAACTACAATGCTAACTACGAAGTCTTACTATGTTTTGCAACAGATTCTCCCTAGTGACTGTGTGCCTCCTGTCATGTTTCAATCTGGTCAACTACAAGTTTTAAACATTCTGCCAGGTGAACCTACAAATCACACGTGTCCATATCGGATTTCTTCTACAAATAAAGGAATGAGAATCAAAGAATGGCGAAAAATAACGAAAACTCGTAAGGAGGTACTTGGAAGCAATAGAGTGAGAAGGGCAAGAAATGGAGACAAGATAATCTGCGTTCTCCATAATGGCCCTTTAAATCTAATTGATTTAGAGCCAAACGCCATCTTGTTTTATGCCATTTTACCTTAGAAAATTGCTACGTAGTAGAAGTTGTATGGTCGATAATGATGTGTAAGACTTATTATTTAATACCAATGTTGAGTTTTTATTATTATTATGATCGATGATGCATGATGCTAAGTTGTTCTATGAGCTATTATATACTCCCTCCGTTCCGATTTACTCGTCGTGGTTTTAGTTCAAATTTGAACTAAAACCACGACGAGTAAATCGGAACGGAGGGAGTAGATTCTAATAGTTTCGATGTGCGTACCATATATGTTGGCTCCACGAGAAATTATATTTATATATATGCATAACCTGTGCAAAAAACAGAAAATAAAAAAATAAAAAAAACCTAATATTCATACTAATGGCGCATCACAACGGAGTGCGCCATTAGTATGCCAAAGGATACTAATGGCGCATTACCAGCCAGTGCGCCATTACTATGCGGACATTACTAATGGCGCATCCTGCTGGAGTGCGCCATTAGTATGCCAAAGCACCTGGCTACACATGGCCCCTGGGAGGCATACTAATGGCGCACTTCTGTGCATACTAATGGCGCATCTGCGGTGCGCCATTAGTATACCAGATACTAATGGCGCACCAGAGGTGCGCCATTAGTAAAATATACTAATGGCGTGCTAGTAATGGCGCACCACTAATGCGCCATTAATGGCCAAATTAGGTGCGCCATTAATAGGCCTTTTCCTAGTAGTGCATCTCTCGCAAAAAGCCTGAGGGAATCTAGCAGGTGGATGTTCTGGAGACTTGCAAATAGGACACGAATCGGATTTTTTGGAAGGGGGCATCAGATTAGGGTTCTTCTTCCCCTGAGCTTGACGAGGATTAGCTGCAGCTGGACGCCGGGCGGCGTTGTCCCCCGGATCCGAAGCTGCCTGAGCCTTCTGGATCCAGACGCCACCAGCATGGATCTCCCAGCGGTCGGAGGTAGCCGCCTCGTCCCACCGAGAGGTGTTCCCCGAGGCCAGCGGGATGTTGGAGGAGGAGTTGTTGGACTGGTCGCCCCCATCCTGGCATCTCCATGAGAAATTGCTCCTGTCGCCTCCACGGTCATTGTCGCGACCGCCCTGGCGCCCCCCTCCGCGATCTGTGCGGCCAGCCCCGCCTCCACCGCGTCGCTCTCCACGTCCCCAACGCCCATCGTCCGCAGCCATGGGGGAAGTGGCCGCAACCGCCATGAACGAGCGAGGATCTCCGCCCACCTTGCCCTCCCACCACTCGAAAGTGTCCGTGGATCTGGATCTGGATCTGGGCTCCTCCGCCGCCGCCCAGAAGTGGGAGAAGGAGGCCTCTAGGTCAAGGATCGGGCGGAGAGGAGGTTTTATCCCTACACAGTCTCCCCGCGGGGTGGGTCGGATAGTCTCCATGTGCCGCGAATCCGCCATGGGCGGGCGGGTGGTGGGGTTTGGGCTCGCCCCAACCCGGTCCGGTTCGCTAGCATGCGCCCTCGATATGTTCCCGTGCACCGCAGCCGCACGACTCGTGCCTTCTGCCATGCGCGACGGCGCAGTCGTCGCCGCCGGCAACCGGTCACGCACCCTTGCAAAGTGGCACGGGAAGGAGATCACGTCGTCGATGTCGATCCTCTCTCCCTCGCGAAGGAAGCGCGCGTCGGCCGTGATCCCGTGCGCGTTTGAGAGAACTATGCGCAGAGCATCACGTCGGAGCGTGAGCACGCCGTCGTGGAACGTCAGCGTGCGTGCTCGCAGATCGGCGGCGAATGCGCGTCGACCGTGATTCGGTGATGCTAAAACATGGTTTAATTCTCTTGATCCTGGTTGTGTGCGTAGTCCCCAGGACATGATTTATTACTTCTCTGCTAAATATTTCCCCACTCATAAGAAACAAGCTGCCTTAAGGGAAATATATAATTTTGTGCAAATTGAAGAAGAGAGTCTCCCACAAGCTTGGGGGAGGCTTCTCCGATTACTTAATGCTTTGCCTGATCATCCTCTCAAGAAAAATGAAATACTTGATATCTTTTATAATGGACTAACTGATACTTCCAGAGACCACCTGGATAGTTGTGCGGGTTGTGTTTTCAGGGAAAGAACTATTGAGCAAGGTGAATTTCTATTGAATAATATGTTGAGTAATGATAATGATTGGACACTTCCTGAACCAACTCCTAAGCCTACTCCGAAGAAAAGGGGTATTCTATTTCTCAGTCCTGAAGGTATGCAAGAGGCAAAGAAATCTATGAAAGAAAAAGGTATTAAAGCTGAAGATGGTAAGAATTTACCGCCTATTGAAGAAATACATGGTCTTGATAACCCGACACAGGTAGTAAAGGTAAATTCTCTCTATAGATTTGATGAAGGTGATATTCCTCGTTATAAGTCTGCTAGACAATGCTTAGATGAGTTCGATAATTTTATTGTTAAACAAGAAAACTTCAATGCTTGTGTTGGTAGAGAATTGAAACGTAATGCTTATATGATTGAACACTTGAGTGATTATATGTCTAGAGTCAAAGGTGAACTTAAACTCATTAGTAAACATGCTTCTATGGTTACCGCTCAGGTAGAACAAGTACTTAAAGCACAAAATGATTAGCTCAATGAATTAAATAATAAGAAAACTGATAATGTTGTTAGAGTTATGACTATAGGGGGAAGAATGACTCAGGAACCCTTGTATCCAGAGGGCCATCCTAAGAGAATTGAGCAAGATTCTCAGAGAACTAATGTTGATGCACCTAGTCCTTCTAAGAAGAAGAAAATAATGATAGGACTTTGCATGCTTCTAGTGAACCTATTGTTGACACACCTGAGAATCCCAATGACATTTCTATTTCTGATGGTAATGAACATGAACCTAGTGATAATGTTAATGAAGATGTTCATGTTGATGCTCAACCTAGCAATACGAATGATGTAGAGATTGAACCTGTTGTTGATCTTGATAACCCACATTCAAAGAATCAACGTTATGATAAGAGAGACTTCGTTGCTAGGAAGCACGGTTAAGAAAGAGAACCATGGGTTCATAAACCCATGCCTTTTAATCCTAAACCATCAAAAAAAGGATGATGAGGATTTTGAGTGTTTTGCTTAAATGATTAGACCTATCTTTTTATGTATGCGTCTGATAGATATGCTTAAAACAAATCCTTATGCTAAGTATATGAAAGATATTGTGACAAATAAAAGAAAGATACCGGAAGTTGAAATTTCCACCATGATTGCCAATTATACTCTTAAAGGTGGAACACCAAAGAAACTAGGAGATCCAGGAGTACCAACTATACCATGCTCCATTAAAAGAAACTATGTTAAAACTGCTTTGTGTGATCTTGGAGCCGGTGTTAGTGTTATGCCTCTCTCTTTATATCGTAGACTTGATTTGAATAAGTTGACACCTACTGAAATATCTTTGCAAATGGCTGATAAATCAACTGCTATACTCGTCGGTATTTGTGAGGATGTGCCTATTGTGGTTGCAAATGTTACTATTCTAACGGACTTTGTTATTCTTGATATTCCCGAGGATGATAGTATGTTGATTATCCTTGGTAGACCCTTTTTGAATACTGGAGGGGCTGTTATTGACTACAACAAAGGCAATGTCACTTTTCATGCTAATGGTAACAAGCACACGGTACACTTTCCGACGAAACAACCTCAAGTCCACAGTATCAATTCTATTGGAAAATTTTCAACGATCACTGTTGGAGGTTTTGAATTCCCTCTTCCTACTGTCAAGAAGAAATATGACATTCTTATTGTTGGGGACATACATATCCCCATTGAGGTAACCTAGTGTTATTCGAAAATTCTCCGGTTTCATGTTATTCGGAAAGAGTTTGTTAACAAGACCTGACCAACCTTGCTAATGGATTCCTTTTGATGAGCATGCGATGGATGAAGTTAGAAAGCACAACTCTTTGTACCCGCCATTACTTTCTGTTATTTAGGTCAAATAGAGCAAAAATAATATTTTCTGTCTGTTTTCTGAATTATCCTTGCAATAAAACATACCCCGAAAATAAAAGTACCCCAAATGTCTCGAAAATGAAATATGATTTTTTGTAGAATATTTAAGAATTGTTACACTGAGAACACACCAGGGGCAACACCACTTGATCCGTATCGGCAGTCTGTTTATCAGTGGGATCCGGAGGAGATCGCCAACCAGTGGCACCCGGAGGACACTCCTCCGTATACCGGAGAGAGTAGCTTTGATCTGTGGCCATAGAACAACTTAGGCCAAAAGCCTAAGCTTGGGGGAGTACATATTTCTCACCGACATTACATTCATGACACACTCATTCTAGTTGTCGGTGCTCATACTTTTTCATTGTACTATCAATGCTAGTTTATTTTCCTTTCTAAGTCGTTTTCTTGTGTGTCAGAAAAACCTTAAGAAAATAACCAAAAAAATTGTTGTAGCTTTTAGCTAGTTTAATTTCCGTGCCTGTAGTAGTAGTAATTAAAAGAAAACCCAAAAAGATTTGTCATTTTTCTTTTTGCTTGTTGGGAGCTTTCCCGTGTAAATAGTTTCTTTTCTTTTCTTTGGGGGTCAAGAGGAGAAGACCACGATGAAAATGTTTAGTGGCTCTGATATGCATTATTGTTGATTTAACCAAGAGACATATTACCTTATCTTCTCCCTTGTATTAAATGCTTGCATATTCCAGCTTAATCCAATGCACATGCACTATTATTATTATCCACACTGTTCGGCCGTGCGAGTGAAAGGCAATAATGATGATATATGATGAACTGGTTGAGATGAGAGAAGCTGGTATGAACTCGACCTATCTTGTTTTTGTAAATATGATAAGTTCATCGTTCCTGATTCAGCCTATTATGAATGAAACATGCTTGCAATGACAATTAGAGATTATAGTTGCTCATGACATGCTTAATTAGCTAGGAGTTTATAATGGTTTACCTTGCGTGCCGACATGCTATTAAAATGGTTGTGATGTGGTATGATAGGGTGGTATCCTCCTTTGAACGATTCAATTGGTTTGACTTGGCACATGTTCACACATGTAGTTGAAACAAAATCAACATAACCTCCACGATATTTATTTTCATGGTGATTTATATCCTACTCATGATTGCACTCATTGTTGATTAATCTTAATGCATGTTCATGACTGTTGTCGCTCTCTAGCCTGTCGCTTCCCAGCCTCTTTCTAGCCTTCACTTGTACTAAGCGGGAATACCGTTTGTGCATCCACTTCCATAAACCCCAAAGTTATTCCATATGAGTCCACCATACCTTCCTATATGCGGTATGTACCTGCCGTTCCAAGTAAATTTGTATGTGTCAAACTCTAAACCTTCAAATGAAATTCTGTTTTGTATGCTCGAATAGCTTATTTATCAACTAGGGTTGTCTATATCTTCCATGCTAGGTGGGTTATTCTCATGATGAGTGGACTCCGCTCATCATTCACGAGAAAATGGCCGGTAACCGGGATGCCTAGTCCCATGCTCAAATCAAATCAAAATAATTAAAAAAACTCCCCCAGGATTGTTGTTGGTATGGACAGTACCCGTTGTTTTAGGCCAGCCGTGGAGTGTGCTTGTTGGTGGCGGGGGAGTATAAACTTTACCATTCAGTTTGGGAACCGCCTATAACGTGTGTAGCATGGAAGATTTCGAGATCTCTTGGTTGTTATGTTGACAACGAAAGTATGCCACTCAAAATATTATTTATCTCTGTTTCAAAACTCGAGCTCTACAACCTCTGCAAATCCCTGCTTCCCTCTGCGAAGGGCCTATCTATTTACTTTTATGTTGAGTCATCATCCTCTTATTGAAAAGCACCAGTTGGAGAGCACCACTGTCATTTGCATGCATTGCTATTAATTTACATTGAGTACGACTATGAATGGATCTCTTTTACCATGAATTACAATGTCTAGTCAGTCCTTAATCTTCAGAGGTGCTCTGCATTTATGTTTTGCGGTCTCAGAAGAGATACCATCTTGTTATATCATATTATGATTGTTTTGAGAAAGTGTTGTCATCCGAGGTTTATTATTATTGCTCGCTAGTTGATTATGCCATTTACACTAGTGCAAAAAGGGCCATTTGTCCCGGTTCGTCAGGGCCATTTGTCCCGGTTGGGGAACCGGGACTAAACGGTCGATACAAATGCCCTAGACCATTAGTTCCGGTTCTTATACCAACCGGGACAAATGGCCCTCCACGTGGCAGTTGCGGCTTGCATTGGCAGGGGGCCTTTTGTCCCGGTTGGTAGCACCAACAGGGACAAATAAGCTTCCATGTGTCAGCACTTCAGGGGCTAGAGTTTTTGATTTTTTTTCTAAAGGGGGGGGTTGTGGGTTTTGTATGGTTAATTTAGGGGTTTCATATATTGTGTTAGCTAGCTAATAGAGAGAAGTGTCCTCTCTTATATCCGTGCATGCTCATATAACAATGCATCATCATAATTAATAATAAATCATCATCGTCGTTGTCATAATAAAAAAGTCGTACCTAGCATCATCGTCATCTCACAAATTCTACTCGTTGTCATAATAACAAGTCCTGCTCATCATCATCATCATAGTCATCTAACAACTTCTTAGCACATGATCATAAGTAGCCAGACTTAATTAAATACACCCTCTCTAAGGTGAAATAGCATAACATAAGATAGGCCCTAACTCTCCATTGTGGAGAATGCATATTATCATGTCTCCAATTCTAGGCTTTCGCACAATGTCACTTCCATGTAGCTCCCTACGACTGACCATACATTTCTTCCAATCTTTGATTGTCAAGTCTTCATTGGATTTAGAAATCCTGTATGGACAGTTATGTGTAGGATGATGACCTGACGAGTACGGTAATAAGCTCATAACATTGAGGTGACCTTTCTGAAACATCAGATGAGGCACACAATCCGAAGGGATTTTCTGTTGAAAAACATAGTTATAACTTCGTAGTTAGTAATGTAGTTTAGTTTTAGAAGAATTTATGCAAAATATGATCGGCCACAAATCTTACCATGACATCTCCATGGATGTTACCGTAGTTCAACACGTGCACTAGTGGCACGTATTGACCATAATGTGCAGGAGTTTTAGCATAGGTATTGTAACGCTCAAAATAAGAAAGTAACGAGACAAGATGATTTTTCTTCTAACAAGTTAATTCCGCACCATCAGTGTAGTGGGTTCTGTCTACCATCTTGTATACATTTCTTGAAGAATGGAAATAAGCTGTTAATGGAAATGAGCTGTCAATTATTTTGAAAGACACAACATAAATTACTTAATAAATATGTTTGAGAAACTCACATCGAGGTAGAACTGGAAGCGTATCAACAAGGACCCACATGCCTTAAATGTAACTTTTGCAACACAATTTTTTTCTAAATATGAACATATACATAAATTGACAAAAAAAGCATACATCAATACATCCATATATCCATGCATCATATACATACATCTGCAATTACATATACATATACATATACATATACATACATATATATATATATATATATATATATATATATATATATATATATACAACATATCCATATATAGAAAAATGATGCCTGACCCAGGGGGAATGGCGACTCCCACCCACCTCCCACCGCTCACACCCATCATTGACGGCGATCTCTCCACACCACCTCTAATCTGAGGTTACTCTCCGATCAATCTCTTCGGCGTCTTCTCCTCTTCTTGGTGATATAATTTTCTTATGGCGATCTACTCTGGATCAACCCTTGGCTTGGATTTCTCCAAGGGTTTTGAGTTTGCGGATAAGGTTTTCAGATCTACTGGTCTTACCATTCATCCTATGGATGACACTGGTCATTTCATGATGGTTGTATCTTTTGGGAGACATGACTTTCGTCTCACGGAAGATTCTGTTGCGGCGGCTTTGGAAGCGGCCATTGGAGGTTCTGCTATTGAATTAGGTGTCTCATTCATACATGACAAGGTTTATTCTTTCAATGTATCCTCTAAGCAAGTTGGATTTCTGGTTCTTAGTCTTCGTTCTTTTACTTTCTTTAATTTCAAATGTTATTTCAACCTTTGGGGTCGTGGTGGCCCTAATTGGGAACGTGAGTTCCATCGTTGGAATCTTGAATGTGATGCTGAGTGGATCCTCATTAGTCCATCCAAGAGACGAGCTGCCCTTGGTATGCTAGCTATGCATCACCCACCCCGTAAGTCTTCTCTTAGATCAGGTAAGCAAGTTCGGAAAAGGATTTCATTTGCTACAATGCAGAATTATGAGGCTTGCAAGGGCTACAGATACCCTGCAACGCAAGCTGAGATTGATTTCATTACTGAAGCGGGTTATGATATTTCTGCTCATGAGAGGGTTATCATCCATCCCTCGCCGCCGGCGAGTTTGCGTTGGACGGCGGCGACGCCACCTATTATTTTTGGCATGGTTCAATCCACGGATTTCTCACCTGATATCGCGCCGGGCTTATCGCAACCACGCTATCTGCATGATCGTGATACGTTGCTGGTTTCAACCACGTCCAACCCGGAATCTCTGGCTCCCCATGTTGGGCCTGCAGATATTGGGCCGACTGAGCCTTCTGACTTATTACAAGCCGATATTCCATCGTCGCAGGAGGCGCGTGATCAGTTTGATGACATGGTGGATGACATGGTGGCCCGTGTATTAACATGCACTAAATGTTTTCAAAAGGGCCACATGTCAGTCTCCTGTCCAGTTTGCTCGGCTTGCAATCACTCTGGTCACCGAGGCTTTCAATGCAAGCAATGGGCAAAGGATAACGGTTTCGTTTGGAAAGTTAAAAATTTGTCACAAAATCTTGGTAAATCGAAGGAGGTGGAATCCGCACCTGCCACGAGTCCTACTTCTATTCAACCTCCTCGGGACTCCTCGGTTTTAGAGACGACTACACACGCGCACCCACAGTGTATTGTCACATCGCTGCCGCCCTCTCCCGTTGGCCAAGCTCCTTCCTCGCCGCAAGCTCCTTCCTCGCTGCCTCCATCGTCAATGGCTAACTTCGCCATTGATCCTTTGGAGTTCATCCCGCCGGGGTTTGATATCATCGATGGAGGACTAACCAGGCTGCCTCGGACGTTTCTTTCTCTGGCGGTTGCTCCAGATCAGCGCCATGAGCAGTATGCTATCGGTATTGTCGAGCCTCCTCCGCCACCTGGTCAGATTCAACAGTTTCGTCAATTGGTTAGTGATTTTATTATGACTCAACTCCATCGAGATGTTCTTAGCGATCAGCAGTGGATTGAGGGTGTTGGCTTGTTTGAGTTTAGAAGTGCTGCATCTAGGCATGCTATTATGGATCATCCACCTTACAACCTTGGCAATGGCCACTTTGTTCGATTCATACCGCACAACCATGGCATTAATCATAGAGCTACTCAAGGTTTCTCAGAGGTTGGCTTATGATGCTGGCAATTCCGCTAGATGATCGCACCACCAAATACATCTCTGATGCAGTCAGTACTTTTGGTCGTTTTCATCAGTGGCATCAAGAGGACCCGCGCATGGTACGCACTCTAGTCTATGCCTCATTCCCATGTCCTGAGCAAGTTCCGCGTGATGTTGTTTATCGCGAATATGGTGATTTTGGGGCAACTACAATTTCATGGACTGCTCCGGTGTACGTTCTCTTGGCGGAGTTTGCAGATATTCTCCCCGCTGATGAAGACCTGATGCCACTCAATGGAAATCCACACCCTCTGCCTGGACACCTGCAATTTGACAACATCAACTTTGTCATGCCGGAATACCCCCAGTTAGGGTGGAATGAACCACCAGAGCAGCCGTAGATCAACCATCTTCAGCATGATCTGCATAATGACGAGGTTGTCGTCGAGGATTGGGTCCAAGACAATAACCCACAGGCGGTTTCGCAGGAATCTGTGGTCATGCAAAATTCTGGGCCAGCTTATAGCTCTGATGGGGACAGCCAGCAGGCTTTAGCAGTCTATCAGCCTCCTGCTATTCAGGCGCCGATCTTTGTTGGCCGCGTGCTGACAGTTTTTGGGCCTCAAATTCCACCCGAGATGCTCTGGACTCGCTGCTTTGCTAATATGATGCCGTTTGTCGAGAATATGCAAATTCCCAGAGGTATGCCACAGCTCAGCCCTCTTAAGCCGATCATCTTATCAAGGAAATCCTGGGAAGTTTCGTTTCCAAACTCTCATCTATGCAATGAGCTGGTCTTCAAGCCGTCTCCACAGTGTTTAATTGAGGCAGTTGGCACAAAGCCCAAAGTTTTTCATTCTCTCTGTTTTGATGAAGTTTCAGTATCAGACGAGGCAATTGCTCCTTCAGATACACCACTTCTGACAGAGGTGGAGATGGCCACTTTCAGTTTCACTTCAACGGCGAAGAGAACAAGACGCCGCAAGATCAGTGTGGTTTTAGTTGAACCAGAAGTTAGACGAAGTGCTCGGCTATCTGCGCTTAGGGATGGTTTCCGGCAGAGTGCGCCGAAATCCGTCCCTCTCAAGAAACCTTCAGCCAAGCGTCTCAAGAAGCGACGGGTGCAGCATGATCAACAGCCTGATGAAGAAACAGCTGCAGTCCCTCCGCCAACATCGATCAGAGTTCTTCAGTAGATTGGAGGTCAACTTGGCATCGCTCCTGAGAAGATTACTGCCGACCAGCTTAATGCAAAACCGGCTTCCTCGTCCTCATCTTCTTCGGCTAATGATGTTTAGTATGCTATCTATGACGGGTTTATGGTTAACCACTGTTAAAACCATTTATCTAGTTACTTTCTTATTTTCAGTCGTCGAAGTTTACTGCAACTTGCGTCCGTTGATGGGTCATCATTATGTGGTGACTGTTTTGATACTCTTATTTTGGGTTTGTAATGGCTGATACTACTTTTAGAGATCGGAAAGTACTATGCTGGAATGTGAGGGGCTTAAATTCAGAAAATCGTCAACGTGCTGTTCGTCAGAAAATCGAGGAAAGTGGCTGCTCTGTTATCTGCCTACAAGAAACAAAATGTGAGACTATGGATCAACGTTTCATTCTCAAATTTTGCCCGAGACGTTTTGATCATTTTGTCTTTGTTCCTTCGGTTGGGGCTTCTGGTGGTATGATTGTGCTTTGGAATTCTGCACTATTTTCAGGAAAAATGATTGAATCCTTATGTTTTGGCATAACTGTGGAATTTCAATCCAGACACAACTCTGATATCTGGACATTGTTACTGTTTATGGGCCGTGTCAAAACCCAGCTAGAGATAATTTTATCACATGGCTACATAACCTAGTTATACCCATAGATGCTAACTGGCTTTTGCTTGGGGATTTCAATTTTCTCAGATCCATGGAAAATAGAAATAGGCCAGGTGGCAATGGTAATGATATGCTCTTCTTTAATGAGTTTATTGGACACCCAGGTCTCATTGAATTACCTCTGAAGGGCAGAAGATTCACTTGGTCAAATATGCAAGCTATTCCTTTGTTGGAACAAATAGATTGGTTTTTTACTACTGTCAACTGGACTGCTCATTATCCCAATACTTTGGTGCTTCCTCTAGCCAGATCAACTTCTGATCATACACCTTGTGTGGTATCTATTAAAACAATTATCCCTAAGGCCAAGATCTTTCGTTTTGAGAATTACTGGGTAG
Source organism: Secale cereale (assembly GCA_902687465.1). Lineage (NCBI taxonomy): Eukaryota > Viridiplantae > Streptophyta > Magnoliopsida > Poales > Poaceae > Secale > Secale cereale. Next base: position 778,274,777 of record LR738713.1, read on the forward strand.
ATTTGCCTGGATTTATGGAGTGTGTCAGCCAATCTTGGTCTCAACCTGTACACAGAAATCTTCTGTTACCATCTTATCAACAAAGTTTAAGAATCTTAGACATGCTCTTAAAGTCTGGCACACCAATCTTTCCAGGATCAAAAGGCTTATTCAAGACTGCAACAAGGTTATCATGCACTTGGATACTCTTGAAGACCTTAGGCCTTTATATCTACCTGAAGCTAACTTTAGAAGAATTGTGAAACTACATTTGGAAGAAATACTAAGATTGCATTTTATCTACTGGAAGCAGAGATGTACAATTAGGAACATTGAAGTTGGGGAAGATAACACAATTTTTTTTCATGCTATGGCAACTGAAAGATACAGGTCAAACACCATATCCAGTATCACTGTGGATAATGATATCATATCTGACCATGCTACTATGCCAGCTTTATTCTTGCAAGAATTCAAAGATAGAATGGGTTGTTCCAATGATATACAAATGGGGTTTGATCTTGCCACAATTATTAAAAGAGTTGAGGGCCTTGATGATTTAACTAAGCCTTTGTTCCAAGGAGGAAATTGATCTAGTTATCAAGCAAATGCCACCTGATAGAGCTCCTGGGCCTAATGGTTTTACTGGTCTCTTTTTAAAAAAATGCTGGGACCTAATTAAAGAGGATTTCATGTTACTAGTGCAAGAGTTTTATGATGGTTCGTTGAACTTGGAATGTATAAACACATCTTTGATCACTCTGATACCTAAGAAAATCAGCTCTGAGACTTTGAATGACTATAGGCCTATTTCCCTCACCAACACCTGCTTAAAGTTTCTAACAAAGCTGCTAGCTAACAGGCTGCAAAAAGTTATCCTCTCTTGTCTGCACAAAAATCAGTATGGGTTTTTGAAGTCTAGATCTATCCAAGATTGATTGACTTGGTGTTTTGAGTATATACATCAATGTCAGGCATCCAAAAGGCCTATTGTGCTGCTTAAACTAGATTTCACTAAAGCTTTTGATACCATTGAACATGAGGCTATTCTAAGAATACTCAGATACAAAGGTTTTAATGAGAAATGGATATCATGGATCAGGAATATCTTATCTTATGGGTCTTCATCCATTTTGCTCAATGGGGTACCAGGTAGTCATTTTCATTGTAAGAGAGGGGTCAGACAGGGGGGCCCCATGTCCCCATTACTGTTTGTGCTAGCTGCTGACTTGCTACAGTCTGTGGTTAATGATATGTGTAGCAGAGGAATTTTAACTCTGCCAATTCCCACAAACTGTCAAGAATACCCCACAGTTCAATATGTAGATGACACTTTAATTGTTCTGCCAACTGTGGATCACCAACTCATTGCATTAAAGGACATGCTAGATATCTTTGCAGCATCCACTGGCTTATCAGTTAATTTTGCTAAATCAATGATGATACCTATCAACTTATCTATTGAGGAGGCCACCAGATTATCCAATGTTTTAGGTTGCAAGCTTGGAACAATGCCTTTCACCTATTTAGGACTACCCATGGGCACAACCAAACCCACAGTACAAGACTTGCTACCTTTGGTGCACAAAATTGAAAGGAGACTCTCTGCATCTTCCTGTTTTCTCAATCAAGGATGCAGACTGCAGCTGTTACAGTATGTATTATCATCCATGCCCATTTACTTTTTTTGCACTTTGGACATTCCACTTGGTATTCTGAAGCAGATTGAAAGAATACAGAGACAATGCCTTTGGAGAGGCAACTCTGACACCCCAAGACAGTCTCTTGCTGCATGGAAACTGGTCTGTTTACCAAAAAATAAAGGTGGCCTTGGTGTGCTTAATCTCAGGGTGCAAAATTAAGCTTTGTTAATGAAATTCCTTCACAAGTTCTATAATCATCATGACATACCTTGGGTCGGTTTGGTCTGGGACTCTTACTACCATGACTCTGTGCCTTACTCAACTATCCTTTGTGGGTCTTTCTGGTGGCGTGATGTCTTCAAGTTATCCTTCAAATACTTGAATCTTGCCAGGCCTTGCCTTGGTAATAGAACCTCTATTCTTTTTTGGAATGATCCTTGGATATCTAATCTTAATGGAGGCACACTTAGTCACAATTTTCCCAGATTATTTTCATATGTGATTGATGTGCAACTTTCAGTTGCTAAAGTGCTGAACCAGGATATCATGGAGAGTTTTCACCTGCCTCTTTCCACACAAGCTTTTGATGAGCTTCAGGCACTCCAGACTGTTCTGGACACTCAGCATACTGCCCAAGACAATGATAGTTGTATTTGGCCTTCTAATAAAGGAACTTTTAGGCCCAAATCCTACTACACTCAGGTGCACCAGCACATAGTTGTTGATCCTATCTTCCCATGGATATGGAAGAGCTCTTGCACAATGAAGATTAAAATGTTTGGCTGGCTGTTGCTTAGGGACAGGCTGAACACCAAAGATTTGCTTCAAAGGAGGCATTGGCATGTTGATGATCTTACCTGTGCTCTCTGTCCTCAACTTATTCATGAAGATGTGAGCCACCTTTTCTTCTCCTGCATATTCAGCCAAAGAGTTTGGAATTATTTGCAAATTTCTTGGGATCCTAGGCCTGGTATGACCACTTACCAAATGGCCTCAAAAGCCAGGTCTGATTTTGGCAAGCCCTTCTTTACTGAAGTGGTTTTCACTGCTGCATGGAATATATGGATTACCAGGAATGGGAAAGTCTTCATAAATGAAATGCCTCTTTTCAGGAAATGGAGACACAATTTCATCCATGATATGACCCTTTTATCACACAGGATTAAATGTAAATACAAGGATAGCTACATGGATTGGTTAGCTAACCTACCTTAGATTCTTTGTATAGTTCACTTGTGATGTAAGTATTTCTAACATTAGTTGTACCCAGACTTTGTATTTACTCACCTTTTTGGTGATTTAAATAAAGTGGGTTGTGAGGCTTTTGCCTTGCAGTATATAGTCAAAACAAAACATATCCATATATAATGAAAAAAAGCAGAGCAGATCGAGCAGAGCAGGACGGGGCGGCGGCGGCAGCGTGCGGCAGGGGCGGCGGCACGAAGAGGAGCAGAGCAGGCAGGGGCGGTGGCGGAGGGGAAGGCCGGAGTGCTCACTGTGCGGCGACGGCGAGGTCGGGGAGGGCAGCGACGGCGAGGTCGGGGAGAGGGTGGCGACGGCAAGGTCGAGGCAGAGGGCGGTGACGGCGAGGTCGGGGCAGAGGGCGTCGACGGCGAGGTCGGGGGAGAGGCGGCGACGGCGTCGACGGCGAGCAGCCTGGCGGCGTCGGGGATGAAGTTACGATGGAAATCTGAAAATCTCCCAAGTGATGCTTATATAGCAGAAGAATTGGTCCCGGTTCGTGGCACCAACCGGGACAAATGGCCAGTTTTCAGCAGCCCAAAGGGCGGGAAAAAGAGGCCATTGGTCCCGGTTGGTGGCACCAACCGGGACTAATGGTGGGGATTGGTCCCGGTTTGTGTGACGAACCGGTACCAAAGGTGGGCATTGGTCCCGCTTCGTGACACCAACCAGGACCAATAGCCTCGCACAGCCGTGGTGCAGTGGGAGTTTAGTCCCACCTCGCTAGCTGAGGGACGCCATCACCTGTTTATAAGCGTTGCTGCCCCTTCTATGTCGAGCTCCTCTCTAATGCATGCTTACGGGCCTAAACACACTGCATCTGCCTGTGGGCCTACTGGGCCTTCTTCGGGCCTGAATCCTGGCCCACGGTTGGGTTTCAAGTCGTATTCAGGCCGTGGTGGCCCAGTTGGTGGCATTTTTTTTTCATTTTCTTTTCTTTCTTGCTTTATTTTTTAGTTTTGTTTCTACTTTCAACAAAATACTCACTGTTGCTATTTTTATTTATTTTATTAAAGTTTATTTATTTTACTTTATTAAAGTTTATTTTGTTTCCACTTATTTATTTTATTTTTATTCTACTTATTTATTTTATTTTATTTTTTGCTTTTTTATTTATATTATGAAAATTTTATTTGCTTTTAATGTTTCGAACAGGAAATATATTGATAATTTTAGTTGCATAAATTTTATATAATTTTAGTTTCAATAATGATAGAGGTTTAATTATAAAAGCTTTTTGGTTGATTCCTTTAGCTATTAGAGTTTCATTAAAGTTTTCTAGTTCATTCTCTTTTCTATTAGAGTTTGATTAAAGTTTTCTAGTTCATTCTTTTAGTTTATTATTTTTGCTATTAGAGTTTCATAAAAGTTTTCCAGTTCATTCTTTTTTATATTAGTTCATTCTTTGAGCTAAATGACCCTGAAATTGAAAAGCATTTCAAATGAACTCTGAAAAGGTTGAAAGTTGGCATGGTATCATCATTTCACCCACATAGCATGTGCAAAAAAGTAGAGAGGGTTACGACAAAAACTGGATGCTCTTCGTGTACAAAACGAACAATCTCTTTCGAGGTACCAGGATTTCAGACGAAAACTCGTCTGTTACAAAGGGATTTCATTTTTTTTAACTTATTTGAACTACAGACTTTTTCTGTGTTCAAAATGCACCATTCAAAGCAACATCATCAATTTTCAACCATTTCTGACATCATTTGCTATTTTTCATGCATTTACTGAATTTTTTGAGCTAAATGACCCTGAAATTGAAAAGCATTTCAAATGAACTCTGAAAAGGTTGAAAGTTGGCATGGTATCATCATTTCACCCACATAGCATGTGCAAAAAAGTAGAGAGGGTTACGGCAAAAACTGGATGCACTTCGTGTACAAAACTATTACAGAACATCATGGATAGATAAGTGATCAAATTAATATAAGTTCATCATTACATGACATTCAAAGTACATGCATATCTCTAGAGCATCTAATTAAACCATACATTGAAACTATGTAGAACATTTCAACGCAACAACAAATACGATCATAATCGCAACCAAGGTAACAATTGATCCAACGGCATAATGATACCAAGCCTTGGTATGAATGGCATATTTTCTAATCTTTCTAATCTTCAAGCACATGGCATCCATCTTGATCTTGTGATCATCAACGATATCCGCAACATGCAACTCCAATATCATCTTCTCCTCCTCAATTTTTTTTAGTTTTTCCTTCAAGTACTTGTTTTCTTCTTCAACTAAATTTAACCTCTTGACAATAGGGTCCATCTAGATCTTGTGATCATCGACGACTTCCGCAACCTGCAACTCCAATTCCATCTTCTCCTCCTCCATTTTTTCCAATTTTTTCTTCAAGGAAATGTTTTCCTCTTCGACTAAATTTAACCTCTCCACAAAAGGGTCGGTTGGAATTTCCAGTTCAACTACCTCCTAGACATATAAAAACATCTATGTCAGGTTGGTCAGCATAATTGTCATAAACACTAAAACAAATAGTTATAAATTAAAGATAATATACCACATCCGAATCGTAGACAGGACGAGGGCCGACGTGGGCGGATATCAAAACCATCGCACTATATAATAACAAGCAATAATAAACGTAAGAAAATTAGACAAATATCTATCTAAAGCAATAATAACAAGCAATAATAAAAGTAAGAAAAGCATGGACAAAACAAGAGGCTCACCACGATGGTGCCGGTGACGAGATCGGCGGGGGCGATCGACGGCGGTGAAGACGGGGACGGGACGTGACGGACCGCTAAACATAGACAAATCTCGGATAAAATGGAGCCTGGAGTTCGAGCTTCGAGAGGAGAAAATCTTAACTAGTGTGGCTCGGGCATTTCATTGAACACCTCATGTGCATAGGAGGTGAGCTAGCTAGAGCACCATAAAGCTCCCCCCGGCCGGCCTGAAAAAATAGAGCAGTGGAAGTGGTGGGCGAGGGGTTATATATAGGAAACTCATTGGTCCCGGTTCGTACCAAGAACCGGGTCTAAAGGCCACCCATTTGTCCTGGTTCCACGCACGAACCGGGACCAATGGGTGTGGGCCAGGAGCGAGGTCCATTGGTCCCGGTTCGTGCCTGGAACCGGGACAAATGGGACCAGACCAACCGGGACAGATGCCCAACGAGGCCCGGCCGCCCCCCTGGCTGCACGAACCGAGACGTATGCCCTCATGGGTCCCGGTTCGTGGATGAACCGGGACTAATGGGCTCGCCAGGCCCGAACCAAAGCCATGTTTTCTACTAGTGTTATATGAGTAAACATGAGACCTAAAAGTTATTGTGAATGTGGTTAGTTCATAATCTTTGCTGAAAACCTGAATGTTGGCTTAACATATTTGCAACAACAAGAGCAAATAGAGTTTGTAAAAGTTTTCTTTATCACTTTCAGTTTGTCAACTGAATTGCTTGAGGACAAGCAAAGGTTTAAGCTTGGGGGAGTTGATACGTCTCCAACGTATCTACTTTTCCAAACACTTTTTCCCTTGTTTTGGACTCTAACTTGCATGATTTGAATGGCACTAACCCGGACTGACACAGTTTTCAGCAGAATTGCCATGGTGTTATTTTTGTGCAGAAATAAAAGTTCTCGGAATGACCTAAAAATCATGGATAATATTTTTGGAATATATAAAAAATATTGGCGAAAGAATCAAGTCCAGGGGGCCCACACCCTATCCACGAGGGTGGGGGCGCGCCTGCCCCCCTGGGCGCGTCCCCCTGTCTCGTGGGCCCCCTAAGGCTCCACCGACCTCGACTCCAACTCCATATATTCATGTTTGGGGAGAAAAATCAGAGAGAAAGGATTCATCACGTTTTACGATACATAGCCGTCGCCAAGCCCTAATCTCTCTCGGGAGGGATGATCTGGAGTCCGTTCGGGGCTCCGAAGAGGGGAACCCGTCGCCATCGTCATCATCAACCTTCCTCCATCACCAATTTCATGATGCTCACCGCCATGCGTGAGTAATTCCATCGTAGGCTTGCTGGACGGTGATGGGTTGGATGAGATTTATCATGTAATTGAGTTAGTTTTGTTAGGGTTTGATCCCTTGATACGTCTCCAACGTATCTATAATTTTTTATTGTTCCATGCTATTATATTATCCTTCTAGGATGTTTTATGGGCTTTTATATACACTTTTATATGATTTTTTGGACTAACCTATTAACCCAAAGCCCAGTGCCAGTTGATGTTTTTCCCTTGTTTTTGAGTATCGCGGAAAAGGAATACCAAACAGAGCCCAATTGACCTGAAACTCAATGGAGGTTGTTTTTGGACAAGAAGAAGCCCAGGAAGTACCGAAGGAAGACCAGAAGGTTCCCGGGCTGCCCACGAGGGTAGGGGCGCCCCCTGGGCGCGCCCCCTACCTCGTGGACAGCCCGGAGACCCCCCTTACTTGTCCCTAACTCCAACACCTCTTATATATACAGAAACCTCCAGAAAATAACCTAGATCAGGAGTTCCGCCGCCACAAGCCTCTGTTGCCACCGAAAACCAATCGAGACCCGTTCCGGCACCCTGCCGGAGGGGGAATCCCTCTCCGGTGGCCATCTTCATCATCCCGGCGCTCTCCATGACGAGGGGGGTAGTTCACCCTCGGGGCTGAGGGTATGTACCAGTAGCTATGTGTTTGATCTCTCACTCTCATGTTCTTGAGATGGCACGATCTTGATGTATCGTGAGCTTTGCTACTATAGTTGGATCTTATGATGTTTCTCCCCCTCTACTTTCTTGTAATGGATTGAGTTTTCCCCTTGAAGTTATCTTATCGGATTGAGTCTTTAAAGATTTGAGAACACTTGATGTATGTCTTGCATGTGCTTATCTGTGGTGACAATGGGATATCACGTGATCTACTTGGTGTATGTTTTGGTGATCAACTTGCGGGTTCAGTGACCTTCTGAACATATGCATAGGGGTTGGCACACGTTTTCGTCTTGACTCTCCAGTAGAAACTTTGGGGCACTCTTTGAAGTACTTTGTGTTGGTTGAATAGATGAATCTGAGATTGTGTGATGCATATCGTATAATCATGCCCACGGATACTTGAGGTGACAATGGAGTATCTAGGTGACATTAGGGTTTTGGTTGATTTGTGTCTTAAGGTGTTATTCTAGTGTGAACTCTATGATAGATCGAACGGAAAGAATAGCTTCGTGTTATTTTACTACAGACTCTTGAATAGATCGATCAGAAAGAATAACTTTGAGGTGGTTTCATACCGTACAATAATCTCTTTGTCTATTCACCGCTATTAGTGACTTTGGAGTGACTCTTTATTGTTGATACGTCTCCAACGTATCTATAATTTTTGATTGTTCCATGCTATTATATTATCCTTCTAGGATGTTTTATAGGCCTTTATATACAGTTTTATATGATTTTTGGGACTAACCTATTAATCCAGAGCCCAGTGCCAGTTTCTGTTTTTCTCTTGTTTTAGAATATCACAGAAAAGGAATATCAAACGGAGCCCAATTGACCTGAAACTCAATGGAGGTTATTTTTGGACCAGAAGAAGCCCTGGAAGTGCCGGAGGGGGACCAGAAGGTTCCCGGGCTGCCCATGAAGGTAGGGGCGCCCCTGGGAGCGACCCCTGCCTCGTGGACAGCTCGGAGACCCCCTTTGCTTGTCCCCGACTCCAACACCTCCTATATATACTGAAACCTCCGGAAAATAACATAGATCGGGAGTTCCGCCGCCGAAAGCCTCTGTTGCTACCGAAAACCAATCTAGACCCGTTCTGGCACCCTGCAGGAGGGGGAATCCCTCTCCGGTGGCCATCTTCATCATCCCGGTGCTCTCCATGATGAGGGAGTAGTTCACCCTCGGGGCTAAGGGTATGTACCAGTAGCAATATGTTTGATCTCTCTCTGTCTCTCTATCTCTCTCTTTCTCTCTCGTGTTCTTGAGATGGCACGAACTTGATGTATCGCGAGCTTTGCTATTATAGTTGGATCTTATGATGTTTCTCCACTTCTACTCTCTTGTGATGAATTGAGTTTTCCCTTTGAAGTTATTTTATCAGATTTAGTCTTTAAGGATTTGAGAACACTTGATGTATGTCTTGCATGTGCTTATCTGTGGTGACAATGGGATATCACGTGATCTACTTGATGTATGTTTTGGTGATCAACTTGCGGGTTCAGTGACCTTGTGAACTTATGCATAGGGGTAGGCACACGTTTTGGTCTTGACTCTCCGGTAGAAACTTTGGGGCACTCTTTGAAGTTCTTTTTGTTGGTTGAATAGATGAATCTGAGATTGTGTGATGCATATCGTATAATCATGCCCACGGATACTTGAGGTGACAATAGACTATCTAAGTGACATTAGGGTTTTGGTTGATTTGTGTCTTAAGGTGTTATTCTAGTAGGAACTCTAAGATAGATCGAACGGAAAGAATAGCTTCGTGGTATTTTACTACGGACTCTTGAATAGATCGATCAGAAAGAATAACTTTGAGGTGGTTTCGTACCCTACAATAATCTCTTCGTTTGTTCTCCGCTATTAGTGACTTTGGAGTGACTCTTTGTTGCATGTTGAGGAATAGTTATATGATCCAGTTATGTTATTATTGTTCAGAGAACTTGCACTAGTGAAAGTATGAACCCCAGGCCTTGTTTCCTAGCATTGCAATACCGTTTACGCTCACTTTTATCATTAGTTACCTTTCTATTTTTATATTTTCATATTACAAAAACCTTTATCTACCATCCATATTGAACTTGTATCCCCATCCCTTCGCCGAACTAGTGCACCTATACAATTTACCATTGTATTGGGTGTGTTGGGGACACAAGAGACACTTTGTTATTTGGTTGCAGGGTTGTTTGACAGAGACCATCTTCATCCTACGCCTCCCACGGATTGATAAACCTTAGGTCATCCACTTGAGGGAAATTTGCTACTGTCTTACAAACCTCTGCACTTGGAGGCCCAACAACGTCTACAAGAAGAAGGTTGCGTAGTAGACATCAAGCTCTTTTCTGGCGTCGTTGTTTGAGAGGTGAGTCCTTGAAGGTATATCTTTAGATGTTGCAATCAAATCTTTTAGTTTCTTGTTTTATCACTAGTTTAGTTTATAAAAGAAAACTACAAAAATGGAATTAAGGTTGCCTCATATGCTTCATCTTTTTAGTATCTTTCGTGAAAATGATGGGAAGGAAAATTGTGCTCAAGTACTAGAAGAGGAATTACATATAATGCTTGGCACAAAATATGTGAATGATGAGCATGATTGCAATGTTTGTTAGTGTGAATTCTTCAAATATCCATAGTAATAATAATGATTGCACTAGTCATGATGAAAATATCTCTTATAAGCATGTCGATTTTTGTGGAGTGCATAGAGTTTGCAAGTACGTACCAAATAGGGAAGATAGATTTTGCAAGAGACATAAGTATTTAGAAACAAAATGGTTGCAAGAAAGGCTAGATTATTGTGCTGAAAATTTAAATTTTCTTAGTCGTACTTGTGAACTTTGAAATGAACATGGTCATTTAACTCTCCAATGCAAATTGTTTCATGATCGAATCTTGTCCAAAAATTGTGATGACTTGATTTCCCTTGCACATCATAATGAACTTAGCTTGCTTTTGGGTTATGAAGAAATCAAATGTAGAACTAAGCATCTTCTAGGATTTGCCCTTGATAAACTTCTTGATTTTGATCTAGAGGAAAATTATATGTATTGTGTGGTGAATTGCATTGAAAATCCTTATATTACCAATTACCTAAAGACAAGAAAACAAATAGGATAAGAAGAGATTACTAATGAAAGGGAAAAGATTACCCAATATCCTCCTATTATTTCTTATGATGATCAGGTAACGAGGAGGAGTCTTCTATTCAACCAATCTCATTAATAAGGAGCTCCAAAAAGAAGATTAAACCCACACATAATGTGAAGAAGAAAAATGAAAGACGAAGAAGCAAAGGTAAATAGGTATCCCATCCAAGTGATGTTGCTCCTATGACTCATTGCGATGACGATAATTGCTATACTATCGGTGCTATCCATATTGTTAATGATGAGAGTGATTATGCTTATGATATGGAAAGGCCCAAGCTTGGGGATGCTATGTTGGATGAGAATGACATGTTTGAAAATTTATTTGCTGCAATTAATGTTTGTCCCAAGCTTGGGGATGCTACGTTTGATGAGGATGATATTTTTAGTTCCCCAAGTTTTGGTGAGCAACTTTATTATGGTGAAAGCATGCCTCCTACTTATGATGATTATTGCGATGACACTTATGCCATATAAAGTGGTGATGATTATATTTATCAAACTTGTCATGATTATGATTACCCTTTTTTATGAACATTACTCTTTTAATGTGGAAACAATCTATAGTATTCAAGTCTCTTATTATACTCCCACTATTCCGAATGAGAAGAATTTTCCTTATGTGGAGAGTAATAAAATTTATATGCTTGGGGATCATGACAAGGATGATTTATGTGATAGTTATATTTTTTAATTAATTCATGATGCTACTGAAAATTATTATGAGAGAGGATCATATGCTTGTGGGAATTGCAATAATATCAAGTTTCCTCTCTATGTGCTTGAAGTTTTGAAGCTATGCTTGTTTTGCTTTCCTATGCTAGTTGATTATTGCTCCCATAAGTTGTTTGCTCACAAAATCCCTATGCATAGGAAGTGGGTTGGGCTTAGATGTGTTAGTTATATTCTTCATGATGCTCTCCTTATGTTTCAATTCTTATCTTTTATGGGAGCATCATTAAAATCATCATGCCTAGCTAAAAGCCATTAAAGAAAAGCGCTTGTTGGGAGATAACCCAATTTTATTTTATTTTGCTTCTGTTCATGAATAAATATTGCATCTAGCTTTTGTTTAGATGTGATTTTGTGTTTTAATTAGTGTTTGTGCCAAGTAGAACCTTTGGGAAGACTTGTGAAGTTTATGCGATCATGCTATAAAAAACAGAAAGTTTAGCACTCATGAGATTAGCTACCATTTTTTTTACTGGAGAGTGCTTTTTAGTTGATTCTTTTTGCAGATGATTAATAGACAAATTCCTCACGTCCACCAATTTATTCCAGAATTTTTAGAGTTATAGAAGTATTCGAAAGTTACAGATTACTACAGACTATTCTGTTTTTGACAGATTCTGTTTTCATTGTGTTGTTTGCTTATTTTGATGAACCTATGAGTAGTATCGGAGGGTATGAATCATAGAGAAGTTGGAATACAATAGATATTACACCGCTATGAATTTAGAATGAGTTGACAACAGTACATAAGTGGTGGTTTTATTTTCTTATACTAACGGAGCTTACGAGTTTTCTGTTGTTTTATGTTGTGAAGTTTTCAAGTTTTGGGTAAAGATTCAATGGACTATGGAATAAGGAGTGGCAGGAGCCTAAGCTTGGGGATGCCCAAGGCACCCCAAGGTAATATTCAAGGACAAACAAGAGCCTAAGCTTGGGGATGCCCCGGAAGGCATCCCTTCTTTCGTCTTCGTTCATCGGTAACTTTACTTAAGGCTATATTTTTATTCACCACATGATATATGTTTTGCTTGGATCGTCATTTTGTTTTATTTCTTTTGCTTGCTGTTTGAATAATATCCCAAGATCTGAAATTCTTAAATGTTAGAGAGTCTCCACATAGTTACATAATTATTCCACTACTCATTGATCTTCACTTACATCTTTTGGAGTAGTTTGTCATTTGCTCTAGTGCTTCACTTATATCTTTTTAGAGCACGGCTGTGGTTTTATTTTGAAGAAATAGATGAACTCTCATTCTTCACTTATATTATTGTAAGAGTCTTTTAGAACATCATGGTAATGTGCTTTGGTTATAAAACTAGTCCTAATATGATAGGCATCCAAGTTGGGTATAGTAAAAACTTTCATACAAGTGCATTGAATATTATGAGAAGTTTGATACTTGATGATTTTTTTGAGATATGAGGATGGTGATATTAGAGTTATGCTAGCGGGGTAATTATTAATTCAAGAAATACTTGTGTTAAAGTTTGTGATTCCCGTAACATGCACGTATGGTGAACCGCTATGTGACGAAATTAGACCATGAGGTATTTATTGATTGTCATCCTTTGTGTGGTGGTCGGGATCGCGCGATGGTTAACTCCTACCAACCCTTCCCCTAGGAGCATGCGTTGAATACTTTGTTTTGATGACTCTTTGAATTTTGCAATAAGTATATGAGTTCTTTATGACTAATGTTGAGTCCATGGATTATAGGCACTCTCACCCTTCCACCATTGCTAGCCTCTCTTGTACAGTGCAACTTTCACCGGTACCATACAGCCACCATATACCTTCCTCAAAACAGCCACCATACCTACCTATCATGGCATTTCCATAGCCATTCCGAGATATATTGCCATGCAACTTTCCACCATTCCGTTCATATGACACGCTTCATAATTATCATTCACATAGAATCATATTTTGTTCTATCTTTGAGTTGTAAGTAAATAAAAGTGTGATGATCTTCATTACTAGAGCATTGTCCCGTGTGAGGAAACAAAAAAAAGGGAGAGAAAGGCAAAAAAAGATGGCCCCCCAAAAAAAGAGAGAAGGGACAATGCTACTATCCTTTTCCACACTTGTGCTTCAAAGTAGCATGATAATCTTCATGATAGAGAGTCTCTTGTTTTGTCACTTTCATATACTATTGGGAATTTTCATTATAGAACTTGGCTTGTATATTCCAACGATGAGCTTCCTCAAAATGCCACAGGTCTTCATGAGCAAGCAAGTTGGATGCACACCCACTTAGTTTCTTTTGTTGAGCTTTCATACACTTATAGCTCTAGTGCATCCGTTGCATGGCAATCCCTACACACTCACACTGATATCTATTGATGGGCATCTCCATAGCCCATTGATACGCCTAGTTGATGTGAGACTATCTGCTTATTTTGTCTTCCCCACAACCACCACTCTATTCCACATAGTGCTATATCCATGGCTCACGCTCATGTATTGCGTGAAAGTTGAAAGGTTTGAAATAATTAAAGTGTGAAACAATTGCTTTGCTGAAACAGGGGTTGTGCATGATTTAAATATTTTGTGTGATGAAGATAGAGCATAGCCAGACTATATGATTTTGTAGGGATAACTTTCTTTGGCCATGTCATTTTGAGAAGACATGATTGCTTTGTTAGTATGCTTGAAGTATTATTATTCTTATGACAATATAGACTTTTGTCTTGAATCTTTCGGATCTGAACATTCATGCCACAATAAAGAGAATTATATTAAGAATTATGTTGGTTAGCATTCCACATCAAAAATTTTGTTTTTATCATTTACCTACTCGAGGACGAGCAGGAATTAAGCTTGGGGATGCTTGATATGTCTCTAACGTATCTATAATTTTTTATTGTTCCATGCTATTATATTATCCTTCTAGGATGTTTTATGGGCTTTTATATGATTTTTGGGACTAACCTATTAACCCAGAGCCCAGTGCCAGTTTCTGTTTTTCTCTTGTTTTAGAGTATCGCAGAAAAGGAATATCAAACGGAGCCCAATTGACCTGAAACTCAACGGAGGTAATTTTTGGACCAGAAGAAGCCCAGGAAGTGCCGACGGGGACCAGAAGGTTCCCGGGCTGCCTACGAGGGTAGGGGGCGCCCCCTGGGCGTCCCCTGCCTCGTGGACAGTCCGGAGATCCCCCCCCCCCTTGCTTGTCCCTGATTCCAACACCTCCTATATATACTGAAACCTCTGGAAAATAACCTAGATCGGGAGTTCCACCGCTGAAAGCCTCTGTTGCCACCGAAAACCAATCTAGACCCGTTCCGGCACCCTGCCGGAGGGGTAATCCCTCTTCGGTGGCCATCTTCATCATCCCGGCGCTCTCCATGATGAGGGAGGAGTAGTTAACCCTCGGGGCTGAGGGTATGTACCAGTAGCTATGTGTTTGATCTCTCTCTCTCTCTCTCTCTCTCTCTCTCTCTCTCTCTCTCTCTCTCTCTCTCTCTCTCTCTCTCGTGTTCTTGAGATGGTGCAATCTTGATGTATCACGAGCTTTGCTATTATAGTTGGATCTTATGATGTTTCTCCCCCTCTACTCTCTTGTGATGAATTGAGTTTTCCCTTTGAAGTTATCTTATCGGATTGAGTCTTTAAGGATTTGAGAACACTTGATGTATGTATTGCATGTGCTTATCTGTGGTAACAATGGGATATCACATGATCTACTTGATGTATGTTTTGGTGATCAACTTGCGGGTTCAGTGACCTTGTGAACTTATGCATAGGGGTTGGCACTCTTTGAAGTTCTTTGTGTTGGTTGAATAGATGAATCTGAGATTGTGTGATGCATATCGTATAATCATGCCCACGGATACTTGAGGTGACAATGGAGTATCTAGGTGACATTAGGGTTTTGGTTGATTTGTGTCTTAAGGTGTTATTCTAGTACGAACTCTAAGATAGATCAAACAGAAAGAATAGCTTCGTGCTATTTTACTACGGACTCTTGAATAGATCGATCAGAAAGAATAACTTTGAGGTGGTTTCGTACCCTACAATAATCTCTTCGTTTGTTCTCCGCTATTAGTGACTTTTGAGTGACTCGTTGTTGCATGTTGAGGGATAGTTATATGATCCAGTTATGTTATTATTGTTGAGAGAACTTGCACTAGTGAAAGTATGAACCCTATGCCTTGTTTCCTAGCATTGCAATACCGTTTACGCTCACTTTTATCATTAGTTACCTTGCTGTTTTTATATTTTTAGATTACAAAAACCTTTATCTACCATCCATATTGCACTTGTATCACCATCTCTTCGCCGAACTAGTGCACCTATACGATTTACCATTGTATTGGGTGTGTTGGGGACACAAGAGACTCTTTGTTATTTGGTTGCAGGGTTGTTTGAGAGAGACCATCTTCATCCTAAGCCTCCCATGAATTGATAAACCTTAGGTCATCCACTTGAGAGAAATTTTTTATTGTCCTACAAACCTCTGCACTTGGAGGCCCAACAACGTCTACAAGAAGAAGGTTGTGTAGTAGACATCGGTTGCATGTTGAGGGATAGTTATATGATCCAGTTATGTTATTATTGTTGAGAGAACTTGCACTAGTGAAAGTATGAACCATAGGCCTTGTTTCAACGCATTGCAATACCGTTTGTGCTCACTTTTATCATTAGTTACCTTGCTCTTTTTATATTTTCAGATTACAAAAACCTATATCTACCATCCATATTGCACTTGTCTCACCATCTCTTCACTGAACTAGTGCACCTATACAATTTACCATTGCATTGGGAGTGTTGGGGACACAAGAGACTCTTTGTTATTTGGTTGCAGGGTTGTTTGAGAGAGACCATCTTCTTCATACGCCTCCCACGGATTGATAAACCTTAGGTCATCCACTTGAGGGAAATTTGCTACTGTCCTACTAACCTCTGCACTTTGAGGCCCAACAACGTCTACAAGAATAAGGTTGCGTAGTAGACATCAAGCTCTTTTCTGGCGCCATTGCCGGGGAGGTTAGTGCTTGAAGGTATATCTTTAGATCTTGCAATCGGATCTTTTAGTTTCTTGTTTTATCACTAGTTTAGTTTAGAAAAGAAAACTACAAAAAATGGAATTGAGGTTGCCTCATATGCTTCATCTTTTTAATATCTTTCGTGAAAATGATGGGAAGGAAAATTGTGCCCAAGTACTAGAAGAAGAATGTATTAAAATGTTTGGCACTAAATACCCGAATGATGAGCATGATTGCAATATTGTTAGTGTGAATTCTTCAAATATCCATAGTACTAATGATGATTGCACTAGTCATGATGAAAATATCTCATATAAGCATGTCAATTTTTGTGGAGTGCATAGAGTTTGCAAGTACACACCAAATAGGGAAGATAGATTTTGCAAGAGGCATAAGTATTTAGAAACTAAATGGTTGCAAGAAAGGCTAGGTGTTTGTGCTGAAAAATTAAATTTTCTTAGCCGTACTTGTGAACTTTGCAATGAACATTTAAATCTCCAATGCAATTTTTTCATGATCGAATCGTGTCCAAAAATTATGATGACTTGATTTCCCTTGCACATCATAATGAGCTTAGTTTGCTTTTGGGTTATGAAGAAATGAAACGTATAACTAAGAATATTCCAGAATTTGCCCTTGATAAAGTTCTCGATTTTGATCTAGAGGAAATTTATATGTATTGTGCGGTGAATTGCATTGAAAATCCTTATATTGCCAATTACATAAAGACAATAAAAAAAATAGAAGATGAAGAGAATACTAATGAAAGGGAAGAGATTTCCGAATATCCTCCTATTATTTCTTATGATGAATCAGGTAACGAGGAGTCGTCTATTCAACCAATCTCATTAATAAGGAGCTCCAAAAAGAAGATTAAACCCACACATAATGTGAAGAAGAAAAAGAAAAGACGGAGAAGCAAAGGTAAAGAGGTATCCCTTCCAAATGATATTGCTCCTATTACTCATTGTGATGATGATAATTGCTATACTATCGGTGCTATCCATACTATTAATGATGATAGTGATTATGCTTATGATATGAAAAGGCCCAAGCTTGGGGATGCTATGTTTGATGAGAATGACATGTTTGAGAATTTATTTGCTGCAATTAATGTTTGTCCCAAGCTTGGGGATGCTACGTTTGATGAAGATGATATTTTTAGCCTCCCAAGTCTTGATATGCAAATCTATTATGATAATAGCATGCCTCCTACTTATGATGATTATTGTGATGACACTTATGCTATAAAAAGTAGTGATGATTATATTTATAAAACTTGTCATGATTATGATTACCCTTTTTCTGAACATTACACTTTTAATGTGGAAACAATCTATAGTATTCAAGTTTCTTATGATACTCCCACTATTCCGAATAAGAATAATTTTGCTTATGTGGAGAGTAATAAAATTTATATGCTTGGGGATCATGAAAAGAATGCTTTATGTGATGGTTATATTGCTGAATTCATTCATGATGCTATTGAAAATTATTATGAGAGAGGATCGTATGCTTGTAGGAATTGTAATAATATCAAGTTTCCTCTCTATGTGCTTAAAGTTTTGAAGTTATGCTTGTTTTGCCTTCCTATGCTAGTTGATTATTGTTCTCATATGTTGTTTGCTCACAAAATCCCTATGCATAGGAAGTGGGTTGGGCTTAAATGTGTTAGTTATATTCTTGATGATGCTCTCCTTATGTTTCAATTCTTATCTTTTATGCGAGCATCATTGAAATCATCATGCCTAGCTAAAAGGCATTAAAGAAAAGCGCTTGTTGGGAGACAACCCAATATTTACCCCTACTGTTTTTTGTGTTCACATGATTAAGATACTATAGTAATCATGTTTTATAGCTTTTGTTTCAATAAAATTGCCAAGTAGAACCTTTGGGAAGACTTGGGTGAATGTTAATGTGATCTTGGTGTAAAAACAGAAACTTTGCTCTCACGAGATTAGCAGCCATTTTTTACTGGATAGTGCTTTTGAGTTGATTATTTTTGTATAAGATTAATAGACAAATTCCTCATGTCCACCAATTTATTTCAGAATTTGTAGAGTTATAGAATTATTCGAAAGTTACAGATTGCTACAGACTTTTCTGTTTTTGACAGATTCTGTTTTCTATGTGTTGTTTGCCTATTTTGATGAATCTATGAGTAGTATCGGAGGGTATGAACCATAGAGAAGTTGGAATACAGTAAATATAACACCAATGTGAATTTAGAATGAGGTCACGATAGTACCTAAGTGGTAGTTTTATTTTCTTATACTAACGGAGCTTACGAGTTTTCTGTTAAGTTTTGTGTTGTGAAGTTTTCAAGTTTTGGGTAAAGATTTGATGGACTATGGAATAAGGACTGGCAAGAGCCTAAGCTTGGGGACGCCCAAGGCACCCCAAGGTAAAATTCAAGGACAACCAAAAGCCTAAGATTGGGGATGCCCCGGGAAGGCATCCCCTCTTTCGTCTTCGTCTATCGGTAACTTTACTTGAGGCTATATTTTTATTCACCACATGATATGTGTTTTGCTTGGAGCGTCATTTTGTTTTATTTTGTTTTGCTTGCTGTTCGAATAATATCCCAAGATCTGAAATTCTTAAATGTTAGAGAGTCTTCACATAGTTACACAATTATTCAACTACTCATTGATGTTCCCTTATATCTTTTGGAGTAGTTTGTCGTTTGCTCTAGTGCTTCACTTATATCTTTTTAGAGCACGGCGGTGGTTTTATTTTGAAGAAATAGATGAACTCTCATGCTTCGCTTATATTATTTTGAGAGTCTAGAACAGCATGGTAATTTGCTTTGGTTATGAATTTAGTCCTAATATGATAGGCATCCAAGATGGGTATAATAAAGACTTTCATATAAAGTGCATTGAATACTATGAGAAGTTTGATACTTGACGATTGTTTTGAGATATGAGGATGGTGATATTAGAGTCATGCTAGAAGAGTAGTGGTGAATTTGAGAAATACTTGTGTTGAGGTTTGCAAGTCCCGTAGCATGCACGTATGGTAACCGTTGTGTGACAAATTTGAAGCATGAGGTATTTCATTGAGTGTCATCCTTTGTGTGGAGGTCGGGATCACGCGATGGTTAACTCCTACCAACCCTTCCCCTAGGAGCATGCGTGTAGTACTTTGTTTTGATGACTTGTAGATTTTTTCAATAAGTATGTGAGTTCTTTATGACTAATGTTGAGTCCATGGATTATACGCACTCTCACCCTTCCACCATTCCTAGCCTCTCTTGTACCGTGCAACTTTCGCCGGTATCATACACCCACCATATACCTTCCTCAAAACAGCCACCATACCTACCTATCACGGCATTTCCATAGCCATTCCAAGATATATTGCCATGCAACTTTCCACCGTTCCGTTCATATGACACGCTTCATCATTGTCATATTGCCATGCACGATCATGTACTTGACATCGTATTTGTGGCTAGGCCACCATGCATATTTTTCATACATGTCACTCTTGATTCATTGCACATCCTGGTACACCGCCGGAGGCATTCATAATAGAGTCATACTTTGTTCTAGTATCGAGTTGTAAGTAAATAAAAGTGTGATGATCATCATTATTAGAGCATTGTCCCCAAAAAAATTAATAAAAAGGGAAAAAAGAAAGGCCAAAGAAAAAAGGCCCAAAAAAGGAAAAGAAAAAAAATGGACAATGCTACTATCTTTTTCCACACTTGTGCTTCAAAGTAGCACCATGATCTTCATGATAGAGAGTCTCTTGTTTAGTCACTTTCATATACTAGTGGGAATTTTCATTATAGAACTTGGCTTGTATATTCCAACGATGGGCTGCCTCAAATGCCGTAGGTCTTCGTGAGCAAGCAAGATGGATGCAAACCCACTTAGTTTCTTTTGTTGAGCTTTCATACATTTATAGCTCTAGTGCATCCGTTGCATGGGAATCCCTCTAATATATATAGAAACCTCCAGAAAATAACCTAGATCAGGAGTTCCGCCGCCGCAAGCCTCTGTTGCCACCGAAAACCAATCTAAACCCGTTCCGGCACCCTGCCGGAGGGGGAATCCCTCTCCGGTGGCCATCTTCATCATCCCGGCGCTCTCCATGACGAGGGGGGAGTAGTTCACCCTCGGGGCTGAGGGTATGTACCAGTAGTTGTGTGTTTGATCTCTCTCTCTCTCTCGTGTTCTTGAGATGGCACGATCTTGATGTATCACGAGGTTTGCTATTATAGTTTGATCTTATGATGTTTCTCCCCCTCTACTCTCTTGTGATGAATTGAGTTTTCCCTTTGAAGTTATCTTATTGGATTGAGTCTTTAAGGATTTGAGAACACTTGATGTATGTATTGCATGTGCTTATCTGTGGTGGCAATGGGATATCACGTGATCTACTTGATGTATGTTTTAGTGATCAACTTGCGGGTTCGGTGACCTTGTGAAGTTATGCATAGGGGTTGGCACACGTTTTCGTCTTGACTCTCCGGTAGAAACTTTGGGGCACTCTTTGAAGTTCTTTGTGTTGGTTGAATGGATGAATCTGAGATTGTGTGATGCATATTGTATAATCATGCCCACGGATACTTGAGGTGACAATGGAGTATCTAGGTGACATTAGGGTTTTGGTTGATTTGTGTCTTAAGGTGTTATTCTAGTACGAACTCTAAGATAGATCAAACGGAAAGAATAGCTTCGTGTTATTTTACTACGGACTCTTGAATAGATCGATCAGAAAGAATAACTTTGAGGTGGTTTTGTACCCTACAATAATCTCTTCATTTGTTCTCCTCTATCAGTGACTTTGGAGTGAGTCTTTGTTGCATGTTGAGGGATAGTTATATGATCCAGTTATGTTATTATTGTTGAGAGAACTTGCACTAGTGAAAGTATGAACCCTAGGCCTTGTTTCCTAGCATTGCAATATCGTTTACGCTCACTTTTATCTTGAGTTACCTTGCTGTTTTTATATTTTCAGATTACAAAAACCTTTATCTACCATCCATATTACACTTGTATCACCATCTCTTCGCCGAACTAGTGCACCTATACAATTTATCATTGTATTGGGTGTGTTGGGGACACAAGAGACTCTTTGCTATTTGGTTGCAGGGTTGTTTGAGAGAGACCATCTTCATCCTACGCCTCCCACGGATTGATAAACCTTAGGACTTGAGGGAAATTTGCTACTTTCCTACAAACCTCTGCACTTGGAGGCCCAACAACGTCTACAAGAAGAAGGTTGCGTAGTAGACATCATCCCTACTATCCATTATGTTCTAAGATTGATGTTGCTATGACTTTGCATGCTTAATGCTTGTCACTAGGGCTCGAGTGCCATGATTTCAGATCTGAACCTATTATGTTTTCATGAATATATGTGAGTTGTTGATCCTATCTTGCAAGTCAATAGTCACCTACTATGTGTTGTGATCTGGCAACCCCGAAGTGACATTCATCGGGACCACTCCCGGTGATGACCGTAGTTTGAGGAGTTCATGTATTCACGAAATGTTAATGCTTTGGTCCGGTACTCTATTAAAAGGAGGCCTTAATATCCCTTAGTTTCCAACAGGACCCCGCTACCACGGGAGGGTAGGACAAGAGATGTCATGCAAGTTCTTTTCCATAAGCATGTATGACTATTCGGAATACATGCCTACATTACATTGATGAACTGGAGCTAGTTCTATGACACCCTATGTTATAATTGTTGCATGAGGAATCGCATCCGACATAATTATCCATCACCGACCAATGTCTACGATCTTTTCACATGTTGATCTTTGCTTAGTTACTTTTCCTTTACCACTGTTACAATTGCTACAAAAACTGCTACTGTTACTTTTGCCACCGTTACCGTTACTTCCATACTACTTTGCTACTAAATACTTTGCCTCAGATATTAAGTCTTTCAGGTGTGGTTTAATTGACAACTCAACTGCTAATACTTGAGAATATTCTTTTGGCTCCCCTTGTGTCGAATCAATAAATTTGGGTTAAATGCTCTACCCTCGAAAATTGTTACGATCCCCTATACTTGTGGGTTATCATGCAGCATCGAGTGTTCCTAGACTGCAACTTCGTCCAAAGGCAGATCATGTCTTGCGGCCATGGGTAATGCGCAGTATAGTAGCCGTCAAAGCAACCGGACTGGCAGAACATGAAGTCGCGCGAATACTCCACCGGCCGGCTGAGCCCTACTGAACTTCTGAACCCACATGCCCATGCTCACATCGCCAGGCTTGCTCTCTACTCTCACCACTTAGACAAAAATAGTCTTGTAGCAAAGATTATGCATGACGGGAACAATGGAGTATTTTCCGAACATGTCCTCAGATGGTTTTGTTTGCATTACAATGTAGGCAAAGATGTTACCTTGAATCAAGAATTATTTTCACCACGAAGAATGAAATAGAAAAGTTGTTCATACAACACTGAGATAATGTTCTATCGGTAGGGAGAATATCTTACGGAAACTAACATCCAAAGAAATAAGGGGAAATGTGCCATCAAACAGAAATTTAGTTTGACTAAATAATAAAACAATGTATTGATCTCACGATGAAACAAGTACTCCCTCTGTAAACTAATATAAGAGTGTTTAGATCACTATTTTAGTATTCTAAACGCTCTTATATTAGTTTACGGATTGTATCAGTATATGTCAGGAAAAAAAGAGATATTTTACGGTACATCATACTACCAAATTCAAGAGGTAGTATTAAGTTGATCCAATGGTTAATATACCTCCCCTCAAACTTTGACATAGGGACAAATTGGTAATTCCGTATTAGATTGATATTAATCCCCGCAACACAGCCCGCACCTCCATCCTGTTCCGTTGTCGTCGTAGCTTTGCTTCCCTTCTCCCAGGACACTGCCAGGACGTACGAGCCATCTCTGTCCTTCTAGCATCGGCCGGGGCCCTCATCTCCAAGACCATGTCCATCAGCGCATCCACCATGTAGGAGAGTTATAGACGTTCGCCATAGCAGGCAGGCAGGCGAGACAGTCCATGTGGTGGCGGTGGGAAAGACTAAACCGGTGCAGCTCGACGAGGCAGACCACCGCAAGGCGCCACAAGTGACCTCCTGATTAGAGGAGTATGGCGGGAGCTTCATCTGTCCATAGTGCTCGAGAAAGTGGCTGGCTGCTGGCTGGCTCTAGCCCCAAGAGGCCCCGGCGTGCCGTGTTTGTTCCCATGGAAGATCCAAACAGATTATTGTAGGGGATGTGAGAGGGTTGGCGACAATCAATAAATCCCTTGTGTCCCTTTTACTGAAGAAGGATGGTGCTTTAGATGTGGGGGATTTCCGGCCCATAAACCTGGTTCATGGGGCAGTCAAGATCTTCGAGAAGGTGCTTGCTTCTAGGCTCGTGGTGGAGCTGCCAAATCTGGTAGGGAATCATCAAAGCGCTTTTGTCAGAGGTAGGTCGTTGCACGAAAATTTCATGCTAGTTCAGAGCATGGCCAGGCGCTTGCATGCTCTGAAAAACTCTATTGTGCTCCTGAAGCTGGATATCTCAAAAGCTTTCGACTCCGTCCAATGGCCTTTTCTTCTGGAGGTCATGGAACAGCTCGGTTTTGGCGCCAAGTGGAGATCATGGGTATGTGGAATCCTAGCTATGTCCACAACACGAATCATGGTGAACGGTGACCCGGGTGAAACTATATACAACTAAAAGGGCTTGCGGCAGGGTGATCCCGTCTCACCAATGCTTTTCATTCTCACTATGGAGCCACTACATCGGCTCTTTGAGTAGGCTGCCCAGCGTGGGTTTTTGCAGCCATTGGCGACAACAGGGTTGAAGAATAGGATCTCAATCTTTGCGGATGATGTTGTCTTATTTACCAAGCCAGAGCCTATGGATCTTGCTATCTGCAAATGCATTTTTGACCTATTTGGAGAGGCATCGGGCCTACACATTAACATGAGAAAATCGGCTACGCTGCCAATACGGTGTTCGGAGCAGAGTATTGCCTTCGCGAGTCAGCAGCTGGGATGTCCGGTTGGATCTTTCCCTGTCAAATATCTTGGGTTGCCCCTGTCTCTAAGGAAACAATCAGCGACTCAGCTTCCATACCTGGTGGATCAGATGGCAAACTGCTTGACAAGGTGGAAGGCGGCTCTTATGCCGAAGAGTGGTAGGCTTACTTTGGTGCTTTCGGTCCTGTGTGCGATGCCCATCCATGCGATGATGGCTTTGGACCTTCCTGCCAAAACCCTGACGGCCATGAACAAGATTTGTCGAGGGTTTCTATGGTGCCGGAGAGCGGAGGCTAATGGGGGCAACTGTGCGGTCACTTGGGAGACCGTGTGTACCCCAAAATGGGCAGGAGGGCTAGGTGTGCCTAACTTGAGGTGGATGAACATGGCCATGCAGGCCAATTGGCCATGGTTGCAGAGGACGGATAGCAGTAGACCCTAGAGTGAATTCAAAATCAGAGTGCCACCCGAGGCGATGCAAATCTTTCAAGCGGCCACAAGGTGCAGGGCAAGCAACGGGCTTAATACCTTATTTTGGGAAGACCGATGGTTGGACGGGATGAGGATTCATGAGCTTGCACCGGCTGTATATGACATGGTGCCACGCCGGATCAGGCAGACGTGCATGCTTGGCCAGGTGGGAATGGACGGATCCTGGGCAGCATGCCTCGGTCCCAACATAAGTATGGTGGTATTGCAACAGTTCCTACAGCTCTGGAAGAGAGTACAGGCTTGGGAACCAGTGGAGAATGTCTCGGACAGGTTAGTTTGGTCTTGAGAGATGACGGGACAGTTCACGGTGAGATCTGCGTACGCAGCGAAGTTCTGGGGAAGGGAGGTCTTTCCCTCCACGGAGTTAACTTGGAAATCACGAGCTCCGTCACAATGCAAATTCTTCACGTGACTGGCACTACGAAACAGATGTTGGACGTTGGACCGACTTGCTAGGAGGGGGCTGCCACATCAGGACAAATGCCCTCTTTGTGATCAAGAGGAGGAAACAATTGACCATGTGTTGCTAACATGCGTCTTCGCTAGAGCAATTTGGATGGTGGTTTGTACGGCACTTGGAAAGCCAGAGTGGGCGCCATCTACGCAGGATGCTCTCAGGCCATGGGTATGTGGCAAACAAGCGGTCGAAAATGTGGCAAGGAAGGATCTGCACACTATACTGCTTCTGACGTTGTGGGAGTTGTGGAAGCATAGAAACGCAGTTGTGTTCGACGGTGCTTCGCCATCAACTGGTCAACTTATAAAGAGAATTGAGGCAGAAGGTAGGAGCTGGTCGATGTCAGGACTCTTCAAAGGCAATGTAGAGCATGTGTTCGCAGGCTTAGCTAGGTGGATGAGTGGGGAGGAGTAGCCTAGTTAGCGTGCGTGGGGTGGAGTTGTACATACGGGTGTAAGGAATCACACCTTTGTAAATGACCGGTGGAGGCTTTCTATGACTTTCCTTCTTTAATATATGATATGCACACTTGTGCATATTCGAGAAAAAACAATTGGGAGCTGCAAGATTATATACGTATATTGCCATAACATGGAATAATGAGGGATGTGCAATCGCTGCTAACCGGCGTTCTGGTGGAGTGCTAAAGTTGTAATTACTATGCCGCTCAGGACATGCCAAATTGAGCGATGAAATATGAAATTAAACTGCCTAAAGTGCCCCTCGTGCCTAAATATACTACCAGAATTCTGGTGTAGTATTGCCGTCTCTGGGC
Organism: Secale cereale; assembly: GCA_902687465.1. Classification (NCBI taxonomy): domain Eukaryota; kingdom Viridiplantae; phylum Streptophyta; class Magnoliopsida; order Poales; family Poaceae; genus Secale; species Secale cereale. The sequence goes on from LR738713.1 coordinate 778,300,901, forward strand.
CATCGAATCAAAAAAATAAACGATCCAAAATAACTTGATGTACTATAAAATGTCTCAAAAAGAATGCTTCCACAGCCACGAATATGCATCTTACACTGCCCGAAAAAAAAAATCAGAAGTGAATGCAAACTCACACGTGCTCATCTAAGTTCCACACTCTAGCTCTCGAGACATGGATGTAATGTTTTATCAGCAAGAGAAAATGTACCATCACACAGAAAACTGTTTTGACTAAGTCAAAAGAAAATGACGTTTCCATCTCGAGGCCAATTCTTGATTTTTTTACCCAAAGGAGAATGCCATGGACTTGAAGGGTTTTAGCTTATATTAAAAAATCTCGGCAGCTATGCGGGTGATTGTATATGGCATTCCGACTGACTATGCCGACAAATATCTTCGCATTGGCGAAGATACTATAATTGAGTTAGTGTGTAGGTTCGCCAAAGTGATCATCCATATCTTTGATCATGTCTATCTTCAGGCACCCAACGAGGAAAACATGTGTTTTGAGAGCTAGCGCGGACTGCGGCCGAACACACGTTCGGCCTTGCGGGGTCTGTTCGGCCACAACCCACGCTGGCCTCAAAACACGTTTTCTGCGGCCCTTATATTCACTTTAAAGATCCGCACGATAAAGGGTCTGCTAAAGGTACTCTTAGAGGAGCACACACACGCCTTTGTTCATACATTCCCGCCTTAGGCCCATAACTCTAGGATTATTGGCAAAACATGGTTCCACCACAAAAACACATTTTGCACAGCCTGGAAATAAATCATGGGTGAATGCTAGTTTTTTAGGGCGGGGGTGGGGGGATCAATGACCAACCTCCTCCAGATGCTCCCATGGTCTTCGATCTGGTACTCCACTGCCGCCATGGGTACCGCTCTGTTCAGGGGGGCCTCCACTTGCGATCTTGGGTCCAAGACATAGCATCGCTCTTGATCACGAAAACTCCTCCTCCGTCGATGTCCCCTTTCCTTGAGTGGTGGGCCGACTCCTTCCTCCAGACGCCGATTTTTTGATGTGCAAAGGGATTCACCTCCATCGCCCCCCTCATTGCATGGTCGCTTTGGAAATATCGGAACAGATGCACCTTCGTTGCACATCAACCCGACATCAGCCGCGTCACTAAAACCATCCGCAATGAGGTGCGCCTCTAGTCTCAGGCCCGGGCCTCTGGATTACTTAACTTTATTTTCTTTGGGGCTGAGCATCCCCCTTCATGTAATGCTCAGATTTTGCACATCGCACCACCACACTTGTTTGCGGCCTCATGCCTAACCTTACCTGTATCAACTCTTTGTACCTATCAATAAAAAGAATACGCAGGCTATGCGAAGTCGTGAAAAATTACAAGATTTTTAGTTGAAAATAACTCACAAGATTTGATTTCTAAAAATGTTGCACGCAAGAGCCATTCCAGCATTGGTTTCGCCACAACAAAAATCATGTGTGTTACACAAATTTTTTGCGAATCTGTGTTTTTAGGCAAAAAAAAAAACGTGTTTATCTATATATCAATATATAAAAATCATAAAGGGCCAGATTTCACAAATCTCGCCCATCAAACTAGGTCAATCCAATGACCCAGGCTGCTCAAATCATGAGCGCTCAACATGTTTAACATGAAGTTAACATCTTACTAATAAATATCAATTCCAACACTAATCGCATAAGTAACATGCAAAGAACACTCTACATAATATCTACTAGCAACTGAATAGTGTCTAATATCAATGTGGGCTGCACGCACAAATTTACTAGTTAACAATGAGAAACCTTTTAGGGCATCTCCAACACTGACCCTCAAACTGCCCGCAATCATCCGGACCGCATGGTCCAGACGTGTTGTGCCATACAACACGGGCCTGTATCAGTGCGGTCAATAGTCCGGACGCACTTTGTCCTGCAAACCGGAGACAAACTAGAGGGGCTTTGCGGGCGTCTCGACAGCACCCACGCCTCGCTTCTGACCACTCTGGCCTATCCAAAAACCTCCTCCCTCGCCCGCGCGCGTTCCTGCCTGGCGCCAACTACCCTCATTCATGCCGCTGTAGAGCGGCCACTCCACATTGAAGACGGTCCTGAGCGGACGCACTGGCTCCAGCATTGAAGCGGCGCGCCGCCCGAGGGCGCCGCCCGCTGCACGTCTAGCTGAACACGCCTCCTCGCCGTATTCAAATGCCTTCATTAAACCCCAGCGTGTGCCAAGAAACCTACTTCGACAACTTGCTCAGTCGGGCTCGGCGAGCCACCCAGCCGGCTTTTATGCTGGAGAACTGCTTTTTCTACTCGCCGCTCCAAGCCGGATCGTGATTCGACAACTCGTCGCTCCAAGCTAGCTCAAGGAGGAGTGGCGAGTTGCTCCAGGCAGGCACGCATGGGAGCATGGCAGAACGGGCATCATGGATGGCATGGACGAGGTCGTTTGCCGTCCACGTTTGCGAAACCGCGCCCGGTCGGTGGAGAAAGAAGCTGGCTACACGGAGATCGATGGGTCGGTGGCCAGCGCGTCCGCCTCCAACATCGAGGAAAAGTAGAACATGGGAGGTCGCCGCAACTTGGGTCCCAGGTAGGTCACCGACGTGCACAACCGGTGACTTGACCAGTTTAGCGCAGACCATCATCAACCCCCACCTCGGCTTCACAGAAGCGAGGAAAGCCCCTCTTTCGTCCGGTTAAAGCACCCCTTTACGACTCCGATGAGTGGCGCAGTCGGATATAGAGAAACTACGGGGGAAGAATAGACCTTCGTGGCTCCCAATAGGTCGATGAGCGGGCTGCCGAACATGGGAAAGACAGAAGGATCGATTGCGACAAGCCGTAGACTAGTGTAGCATATCCGTGACGTGGAAGTGAAGCTCCGTCTAGCTAGACGTGCACATCATTTTACCCTTTTTAGTTAAAATATATCCAAAATGTAAATATTTTTGTCTGATTTGTATGAAATTCATCGTGTTTGCATCAATTTCATCCGGTTTGTTGAAAAGGTGTTTGAAATATATGAAGGCAGCTTTGGATGACGGCCTCCGGTACCAGTGTCCGCCGAGCTCCCTAGCTGCGAACGGTAGAACAAATTTGCAGCGTTGGAGATGCCCTTACACCTAACTAGTAAGTGTGCACGTGCAACGCACGTCTTGACTAATTTAAATTATAACAATCAGACAAATTTATAAACTATATTGGATGTTGTACAGTATTGCCATCACTTAAAATATTGTGTGAAAACTGATTTTCATCCATTGTTTAGAGCATATAGCATTTGTATAAATTCCACTGATAACATAAAAAGTAATAGGTATGCTCATTTCATAATGCAATGCAAATTGTGTTAAGGACAAACTGGAAAACCTTTCTCATATAAAGATAATCCAGAAAACTTGTTGAACAGTCACAAAATCAAGAGAATGAATGAACGAACATGTCCTATAATTTAGGCTCCAAACAATGTGGAGGTAGCTTCGGTAATACATGTTCGGCTTCAGCTACGCCCATCTCTTTTCGTTTGTCCTCTTAACCGGCTACAAAGTGTAGTCAACCACAGCAGATGCCAGTATGCCACTATCCCGTCATCTGCACCATCAGCACGACACCCAACAGCAAAACCTTTACGCTCTCCTTCATCGTTTCGTCACGGGCAAGAACCCGTACCCTGTTGTACCTTGTCCAACCACGCCACACACTGCCCTTGGCATGCAGAGCCACATCATAGTGGGACGTGCACAACACTGATTCAGGCGTGACCGTACAGGCGAGCGCAATGCCAACACTACAGTTATGGGCATTTTACAACTGGAATATACATCTAACAATATGTAAATTACCAAAGAATGATAGTCAAAGTACCAGTTCAGAAATGTAATTTTTGAAGTCCGGTGATACCGATCACTTGAAGAAAGATATAGGGGTGTTCAATCCACCTTGAGGAAAAATGATTAAATATAAAATTAAGTATAAGCGTTCACAATGGTACATTCTTCATGGAGTGAGGCATACTGTGCCACTAAAATATTGATGTTAAGAAGGCAGTTAAAATTATTCTCTGAGCGAATGTAATTTTGTATATTCCTTCTAAATAGTACATTAAGGCAATGTTATTGTGGAGGCCAAGGCAGAGTACATCTATTAGCAGTGCACAGGTGAAGGCACAGTATGACAACTTAGAATTTAAATGCATGTCATAGAATCTTCCTTTTCAAAAATACCCATGTTTACTTTTAAGTGTGTTGATTTTTCCATCAAATAATTTGAAATTTCCCACATTATTCAGGGTCATAGAACCGGATTGTTTTATATCTCTCATAAACAGACTGCTTTAATTTAAAGAAGCAACTATTGTAGACCTATCTCACTAACTTTAAGGAGGTATCAAAAAATTACACGCCAACAAACATGACTTACGGGTTCAGGTGTCACCCAAATAAAACTATTAGCAATTAGGGTATTCCAGTTCGGAAGAGCGGAACAAATAAGTAAATTGGCTGCGATATGATAGTTAGTGTCCTTACTCAGTTTCCATTCAAAGTTGTGTACCATTCAATGAATGCCGCTCTCTTTAAGCAGGAAAAAATATGATGATATTTTGCTAAAGGAGTGCATGGAAATTAAGAGCAAGATAGCCCTATATGATATATATGAATTGAAGAGCATAAAAGGGAAAGGTCAATTCTAGCAGTCAATTATACATAACATAACTATTATCACCTTTGAGTACCCAAAGTTGCAAACTTTGCCTCGAGATGTTGGACTCTCATCCAAGAGGGATAACCTTTACAGATTAAGATCATGGTGATAGATTTCCTGCATTTCTAGCATCAGTTCGTGGGCAATTATTTTCTGCATTGGTTTCCTTCGACCATTTTCGAAAGAAAAGCGTACCAACAATGGCAGTAGAAGACCTTCAAAAGTAGTTGCTGAAAGAAGTATCTGTTTGTTGAAAAGAAAAGGCATAAAAAGTTAAATGATTACACCATTGGAGAATAAATAAATAGAAGCACCTCCGATTAATTTTTTTTTAACATAAGTATTGTATATCAGCCACACAGGCTGCAAAGTAATTCTCGACATTCAATTCAACTGGAATCACCAAGTAATAAACATAGCATAAAAATAAACTTTCAGCTGGTCGATTTGTATTAAGTCTATGTATGTCTCGCAGGAAAATAACTGAAATACAGTGCTTGCAGTTATACTACTGTGTGAATTGTCCTAAAGTAACAAAGGTCTATGTGCTAACAGACAGTTCAGCTAATTAATTCAGAGAAAGCATGCACTTGCAGGTATACCACAGTGTGAATTGCCCTAATGTAACATTGGGCTATGTGCTGACAGATGGTTTACCTACAAGGTTTAGAGAAAGCATTGGGTTTGCAGGTATGCTACTGTGAATTCTCGTAAAGTAACATAGGTCTGACTGAAAACAAAAGTCAGTTGTGAAGACTGGAGAAGGAAGCTATTCCATCATAAACAATGTCGCCATTCCGAAAGAAAACAAATCATAAAAAATGTCAGATTACATTGGGGACCTAACCAATCTCCAAAGCAATGTCAACCAAATTATAACTAAATTGTAATGATATATAAAATGGAAAAATACAGAAATTTATTACATCACTAATAACATCAAAAGGGAGGTATTTGAACCGGCAATGAGCTCGAATATAAGTTTGGAAGTCGTACATGTTACAAAATTTTACTTTGTTACATCTACTTATTTTTATCTGATTCCTTTTATTTATTTATTTGCGAGTGAAAAATAAAATAAAATAAATCTTTTTATTGTAAGGTACGCTACAATTTTAGCATGTACTCCCTCCGTTCCTAAATATAAGTCTTTGTAGAGATTCCACTATGGACTACATACAGAACAAAATGAGTGAATCTACACTCTAAAATGCATCTACATACATCCGTATGTGTTCTATAGTGGAATTGCTACAAAGACTTATATTTAGGAGCGGAGGGAGTACATGTGTAGGGGCAGTTAGTGGCAAGGTTAAAAACCAATATACCGCAGCTTCAACATATTGACGTGAACTATATGTTCAGGAATTAGAACACATGCGATGTTCTCTAACCAATTTACGCCTTTAAATCATTTAGTCAAGCAACCGCCATCTTAATTGTTATGCATTGAAAAATCTGATGCATAATGCTTATCATTATGAAATGTTGGTAGTCCAGGAGCACGGTATGAAACATTAACGGTACAAGATGTAACTCATGCAGAAATCAAAGTTATCCCTCGCCATGCTGTAAGCTCAGTGTGAAGTTTACTTCGATGCAGGTCGGCCTTATCCACCGCAACAGCTCCCATGGAAAAATATAGTAGAGAAATAAATGCAAGTTCAGAGATCTATCAGTAGCACACACACGAAAGAGGTCATATTAACAACTTCATTCGCACCCTATCAGCAGTTCCCTAGGTTGACTTATCAAAACAAATTCAACAGCAAACTGCTGAAATATCCAACCTTTGATGTAATCCATCTTCTAGTTATTATAGAGAGTCGGATGAACACCGTTAGCCACAGAAACACAGTGAGGACCCATCCACCTCTTCTCCAGCCTTCGCGGCCGCCGCAACCACGAACAGATGCACCTCCCTTAGCGCTCCTCCTATTGCGGCAATGCCTGCTCAAGTTTGGAGAAGCACAAGAATTTGAATCAGAAATTGTTAGAAATTTCCTCACAAATAGAGCGCTAAGAAACCATTAAAAATGCAATGAATTCGACTTGGAGAGCGCTAAGGCACCTTAATTAGCAGCAGCTTCGTGGGTGCAAAAGATGAGGAGTGGCAGCAGTAGCGGCGGCCGTGCTATCTGTTTTGCGGCCACACTCTAAAGCACCAGTTTACATCATCCAGCAGCAGGGGTGCCACCACAGCCTAGAGCAGGGGAAGAACATCCCAGCAGGAGCACGACCTGCAAGCCAAAAAGCAGGGATTAAATCAGAGTGGAGACTGACACAGTGCACTAACATCTCTCTAATTCAATCATAAATACTAATTTTCAATTTCTATTGGTCTCGAACTTACCAAAGATGCAGCAGATCACATTGTGCCCCCCGGAGCCTTGCCACCAGAAAGCACGACGCCGATCTTGAGCAGCTTCGTCGCGGTCGGCTCGGCCGATTGCACCACGGCCATCCGTTAGCGGTCGTACGGCTTGGGGAACAACTTGGCGACCTCATCTGCGACAGATCGAATGACGACCATGAAATCCCAAATTCAAACCCGCCCAAGTCTGTGATCCAGCAGGTCGAGATCGGGGAGCGACGCATCCCAGGAAAGAGGGCGTTCACCGCTCACCGGGGCTTTCCTGTGGTGATGCTGGCGGGCCCAAGGAAGAGTGTGAAGTGGGAGCAGAGGACGGAGGGGAGGGGCAGCGCGTGCTGTACACGGACGTACCTGTGCTAGTAGTGGAGGAGCGGCTGGGGCTGCGGCCTGCTCTCGCGTCCGTCAAAAGAGGATCGGCGGGGGCGGCGGCCTACGCGCGACAGTAGAGGAGATGTGGCGGGGCTAGAGATAGGGGCAGGGAGGTGCGAGGAAGGTGGCTGTGGGTCGCCGAGGACCTTGTGGTGTGGGTGTGAGAGGCATTGGTGGGTTGTCGCCTAGGGAAGAACAGGCCAGACATCTGTTGCGGTCGCCGTTGTCGGAACCGGGGATGGCGGCATGCGGGCGCCGGCGATTGCGGGGATGGATGTGCGGGGGAGTTATGTCGGGCGATTGGATCTGGTGGCGTGATCGCACAGAGTTTTCGTCCGCCTATTGTAATTGCTAAGTGCACCCATGAGATCTCATTCGATTAATCTGGTATGTTAGATTAGATAATCAGATGGTGATAATAAACCGTGTACACTAAACGGGATGATTATAGAAAAGAAAATGTTCGCTTGTTTAATAGTAGTATAGAAAAACAATGAAATACCTCGACCCGTGTTGAATCCCGTTCTGACTGCTTCCGGGGCCCACCTAGTAGACCCTCTCATTCCAACCTCCTTTTCTTTTTCTTCCAGCCACGCAGCAAGCAAGCACACAACACAGCCGACACACACAGGAAGCCTCACTTGCTAGTCCGTACAGTGCCCACACTCCTCCCCACCCAAACCCTCGCCTCCGCCGCCGGCGCCGGCGCCGATGGCCGAGCTCGCAGAGAACCTCTTCCTCCGCCTCGCGCCGGAGCTGGTCGATGCGGTCCTCCTCCGCCTCCCTCCGGGAGAGCCCGCCTGCCTCGTCCGCGCCTCCGTCGTCTGCAAGCCCTGGTTCCGCATCCTCGCCGATCCGGGATTCCGCCGCCGCTACCTCGAGTTCCACCGGACGCCCTCCGTCCTGGGGTTCTTCGAAGACGACGGCATCTACGTCCCGACCTCCGCCCTCCCCTCCGTCCATCCTGGCCGTGGCCGCTTGGTCCACAGGCCCCTGGACTGCCGCCACGGCCGCGCGCTCCTCGCCCCCTACAACCGCTCCTTCAGGGAAGGGGACATCGTTATCCTGACCGTCCTGGACCCTCTCACTGGCCGCCGGCGCCTCGTGCTCTCTCCGGTCGACGAAGATGTGCTCTGGTTCAGTGCGGCGGTGCTCTGCGCCGCACAAGGCTGCGACCACTATGGTTGCCAAGGGGGGCACTTCCGTCTGGCCGTCGTGGCCACCAATGATGTAGGAGTCACGTCGGGCTGGCTCTACTCGTCGGAGACTCGCTTGTGGAGCGAGCTCACCACTGTTGGTCACCCCAAAGTCGCCTACTATGCCAACCAGAGTGCTCCAAGCGTCCTTGTCGGGGACACACTCTACTTCAACATCGATGGCATCATCGAGCTCCAACTTGGCACACTCCGCTTGTCAAAGTTCGAGAAGCCGATCGCTGGCAAGGGGCGTCTCATGACGGCGCAAGGCGGTGGGCTCGGATTCATTGCTATGGTGGATGTCACAAATCTTACCCTGTGGTCAGGGGAGGCTGGACCAAAGGGAGCCATGGTATGGACAAAGTTCAGGGTAATCGATCTTAAGAAGCTGCTCCCTGCCGGGGCTCTCATGACCCAAACAGTTGATTATGGGATTAATGGCGTCGCGGAGGGCACCCAAATCATATTTGTGAGCACATGTCTTGGTTCCTACATGGTCGATCTCAAGTCTCGACAAGTCAGAATGGTGTCTGGTCGTGGCAGAAACATCACTCCCTACATGAGCTTCTACATCCCAGGTACTATTACTTATGTGCATATATATAACCCTGTACAATCCCTTGACACAGTCTGTTAGTGGCACTAAGCAATATAGCCTCACACATGACGGCACATGTTGTGCTCGAGAAAGATAATTCTATGAACATCTGGACTTAGTAATGTGCTTGGGTTAGTGCCGCTTGTTGGTCTTTATGATTGTCGGGTAAGCAAAATGTACATTAAGGTGAAACCGATTCATCAATCAATCGATTTTTTCTTATTCTGATTTTACAGGTTTTATATATGTGGCGTGCACATATATAAACCTGTAAAATCCTTTGATACAGTCTGTCCGTGGCACTAAGCAACATAAAATGAAAATATGTTTCTTAGCAAGTAACCTTACACATGATGATACATGTTGTGCTCAAGAAAGATGATTATATGAACATCTGGACTTAGTGGTGGGTTTGGGCTAGTGCCCACTTGTTTGTCTTTGTTATTGTTGCGTAAACAAAATGTACGTACATTCAGGTCAAACCGATTCATCAATCAGTTGATTTAATATTATTCTAATTTCTTGCATTTCTACAGCAATTAAAGCAGCTTCCACTAGCCAGGGGCAGAGAGCTGGTGCTTCAAGTGTTCCCCGTTCTGGAGCAAGAGGGAGGCGGTAGTACTGTTGTTAGATGTGGCACAAGTGTGGCTCTGGATCTGTGAGACCATCACTGGTTGTTAGTGAAGTAGGGTTATGGAACTTTGTTTAGGAGTGTTGCGCCCCCGCTTGCATTTTGTAAAGACCTTTCCAGTCCTGCGATCGTGAGAAGTATGGCGACACCAGCACGGCCTGAAGACGGTCTAACGGAAACCGATTGATGACCTACTATGGCAAATGACCTGAATATCATGTTGAATTCAAAATGTGGGCGCTGTTACTTTTAAGCATGTGTACTTCTCATGCCTCTGTCTCTGTTTTTCATCTGAAATCTCAGCTGTTACTCGTGGCCTATACTGCATTCATTGGCATTTCTCTACAAGCAGATGGTGAAGTGTGGAATTGACAATGCACGCAGTAGCAATTTTCCCCACAAGCAGACCATCTGCTCTGGGGACTGGTAGTAGCCATCGGCATCGAAGCAACCGGACTAATAGAAACTGCCTGTTAGATTTCTGGAGAAATGCTTCAAGTCAAACTTATGTTTGCATATGTTTTGCAGTGTGCGTGTGAATGACTGTAAAACATAAAGGGGAGCGAAAATAGCTGACTTCCTACTCTTTACATGTCTTGGTTCCTACATGTCTTCTCTGAAAGAATTCATGAAATGACTCTGAAGTCTGAACCACCTAAAGGATAAATAAAGCCGCAAAATTTGTTGACGCCCTCTTGAATGTTGTACCACCAATGGCTGTGCGACTTCCAATTGTGTTGACGGATCACTTCCTTACTGTAGGGATCATAGTGTTTTTGCTTGTTAAACCAAATATGCATGCTTTGCCAAAATGCCGTGCCCCTTTGCTTCGTTCCCTGAAATGGGTCGATACTAGTGGCCAACCACTCCTTGAAATCCCGAAGTGCAGGGAGTTATTGTAGCACTCTCCAATGTGGATGTGGAAGTATATGAGTGCCGAACTAAAAGGGAGCTAAAGGTAGGTGTCTTAATCTCTCAAGTTCCGTATGCCACTTACGCAACTATCCCTGCACTTAACGTTACTTTACCTAGACTCTCTACAACTAATATAGGATGCAAGGGAATAACTGAAGTACTTAGAAACTAAAAGTGGTGTTGTTATGTATTTTAGTTACAAAAATAAAACTAATCAAGTGTTTGTGGTTGTGGTTGTGGTTGTGAAGGTAGTAGTGGTGGAATTGTCCCTAGGGAATTGGAAACATCATTAAACCACCGGCACACATGATTGTTACGATTATCATGCGGGAGAGGCGTGTTCTTACATACTGCCAAAATATGGTCTCACATGTACTTATAATTCTCATCTTAACAAGTGATACAAATACTGCGATCCATTAAGATGAAAACCAAACTATAGCCATAACTTCCTCTAGGGTTCCTCTCGAATCCCCTATGCGATGATTCCTAAATTCAGTGAATGATCATTTATGTCACTCTGACCTCCCATCCTCTACTTATCATAACACATTTCTTACCCTAGCTAAGGTGTCATCTAATATAATGTGCACCTCTATATTATCACCCTAGGACATCACCATAACAATTCATACCAATAAAAGTAGATCACTAATGCCATAGGACAAAAGAGAACTACTCAAACATGATTGCTATGAAACGAATCATAAAGAGAATTATTCATTGAATCAAAGGTCATGTTTTAGTAGGAGATTACAGAGGTTTTACAAGGATAAAGCCATTGGTCCAAGGAATAAGATGGTCGTGGAGGCGATGGAGATGATGGTGGAAGCGAAGGTGGCAATGGTGGAGTCCCTCGATGGCCTCCTAGCGTCCGATGGAAATGGGTCCTCCTCCTTCCTTGGGCTTCTCCCTTGGGTTGGAAATGTGTTTTCTCCTCTATAGATGACAGCTATGGGACTGCGATTTCTACACCAAAGTGTGCCCCTTAGAAAAATAGTGTTTCCAATCAATAATATTGGCATTGTTAGACCCGCGAAAACCTCACGTATCTTCTTGTGAGTCCATAGGATCAAACCACGTTAAGATCCATCACGTTTGGAAGGAGTTTGAGCCAGTCCCGTCACTTCTCGATTGTGGCAATTTTTTAAACGTTAGATTGGACCTACATGGTGCATACCAACTCCGAATTGGGTGATTCCAATTGCTACACTTTTTATGATATTGGCTTTACTTTTCGTATTCTGTTTTTCTCCGTTTGACGCAATCTTCACGGGTCATAGTGACTATCTTTAAATATTGGCCCTGCAGGGATAGATTTGTGATAACTCCAAATTTGACCGAATCTTGAAGTTTATTGGTAGTTCATTGATTTTCCATGAATTTCTACACACGTAAGTCACTAGTGCAGAACCGGGCAATAGCACCGGTTCGTAAGGCCCTTTAGTGCGGGTTCCATAACCGACACTAAAGTGTGGTCACTAAAGCCCCCCCCCCCTTAGTACCGGTTCAGCACGAACCGGTGCTAAAGGGCAACCACGTGGCACGAGCCAGCTCCGGGGGTCGGGAGCCCTTTAGGGACTACAAGGTTTGGGGGTTTTTGGTTTTGTGATTTATTTTTCATTTAATTTTGTGTTTTCCATATAATTTTTTTCGTTTGCTGGTATTTTACGATACTACACATTGTACACGTTATATATATATATATATATATATATAATTTCTAGTAGAACCAATCATATA
>LR738713.1:778313546-778330419 GCA_902687465.1 Secale cereale
ATATATATATATATATATCATCAAATGTCTCACACAAACCACCAATATATTCACACACACACACATGTATAGCTATATACAATTTCTCCTACATTTTGCCTTCGGAGCCGGTGGCATTAGCCTAATTGGTGCCTTCGGAGCACGATGACAATTGGAAGTGGTTCATGGGAGCGGTAGCGGGTAATGGTATTCTCCCTTCGGATCTATGACCTGGTCGAGCAAAAATCCCGCTATTTCCTCTTGTAGTGCTTGTACGCGCTCCGTTTCTAGGAGCTTGTCCCGCACCTCTTTGAACTGTTAAGAAGGAGATCAATATGCATGTTTATTAGTTGTGTGACTAGATATCGATAATGGTGTAAAAATTGTTAATAGTATTGTGACAAACGTACCCATTCTTGTCTTTGAGATCTGCTCCTTTCGGACGTCATCATGCGAATGTTCTCGCAAACGCAGTATGCACACAGATCAGTCCTCTGCGCCTGCTTCAGGGCCTTTACGAGAATGGAATTTGATCGGATAATAATTAATCAAGCATGATAATTAAAGAGATAATGGCAGCTAGCTAGCTAGCTAGTACTACTTAATTATTTACCTTGGGTCGAAACCATTTCAGGCTTTGTTTCCATTCGCCTGGAGTGACGCTGATGAACCTTGCCCAAGCCCTGCCCGCCGACAAAGAAAATGAATAAATGGGTTATTAAATAGTTCATATCAGGAAATGACAAACTAAATAGGCCGAGATATATAGTTAATAATGATTCAAATTACCTGTTGACTATCCCTTTCAAGTTGGTGTAGTCACTTTGTTTTTTAAGTAGTGAGTCGAGTACTTCAACTGTTCCGGCATCAACTTTAATGATACACAAGATCCAGTGAAATCTGCATGCACACACGTTTGGATGTTTTAATTAAGCGGACATATGTAAGCAAAAACATGTAGCTAGCTAGTAGGCAAAAACAGAGAATTTGTAGTACAAGAGAGTGTGACTCACTGGAAGTTGTAAGGAAGTAGTATATCATCATTGTATTTGAGGCACTTCAAGAACTCTAGCATGATGTTCTCTACATGCTTTTTATAATATTCACCTAGGTTCCATGTGTATTCATTAACGGTGTGTGGGTCAATGAACCCAATGCCATAGCGTCCAGCTTTTTTCATTTCATACATCTTCATCCTGCATAATACCACATAAAAGAATATAGTGAGGATAATTACAGGTAATGATTGATCAAAAGGATCACTACAGCTAGCTTGAGACTTAAATTACAGAAAGAAATCACTTACAGACAATAGCAACTGACGATAGATTTGTCGAGTGCGTCTTAATTGTATAACTGAAACAGTTCATTATACTCAACGGACACATCGTTCTCATGGTAGTAATGATCCTTCTTGACTTTCACCATGAGGGACACTCGATTGGAACTCTTGGTAATGGCCATGTACCATTGATGCAATTCATACATTCTCGTTGGGAGCTTCTTGACCTCGTCTGGCTTGACCAAAGGTTCGCCCCGTACATATTTCCGTTTTATTTCCTCCTTTGTAAGCACAGGCATGGGCTCGATCTCGAGGAGTTGTCCAACAGTGATGTTGAGAATTTCAGCCTGCTTTATATGCTCCTCGGTTATTACCACATTGCCGTCCCCGGGAACGTAAACTCTTTGCCCACAATAATATTGGGCGCGCGTACTCTCACGTGTTGTTGGCACAACAAGCGAGGGGATCGATTGTGCCGCCTATTCTCCCAGCTGGGGAACGATTTTCCCGCATTTTTTGACAGCTGCTTGTTGTTTGCTCGAGCTCGAGCTCGCCTCCTTCTGCAGACGTGCTCGATTTAACTTCCTGATCTGGCGCTCATAGTCTGTGTCAACAGGCTCGGGAGCTGGTGGTTGAGCCATACGAACGAGGTGGTCAATCTTTTCCTCGGGCACTTTCTCCCTTGGCGGCGGTGGCGGTTTCGGTCCAAAATGGTCGTCCACTTCTGCCCGCACTATGGCATTGGTTTGCTCCTCCGTCCTGTCGTAAGCCCTCTGAGGAGGATCAGTGAGGCTTGGACCATATTTTGTTCGCTTGCCTCCGCCTATACTTCCTGTACTGCCTCGACTCGTACCGCTACGCACCATAGCTGCGGGGTGTCTCTTCTGCGATTGCTGAGGCGGCGGAGATGGCTGACGGGGCTGAGTTGGACGAGGAGGAGTGGCCTGAAGCTGTGCCGGACTTGGAGGAGGAGTGCCCTGAAGTTGTGCCGGACTTGGAGGAGGAGTGGACGTCTGACGTTGTGTCGGACTTGGAGGAGGAGTGGCCTGACGCTTTGCCGGACTTGGAGGAGGAGGAGTGGCCTGACGCGTTGGTGGACTTGCAGGAGCGGGAGTCTGCTGACTCGGTGGCGGACTTCGACGAGGAGTCGGCTGACGCGGTGTCGGTGGCCTTCGAAAGATGATGCAATCCTTTCTCCATAGGATGATACGATGTTTGGCCTCTCCGAGTGTGTGCTCGTCGTCACCTCCAGGAATGTCAAGCTCTAGCCCCGAATATTGGTCCACCACCTCATCAACCATGACACGAGCATAGCCTGCTGGAATCGGGTTGCAATGGAAGGTTGCCTCGGGGGGATTTGTAAAAGCAAGGGCGTCCGCCACCTTCATGGATATGTTCTTCATTTTGAAGTGTAGCTCGCAGTTAGTGTTCTCAATGATGTCATCACGGGGTATCTATCCAGCATTGCGTCGCCCGGGGCGGAACCCACGCTGCTTCTCGACATGGATGGGCCGGTGGTATGCAATGTTGGATCATCCGCTAGCTGTTGCAGCTGCTGAGACCCCCTTTGCTGGCTAAGTGAGTCGATCTGCTCGTGCTGCCGCTCGAATTTGTCTGCCAAGTCCGCGTGCTTTGATTCTAGGCCTTGAAGGCGTTCAATGTCCAGCTTCCTCTGCTTCTCCTCCGCAATATTCATTCTCGCACGGGTTCTGTAGTCGGCGTTCCAGTCCGAAAACCCCTCAAACCACGGCATAGCGCCCTTGCCTCGTGTTCTTCCCGGGTGTTCAGGATTTCCCAGGGCACGCGTAAGCTCGTCGTTCTCTCTGTTGGGCTGGAACACCCCCGTTCGAGCCTCTTCTATTGCAACAAGTAGCTCCTCGTCGGCTCCTTTCAGACATGCCTTCAACGAAACTTTGCATGTCTTCGGGTCCAACTCCCCCCCATGCGCATAGAACCAAGTCCTACACCTGGGGGCCAGCTCCTAGTAACCAGAGTGACACCTGCATCCTCCATCCCTTTCTCAAACTTATCCCACTTAGGCATTGCCACCGCGTAGCCACCTGGCCCAAGCTTATGGAACTTATCATTTTTTTCGGCATTCTGCTTGTTTATTCTCGACCGTTCCTTAACTAATTCTGAATCCTTGAATTTCACGAAATCGTCCCAATGAGCACTTTGCTTCTCTAGATTTCCCTCGAATAATGGAGTCTTCCTTCCTCCCTTGATGTACTTGTCCCATTCATGATTCTTGTGGTTCTTGAATGCAACCGCCATCTTCCTAAGAGCAGCGTCCTTGACTTTCTGCAGATCTTCTTCTGTGAAATGATCTGGTAGGGTGAAATGTTTCATGAGAGTATTCCAAAGCAGACTTTTTTGTCTGTCATCGACAAAAGTAACATCTGCAGGTGGCTTTGCTGGCTTTCTCCATTCTTGAAGGGAGATCGGGAGTTGGTCCTTCACAAGAATTCCACACTGACGAACGAACTTGTCCGCAATCTTCTTAGGCGCTAATAGTTCGCCATTAGGTCTGATTGCCTCGATATTGTACTTTACGCCCTCCTTCAACAATTTGTTCGGGCCTCGTTTCGTCCTGTTGCCTGAAGATTTGCTCGATCCGGGTGGCTGAAAGAAGAAAGATCGATTCGTTAATATATATTCAACTCATTTAAAACATGTGAGATCACCAGATGTGCCTGCTTATATAAATATATATACCTCGCCGGTCTTTGTTGTTTCAAGATCAACATTTTCTTCGTCATCATCGTAGTTCATGACTTCATCAATTCGGTCGTCGCGATCGAATATCATATCACCCTCTCCAGTGTTGTTTAGAAATTCGGAGCCGTCATAATCTTCTTCATTCTGATCATCATCTGGCCCGCGAGGATGGCGTATCATATCGAATAGGGTCTGTTCTCCCTCTCTGCCGGTATTGTCCGCCATAGCTTTTATTTAACTAATCCAAAAGAAATATAAAACAATTAAGTATTCAAATTACATCGTCTCAAATAATAGATATAATCTCGAATACATCGTCTCGAATAATATATAATCTCGAATACATCGTCTCGAATAATATATAATATCGAATACATCACTGGCTAGGTAGTTAACAAAGATCGAATACTACAGAAGAATCTAGGACACTCGCGGTTCCTGCGGCGCGGGCGGTGGACACCCAAAGAGAAGGAACCCTCACAGGATCATAGCTGAAGTGAGATCCCTGAAGAAACTGCCAGGTATTAGAGAACCTGCCGCCCTCTAACGCAACCATGTAGCGATGGACGTGCTCGTCCTCCTCCCTGACACGGCGACGTACCACCTCCGGCGGGACCAGCTCCCTCTGCACCGAAACTGGCCCACGCGAATGCCACCAAATGAGATCAGGGTCGACGACGGGACCCGGGGCCGGGTTCCTCATCAAGCGACGTGTCCCTCCAGGCAGCACCTCCCAGTGCCAGCCCGGCGGAGCCCAGTCCCGGACATGGTGAAAGGATCGATATGGTTGACTAGAGGGGGGGGTGAATAGGCAACTAACAATTTTTAGCTTTTCTTAACCACTTTAAATTAAGCGACAAAATAAGTTGTCTAGATATTCTACTAGGATGACAACTAAGATAAAGAAGGTCAACAACTACACATGCATGCTATAAGGGTTGAACAAGTAAAGCATGCAAAAGTAAAGGTAAGAAATAACCACAAGTGGAACCGGTGGAGACGAGGATGTGTTTCCGAAGTTCCTTCCCTTTGAGGGGAAGTACGTCTCCGTTGGAGCGGTGTGGAGGCACAATGCTCCCCAAGAAGCCACTAGGGCCACCGTATTCTCCTCACGCCCTCACACGATGCAAGGTGCCGTGATTCCACTAGTGGTGCCCTTGAAGGCGGCAACCGAACCTTTACAAACAAGGTTGGGGCAATCTCCACAACTTGGAGGCTCCCAACAAACCACGAAGCTTCACCACAATGGAATATGGCTTCGAGGTGACCTCAACCGTCTAGGGTGCTCAAACACCCAAGAGTAACAAGATCCGCAAGGGATTAGTGGGGAGAATCAAATATCTCTTGGTGGAAGTGTAGATCGATGCCTCCTCAAGCAATCCCGAGCAAATCAACAAGTTTGATTGGCTAGGGAGAGAGATCGGGCGGAAATGGAGCTTTTGGAGCAACAATGGAGTAGTGGGGGAAGAGGTAAGTCTTCTTGGAGAAGAAGACCCCCTATATATAGTGGGGGGACAAATCCAACCGTTATTGGAGTTTTCAGCCTGCAGAGAGCGGTAGTACCGCGCATGGGTTGCGGTACTACCGCTGGCTGAGCGGTACTACCGCTTAGGCAAAAGAGTGCGACATGATTGACAATCACGGATGAAATAAATTACATCCGTGGCTACATCCGCAGGGAAAACAGTAGTAGAAAAATGCGACACGGTACTACCGCTTAAGATAAGCGGTACTACCGCATTGGATGCGGAAGTAGAAAATTACTTCCGCATCCACTTCTATACTTAGAATCAGCGCCTGGGCCAGATACACGGTACTACCGCTCTGGAGACATGGTACTACCGTCGGAGCTGTACTACCGTGTCGGCAGGCGGTACTACCGTGTACCCGCGCGGTACTACCGCTTGGTTGAGCGGTACTACCGCTGGCCAGACAGATGATCAGTTAAGAAGTCATAGTTTTGCAAATACGACAAATAACCGGTTGGACCTCCAGAGAGGCAAGGAAAGGAGGTGTGAGAGTAGGATGTGTACGTGTTGATTCTACCCAAACCTTTCCGACGCGGACCCCCTCTTAATAGTACGGCTTTCCTATTACTCAAAGCCACCGTCAGGGAGCAAAAAGAAAACACCGTCTTCCATAGAATCCGAGGGGCAAACAATCGTCTTGCGCCTAAGGGATATATACCTGTATGAGCTTAGAGCACACGATCAGTCCGCAAATGCATTGTCATCAATCACCAAAACTACTTAGGGAGAAATATGCCCTTACAATCTCCCCCTTTTTGGTGTATTGATGACAATACTTGATTTGCATAGGTAAGAAATAATAGAGAATGCAATCCAAGCCCTAGAGTATAGATGAGCTCCCCCTGGATGTGTGCCTATACAAGATTGTGCTTTGGACTGCACGGCACACATACTTGGTAGCGCTCCCTTATACTCTACACACGAGATACTCTATATAAGAACTAATTGCTCTAGATAAATATTGAAGACATAACGATAAGTTCAACGATAACGGGGCATATGTCTTACACCATATGATAGTCTTACGCACACGACACAAACACGCAAATAAACCAGAGTTCAACGAAACACAAGAGCACAACACAAACACGCAAATCACTCTCCCCCTTTGTCATCGAGACACCACAAAGGGGAAAGAGGACACTAAGACAGGTGGCAGCCCTGGATAAGCTTAGTCGTCGTACTCATCATCAGACCCCTGCTGCTCCTCCTGATACTCATCATCAGACCCCTGCTGCTCCGGCTGATACTCCTCATCAGACTCTGACCACTTGTACCCCTGGCGAGCCATCCAGGTAGCCTCAGGTGTGATGTTATCCTCGGATCCATTGGAAACCTCCTCTCCATATAGAGCCAGAATCTTCTTGTCACGCTGACGTGTCTTCTTGTCAGTCACATGAGCACGGTATTGCCCCTTAGCCTGCATGCAGAAGAGGGCCTTCATCTTCTGCTGAAGCTTTTTAGCCCAAGAAGGCTTCTCCACTGCAGAGGAAGAAGAAGGGGCAAATCTGCCAGAGCGCACATCAGCAGTCTCCTCCACAGGCTCCTCCTCAGTGCCCATCTGGGCAGCAGCAGCCTGACCACGAGTAGTGGTGTTGGCCCATCGAGTCTTGACGCGAAGCCGGATAGGTTCATGGCGGTAGCAGTCGGCCTCGAACTCCTCCTCTGGGTACAACTTCTCCCAAGTCTTGGAGATTAGCAGAAATAAGTATGGACCATAGATGGGTACCTTGCGAGAGTAGATGGCAAACCGGAGCTCATTCCACATGATGTGGGAAATGTCAAGCGGTGCAGCCTGGGCTGAGCGAGCCTCTTGACACATCAGTAGCATGTCAACCAGGTAGGCATGGACCTTGTCCTTATCTCCAACACGAGGGAACAGAGTGTTGCGAAAGATCCGATACATGATGTCCAAGAAGGGGTTCAACACCCAAGTCTGTTTGCCACTAGCAAGAGTCTTTGCCTCATAAAATGGAAGCAGTTTGTCTTTGTTTGCTGATTCAGGATTGGCGTGAGGCCGAAAACCAATTGGGTTATGGAGACCCTCATCAGGAAGCTGAAGAAGATCCATGAACTCCTTCCAAGTAGAGGTCATCTTGTGGACATTGGTCATCCAAGTCATGGGGCGATCCTCCTTGGATTGGAAATTGACAGAGGCATAGAACCGAGCAATAATCTTTGGATCAAAGTCATTCTGGAAGGTCATGATATGCTCCAGGCCCAACTGCTCGATCAAATCAAGAGCCTCTGCAAAGTATGCCCGGTTCTTGTCCTTCCTCATGTGATCCACATCCACCCAGTGAGCATCCACATAAAGATTGGCCTTGGTCTTGAGCACCTCATGGTAGATGCGAAACTGCTGCTTGGTCCAGAAGATATCATCACCAGGAAAGTGCTCACGGGGTTCTCCATACGGGTTGATCTTCCTTCGGGACATGAACTCGGCGGCAGGCATCTCCTCCATAGACATTGATGATTCCTGACGCTTGTTGGCTGAAGTCTTGTACCGGCGCAGGGGATTGGAGCCCTCTGGCACATCACTTGGGGTACGCAGACGCTTGGATCCGGTGTCGCGGACAGGGTTGGTACGACGACCCTCAAAACCGGAGCCACCACCTAAAAACACAAACACAAGACCACAGCAACACAAACACAAGAAGAATCAATGCCAAAGCCTCGAAGAACACAAGAAACCAGGAGAAATAGGAAAGAGATCATGCTACGAAGAAAATATGATACAAGCGGTAGTACTGCTGACCCTACGCGGAAGTAAAAAATTAGTACCGCAAGGTAAGCGGTAGTACCGCATATCAGATGCGGTAGTACCGCATACGCTGCGGTAGTAATATTTTACGTCCGCCAGATGAGGCGGAACTAAAAAATTAGTACCGCAACGTAAGCGGTAGTACCGCAGATGGATGCGGTAGTATCGCGTACGCTGCGGTAGTAATGTTTTACTTCCGCCAGAAGAAGCGGAGCTAAAACAAATTAGTACCGCAATGTAAGCGGTAGTACCGCATACCGATGCGGTAGTACCGTATATGTTGCGGTAGTAATCTTCTACTTCCGCAAGAGGAGCGGAAGTAAAAAAATAGTGCTGCATGCGGAGCGGTAGTACCGCATAGGGTTGCGGTAGTACCGCTCGGCAAGCAGTACTGGATTTTTACTTCCGCCCGAGCGGTAGTACCGCTGGGGATAGCGGTAGTACCGCGCAGGTCAGATCAGATCTGGATTAGATCATGCGGTAGTACCGCGGTTCCCCAGCGGTAGTACCATACGAAACAGATCTGAGAAGAGCAGATCAAGAAACGGCCAAGGAGATCGACTCACGGTACTACGGCTGATCATAGTAACTTCGTAGCAACAAATATAATCGTATTTCTAGTGCATAAACACTCTCCCACATCCTAAGCATCCATGGATAAGATCACGAAGAACACAAGAACACTAAGCATCTCCCCTAACCCTAAAAACACATGCAAGGCAATAAGAAGAGGGGAAACGGGGAAAAACCTTCATCCATGGCAAGAGGACGTGGTGGGGATTGATCCCACCGGTCGGAATGCGAGGGGAGTGGCCGAGGGAGGAGATCCGGTGAGGTCCTCCAGCGGCGTTCTTGAGAGAGAGAGACAGGGACGACGTGGGGGTTAGGAGTGAATGGGTATGGGGGAGATGGAACTCCCCCTGCCTGCTTATAACCCCCACTCGTTCGGATATGTGCGGTAGTACCGCGGTCATCGCGGTAGTACCGCTTGCGCGGTAGTACCGCTCGCCAGGCGGTAGTACCGCCCTACCAGCGGCAGTAAAAAATTACTGCCGTGCTGGATGTGCGGTAGTACCGTATCCTTTGCGGTAGTACCGTAACCGATCACGGTAGTACCGCTCCCCCAAGAAAATGCACGAAAAGACAAGAGGCTTTAAGCACTAGAGAGAGGGAAAAAACACCATGTGCACAAGCAAAACATGTAACACAAATTCCTCATAAGAGGGCGGTGGCCGAGGCCACCTATGTTTGAGTTTTATAGATATGGCACCGCGAAGAATTATCCTTGGGCCCATGATTAAAACTCGACTTGAAGCATTTAAGCCAACTATGTCTGGCAAATGATGAAGATTTGGTTAGTTTATGCATAATAGGGGGAGGAATAGTTCATTGAGAGAACAAAACTCCCCCTAAGTCCATGCCTACATCTAGACAAGATAGCTATGTAGAGTGTGAGGAGTGTGTGCACAGGTTCAAACCACATTGCTCAAATCAATGATATTTAGCTCATGCCTTAACTCGCGAAATCTTGCTTCATCCAGAGGCTTCGTGAAGATATCTGCAAGGTTATCATGAGTGTTGACGTAGTGAAGCTCGATTTCTCCTTGCCTTATGTGATCCCGGATGAAGTGATACCGAATCTCAATATGCTTCGTCTTGAAGTGAAGCACCGGGTTGAGAGAAATCTTGATGGCACTTTCATTGTCACACCAAAGAGGCACTTTGTCACAAGTGACACCGTAATCCTTTAAAGTTTGCCTCAACCATAAGAGTTGAGCACAGCAACTGCCAGCGGCCACATATTCTGCTTCGGTGGACGAGAGAGATACACAACTTTGCTTTTTGGAAGACCAACTAACGAGAGAGCAACCAAGAAATTGGCACCCTCCCGAGGTGGACTTCCTATCCACTTTGTCTCCCGCCCAGTCAGAATCAGAGAAACCAACAAGGTTGAAATTTGCTCCTCTTGGGTACCATAAGCCAAAGTTTGGGGTATGAGCCAAATATCAAAAGATTCGCTTGATAGCCACAAAGTAACTTTCCTTAGGTGAGGCTTGAAACCGTGCACAAATTCCCACACTCAACATGATATCCGGTCTAGATGCACAAAGGTAAAGCAAGGATCCGATCATAGAGCGATATACCTTTTGATCCACCGCTTTACCATTGGGATCAATGTCAAGTTGGCATTTGGTTGGCATCGGAGTAGTAGCCGGCTTGACATCACTAAGGTTGAACCTCTTGAGCATGTCTTGAGTATACTTGGATTGTTTGATGAAGATGCCTTCTCTTCATTGTTTGATCTCAAATCCAAGGAAGTACTTCAACTCTCCCATCATGGACATCTCAAAATGTGTGGTCATGAGTGCGGCGAACTCATCATTGAAAGCTTTGTTAGGAGAACCAAAGATAATATCATCAACATATAGTTGGCATACAAACAACTCCCCTTTGACCTTCTTAGTAAAAAGAGTGGGGTCGATTTTCCCAATTTCAAACCCACGATCTTGTAACAACTCGGTAAGGTGCTCATACCACGCTCGTGGGGCTTGTTTAAGGCCATAGAGTGCCTTATCAAGTTGATACACATGATTGGGGAACTTAGGATCCTCGAACCCCGGGGGTTGTTTAACATACACCAACTCATTAATGGGACCATTAAGGAATGCACTTTTCACATCCATTTGTTGCAATTTAAAGTTATGATGGGAAGCATAGGCAAGCAACAAACGAATGGATTCAAGACGAGCAACGGGGGCAAAGGTTTCACCGTAGTCGATACCCTCAACTTGGGAGTAGCCTTGAGCCACCAGACGTGCCTTGTTGCGGATGACAATGCCATGGGCATCTTGCTTGTTCTTAAAGATCCATTTGGTTCCAATGACATTATGGTTCTCCTTTGGTCTTGGCACCAGACGCCACACTTTATTGCGCTCGAAGTTATTGAGTTCTTCATGCATGGCATTGAGCCAGTCGGGGTCTTCGAGCGCCTCATAAACCTTCTTAGGTTCAACAAAGGAGACAAAAGCTTGATGAGCACAATAGTTTGCTAATTGTCTACGAGTGCTTACCCCCCTTTTGATGCTTCCTAAAATGTTCTCGATGTGATGCTCGTTGGAAGCAAGCCTGGAGGCAACTTTTGCAGCACGACGCTCTAATTGCTCTTCAAGTGATAACTGAGGAGCATTGAGTTGATCATCTTGAGCGTCATCATGAGCAAGATCTTGATCTTGAGCTTCCTCTTGACCTTGATCTTGCTCGGGGGACTGAACTTGGCCTTGTGCATCAATTGGTGGTTCTTCACCAACTTGAGATTGATCTTGCACTTGGCCTTGTTCAACTGGCTGAGGGCCTTCACTTTGTTCTTCGAAAGTGTGTGGGTCTTGGGTTGGTGATGGTTCCACTTGAGTGGAACATTGTCCTTCTCCTTCGGCCACAAGGGGTTCCTCAATGGGTAGGATATATCCAACACCCATTCTTCTTATGGCTTGAGGAGGAATTTCATCACCTGCATCACAAGTACCACTTTGCTCCACTTGGGAGCCGTTATTTTCATCAAACTCTACGTTACTCGTCTCCTCTATGAGTCCAGTGGACTTGTTGAGGACACGGTAAGCATGAGAGTTTGTAGCATAACCAACAAATATGCCCTCATGAGCTCTAGATTCAAATTTAGACAAACGAACACCTTTCTTGAGAATGAAACACTTACACCCGAACACCCGGAAGTACTTGAGATTGGGCTTGTTACCGGTACGAATCTCATACGGAGTTTTGTTCAAGCCTTTGCGGAGATAGAGACGGTTTGAAGCATGACAAGCGGTGTTGATGGCTTCGGCCCAGAAGTTGTATGGAGAGTTGAATTCAGCCATCATGGTTCTTGCAGCATCTATCAAAGTTCGATTCTTTCTCTCCGCAACACCGTTTTGCTGAGGGGTATACGGGGCTGCATATTGATGTTTGATCCCCTCATCACCAAGAAACTCATCCAAGGTGTAGTTCTTGAACTCGGTGCCATTGTCACTTCTGATCATCAAAATCTTTGCTTCATGTTGTCGTTGAGCTTCATTTGCAAAGTTGATGACGGTTTGTTGGGTCTCACTCTTCTTCTTGAAGAAGTATACCCAGGTATATCTTGAGTAATCATCCACAATCACCAAGCAATACTTCCTACCCCCAAGACTATCAAAAGTAGGAGGCCCAAAGAGATCCATGTGGAGGAGCTCTAGGGGTCTCTTTGAATAAATGATAGTCGTGGGAGGGTGAGCCTTCTCATGTAATTTTCCTGCAATGCACGCCCTGCAAGCACGATCTTTGGCAAAGCTAACATTTGTTAGTCCTCGGACATGGTCCCCCTTGAGAAGACTTTGCAAAGATCTCATATTGACGTGGGCCAAACGGCGATGCCAAAGCCATCCCACATCAACTTTAGCCATTAGGCATGTCGCGACCTTAGTGGGTTGCTTCGAGAAGTTAACCACATAAAGACCATTCTCGACATGCCCAACATAGGCTACTTTAAGAGTCTTGCTCCACAAGAGGGCCACATAATCAATATCAAAGAATGTAGCAAAGCCCATGAGTGCAAGTTGGCGAACAGAAAGTAAATTGTATGCAAGGGACTCAACAAGCATGACTTTCTCGATCGTGAGATCATGAGAGACAACAACCTTGCCAAGTCCCAATACCTTAGAAGATGAAGCATCACCCCATTCGACGTTGGTGGCCATAGATGAACCTAGATGCACGTCCACCACCAAGTCTTTGCTTCCGGTCATATGATTTGTGGCTCCCCTATCGAGCAACCATGATCCCCCACCGGAAGCAAACCCCTACAATAGATCAATGCTTGGATTTAGGTACCCATTTGGTAATGGGTCCTTTGAGGTTAGTGACAAGGGTCTTAGGAACCCAAATGGACCATTCAATGTACTCATAAGAAGAACCAACAAATTTAGCAAACACATGGCCATCACTGGCACGGCATAAAACATATGAAGGATTAAAATCGCCGGCCATGTTTGATGGTATGGTGGAGTTTTTCTTGACACCACCACTTTTCTTCTTGGTTGACGTGCCCTCTCCTTCTTTCACAAAGGATTGTCGGAGAGGGGGTGGTTGCTTTGTCTTGTCATTCTTCTTCTTCTTGGGCTTAGGAGCAAACCCAATTCCTTCCTTTGCCACAACTTCCTTTTGATTGCTCAAAAGGGCGTTGAGGTTCTTCTCACCTTGTATGCAAGTCACAAGGCCTTTCTCAAGTTGCTTCTTCAATTCGGCATTCTCTTCAACAAGATGCACATGCTCACAACATGGGTTAGTAGCATTTGCATTATCAATTAAAACCATGCGAGGAAAGATATCCTTTTCCTTGGTTAGCGAAACTTGGAGTTGATCATGAGACTCCTTGAGAGTAGCATGCATTCCTTTCAAGGCCTTGTGAGCCTTGTCAAGTATGTCAAACTCCTGTTTGAGTTTAGCATGGTCAACCTCAAGTTTTGCCTTCTCAGAGTTAAGGACACGAGAGACAACTAAAGCATGATCAAGATCTTTCTTTAATTTAGCATGATCATCGTTGTGTGACTCCTCAAGAGTCAAACGAAGACCACGCTCTTCCTCTAGGGCATTAGAGAGATCCGATATCTCATCAGCATAGTCTCGACTATGCCCTTCCATTTTAGTAATGGTTTCCTCATGAGCCTCGATAATGTCATTGGCATCACCGAGTTGTTCCAAGAGAGCAACAAAATGCTTCTTGGGTTTGCCCTTGAGATTCTTTATGAACAAATCAAATTCATTTTCTCCCTCCTTAATACCCTCACTCTCATCAATACAATTAGTCAATGAAGGATTAGAAGAGATAGTAGTATTGATGTTTGGGGTTAGCTTGTTGGTGGCCTTGGCCATGAGACACTTGGCGGTGATGTTCTCGTTTAGTGAGTTGAAGAGAGATGAGTGCGTAGTGGTAGCAATTGCAATTGTGGCCATAGTGGTCACCTCATCGTCTTCATCATTGTCATCATCCTCCACATATTCTTCTTGAGCCACCAACACTTTCGGAGGAGTCTTCTTGATGAAGTTGTTCTTGTTGGGATAGGACTTTGACTTGTCCTTCCGAATAAGCTTGCCTCCAAAGTCTTCTCTCTTCTCATATGGGCAATCCACAACGAAGTGACTTACATTTCCACAGTTGAAGCATGTCCTTACTCGTTGCTTCCCTTTGTTCCCACTAGAGTTGTTCCTGTTAAAGTTGGACCTTGTGTTCTTCTTGCCCCAGAATTGCCTTGAAGAAAGAGCCATGTGCTCATGATAGGCATATTTGGTGTCCTCGGGGCAACACTCGTCATCATCTTCCACTTCCTCCTCTTCCACACAAGCCTTGGCCTTCAGAGCAAGATTAGGCTTCTTGGATCGTTGAGCTCTTAAGACCGCATTGTCGGCGGTAACGT
The DNA here is from genome assembly GCA_902687465.1 of Secale cereale. Taxonomy (NCBI): domain Eukaryota; kingdom Viridiplantae; phylum Streptophyta; class Magnoliopsida; order Poales; family Poaceae; genus Secale; species Secale cereale. Next base: position 778,328,265 of record LR738713.1, read on the forward strand.
CAAGGATCCTCATAGCAACAAATTCATCCAACACTTCGTTTGAGGATAAAGTGTGGAAGTCCGGTCTCTGATGAATGACAGAGGACATGGCCTTATGATAGGGCATCATGGCCTTGAGGAACTTGCGCTTGATCCAATTGTCATCTGTATCTTTACTGCCATGATCTCGAAGAGACACTGCAAGAATAGTTAATCTTCGATAAAGTTCACGAGGATCTTCATCTTCGATCATAGCAAACTCATCAGCTTCATCTTGCACCACTTCATAGTTGGAGCGTTGAATACTGGTGCTTCCCTTGTACATTGTGCCAACATGCTCCCAAGCTTCCTTGGCCACAGTGAAGGGTCGAAGGTGAGCAATGTCTTCAGGAGGGATGGAATCTTGAAGAATGCAAAGAGCGGACTCGTTGAACTGATGATCTGCAGTTTCTCTTGGAGTCATGTTGTCGGGATCATACGGATAAAAACCTTGCTCAATGATTCTCCAAAGGTTAGTGGAACAATGATTAATATGACGTTTGAAACGAAACACCCAAGTAGCAAAATCAGTATTTTTAACAAACTTGGGAGGGGGCCCAACAGAATTTAAATGCGGTGTGGGAACGGGTCCTCCATAGTGAGTAGGAGGAGCAGATTGGGCAAATTTCCCACTTCCAATCTTAGTGACCGGGGCTTGCTCACTACTAGCTTTTCTCTTGTCGGGATTAGCCTCCGACACGTTGGTAGCGGGACGACCCACTTCCAACGGTGAGGTGAATAATTTAAGCCCCTCAAGCATTTCTTTAAACATGCCTTTGACCTCGCTCGCTAGTGATTCTTTCAATGTGGTCAAGGCCACATTGAACTCCTCACGAGTGACCGAGGCTCCCCCATCTGACGTAGGCAGGGACGGATTTCCACCGGAATGGTCCTCCGTCTCGACTACGTTGTCAACCATACTCTTCGGACGGTAAAGTCCTTAAAAAGAGATGAGGCTCTGATACCAATTGAAAGGATCGATATGGTTGACTAGAGGGGGGGGGTGAATAGGCAACTAACAATTTTTAGCTTTTCTTAACCACTTTAAATTAAGCGACAAAATAAGTTGTCTAGATATTCTACTAGGATGACAACTAAGATAAAGAAGGTCAACAACTACACATGCATGCTATAAGGGTTGAACAAGTAAAGCATGCAAAAGTAAAGGTAAGAAATAACCACAAGTGGAACCGGTGGAGACGAGGATGTGTTTCCGAAGTTCCTTCCCTTTGAGGGGAAGTACGTCTCCGTTGGAGCGGTGTGGAGGCACAATGCTCCCCAAGAAGCCACTAGGGCCACCGTATTCTCCTCACGCCCTCACACGATGCAAGGTGCCGTGATTCCACTAGTGGTGCCCTTGAAGGCGGCAACCGAACCTTTACAAACAAGGTTGGGGCAATCTCCACAACTTGGAGGCTCCCAACAAACCACGAAGCTTCACCACAATGGAATATGGCTTCACTAGTAGAAAACAGGGCATTGGTCCAGCCCATTAGCCCCGGTTCAATCTAGAACCGGGTCCAATGGGGGTACTGGACCCGGTTCGTTAGCCCAGGGGGCCGGCCGGGCCACGTGGGCCATTGGTCCCGGTTCGTCTGGACCTATTGGTCCCGGTTGGAGCTAAAAACCGGGACCAATGGCTCTTGCTCCTGGCCCAGCACTATTGGTCCCGGTTGGTGTTATGAACCGGGACCAAAGGAACCCCTTTAGTCCCGGTTTGTAGCACCAACCGGGACCAGTGAGTTGCCTATATATACCCCCTCACTCAAGAGCAGAGCTCACTGCTCTGTTTTTTTTTCTGGCCGAGGGGGAGAGGGGTTAGTGGTGCTCTAGCTCACCTCCTATGCACACAACGTGTTCGGTGGAATGCCCGAGCCACACTAGTTAAGCTTTTCTCCTCTCGAAGCTCTATTTTCTCCGAGATTTGTCTAGGTTTAGCGGTCCGTCACGTCCCGTCCCTGTCTTCGCCGCCGTCGATCGCCCCCGCCGATCTCGTCACCGGCACCACCGTGGTGAGCCTCTTGTTATGTCCATGCTTTTCTTACTTTTATTATTGCTTTAGATAGATATTTGTCTAATTTTCTTACGTTTATTATTGCTTGTTATTATATAGTGCGATGGTTTTGATATCCGCCCA
>LR738713.1:778343124-778384876 GCA_902687465.1 Secale cereale
ATTGATGATGTGGATTTGAATGGTGCATTTTGAACACACAAAAACTATGGAGTTCAAAAAAATGCAATGCCTTTGTATCATATGAGTTTTCGTCCTAAACCCCGATACTTCGAAAGAGATTGTCCATTTTGTACACGAAGTGCATCCAGTTTTTACCGTGACCCTCTCTACTTTTTTGCACATGCCATGTGGGTGAAATGATGATACCATGCCAAGTTTCAACCTTTTCAGAGTTCAATTTGTAGTGCTTTTTAATTTCACGATCATTTAGCTCTCTCAAAACAAATCAGTAAATGAATGAAAAATACCAAATGAATTCAGAAAGGGCTGATAATTGATGATGTGGATTTGAATGGTGCATTTTGAACACACAAAAAGTCTGGAGTGCAAAAAGAGGCGCAATGCTCGTTAATTAGCTTCAAGCCTTTCGGAAGAGTGTACAAAGCACTGCACATATATAGCTCCGTGCAATCTAGACTATTCCTCAAGGTTTGAAGCTAAGCAACGTGCAGGTGAACATTGCGCCTCTCCCACATTGTCTGTGCACTCTAGGCTTATAAACCGCTCCTAGTGCCTCTCTTTTGGCGAGGTGGGACTAAAAATCAGCTTACTAAGATACTTTAGTACTGGTTCATGCCATGAACCGGTACTAAAGGTGCCTAGCGTAAATGATGTTAAAAAATACATTGACCATCATTGATATTTTTGTGTACAATTTAAATTGTCAATAGGAGTCCTCACCGGTTTAGGAACTGGTGATGACTCCTATTGCAGCCACAAATCTTACACATAGAGTTCAATGAAGACCAAGTGGTTGTGATAGTTTGACAAATAACATATTTAAGATGGTAAAATCTCTATTAAACGAGCGAGGTGGGACTAAAAAAGCGTTGTAGATCGAAGTGAGTAGAACCCTTTTGTACCGGTTCGTGGCACGAACCGGTACTAAAGGTTCTGGTGGGCCCCCAGCCTAACCACAACCTGCAACAGCCTCTTTAGTACCGGTTCGTGCCAAGAACCGGTACTAAATGTTCACCACGAACCGGTACTAATGATCGCCGCCGGCCTAGCCTCTGGAACCGGCACTAATGGTCCCATTAGTGCCGTTTCAGTTGCAAACTGGGACTAATGAGCTCTACATTTGACCCTTTTTCTACTAGTGAGTGGAAATAAATAGTGCATGTCTTGCTAAAATTAGTAGGTTAGTCCAAATAAATATAAAAGTTTGCATAACACCATAAAATAGTGGCATGAAACATACGAAAACAATAGATACATCTTAGTTGTATCACGCCTTACACAACGACCATTACTTGTCGGGATCCATGTTGTCTGTTGGGTTTCCGCTATTAGGTGCACGGCTGCCCCTAATTTGATGTCGGTTTACGAGATTGTTGACGTCTAGACAAGTTCGAACATTTTTTGTAGACACATTGAATGGCTAAAAAATGTCTTGACTGTGTGGTCTAGACATTTGCGACCGATTGGGTGATCGGTGTTGAAGTTGTTGTGCAACACATCCCTAGTCTTGTTAGATATGGCTCGATGGAAGTGAACATGTGGAGGGTCCGGAAATGCGGGTGAGCAAAACTTATATTCCTAAGTGCAAAACATAGTTTTTTTCCTTCCCAAACCCTAGATGGTTAGGGCAAACTCTCACCTCCAAATGTCGTTGGCGAGCCCGTGTAATTGCCTCCCCTTTGCCTGCCACTCTGGCGGCCAGTGGCGTGGAGGGGAATCCTGGTGCCTCGGCTCTGGTTAGTAGTTTAAGTTAGGGTTTTTAGTCCTCGCAGGTGCGGTGCTCAGGCGGATTGCGCTACTTCTTCGAGTTTGTTTTCAGGGCTCCGATCCACCTCGAGCTCGTTCGCCCGGATGTAGTCGATGGAGCTCTGGCGTAGATTCCTGCCATCTCTTTGGGGCGGTGAGGTTAGGGTTTCTCGTCTTGTGGCGAGATTTGATGTTAGGTACTTCAGGTCTATGCAAGGAGGGGCATGTGCACGAAGACTTCGTGATTATCATTGACAAGGTCAAGCCGGCTTCAGTAGGGGAGTGGCGACAACGGTGCGTCGGCGGTAGTGGTTGCTTCGGGGTCTTGGAATCTTAATGTAATCTTCATTATGTTATAGATGCTTTTTACTTCTGTTGAACTTTGGTAGTAGATCCGGATCATTTTTGCAAAATATAGTTTTTCTCATGAAAATTTATAAGTAGGTAATGAAAGACACCAATTTTTATTAAAAAATAAATCAGTTTGTTTATTTATTTTTACAATCTTATTACACTGTTCAAAACGAGAGCACACGAAGGAATGTGCACGAGCTCATATTTGAAACTCCGTAATCCGTATATATCTCCAATGCACATTTTCTTTTTTTTTTCTTTTTCTTAGGCAGCTCAGCAAGCGCGCACATGTACGGCAACACGAACTCGAGCTCTTCACTTTTCCCAAATCACACGGTCTGTCAGAGCTCGATGCGATCTTTTCTGAGGAGGAAGTTGATGGAAATATGCCCAAGAGGCAATAATAAAGTTGTTATTATTTTATATTTCCTTATTCATGATAAAGGTTTATTATTCATGCTAGAATTGTATTGACCAAAAACTTAAATACATGTGTGAATACATAAAAAAATATCGTGTCCCTAGTAAGCCTCTACTAGACTAGCTCGTCGATAGAAGATGGTTAAGGTTTCCTAACCATAGACACGAGTTGTCATTTGATAACGGGATCAAATCATTAGGAGAATGATGTGATGGATAAGACCCATCCGTCAGCTTAGCATGTGATCGTTCAATTTATTGCTATTGCTTCCTTAATGTCAAATACATATTTCTTCGACTATGAGATCATGCAACTCCCAGATACCGGAGGAATACCTTGTGTGCTATCAAACATCACAACGTAACTGGGTGATCATAAAGATGCTCTACAGGTATTTCTGAAGGTGTCTATTGAGTTGGCATGGATCGAGATTAGGAATTGTCACTCCATGTATCGGAGAGGTATCTCTGGGCCCTCTCGGTAATACACATCACAAGAAGCTTGCAAGCAAAATGACTAAGGAGTTAGTTATGAGATGATGTATTATGAAACGAGCAAAGAGACTTGCGGTTAACAAGATTGAACTAGGTATGGAGATACTCACGATCAAATCTCAGGCAAGTAACATACCGACGGACAAAGGGAATTACGTATGTTGTCATAACGGTTCGACCGATAAAGATCTTCGTAGAATATGTAGGAACCAATATGGGCATCCAGGTTCAGCTATTGGTTATTGGTCTCGGTCATGTCTACATAGTTCTCGAACCCGTAGGGTCTGCACGCTTAACGTTCATTGACGATATAGTGTTATATGATTTTGTGACCGAATATTGTTCGGAGTCCCGGATGAGATCACAGACATGACGAGGAGCTCCGGAATGGTCTGGAGGTAAAGATTGATATATAGGATAATGATATTTGGACACCGAAAGAGTTTTCGGAGGTACTAGGTAGTCATCGGATCACCAGAAGGGTTCCGGGAGGCCCCGGGAGGATATATGGGCCTAATGGGCCAAGGGGGCTGGTGCGCCCTCTCCCTGGCCGTCGTCCCTAGCGAAAGGAGCTGGGAGGGCTGGCCCCTCCTGCCTTTCCCTCCTCACGAGAGAAAGGAAAGGGGGGCGCCACCTCCTCCTACCCCCCCCCCCCACAGGCAAAACAAGGAATGGGCGCGACTAGGGGCAGGAGCCCAAGTGGGATGCGGCCCCACTTGGGGCGCCATCTGGCTGCCTCCCCTCTATATACATGAGGAGGGAGCGCTAGACAATCCACGACAATCTCTTAGCCGTGTGCGGCGCCCCTCTCCACAGTTGTGTTCCTCGGTCATATTTTCGTAGTGCTTAGGCGAAGCCCTGTGGAGATAGCATCACCATCACCGTCACCATGCCGTCGTGTTGCGGGAACTCATCTACTACTCCGCCCGTCTTGCTGGATCAAGAAGGCGAGGACGTCACCGAGTTGAACATGTGCTAAACACGGAGGTGTTGTACGTTCGGTACTTGATCGGTTGGATCGCGAAGAAGTTTGACTACATCAACCTTGTGGGAACTCATCTACTACTCCGCCCGTCTTGCTGGATCAAGAAGGCGAGGACGTCACCGAGTTGAACATGTGCTAAACGCGGAGGTGTTGTACGTTCGGTACTTGATCGGTTGGATCGCGAAGAAGTTTGACTACATCAACCGCGTTAATAAACGCTTTCGCTTACGGTCTACGAGGGTACATAGACACACTCTCCCCTCTCGTTGCTATGCATCTTCATGGATAGATTTTGCGTGTGCGTAGAATTTTTTTTGGTTTTCCATGCAACTTTCCTAATAGAAGTTTGGGACACTGTTAAGGAACTGCCACCGAATCGCGCGCCAGGGCTGGACGGGTTCATCGCTGCCTTCTACCAGAAAGCATGGCACATCATCAAGAATGACGTGATGTCGGTTTTCATGGAGCTGTATGTGGGAGATGGTCGAGGGTTCGGCAAGCTGAACAGAGCGCATATTGTTCTCATTCCTAAGAAGCCGGAGGTGGAGGAGGTGTGCGAGTTTCGCCCCATAAGTATGATCCACAATGCTGCTTTTTTTTCCTAAGATGCTCGCCAATCATGCAAGGCGCGGGATGAAGGAAACCGTGTCTGCGAACCAATTTGCCTTTATCTGTGGGAGGCACTTACATGACAACTTCCTGCTGGTTCGACATGTGGCTAGGAAGATCCACGCCCGTAGGGAGGCCGTAGTCTTTCTGAAACTTGATATCTCGAGAGCGTTTGATTCGATCGCCTGGCCGTTCCTATTTAAGGTCTTGAAACACAAAGGGTTTGAGGACAAATGGACGTCCTGGGTGTCCATTCTGCTTAGGACGGCGACCACGAAAGTCATTATGAATGGGATCCAGGAAGAAGTTTTCAGCATGTGCAAGGATTACGGCAAGGGGACCTCGTCTCTCCATTGCTGCTTGTCATCGCTATGGATGTGTGATGACCCACAAGTGTAGGGGATCTATCGTAGTCCTTTCGATAAGTAAGAGTGCCGAACCCAACGAGGAGCAGAAGGAAATGATAGGCAGTTTTCAGTAAGGTATTTTCTCCAAGCACCGAAATTATAGGTAACATATAGTTTTGTGATAAGGTAATTGGTAGCAAGTGACAAAATGTAAAAGTAAATAAGGTGCAACAAGGTGGCCCAATCCTTTTTGTAGCAAAGGACAAGCCTGGACAAACTCTTATGTAAGGTAAAGCGCTCCCGAGGACACATGGGAACTATCGTCAAGCTAGTTTTCATCACGATCATCCGATTCGCGTTCGGTACTTTGATAATTTGGTATGTGGATGGACCGGTGCTTGGGTGCTGCCATTACTTGGACAAGCCTCCCACATATGATTAACCTCTAATGCAAGCATCCGCAACTACAAAAGAAGTATTATGGTAAACCTAACCATAGCCTGAAACATATGGACCCAAATCAGTCCCTTACGAAGCAACGCATAAACTAGTGTTTAAGCTTCTGTCACTCTAGCAACCCATCATCTACTTATTACTTCCCAACGCCTTCCTCTAGGCCCAAATAATGGTGAAGTTTCATGTAGTCGACGTTCACATGACACCACTAGAGGAGAGACAACATACATCTCATCAAAATATCGAACGAAGACCAAATTCACATGACTACTAATAGCAAGACTTCTCCCATGTCCTCAGGAACCAAAGTAACTACTCACAAGAAAAAATATTATTCATGATCAGAGGGGTATTAATATGCATAATGGATCTAAACATAGGATCTTCCACCAAATAAACCAACTAGCATCAACTACAAGGAGTAATCAACACTACTAGCAACCCACAGGTACCAATCTGAGGTTTGGGTACATGATACGTCTCAAACGTATCTACTTTTCCAAACACTTTTGATATTGTTTTGACCTCATTCTTGCATGATTTGGACTAAACTAACCCGGACTGACGCGGTTTTCAGCAGAGCTGCCTGTATGGTTTATTTGTGTGCAGGAAAACGGATTTTTAAGTATCTCAGAAAAATCCACGAAAAATCACAGAAAATCCACGCACCCGAAGGAACCAGGTGCCAGAAGTGGGGCCAGAGGGGGGCCAGGGGGTGCCCAGGCGCCCTATGGGCGCGCCCCCCCTGGGCCGCGCCGGGGGGGGCGCCTGGGTGGGGCCCACACCTCCTGGTGCCCTACTTTATCCCGTATTTTTACTCCCGACGCAGAAACCCCAGATCAGAAGTTCTTTCGCAGTTTTTCGTCGCGGAGCCGGCGCCACCCTCCGTTCTTCCTCGGGAGGGCTAATCTGGAAGCTGATTTGGCCTCCGGAGAGGGGAGATCGTCGCCATCGTCATCATCATCACCACTCCATCATCCCTCCATGACTTCTCCCTTCATGTGTGAGTAATTCCCCTGCTGTAGGCGAAGGGGATGGTAGGGATTGGATGAGTTAGATCATGTAATAGTTCGTCAGATTGTTGGGGCATGTTGCCTATCATCTACTATGGTGTTTATCATCTTTGCTTCAACTTGTTATTCTTAATGCTTGACACTAAGGGCCCGAGTGCCATGATTTCAGATCTGAACCATATGTGTTTGTATGAATATATTTGTGTTCGTGATCCTATCTATGAGTTGTTTCCACCTGTTACGGTTCGGAACCGGCGATCCCAAAAGTGACAGCTTGGGACACCAAAGGGGATGGTCCGTAGTTTGAGGATTACATGTATCCATTGAGTTCATTGCTTTGTTCCGGTGCTCTTTGACAGGAGCACCTTAATATCCATTAGTTCCTTTTGGCCCCGTTCGTAGCGGGATGGTAGGACAAAAGATGTTGTGCAAGTTCTTATTGCAAGCACGTACAACTACCTACGGGATACATGCCTAATGTTTGATATTTGCCTAGATGATCATTACTTTTCCGTGTGCCGTGCCCCAAGTTAGAATCTATCTCATCCATGCAGCGCCCAACCATCCATCTTCCTAGCCTACAGTATTTTAAACCTTGCTTGTCACTAGTTGCTACTTTTGCCATTTACTACTGCTATCTACTTTTGCTGTTTACTTTTACTATTACTATCATCACTATCATATCACTGTTACCACTTATATTTCGTTGCAAGTAAGTATATTTCAGGTGCGGTTGAATTGACAACTCAACTGTCAAAGCTTATAAATACTCTTTGGCTCCCCGTGTGTCGAATCAATAAATTGGGTTATTCTTACCCGCGAAGACTATCTCGATCCCTTACGGTTGAGGGTTATCAAGTACCGTTTTCTGGCGCCGTTGCCGGGGAGCATAGCAATATTTACAAGTCTACTTGAGGTATCCTACCTGCTGCACTTTATCCACTATGGGTAAGAAAGGAGACCCCAAGGTTCCGATCTTACCATCCACTACAAGAAGAGGTACTGCTCTGAGCACTAGTGCTACACTTGATTCACCTTCCGTTATGAGTAAGTTTGCCTCACCACCACCACATGATGCTACTACTGAATCTGTTACTATGTCTGATACTCTTGATGATGCTTCTACTACTTTTGATGATATTAGTTCGCTTGGTTATGCTCTTGAGAAACAAATTGCTGTTGTTGCTAAAAAGTCTGGAATTGAACTCCCTGTTAGTCGCTACCCTATTGGTGAAACTTATGATTATCCTGACTTGAGTAAACTCAAGGAGAGTCTCCTTGATGATGGTTACTATATACTAGATGAAGAATTATGTAGGGAACTGACAGAGTTTTCTGGCTCTGACCCTGAAGTTATTAAGAAACTATTTGAAAAACACTCTTTGAAGAACAAAACTGTTCCTAATCCTGAATTTGCTACATCTCCTATATGCATTGATGATCCTGATTTTGATTTCTCTGTTGATCTTTCACTTATACCTATGGTTGAAGCTGACCCTTTTTATGGTAGAGAAAATGATGATGCTATTGCACACCTAACTAAACTTGGTGAGCTAGGTAGCCTGTTTACCACAGATGAAAAGATACGATACTTTTATGTGACCAAGCTTCTTCCTTTCTCGTTGAAGGAGGGTGCTAAAGCATGGTATGATTCACTCCCATGTGGTTCCATTAAGAGTCCTCAGGACTTAGCTCACTCTTTTGTTGATAAGTACTTTCCTGCTCACATGCAACATGCTGCTTTACAAAGAATTTATAACTTTAAACAGTTGCAGGATGAGTCCCTCCCTAAAGCTTGGGGGAGGTACTGCGGTCTGATTCGGGCTAGACCAGGGCATGAAATCCCTAAGAATGAATTAATCGATATATTCTATGCTGGTCTAACTGATGAATCCAGGTCCTATTTCGACAGTTGTGCTGGTTGTGTTTTCAGGAAAAGAACACCGGACGATGCGGAAGATTTAATGGGCAGGATTGCCAAAAACCATGAAGATTGGTCCGTCCCTGAACCACCTCCACCAACAAAGAAGAGGGGCATGTTTGTTCTAAGCCCCGAGGATATGCGAGAAGCAAAGAAGTCTATTAAAGAGAAAGGTATTAAAGCTGAAGACGTGAAGAATCTACCCCCTATTGAGAAGCTGTGTGAGCCTACCACTCACCCTCCTATGGTAGAGGTACACTCTCTTTTAGATTTCAACGCAAGTGACATCCCTCACGGTAAGCCTCCTGATCAATGTTTAGATGAGTTTGATAATTTTATTATGAAATAGAATCATTTTAATGAGAGGATAGAAAGTCAGTTACATGATAATTCCCTTGCTATCAAAAGACTGCTTGATGTTCTAGATAGAACAGTTAATGATGTTCAATGTCTTGTGAAGCATTTTCATATGGTTCAAACTCAGCTTGATCAAATTTCTAATGTGCAAAGAGATTTGCTTGCTAACAATGCCAAACAAGATAATTTGCAGGCTTTTGGGATTAAGACCCGAGGAGGAACTAGTACTCAAGATCCTCTCTATCCAGAGGGACATCCGAAGAGAATCGAGCAGGATTCTCAAATGCAGGAAGAAGAAATTGTTGTCTCTCCAAAGAAGAAGAAGAAACATAAAGAGACTGACAATTCTAATGATCCTATTGCAGATGAAGAGCCAGCTATTGATCCCAACAGTGTATCTATTTCCGATGCTGAGACTGAAGACGGTGCTGAACCTGAAGGTAATGATAATGAGAAGAATGATCCGCCTGAAGTTCGAGAAGAAGAAGCACCTGACAAACGTAAGAGGTACACTAAAGAAGACTTCATCGCAAGAAAACATGGGAAGGAGAGAGAACCATGGGTACAGAAACCCATGCCCTTTCCAGGTAAGTCAATCAAATCCAAAGAAGAAGAGCATTATAATAAGTTTTGTGAATGGATTAAACCTCTTTTTCTTCAAATCCCTTTGACTGATGCTATTAAGTTACTTCCTTATTCAAAATATATGAAAGATATTGTCACTAATAAAAGAAAAGTTCCTAATGCTGCAATATCTACTATGCTTGCTAACTATTCTTTCAGTGGAAAGATTCCTGAGAAGCTCGGTGATCCAGGTATACCCACCATTCCTTGCTCCATAAAGAATAATTATGTCAAAACTGCTTTATGTGATCTTGGAGCGGGAGTGAGTGTTATGCCTCTCTCTCTTTACGAGAGGCTTTGTTTAGAGAAACTAATTCCTACAGATATCTCCCTTCAGATGGCTGACAAGTCAACCGCTGTTCCGATAGGTATTTGTGAGGATGTTCCAGTCGAAGTTGCTAATGGGCCTCGAACCCCTCATTGGTTACCCCAAGTGGAAGGTGTAAGATGCAGTAAGTAGAAGTTTTTTCCCCTAGCAAAGATGCCAAGGATCGAATCCCCAGAGACTCCTAGGTTCAACAAGTAGGTGTCAACTGCTAACGGCGCAATTAGCAATCAACGTGGACCTGCACACAGATACAAATAACTTTGCTCCCAACGAGTACAGAGAGGTTGTCAATCCCTCTGGCCTTGTAGTTCACAAAGGGTTAAAAGCAATGATAGTAGTGATAGATAGTTTTTGCAATAGTAGGTAAATAGCTAAAAGTAAATAGTGGATGTGATCAATGATGGTAATATGGACCGGAGTCTCATGATGTTCACTAGTGATGTCTCTCTCCCAAAAGACGATAAAACAGCTATGTGAGGTAAAAAAATTACAGCTGGGCAATTGACAGGACCACGAACGCAAACCAATGCTGACTACATTGCAAGAAAGGTTGAGGTTCAAAGCATGGGCGGTACGCCAAAGTAAGTAGACCGAAATCCATCAATATCTACTACTAATCATCCACCTTGAGATATCTATCCAGAACATCTCGCTGGTATTAAGTTGCGAGTCCCACCCATAGTGTAAACTCAATGCAACAGACAACTGCATTAAAAGAACTTTGCGTAAAGTAAACAATCCTTGCACCCGCGGGCACAAGCACCGTTGTTTTCCCCCTTGTGGCAACAGCACATCCCCTAGACTCATGTTTCTGTCACTCAAGCTAGTCATCGAGGGGCATGAACCCACAATCGAGCATAACGTTCCCTCTTGGAGTCACTACCTACTACTCGGCAAAAGCAATAAATAACAACGGAGAACATGCAAGAATTACTTATGAACTAAAATATAAAAGAGGTGAATCAAATATATTACTCAAGATCAATCTGAACATAATCTCATAATCCATCGGATCCCAACAAACTCAACATAGCAACAGCATAAGGATTACATAGGTGCCTCGATCATGTAGGGCAGCTCACGAGAACTAATTAGTGAAGCACAAGAACGGGAGGAGAACATCACATAGCTACTGGTCATGGACTCATGGTCCAAGGGAGACTACTCACGAGTCATCCGGGAGGCGTCCATGGTGGTGGAGAAGCTCCCGGTGGTGATCCTCCCCTCCGGCAGGGTGCCTGGAAGAGTTCTCCTGGTGCTCCCGATCTTGGAAGCGGCGGCGACGGCGGAACAGAGATGGGATCGCGAAAAGAAGTCCTGTTCTGAGGGTTTCGGAGGGTCCTTTAAATATATGCCAAAGTAGGGCACCGGGGGAGCCTCGGGGGGCCGAGGCGCCCCCCCGGCGCGGCCAAGGGGGGGCGCGCCCACAGGGCGCCTCGAGCCCCTGTGCCCCCCCCAGGCTGCCCTTCGGACGCAGTGTTGTTTCCGGTTCGCTGATTTTTTATATAATTTTTCTGGATTTTTCTGGGCAGTTCTCGAAACGTGAAAACCTGAAATACAAAAACAGCCGAAAACAGAAACTGGCACTGGGGTGCACTGGATTAGTAAGTTAGTCCAAATATGATCAAAAGTGTATGGAAGTGTATGAATATCATAGCAATATCACCCAAAAGTGGCATGGAGCAAGCAGAAATTATAGATACGTTTTGGACGTATCAACATCCCCAAGCTTAATTCCTGCTCGTCCTCGAGTAGGTAAATGATAACAAGAATAATTTCTGTGGTGACATGCTATTAACCATATAGGACTTTCTCATAGTCATATGACAAAAGCTTACTGAGACAATGATTCTATAGTAATTAAGTTGTCTCAAGAGAAAATCACAAATGACTGAAAGTTTTACAACATGAAACTGAAACATCAAAAAGATTTTCAATGAACATGATGTGCAAATATGATAAAGTGATATCTAGCTTGCCCCCTTTAGTGATGCAAAACATAAATGCAGGGGCACCTTCAAGGTTTAAGTGATGACTAGATACAATCATTTCAGAATAAACGATATCACAATCATGCAAAAGACAATGCTACTTTGGGACAATGCACATTACACTCAGAATGACAATCATGCTCTCAGTAGTTGGTGCTTTAACATAAAAGTAAAAGAATGGTTAAGTGCTAGAGCTTTTTATTTTGAAAACATGGAAGCAATTTTGTCAACGGTAGTAGTACTTCATATGTGTCATGCATAAGACATCCTATAAGTTGCAAGCCTCATGCATCGAATACCAATAGTGCTCGTACCTTGTCCTAATTAGCTCGGATTTCCATGGGTTATCATTGCATTACATATGTTTCAACCAAGTGTCACAAAGGGGTACCTCTATGCCACCTGTACAAAGGTCCAAGGAGATAAATCGCATTTGATTTCTCGTTTTTGATAGATCTCAACTTGAGGACATCCATACCGGGACAACATAGAAAATAGATGATGGACTCCTCTTAAATGCATAAGCATATTCTCATAAGAGATTGAGGATTAACGTCCAAGCTAAAACTTCCACCATGATACATGGCTTTGGTTGGCGGCCCAATGTTCTTCTCTAACAATATGCATACTCATTCAACCCACGGCAAATCACCCTTACTTCAGACAAGACGAACATGCATAGCAACTCACATGATATTCAACAAAAGCCAGATCTTGGAAGCGGCGGCGGCGGCGGAACAGAGATGGGATCGCGAAAAAAGTTCCTGTTCCGAGGGTTTCGGAGGATGCTTTAAATATATGCCAAAGGGGAGCATCGGGGAAGCTTCGGGGGGCCCAGGCACCCCCCCGGCGCGGCCCAGGGGGGGCGCTCCGCCAGGTCGCCTAGAGCCCTGGTGCCCCCCCCCCCCGGCTGCCCTTCGGACGCACGGAAGTTTCCGGAACGCTGATTTTTTATATAATTTTTCTGGATTTTTCCTGGCAGTTCTCGTAACGTGAAAACCTGAAATACAAAAACAGCCGAAAACAGAAACTGGCACTGGGGTGCACTGGATTAGTAAGTTAGTCCAAATATGATCAAAAGTGTATGGAAGTGTATGAATATCATAGCAATATCACCCAAAAGTGGCATGGAGCAAGCAGAAATTATAGATACGTTTTGGACGTATCAACATCCCCAAGCTTAATTCCTGCTCGTCCTCGAGTAGGTAAATGATAACAAGAATAATTTCTGTGGTGACATGTTGTTAACCATATAGGACTTTCTCATAGTCATATGACAAAAGCTTACTGAGACAATGATTCTAAAGTAATTAAGTTGTCTCAAGAGAAAATCACAAATGACTGAAAGTTTTACAACATGAAACTGAAACATCAAAAAGATTTGCAATGAACATGATGTGCAAATATGATCAAGTGATATCTAGCTTGCCCCCTTTAGTGATGCAAAACATAAATGCAAGGGCACCTTCAAGGTTTAAGTGATGACTAGATACAATCATTTCAGAATAAACGATATCACAATCATGCAAAAGACAATGCTACTTTGGGACAATGCACATTACACTCAGAATGACAATCATGCTCTCAGTAGTTGGTGCTTGAAGTGCTAGAGCTTTTTATTTTGAAACATGGAAGCAATTGTGTCAACGGTAGTAGTACTTCATATGTGTCATGCATAAAACATCCTATAAGTTGCAAGCCTCATGCATCGAATACTAATAGTGCTCGCTCCTTGTCCTAATTAGCTCCGATCCCCATGGGTTATCATTGCATTGCATATGTTTTAACCAAGTGTCACAAAGGGGTACCTCTATGCCACCTGTACAAAGGTCCAAGGAGATAGATCGCATTTGATTTCTCGCTTTTGATAGATCTCAACTTGAGGACATCCATACCGGGACAACATAGAAAATAGATGATGGACTCCTCTTTAATGCATAAGCATATTCTCATAAGAGATTGAGGATTGAGGTCCAAGCTAAAACTTCCACCATGATGCATGGCTTTGGTTGGCGGCCCAATGTTCTTCTCTAACAATATGCATAGTTATTCAACCCACGGTAAATCACCCTTACTTCAGACAAGACGAACATGCATAGCAACTCACATGATATTCAACAAAAGTGTGACAGTTGATGGCATCCCCAGAAACATGGTTACCGCTCAGCAAGCAACTCATAAGAAATAAGATACATAGGCAACATATTCTTTACCACAATAGTTTTTAGGCTACTTTCCCATGAGCTATATATTGCATGGTTAATTTGCTTAGTGCAGGTGTAGGTTAGCAAATGACTGGGAGCGACCAACTAAGAGAGCAATGACGGTCATAATCATGCAGAGCGACAAAGCAATATTGAATCAGGCATGGCAGTTATATCGCTACTCAGAAACAAAAGATCACCAAGGCTTGACAGACTTTCTTTACAGTCTTGAATATGCGTGAGCATACGCCAAGTCAATCAAAATAAATTCTCGAAGGAAGATATTACTAAACCATACCACATCATAGGCAAACAAACCAAGTTGGTACTCCAATGACACATTGGGAACCCCCCAGCTATTTGAGATTAACCATAGGGAAACCTGAACTACTAAGCACCATCATGAAAGTAGCATCTTTATCATAGACACATTAACCAATGCAACGGAAGCAAACTCTCTTAATAAGGTGAGCATGGTAATTAAAGAGAGTTCAAGCAACCAACTAAATAAAAGCTCTTGAAGAGATAAGCATGAATACTAAGAGCAAAGTATGATAGTAGCCATTAAAAGACAAAGAACACACACAGCATAGATAGACATGAAAATTCTATGTAATGTTCTAGGTAGAGGTGGAGTGTGTTTCTCTCCCATATAAAGGAATGTTGGGTTCTGACTCGTTATGAAAAACTAAAAAGAAAACTAAAAGCAGGACGCTCCAAGCATAGCACATAACACATGAAGTGATAAAAATATAGCGGAACGAAAGACGAACTGATAACGTTGATGGAGAAGGGGATGCACGGGGGGCATCCCCAAGCTTAGACGCTTGAGTCTCCTTGAATATTTCTTGGGGGTGCACGGGGGCATCCCCAAGCTTGAGCGCTTGACACTCCTGAATCTTTTTATCATCTTCCCTCGCACACTTGAAAACTCCCTTCATACACAACTCATCATAATCTGATTAGCGAGGTTAGTACCCTTAATAAAATAATTATACCTTGCTGGAAATAAAGATATTCTTGAAGTTCTACTGTTTCTCAAGATTGCCAAAAGGTTTTTGCAAAGAAAAAGCAAGTTCTCAATTTGCAAAGTGAAGGTAAGGCAAAACAGGACAGAATCTGTGAAAAACAGAACAGCAGGCAGTAATTGACCTGTTCGGGATACTTCTGCAACTCAAATCAAAAAACTCAGAACTGACACACGAAAGACAATTATATAGAGAACGCTGTAGAAAAAATTCAGACCAAAAAGATGATCTGGTGATTTTATACGAATTTTTCTATCCAAGGACAAAATCTGTTTCCTGGACAGCACCTCACAACTTTTGAACTTTCTAGCAATCAGAGGCTATACTTGGCACAAATATGAAAAGTAAAGACACAATGATGATGCTACAGCAGTAAACAACATCAAGACACAACAAAAGCAAAAAATTTATTCATGTGGGCTGCCTCCCAAAAGCGCTTTCTTTAATGCCTTTAAGCTAGGCATAATGCATAGATCAAGTTATATCAATTGAACCATCATCAAGATCATCAAAAAGCTCTTCAATAATACAACTAGTTTTAAGAGGACTCTCAAATAAAGGCCTCATAGAGATACTTCTAGGTAGAAGACCAAAAGGATAAAAGTCAAGGGAAGATTCATTTATAAATTCCTCAACGATAGGTGTTTCTTCCAAAGTTTTTACGGTTTCAACCCCTTTGGCAATAGGTGGGTTACTTTTAGAACGGGGAGCCTTTGGAACGTGAACGAACTTAGGCTCCCTCTTTGCCGGAGTTTCTACCTTTTCGGTTTTGATCGAGGAGAAAGTAGTTCCTAGGGTATCAAATATTTCCTCAATCTTGTCCATCCTAGAAGAGTCAGAATCATGGAATTTGACGGTCTCCAAAATTTTGAAAATTTTATGCATGGAGCTATCAAGTCTATTCAAATTCCCTTGGATCTTTTGATCCAACTCATTCATCTTATTAGTGCTTGGCATCTCTAGCTCTATTTTTTCAAGTTTTTTCATAATGTGAGCTAGGGTGATGTCCTCTCGAATGCTAACAACAGGGGGACTCCCAACAAGATTTTCAATAATACTAAGAGACTCCCAAACTGGGGCCTCTAGGAAATTCCCATTGATAGCAGTATCTAGAATAAACCTATTCCAAGAAGTGATTCCAACATAAAAATTTCTAAGTAGGATAGTAGTAGGTTGCTTCTTGGTGGCTCTTTTTTGTGAATCATTAATTCTATACCAAGCATCTTTCAAACTTTCCCCACCTCTTTGTTTAAAGGTGAGAACTTCTGCCTCGTCAAAGACAAAAGGACCCGACATAATGACAATTAAAGAAGAAGATAACTATTTTTGTGATTTTCAATAAAAAGGAACTAAAGCAAATATGAAAGGTAAACTAACAAGACTAAAAAGCAAAGGTAAAAGATATCATGCAACTCCCCTATCCTGAACAGTGGAGTCCCCGGCAACGGCGCCAGAAAATACTCCTTGATGGGCCTCGAACCCCTCGTTGGTTACCCCAAGTGGAAGGTGTAAGATGCAGTAAGTAGAAGTGTTTTCCCCTAGCAAAGATGCCAAGGATCGAATCCCCAGAGACTCCTAGGTTCAACAAGTAGGTGTCAACTGCTAACGGCGCAATTAGCAATCAACGTGGACCTGCACACAGATACAAATAACTTTGCTCCCAACGAGTACAGAGAGGTTGTCAATCCCTCCGGCCTTGTAGTTCACAAAGGGTTAAAAGCAATGATAGTAGTGATAGATAGTTTTTGCAATAGTAGGTAAATAGCTAAAAGTAAATAGTGGATGTGATCAATGATGGTAATATGGACCGGAGTCTCATGATGTTCACTAGTGATGTCTCTCTCCCAAAAGATGATAAAACAGCTATGTGAGGTAAAAAAATTACAGCTGGGCAATTGACAGGACCACGAACGCAAACCAATGCTGACTACATTGCAAGAAAGGTTGAGGTTCAAAGCATGGGCGGTACGCCAAAGTAAGTAGACCGAAATCCATCAATATCTACTACTAATCATCCACCTTGAGATATCTATCCAGAACATCTCGCTGGTATTAAGTTGCGACTCCCACCCATAGTGTAAACTCAATGCAACAGACAACTGCATTAAAAGAACTTTGCGTAAAGTAAACAATCCTTGCACCCGCGGGCACAAGCACCGTTGTTTTCCCCCTTGTGGCAACAGCACATCCCCTAGACTCATGTTTCTGTCACTCAAGCTAGTCATCGAGGGGCATGAACCCACAATCGAGCATAACGTTCCCTCTTGGAGTCACTACCTACTACTCGGCCAAAGCAATAAATAACAACGGAGAACATGCAGGAATTACTTATGAACTAAAATATAAAAGAGGTGAATCAAATATATTACTCAAGATCAATCTGAACATAATCTCATAATCCATCGGATCCCAGCAAACTCAACATAGCAACAGCATAAGGATTACATAGGTGCCTCGATCATGTAGGGCAGCTCACGAGGACTAATTAGTGAAGCACAAGAACGGGAGGAGAACATCACATAGCTACTAGTCATCCACCTTGAGATATCTATCCAGAACATCTCGCTGGTATTAAGTTGCGAGTCCCACCCATAGTGTAAACTCAATGCAACAGACAACTGCATTAAAAGAACTTTGCGTAAAGTAAACAATCCTTGCACCCGCGGGCACAAGCACCGTTGTTTTCCCCCTTGTGGCAACAGCACATCCCCTAGACTCATGTTTCTGTCACTCAAGCTAGTCATCGAGGGGCATGAACCCACAATCGAGCATAACGTTCCCTCTTGGAGTCACTACCTATTGCTCGGCCAAAGCAATAAATAACAACGGAGAACATGCAAGAATTACTTATGAACTAAAATATAAAAGAGGTGAATCAAATATATTACTCAAGATCAATCTGAACATAATCTCATAATCCATCGGATCCCAGCAAACTCAACATAGCAACAGCATAAGGATTACATAGGTGCCTCGATCATGTAGGGCAGCTCACGAGGACTAATTAGTGAAGCACAAGAACGGGAGGAGAACATCACATAGCTACTGGTCATGGACTCATGGTCCAAGGGAGACTACTCATGAGTCATCCGGGAGGCGTCCATGGTGGTGGAGAAGCTCCCGGTGGTGATCCTCCCCTCCGGCAGGGTGCCGGGAAGAGTTCTCCTGGTGCTCCCGATCTTGGAAGCGGCGGCGGCGGCGGAACAGAGATGGGATCGCGAAAAGAAGTCCTGTTCTGAGGGTTACGGGGAACCCTTTAAATATATGCCAAAGTAGGGCACCGGGGGAGCCTCGGGGGGCCCAGGCTCCCCCCCGGCGTGGCCCGGGGGGGGGGGGCGCCCACAGGGCGCCTGGAGCCCCTGTGGCCCCCCCCAGGCTGCCCTTCGGACGCAGTGTTGTTTCCGGTTCGCTGATTTTTTATATAATTTTTCTGGATTTTTCTGGGCAGTTCTCGAAACGTGAAAACCTGAAATACAAAAACAGCCGAAAACAGAAACTGGCACTGGGGTGCACTGGATTAGTAAGTTAGTCCAAATATGATCAAAAGTGTATGGAAGTGTATGAATATCATAGCAATATCACCCAAAAGTGGCATGGAGCAAGCAGAAATTATAGATACGTTTTGGACGTATCAGTTGCTAATTGTTTAATTCTTACTGATTTTGTTGTGCTTGACATGCCCGAGGATGGGAGCATGTCCATTATTCTTGGTAGACCTTTCCTTAACACCGCAGTTGCTATTATTGATTAATTGCAATAAAGGGAAGGTTACTTTCCATGTGAATGATAAAGAACACACGATATATTTTCCGAAGAAGACCGACAGGAGGCATGCCCTCAACTCTATAGAGAATATCGAGACCGTGAAGATTGGAGAATGGGACTGTCCACTACATGTGCCTCACAAATATAAAACTATCATGGTGGGGACAATGTCCATCAAGGTAAAGGTTCAGTGATTACTCCGTAAGAGGTGAGACTTTTTGCTCTATATATCGCTTGTTTGTTGGTAAGACTTGATCAACCTTGCTAGTAAACATGTTTTATATGGATAAAAAGTTGAGCTTGTTATGTTTTCACTTGTTTTTAGTTTTGTCCAACTTGCTGTACCAAGTATCTATGTTTTTGAAGCTTCACGATACTACTAACTGCTTCAAGTTTTCAGAGAGTTTCGCAGCTTTTTGAACTTCGAAAAAATTTCAACAGTGAAGTTTTCAGAAAAATTCCAGAAAAATTATAATAAAAATTTCCACGACGGGAGAGACCCGGAAAGTCCTGGGGCCAGCCAGGGGGGGCCACCAGTGGCCCAGGCGGCCAGCTGGCGCGGCCCAGCCCCTGGCCGCGCCCATAGGGCGCCTGGGGCCCACGGGACCCCCCTCCAGGTATGTCTTCTTCCTCCCTCTCTCTTTTTCTCCAGAAACCCGAGTTCTGGTCTTGTTCTTGTGTTCTTGCTGTTCTTGGAGGCGATTCTTCGATCTCTCTCTACAGCCCATCATTTGAGCTGAAATTTTAAGCAAATACTCCCTGGTATGTGACTCCTCCACCCCTCCAATTAGATTTTTGATTGGTGGCCTCATTTGTGAGTATTTAGTAGTTCTTGGTGCTGTAGAGATGAGCTTGCATGCATGTGTAGAAAGTTATTTTCCAAGTTTTGATGCAAGTCTATGCCTTGGGCAAGTGAGTTGAGTAGTTTGCCTTAGCTCACTTTGTTTTAATCCTCGTTTTTGTAAATTGTAAAAAAATTCAGAAATGAGTTTGTTAGGAAGGGCAAAAGGATGGCTTGAGAAGAGGAGGCCCTCACACTCCGATCGAGTCACTAGAGCCGCAGCTTCACCATCGACTGCTAGGGTGAGCTATAATGAAGATCATGTGCCCCTGGAGTTGTTGGAAGACACAAGTCCAGCATGTGCGATGACATTCCCATGTGATGAATTCATGGAAGCTGCAGGAATCAAGGATGAGTTTTATAATCTTTGTGCTAATGCAGGTTTGACACGACTCGTCACGAGCCGTGTTACTCAGTATCAAAAACTCACCTGCAGTTTCATTAACAGTTTTAGATATAATCCTGATTCAGGTGCTATTGAGTTTAAAATTTATAATGATCTTATCACCATGACTTTGGGAAATTTTTGTGAAATAATAGGTGTGCCGAACGTTGGGAGGACGACAAGGATGGCCACTCAGCCCTCCGAGCTGAAAACCGTCATCAACTCTCTCTGCAGCATGGGTACGAGGGATATTCATCGGTCGAAGATCTCCAGCATCTTATTTCCTCACCTCAGGTATTTTGCATATTATATTGCTAGAGGGATGTTAGCTCGTGACAACACGAGCAGCATTTCTGCTCCGGATATTGCTATCCTGGCAGCAGCCCTCTCAGGGAGGTCTGAATATAATCTGGGTACCTTAATTGCTCGACGCCTTGCTATGAACGGTAACAAGGGGGACTTATATGGTGGCGTTATGCCACACTTATCTTAGAGCATCTTGGAGGCACCCCACACCCTGATGATACTCATTTTACTTATTTAAGCTTTGATCTTGCTGCTATGAAAAGGCATAAGTTTGTTACCATGGGTTCTGAGCTTGATAACCTTGTTTATATCTTGCGTTTCGGGACTACCGCGGAACGCGAGATCCGTCTACCTGTTGGAAATATGCCCTAGAGGCAATAATAAATTGGTTATTATTATATTTCCTTGTTCACGATAATCGTTTATTATCCATGCTAGAATTGTATTGATAGGAAACTCAGATACATGTGTGGATACATAGACAAACACCATGTCCCTAGTAAGCCTCTAGATGACTAGCTCGTTGATCAATAGATGGTTACGGTTTCCTGACCATGGACATTGGATGTCATTGATAACGGGATCACATCATTAGGAGAATGATGTGATGGACAAGACCCAATCCTAAGCCTAGCACAGATCGTGTAGTTCGTATGCTAAAGCTTTTCTATATGTCAAGTATCTTTTCCTTAGACCATGAGATTGTGCAACTCCCGGATACCGTAGGAATGCTTTGGGTGTACCAAACGTCACAACGTAACTGGGTGGCTATAAAGGTGCACTACAGGTATCTCCGAAAGTGTCTGTTGGGTTGGCACGAATCGAGACTGGGATTTGTCACTCCGTATGGCGGAGAGGTATCTCTGGGCCCACTCGGTAGGACATCATCATAATGTGCACAATATGTGATCAAGGAGTTGATCACGGGATGATGTGTTACGGAATGAGTAAAGAGACTTGCCGGTAACGAGATTGAGCAAGGTATCGGTATACCGACGATCGAATCTCGGGCAAGTGCTATACCGATAGACAAAGGGAATCGTATACGGGATTGATTGAATCCTTGACATCGTGGTTCATCCGATGAGATCATCGTGGAACATGTGGGAGCCAACATGGGTATCCAGATCCCGCTGTTGGTTATTGGCCGGAGAGTTGTCTCGGTCATGACTACATGGTTCCCGAGCCCGTAGGGTCTACACACTTAAGGTTCGATGACGCTAGGGTTATAGGGAAAGTATGTATGCGGTTACCGAATGTTGTTCGGAGTCCCGGATGAGATCCCGGACGTCACGAGGAGTTCCGGAATGGTCCGGAGGTAAAGATTCATATATGGGAAGTCCTGTTTTGGTCACCGGAAAAGTTTCGGGCGATATCGGTAATGTACCGGGACCACCGGGAGGGTCCCGGGGGTCCACCAGGTGGGGCCACCAGCCCCAGAAGGTTGCGTGGGCTAAGTGTGGGAGGGGACCAGCCCCAAGGGGGCTGGTGCGCCCCCCCACCAAGTCCCTAGGCGCATGGAGAGTGGAGGAGGGCAAACCCTAGGTCCAGATGGGCCTTAAGGCCCATCCTAGGGCGCCCCCTCTCTCTTCCCCCCTTTTGGCCGCACCCTAGATGGGTTTCTAGGGCTGGCCGCACCCCTAGGGGTGGGAAACCCTAAAGGGGGGCGCAGCCCTCCCTTCCCCCTATATATATGTGAGGTTTTGGGGCTGCTAGACACACGAGAACGTCTCCCTCTTGGCGCAGCCCTACCCCTCTCCCTCCTCGTCTCTCGCAGCGCTTGGCGAAGCCCTGCTGGAGTCCCACGCTCCTCCACCACCACCACGCCGTCGTGCTGCTGTTGGATGGAGTCTTCCCCAACCTCTCCCTCTCTCCTTGCTGGATCAAGGCGTGGGAGACGTCACCGGGCTGCACGTGTGTTGAACGCGGAGGCGCCGTTGTTCGGCGCTTAGGTCGGAATCAACCGCGATCTGAATCGCAGCGAGTACGACTCCTTCATCCGCGTTCTTGCAACGCTTCCGCATCGCGATCTACAAGGGTATGTGGATCCGACTCTTCCCTCGTAGATGCATCTCCTAGATTGATCTTGGTGAGCGTAGGAAAATTTTTGTTTCCCATGCAACGTTCCCCAACAGTGGTATCAGAGCTAGGATCTTGCGTAGATGTTTTCACGAGTAGAACACAAAGGGGTTTGTGGGCGTTGATGTTTAGATTGCTTCCCTCCTTGGTCTTTTCTTGATTCAGCGGTATTGTGGGATGAAGCGGCTCGGACCAACCTTACATGTCCTCGTACATGAGACCGGTTCCATCGACAGACATGTGACTTTTGTTGCATAAGATGGCTAGCGGGTGTCTGTCTCTCCCACCTTAGTTGAATCGGATTCGACAAAGGCGGTCCTTGTAGAAGGTTAAATAGCAACTTAAATATCACCGTTGTGGCTTTGCGTAGGTAAGAAGCGTTCTTGCTAGATACCCATAGCAGCCACGTAAAACATGCAACAACAAATTAGAGGACGTCTAACTTGTTTTTGCAGGGTATGTATGTGATATGATATGGCCAAAGACATGATGAGATATATTTGATGTATGAGATGATCATGTTGTAATAGTTAATATCGACTTGCATGTCGATGTATACGGCAACCGGCAGGAGCCATAGGGTTGTCTTTAATTTTTGTATGACCTGCGTGTCAATTATTAAGCGCTATGTAATGCTTTACTTTATCGCTAAACGGTAGCAATAGTAGTAAGAGCATGGTGGGCGCGCGACAACCCCGATGGCGACACGATGATGGAGATCATGATGATGGGGATCATGGTGTTACGCCGGTGACGATGAAGATCATGCCGGTGCTTTGGAGATGGAGATCAAAAGCACGAGTTGATGGCCATATCATGTCACTTATGATTTGCATGTGATGTTAATCCTTTTATGCATCTTATTTTGCTTAGGACGACGGTAGCATTATAAGATGATCCCTCACTAAAATTTCAAGATAAAATTGTGTTCCCCCCGAGTGTGCGCCGTTGCGAAGGTTCGTCGTTTCGAAGCACCACGTGATGATCGGGTGTGATAGACTCTACGTTCGCATACAACGGGTGCAAGCCAGTTTTGCACATGCAGAACACTCGGGTTAGACTTGACGGGCCTAGCATGTACAGACATGGCCTCGGAACACGGAAGACCGAAAGGTCGAGCATGAGTCATATAGTAGATATGATCAACATGAAGATGTTCACCATTGACACCACCTCATCTCACGTGATGATCGGACTTGGGTTGGTGGATTTGGATCATGTCACGCTCGGATGACCAGAGTGATGTCAATTTGAGTGGGAGTTATAAGTAATTTGATTAAAACTCACTTGTCATGAACAATAGTCTAAGTTGTCTTTGCAAATTATGTAGTAGACCAATAACTGCGTTGTAGCTCCCTGTTTAATACGATCCTAGAGAAAGACTAAGTTGAAAGATATTGTAAGCAATGATGCGGACTGGGTCCGTAGTCCGAGGAGTGTCCTCACTGCTGCACAGAAAGCTTACGTCTTTGATGCACCGCTCGATGTGCAAACCCCTACAACGTTGTCTGTGGATGTTGTGAACACCTGACAGAGACGTCCTGATGACTACTTGATAGTTTAGTGCACCATACTTTACGGCTTAGAATCGGGATTCCAATGACGTTTTGAACGCCATAGAACATATGAGATGTTCTAAGAGCTGAAATTGGGATTTCAGGCTCATGCCCGTGTTGAGAGGTATGAGACCTCTGACAAGTTCTTTTGCCAAAAAGATGGAGGAGAATGGCTCAACTAATGAGCATGTGCTCAGAATGTCTGAGTGCTGAAATCACTTGAACCAAGTGGGAGTTAATCTTCCAGGTGAGATAGTGGTTGACAGAATTCTCTAGACACTATCACCAAGCTACTAGAACTTCGTGATGAACTATGACATGCAAAGGATGGTGATAATCCCGGTGCTGTCAGCGGTTCTTAGTACCGCAAAAGTAGAGATCAAGAAGGAGCATCAAGTGTTGATGGTTTAACAAGACCACTGGTTTCAAAAGGGTAAGGGCTAGAAGGGAAACTTCATGAATGGCAAACCTGTTGTCGCTCTGATGAAGGAACC
The DNA here is from genome assembly GCA_902687465.1 of Secale cereale. Classification (NCBI taxonomy): domain Eukaryota; kingdom Viridiplantae; phylum Streptophyta; class Magnoliopsida; order Poales; family Poaceae; genus Secale; species Secale cereale. The sequence goes on from LR738713.1 coordinate 778,367,450, forward strand.
CATGGTTGAACCCAAACCTCGAGACTAAGTGCTTCTATTGTAAGGGGAACGGTCACATGGTAGCGGAACCACCCCAAATACATGGTAGATATGATAGCTGGCAACTTCAACAAAGTATATTTGATATACGTGTTATTGATGTGTACCTTAGTAGTACTCCTTGTAGCACCTGGGTATTGGATACCGGTTCAATTGCTATTATTAGTGACTTGAAGCAAAAGCTACGGACTGAACGGAGACTAGCTAAGGGCGAGGTGACGATGTGTGTTGGAAGTGTTTCCAAGGATGATAAGATCACCATCGCACGCTCCCTCTATTTTCGGGATTAGTGTTGAACCTAGATAAATGTTATCATGTGTCTACGTTGAGCATGAATATGATTAGATCATGTTCATTGCAATACGGTTATTCATTTAAGTTAGAGAATAATGGTTATTCTGTTTACATGAATAATACCTTTATGGTCATGCACCCAATGGTTTATTGAATCTCGATTATAGCAATACACATGATGATAATATTAATGCCAAAAGATGTAGAGTTAATAATGATAGTACCACTTTCTTGTGGCACTGCCGCTTAGGTCAGTTTGGCATAAAATGCATGAAGAAACTCCATGCTGATGGACGTTTGGAGTCACTTGATTTTGAATCGCTTGACACATGCGAGCCATGCCTCATGGGCAGGATGACTGAGATCCCGTTTTCAGGTACAATGAAACGGGTAAGTGACTTGTTGGAAATCATACATGCTGATGTATGTGATCCAATGAGAATTAAGGCGTGTGGTGGATATCGTTATTTTCTCATCTTCACTGACGATTTGAGTAGATATGGCATAGTCACTTAATGAAGCAAAAGTCTGAAACGTTTGAAAGGTTCAAAAATTTCAGAGTGAAGATTAAGAATCATCATAACAAGAAGATCATGTTCCTATGATCTGATCAAGGGGATATTATCTGAATTATGAGTTTGGCAATCACTTAAGACATTGTGGAATTGTTTCGCAGTTGAAGCCCCCTGGAACACCACAGCGTAATGGTGTGTCCGGACATCGTAATCGAACCTTATGAGATATGGTGCGATCTATGGTGTATCTTACCGATCTACCGCTGTTATTTTGAGGTTATGCATTAGAGACAGCTGCATTCACTTTAGATAGGGCACCATCTAAGTCCGTTGAGACAACGCCGTATGAACTAAGGTTTGGCAAGAAACCAAAGTTGTCGTTTTCTTAATGTTTGGGGCTGCGATGCTTATGGCTTCAGCCAGGAAAAGCTCGAACCCAAAGCGGACAAATACATCTTCATAGAATACCCAAAGGTAACGTTTGAGTATACCTTCTATCTCAGATCCAAGGACAAAAATTGTTTGTCCCTAAGAATGGGTCCTTTCTCGAGAAGGAGTTTCTCTCGAAAGAATTGAGTGGGAGGAAGATAGAACTTGATGAGGTTGTCGAACCCTCACTTCAACCGAAAAGTAGTGCAACACAGAAAGATGTTTCTGTGGAACCTACGACAGTTGAAGAGGAAACTAATGATAGTGATCATAAAGCTCCAGATCAAGTTGCTATCGAACCTCGTAGGTCGACAAGGATAAGTACTACTCCTGAGTGGTACGGTGATCCTGTCTTAGATGTCATGTTGTTGGACAACAATGAGCCTACGAACTATGGAGAAGCGATGGTGGGCCCATATTCCGACAAATGGTTAGAAGCCGAAAAATCCGAGATAGGATCCATGTATCGAAACAAAGTATGGACTTTGGTGGACTTGCCCGATGACTGGCAAGCCATTGAGATAAATGGATCTTTAAGAAGAAGACGAACGTGGACGGTAATGTCACCGTCTATGAAGCTCGACTTGTGGCAAAGAGTTTTTCACAAGTTCAAGGAGTTGACTACGATGAGATTTTCTCACCCGTAGCGATGCTTAAGTCCGTCGGAATCATGTTAGCATTAGCTGCATTTATGAAATCTGGCAGATGGATGACAAAACAAGTTTCCTTACCAGTTTTCGTAAGGAAAGGTTGTATATGATACAATCAGAAAGGTTTTGTCGATCCTAAGGATGCTAAAAGATATGCTAGCTCCAGCGATCCTTCTATGGACTAGAGCAAGCATCTCGGAGTCGGAATATATGCTTTGATGGAGTGATCAAAGTTTTTGGGTATACAAAGTTTGTTAGAAACTTGTATTTACAATAAAGTGAGTGGGAGCATCACAACATTTCTGATAAGTATATGTGAGTGACATATTGTTGATCCGAAATGATGTAGAATTTCTGGAAAGCATAAAGGGTTATTTGAAATGAGTTTTTCAAAGGAAGACCTGGATAAAGCTGCTTACATATTGAGCATCAAGATCTATACAGATAGATCAATACGCCTGATGATACTTTCAAAAGAACTCACACCTTTGACATGATTTTGAAGGAGTTCAAAATAGATCAGTCAAAGAAGGAGTTCTTACCTGAGTTGTAAGGTGTGAAGTTGAGTAAGACTCAAAGCTTGACCACGGCAGAAGAAAGAGGAAGGACGAAGGTCGTCCCCTATGGTTTTGTCATAGGCTCTATACGGTATGCCATGCTAAGTACCGCACCTGATGTGTGCCTTGCCACATGTCTGGCAAGAGGGTACAAAGGTGATCCAGGAGTGGATTACTAGATAGTGGTCAAAATTATCCTTAGAGGAATAAGGAAATGTTTCTCGGTTATGGAGGTGATAAAGAGTTCGACGTAAAGAGTTACGTCGATGCAAGCTTAACACCTATCCGGATAACTCTAAGTGGAGATACCGGATACGTATAATGGAGCAACAGTTTGGAATAGCTCCAAGTGGAACGTGGTAGCAGCATCTACGATATGACATAAAGTTTTGCGAAGTACATAGGGATCTGAATATTGCAGACCCGTTGACTACAACCTCTCTCACAAGCATAACATGATCAAACACAGAACTCATTGAGTGTTAATCACATATTGATGTGAACTAGATTACTGACTCTAGTAAACTCTTTGGATGTTGGTCACATGGCGATGTGACCTGTGAGTGTTAATCACATGGCGATGTGAACTAGATTATTGACTCTAGTGCAAGTGGGAGACTGTTGGAAATATGCCCTAGAGGCAATAATAAATTGGTTATTATTATATTTCCTTGTTCATGATAATCGTTTATTATCCATGCTAGAATTGTATTGATATGAAACTCAGATACATGTGTGGATACATAGACAAACACCATGTCCCTAGTAAGCCTCTAGATGACTAGCTCGTTGATCAATAGATGGTTACGGTTTCCTGACCATGGACATTGGATGTCATTGATAACGGGATCACATCATTAGGAGAATGATGTGATGGACAAGACCCAATCCTAAGCCTAGCACAGATCGTGTAGTTCGTATGCTAAAGCTTTTCTATATGTCAAGTATCTTTTCCTTAGACCATGAGATTGTGCAACTCCCGGATACCGTAGGAATGCTTTGGGTGTACCAAACGTCACAACGTAACTGGGTGGCTATAAAGGTGCACTACAGGTATCTCCGAAAGTGTCTGTTGGGTTGGCACGAATCGAGACTGGGATTTGTCACTCCGTATGGCGGAGAGGTATCTCTGGGCCCACTCGGTAGGACATCATCATAATGTGCACAATATGTGATCAAGGAGTTGATCACGGGATGATGTGTTACGGAATGAGTAAAGAGACTTGCCGGTAACGAGATTGAGCAAGGTATCGGTATACCGACGATCGAATCTCGGGCAAGTGCTATACCGATAGACAAAGGGAATCGTATACGGGATTGATTGAATCCTTGACATCGTGGTTCATCCGATGAGATCATCGTGGAACATGTGGGAGCCAACATGGGTATCCAGATCCCGCTGTTGGTTATTGGCCGGAGAGTTGTCTCGGTCATGACTACATGGTTCCCGAGCCCGTAGGGTCTACACACTTAAGGTTCGATGACGCTAGGGTTATAGGGAAAGTATGTATGCGGTTACCGAATGTTGTTCGGAGTCCCGGATGAGATCCCGGACGTCACGAGGAGTTCCGGAATGGTCCGGAGGTAAATATTCATATATGGGAAGTCCTGTTTTGGTCACCGAAAAAGTTTCGGGCGATATCGGTAATGTACCGGGACCACCGGGAGGGTCCCGGGGGTCCACCAGGTGGGGCCACCATCCCCAGAAGGCTGCGTGGGCTAAGTGTGGGAGGGGACCAGCCCCAAGGGGGCTGGTGCGCCCCCCCACCAAGTCCCTAGGCGCATGGAGAGTGGAGGAGGGCAAACCCTAGGTCCAGATGGGCCTTAAGGCCCATCCTAGGGCGCCCCCTCTCTCTTCCCCCCTTTTGGCCGCACCCTAGATGGGTTTCTAGGGCTGGCCGCACCCCTAGGGGTGGGAAACCCTAAAGGGGGGCACAGCCCTCCCTTCCCCCTATATATATGTGAGGTTTTGGGGCTGCTAGACACACGAGAACGTCTCCCTCTTGGCGCAGCCCTACCCCTCTCCCTCCTCGTCTCTCGCATCGCTTGGCGAAGCCCTGCTGGAGTCCCGCGCTCCTCCACCACCACCACGCCGTCGTGCTGCTGTTGGATGGAGTCTTCCCCAACCTCTCCCTCTCTCCTTGCTGGATCAAGGCGTGGGAGACGTCACCGGGCTGCACGTGTGTTGAACGCGGAGGCGCCGTTGTTCGGCGCTTAGGTCGGAATCAACCGCGATCTGAATCGCAGCGAGTACGACTCCTTCATCCGCGTTCTTGCAACGCTTCCGCATCGCGATCTACAAGGGTATGTGGATCCGACTCTTCCCTCGTAGATGCATCTCCTAGATTGATCTTGGTGAGCGTAGGAAAATTTTTGTTTCCCATGCAACGTTCCCCAACACTACCTGCACCTCTTTTGTTTGATTTTTCTCGCAGGAACGGATGGTCCTTTGATGTTGTCCAGTTCGATGAGTTCATGGTCCAGCATCAGTTCCATAACCCCATGGAGGGGGTTGTGCCCGACGAGCAGAGGCACGGTGAGATACCACATTTTCAGGAAGAGACCGCCACCGAGTTTGGTGAAGGGTCTTCCTCTGTTTGGCGTTCGGAACCTTCCTCGTGGGAGACTCCGAGGAGTTCGGTGTACGCGCCAGCATCCTTCTATGACCCATGGACTCACCACCATAACCCTGGAGCAGGAGGCTCCTGGGGGCAGTAGCTGCTACCAACTTAGGCCAAAAGCCTAAGCGTGGGGGAGTACGTGCCCTTCTCACCTTTCCATTGTATTATCCGTTTTATTCGCTTTGATCTTTTCGAAGTTTTTGCCCGTTCTTCTTTATTATTTCTCTCTTTGCAAAAACAACAAAAAGATTTTCTCTTTCTTTTGCTTTTATTCAACCTTTGAAAAATAAACCAAAAAGATTTCCTTTCTCTCTTTAGTTTGCTTTGTTTTCAGAGATCAGCTCGAGTCCGTGATGGCATTTGATTATATTTCCTACGTTCGATCGTGCAAGTGACAAGCAGTAATGACGAAGATCGACTGAAAGGAAGCAACAAGGAAGACCAGTATGAACTCTTATTGTTTCTACTTTTGTACATATGCCTGTACTTATGATCTAGAAACCAGCTTGTAGCGACATAGTGTTATGCTTACAATGCTCTTCCAGTGATTCATGCTTTCCTTGTGGCTAGTTCCGAATAACTAGAGTGTATAATGTGTTATTGAAATGATCTACATGCATTGCACTGTTCATAGTCTGGTATACTAAGGTGGTATTTCCCTTTAGAGAATTTTTGGATTGACTTGGCACATGCTTACACATGTTTAAGACTAAAAGTCTACTTTGCCTTGATGATCTTTGAGTTTTAGAATAGTTATATCACTTTCATGCCCGATTCAATGTTGCTTTGTCGCTCTGCATGATTATGACCGTTATTGCTCTCTAGTTGGTCGCTTCCCAGTCTTTTGCTAAACCTCCACCTTTACTAAGCGGACTGACTGCTTGTGCATCCAAACCCTTTAAACCTGTTATGCCATATGAGTCCACTATACCTTCATATACATGGTATTTACCTGCCATTCCTAACGAAGACTTCTGTGTACCATCTCGAAATTAATCAAAAGCATTTCCCTTTTTGTGCCTATGTTTTAGCTCATGAGGAAGTAGTAGTTAGTTCATAATCTCTTTAAGTTGGGCAAGTTTCACACCTGGATTGCATGTATAATGTGCAAACCCCCAATATGAAAAGGAACTGGCATTGAGTGCGCCCGGCTCAAAAAGATAATATAACAAACAAACCCTCCTTCACGCTTTGTTCATGAGAAATCAGAAAACTTTGGCAGTGATAAACAAAGGAGATTAAGAGGATGTGATCGTCCTCATGCGGGAGCCGTTCCTCGAGACTTGTCTAGCTTAAAAAGTGATTGAGTTATCTGCTAGCATTCGTTGACGAAATATGCACCTCTCAAAAACATATTTACTTATGTTTTTAAAACCAAGAGCTCTGGTACATGTTTAGTTTTTGTTTCCGATCACGGGTTTTCAACTTTGCCAATAAAAGCCACGGTTCGAGAGTCTCACCTTCTTTCTTCAAAGCACCGACTAGGGGAGCATAATTGTCATTCTGAGTGTAATGTGCATTGTCCCAAAGTATTACATTGTCTTCTGCATACTTGTGATATGATTTATTCTGAAATTCTTAGTTCTAGTCTCCTTTAAAACTCTGGAGGAGTCTCTGCATTTATGTTTTGCTTCACTCATGGAGGCTAGCGAGATACCACCCTAATATGCTCAAGCTATGTGCAATGTAATCTTGTCTTGATTTTCAGTAATATATTATTTACTTTTAAGTATTTGTGGCTGGTCACTTGAAAGAAGGATTGCTCCTTGCATTGTCCTTATAAGTACTGTTTCAATACTTGCTAAACTCTTTACGTAGTACATGCTTATATACATCTAATGAAGCAAAAGAGTTTGTCAAAGTCTTCTTTGTCGCGTCCAGTTCGTTGAACTGAATTGCTTGAGGACAAGCAATATGCTAAGCTTGGGGGAGTTGATACGTCTCAAACGTATCTACTTTTCCAAACACTTTTGATATTGTTTTGACCTCATTCTTGCATGATTTGGACTAAACTAACCCGGACTGACGCTGTTTTCAGCAGAGCTGCCTGTATGGTTTATTTGTGTGCAGGAAAACGGATTTTTAAGTATCTCAGAAAAATCCACGAAAAATCACAGAAAATCCACGCACCCGTAGGAACCAGGTGCCAGAAGTGGGGCCAGAGGGGGGCCAGGGGGTGCCCAGGCGCCCTGTGGGCGCGCCCCCCCCTGGGCCGCGCCGGGGGGGGGGGCGCCTGGGTGGGGCCCACACCCCCTGGTGCCCTACTTTATCCCGTATTTTTACTCCCGACGCAGAAACCCCAGATCAGAAGTTCTTTCGCAGTTTTTCTTCGCGGAGCCGCCGCCACCCTCCGTTCTTCCTCGGGAGGGCTAATCTGGAGGCTGATTTGGCCTCCGGAGAGGGGAGATCGTCGCCATCGTCATCATCATCACCACTCCATCATCCCTCCATGACTTCTCCCTTCATGTGTGAGTAATTCCCCTGCTGTAGGCGAAGGGGATGGTAGGGATTGGATGAGTTAGATCATGTAATAGTTCGTCAGATTGTTGGGGGCATGTTGCCTATCATCTACTATGGTGTTTATCATCTTTGCTTCAACTTATTATTCTTAATGCTTGACACTTAGGGCCCGAGTGCCATGATTTCAGATCTGAACCATATGTGTTTGTATGAATATATTTGTGTTCGTGATCCTATCTATGAGTTGTTTGCACCTGTTACGGTTCGGAACCGGCGATCCCAAAAGTGACAGCTTGGGACACCAAAGGGGATGGTCCGTAGTTTGAGGATTACATGTATCCATTGAGTTCATTGCTTTGTTCCGGTGCTCTTTGACAGGAGCACCTTAATATCCATTAGTTCCTTTTGGCCCCGTTCGTAGCGGGATGGTAGGACAAAAGATGTTGTGTAAGTTCTTATTGCAAGCACGTACAACTACCTACGGGATACATGCCTAATGTTTGATATTTGCCTAGATGATCATTACTTTTCCGTGTGCCGTACCCCAAGTTAGAATCTATCTCATCCATGCAGCGCCCAACCATCCATCTCCCTAGCCTACAGTATTTTAAACCTTGCTTGTCACTAGTTGCTACTTTTGCCATTTACTACTGCTATCTACTTTTGCTGTTTACTTTTACTATTACTATCATCACTATCATATCACTGTTACCACTTATCTTTCGTTGCAAGTGCGGTTGAATTGACAACTCAACTGTCAAAGCTTATAAATACTCTTTGGCTCCCCGTGTGTCGAATCAATAAATTGGGTTATTCTTACCCACGAAGACTATCTCGATCCCTTACGGTTGAGGGTTATCAGTACAAAGATTGGATACAAGAGATGAACTAGGCTTTGAGAGGAGATGGTGCTGGTGAAGATGTTGATGAAGATAGCCCTCCCCAAGATGGAAGAGTTGTTGGTGATGACGGCGATGATGATTTCCCCCTCCCGGAGGGAAGTATCCCTGGCAGAACAGCTCTACCGGAGCCCTAGATTGGTTTCCGGCTTGGTTCCGCCTCGAGACGGCGGCGTCTGGTCCCGAAAGCCTCCTTATGATTTTTTCCAGGTCAAAACACCTCATATAGGAGAAGATGGGCACCGGGGGCCTGCCGGCTGGCCCACGAGGCAGGGGGCGCGCCCCCACCCTTGAGGACAGCCGGTGGCCCCTCTCGTGGGTTTCTTTCGCCAGATATTTTTTATATTTTCCGAAACGATGTACTGTGGAGTTTCGGGGCTTTTGGAGTTGTGCAGAATAGGTTTCCAGAGTTTGCTCCTTTTCCAGCGCAGAATTCTAGCTGCCGACATTCTCCCTCTTCATGTAAACCTTGCAAAATAAGAGAGAAAAGGCATAAGTATTGTGACAAAACATGTATGAACAGCCCATAATGCAATAAATATCAACTTATAAGCATGATGCAAAATGGACGTATCAATGTGTTATCCAAGATATTGACTAAGGTTGCGGCTATGGGTGTGACTAGTAAATTCACTAGGATGTCGGCGGATCAGAGTGTTTCTATACGCGGATGATGTGGCGCTGGTTGTTAAACCTACAAAGGTGGATCCGAGGTTTGTGAAAGAGGCGTTGCAAGTGTTTGGCGACGCGTTGGTCCTTAAGATCAATTACCACGATCTTCGGCGGTCATGATTCATGGAGATGATTCTGATAGGGAGCGGGTGGTGGCCTTACTACAATGCAATCTGGGGAGTTTCCCTTGCAAGTACTTGGGCCTACAGTTTGCGATCCACCAGCTTAGTCGGGCGGAGTGGCAACCCATTGTGGACCAAGCGAAATACTATGCTCCGGCGTGGCAACGAGGCCTCCTCCAACGGTCTGGTCGTTTAGTGCTTGTTAAGTCAGTGATCCCGGCCAAAACCATCCACCCCGTCATGATCATGGATGCACCGGTTTGGGTGTTGGAGGAGATTAACCAATGGATGCGCGCGTTTTTCTGGGTAGGGGAAGATAAAGTGAATGGTGGGCAGTGTCTGGTGGCTTGGAGCACGGTATGCAGACCCACTTGGCTGGGTGGTTTGGGGGTGAGGAACCTTGAGCTTCAAGGACTTGCACTTAGGGTGAGATGGGAGTGGTTGAAAAGGACGGACCCACAGAGGCCATGGCAGGGGTTAGCCATGACGAAGGACAGAGATGCACGAGCGATTTTTTAGTCTTGTCAAGATAGAGGTGGGGGCAGGCAACAAGGTGCTTTTCTGAAGAGACAGATGGATACATGGATTTGCGGTGGAAGATATCGCTCCTTTGACTCATAGGTTGGTGGATACACACAAGGAATCGCCGTACGATCAATGAGGGCATGAAGAATGGTAGATAGCTGCAAGATGTGGTTGGAGATCTCACCTTTGTGTGACACATGCAGCTTGTGCACCTTAACCTGGCTATCAGTACAGTGCAACGTGACTTAGACATGGCTGATTGCTTCTCGTGGCCGGCTGATCCATCTGGGAGGTACACCGCTAGATCGACGAGTAACCGTTTGTGCCTTGGAGTCCAGCGGGTATCTTATACCTCCTGCATCTGGAAGAGTTGGGCACTTCTCAAGTGTAAAATCTTTGCTTGGCTGTCAGTGCAGCACCGCATTTGGACCTCGGGTCGGAGAGCGAAGCATGGGCTACAAGAGCGGCCTTCCACCTGTTACACCTGTCTGCATGAAGAAGATAATGCCGAGCACATTTTGGTCCAATGCGTGTACGCAAGGGAAGTTTGGCATGAATGCTTTCAGGAGCTCAACTTGGTAGTTTCTAGGCCGACGGCGGACGACAATCAGTTGGATTGGTGGTTGGGTGCTAGGAGAAGTTTCGAGAAGGACAACAAACGCGGATTTGACACCTTTATAGTTGCAGTGGCTTTGGGCGTTGTGGAAACAACGCAATGCACGTGTCTTTAATAGGACTATGCAACAGAGATCGTCTCACCAATTGGTGGAGGTTGTTCTGATGGAGGTGCGGGAGTGGAGGGCGGCCGGAGTAGGTGTAGGTGGGTTGTCACGATTTGTGAGAGAGTATGCTTACTTTTCCCTGACGTGTCTTTAATAAACTAATCGGGTGTGGCCGATGAGGGATGTACGCATCTCTTGTAGGAGTACTTGTTACTTAAAAAAAAAACTTTTCCTAAATCCCCACCCGAAACCCTCGCCTCCGCCGGCGCCGCCGCACCATGCCGCCGCCGGAGCTGATGGACGAGCTCGTCGAGGAGGTCCTCCTCCGCCTTCCGCCGGACGATCCCGCCTCGCTCTTCCGCGCCTCCGGCGTCTGCAAGCCCTGGCGCAGCATCCTCGCCGGCCCGCGCTTCCGCCGCCGCTACCGCGAGTTCCACCGAACACCGCCCATCCTGGGACTCTTCCAACAGGGCGACAGCTTCGTCCCCACCTCCGCCGTCGTCCCTGCCCACCCCGGCCAACCCTACTGGTATGCTATGGACTGCCGCCATGGCCGCGCCCTCTTCGCCCACTTCGGGGCCACCTTTGACCTCATCGTCTTGGACCCTGTGACGGGCCACCAGCACAGGGTAATCTCGCCCTTTGACTACTCAGTCAGCGTCAGTGCAGCGGCGGCGGTGCTCTGTGCCGCACAAGGCTGCAACCACCACGGCTGCCAAGGAGGCCATTTCCATCTGGCCTTTGTGTCCACGGACCAGGTCGGAGCCATATCGGCCTGGCTCTACTCATCTGAGACTGCCGAGTGGAGTGAGTTCACCTCTAGTATTTACCACTCAAATGCCTTGCTTCAACCGTTGGGTGTGTCCAGCGTCCTTGTGGGCGATGCGCTCTACTTCAACATCAGCGACATCGTCGAGTGCCAACTTGGTACGCTCCGCACGTCAATGTTGAAGAAGCCGGTCGACGGCAGGGGGCGTCTCATGACAGCGGAAGACGGCGGGCTGGGATTTGCTGCCGTGGTGGATGTCACAAATCTAACCCTTTGGTCAATGGAGACCGCACCCGAGGGAGCCACCGGATGGGCGAAACTCAGGGTAATTGATCTTAAGGCGATGCTCCCTGACGGGGCCCTCTTGATCCCAGCACTTGAAGGTGGGCTTCTTGGCATCGCGGAGGGTACCCAAGTCATATTTGTGAGCACATGTGTTGGTTCCTACATGGTGGATCTCAAGTCTCGACAAGTCAGGAAGTTGTCTTGTCCGGGCAAAATAATCTTTCCCTACATGAGCTTCTACCTCCCAGGTACTAGTATTACTTATGCGCTTATACATAACCCTGTACAACCTGTCAGTGGCACTTAGCAACATGACATGAAAATATGGTTCTTAGCAAGTAACTTTACACATGATGACATATGTGCTCAAGAAAGATAGGTGTTCCTCTTGAGTCCAAGTCCATATACAACTTTACACATGATGACATGAAAATATGATATCTTAATGATTCTATGGACGCCCGTTTTCCTTTTAGGAACTTGTCGGTCCTTGTGATTGGTGACTAAGCAAAATGTACATTGAGCAGAACATGATTCACCAATTGATTGATTTTACATTCCAATTTCTCGCATTTTCTGCAGCAATGGAAGCAGCTTCTACGGGCCAGGGGCAGTGAGGTGGTGTTCAAATGTTTGCCAAGCTCTAGTTGCTGGATCATGCGCTTCTGGATCAAGGTGAAGGTGGTTGTGGTGGGTGTTAGATATGGCACAAGTGAGTGCGGCTCTGGATCTGTAGGAAGTGGTTGTTCTGTAGTAACTTTGTATAGGCCGGGTTAAGGTAGGACCAATACTGCCGGTCTTAGTATTGTTGCGGGATGCAGAGCGGCACCCGATCCGCCCTGCTCCGTAGTCGAAATAGAGCAGGTTAGTTGTAATCACCCCGCTCAGACTTTGTTCAGTTTGCTCCTTGTTTGGAAGTTGTTGCTTTCATGCTTGCAGTCATGTAGGAACTCTGTTTAAGAAGTCGTTGCTTCCGTAGCTTGCAATTTGTAAAGATTTTTAAGTTAAGTCAGTTTGTAAAGACTTACCCAGTCTGCGATAAAAGTACATGCGTACTTAGGTAAATGAGACTTTCAGGTGGAATCGACATTGCATAGATGTGTTTCTGAATACAAAAAATGATTGACTTGAAACATCTAATATGTATATATATAAGAACAACAGGTATACAGGTGAGATCGGCAGAGCTGTTAGTTCCTAGGTCAAAAACAATTGACACATGTACATAGTGTCAGCATCTAGCTAGTGTCAGCAGCATCAGCAGCTGAATTAATCAGTCACTGACCAAAAGAATTGGTGAATGGTGCAGGCTAATTCTTCAGAGATCCCACAAATCAAGATCAAATTCGAATTCAACCTTGCTGTTTGATTCTCGGGAGAGCAGAAGCTGCTTTCTGATTGCCAGGCGGTTCATTGTCATCTGGAGTTGCAGCATTGAGCGCTCCCGGACTGCAGCTTCCTCCACAGGCAGATCATGTGCTGCGGCGACTGGTAGTGCGCGGTGTAGTAGCCATCGAAGCAGCCGGCCTGGAAGAACTTGAAGTCGTGCAAATACTCCACCGGCCGGCGAGCCCTGTTGAAATTCTGAACCCACATGCCCATGCTCACATCCTCCATCTTGAACAGCTGCAATAACCAGGGGAAGCACACCCGTTTGTTAGCCTTTAGACGCACTGACACAAATGCTTCGATATTTACTTACTGACAATGACTTACTCTCAGTTTCTGGTTGTCAAACTCGGATACGATGTACTCAGCGATGTCTGAAGAAATCACATAGCCTGGCCCGTTTGCGTAAGGTGGGTATACTTCCTCTTCCCATTCCTGAAGAACAGCAGGAAAATTACATCACACTCATGTTTGCAGGGTGAAATATATCACCACCAGCACCAGAACTTTGCCAGGAATATGATACTCTATTTTTTTTCTAAAACAAATATGATTCTCTAATACCACTAGTAGGCATGACAAACATAACACCCTGTGTTTTAGAAGACGATCATTAGATTTGCAATCATAATCATAGCTCCAGCTCGAGTTAAACCCATGCTTGCTTTAGGAAAGGCAGAGGCTTAGCATGAACGCACTAAAACATGACACCGGAAAGGGGAACTACTAACAGATATGACCCATAATAAAGCATTAATATGCTGAATAATGGAGGTCAAGTCACACCAATGAAGGAATTTGCATGGCCCAACACACAAGGATTCTTTTGGTTTTTTTATTAAAAAGGAAAAGCATATGCTACAAGTAATAGCAAAGGAAGCTGCATCATATCATACCTCATACGTTACAGCCCACTTTCCAGATCGCAAAGGCCTGTGGTAGTAGTTTATGTTCCCCACATACATGCTCCCCCCATTCTTTACTTTCTTCACTTGATCCAACACCGCGTCAATTCTAACAAATGTGTCGTCGTCACACTTCATTACGTATTTCGCTTGCACAACTCGCACCTATAAATAAAATAGACAAGGTCAGAATGAGCATTTTTGTTCGATGGAGCTGATGCATGATCCAAGAACGGTTAAAAACGTATTAGTTTTTCTTACCCCATACTCAGCGATGGCGATAGTCTTTAAAACAACGAGGTCATAGCTATCCATGAAAGGCACTAGAACAATGTCACCAAAGAACTCTGCCTCCTTCTTCAGCTCCTCGTTGACCTCTTTTTTCCCATTCTGTAAAGACGCTTTCAAATGTTCAGAGTTTGCGAAAGTCAGCAATATAACTTTAAAGTTGGAGCAATCATCCACCGGCGCTTACCAGAGCGACGAAGAACCGGGCAACACTGCTAGATGATCTCCTTGTGGCAATCATCCATGACTTGCGCACCGCCATCCGCTCGGCGAAATGGTTGGCTGCAGAAAGTATGCCTATGAACAGCTCAACAGGTTCAGTCGGCAGAGGCGAGGCCTTCCACTGTTCAGACATTTCCAGGTATCGCTGTGGGTCGAAGCTAGGGTGTGATTTGGGCAGATGGCCGGCAGAAATCGACTCGATGTCAAGGTCTCCGTTCAACGACAGGCCCGTCGCGTCCTCGAGGTTGTAACCCTGTTAGTTAAATCAAGAGATTTACAGCCCGTCAGATAACAAGTTCTTCATCCATGATTATACTATGTAAGTAAGCAACGAGCATGGTAAAAATCTTACGGTGCGGTAAGGGAAGGATGCAACATGTCGCTCGTCGACACTGACATGGTAGCCTTCAAGACCGGCTGTGATGGTCAGGACAAACAGCTTGCCCTCTGCAAACGGGTATGATGCCTGTTCGACAGGCACCTTGTCTGGCTCCGGTTTGCCGATCAAACTGTTGAGCAGCCATTTTATGTTTGACGATGATTCCTCTGTCTTGGCGCCATCTTCCCGAGTCCATTTCTCACACTTGAGCTCCCCATCAACTGAAATTGGAATCAGTAGCAAGCAAATTCAGTGATGGAAATTGTGTTGGCTTCCAAACTGAATAATATTCAATTTCCTAGCGAACAACGAGGAAAAACTGAGATTGAACTGTTCAATCGATATCGACGGAGCTCACCTCTGTCGTCGTCGGGCCGGGACGGCGAGCCCTCGCAGCGCAGCGGCAGCGCCCACTGCATGCGGTAGCAGGTGTTGAGCTCGATGACGGGGCGGCCGGTGAAGTCGCCTCTGATCCTGGGGTTGAAGTGCAGTATCCTGGGCGGCTCCTCCCCCTGCACGGCCTTGGTGCCCAGCAGCTCGACCATGAACTGCGACGAGGCCGCCCCGTCCCTCCTCCTCGGCCGGGCCACCACGGTCACCCGCGAGCCGACGGCCATCCCGCACGGCAGCTCGACGGCCACCGGGGTGCTCGCGAGGCGGTCGCGTGGGACGGTGACGGTGGCGGGGCAGGACGCGGGGGCGGACGGGGAGGGGGAAGGGGATGAGGATGAGGCGGAGGGGGAGAGGAGGTGGGGCAGGAGGGGAGCCGCGGCGGCGAAGGCGGAGGAGGCGGCGGCGTCGATGGAGGAGGCTGAGGAGGGGTTGGCGCGGACGCGGATGGAGGAGAGCGCGAGGCGGGCGCGGCGGGGCGGGTCGGGGGTCGGGAAGGTGCGCGTGTGTGGCCGGAGCGGGGCCGCGGTGGAGGCGGAGGAGGAGGAGCGGGCCTCGAGCTCGCGGCGGCGCGGGCGGTCGGCGGTGGCGACGGGCGCGACGGAGACGGTGGGGAGCTCGAGGAAGAGGAGGAAGCAGAGGTACCCCGCCGCCGCGAGCATGAGCGCCAGCCGGCACGCTCGCTTGGGCGGCATGGCGGTTCGCGGTAGCGGTGGTGGTGGTGGTCAGAGAAGTAGGGAGTAGCCGTTCTGGACTGGACTGGGTCCGCGGCCGGGGTGGGGTGGGTTTATTGCGGAGGAGTGGTGGTCTGGTGGCGCGGGGTGGTGTTTAAAGACCGGACCGTTGCGGCGGCGGCGGTGGTGGTGGCTGACAGCGCGCAACGGCTTGTTTTGGCGTATCGTATCGGCGGGCCGGGTGAACTCAACTGGGTAGAACAAACACGGCGAGCTCAGCTCGTGAGGGAGGAAATAAATCAACAAAGCCAGGAGGAATGTGCGTCCAGGATCTAGTAGAAAAGAAGATTGTATGTATGTGTGTCCATTTACACGTGACGTGCACACACACACACAATAGGGCCTGCACGTGCGGTCTTTCG
This sequence comes from Secale cereale, assembly GCA_902687465.1. Taxonomy (NCBI): domain Eukaryota; kingdom Viridiplantae; phylum Streptophyta; class Magnoliopsida; order Poales; family Poaceae; genus Secale; species Secale cereale. The sequence goes on from LR738713.1 coordinate 778,383,678, forward strand.
CGTGTGTCTGCTTGTTGTTTTGCGCCTGCGTACACGGGTTTGATTATCTTGGCCACGAAGGAAAGGTAGCTAGCTGCCTTTGTTTTGCGGCGTGGCCGCCCGCCCGCCCGTCGATGGTTTTGAGGACGCGGCGAGAGAATTCCGGAAAAAGGGAGGTGTCGACCCAACCCGGACGGACGCGCACCACCGACGCGGACGGGGAACGCACTGCTGGTTGTGGCTGGCTGGGTCGTTGCGTTGCGTCGGGTCGGGGCCGCGTGTGGAGGCGGCGATTGACGCTGTGGCGTGTGGTGGACTCGGCTGGGCTGGGCTAGTGGCCGGCCGGTAGGTTCGTTTGGTTTGAACTCAACTCAACTCAACGCGGCGGGCGGGCGGAGTCAGCTGCGCAGGTACGACTCGGCTCCCAGTTCCAGAGGGAGACCGATGGGAGGAAGGACGAGTGGTCGTCCAGCAATCCATCCATCCATCCAGGCGTATCGTGTACGGGCGCGTGTGCGGTGTAGCTATCTGCCTCGCTCTCGCGGCTGGGCAGGAAGGTTCGTCCGGTCTAGAAGGTGGATCTCCCTCTCCATGCGTGCCCGCCGCCCGGCCGTCGCCGTCTTGAGAGGGGCCGGACGTACGTCGCTGTCCCCGCCGTTCGCCTTCGCCGGCCACGTGGTACTACTTGGTGGTAGTATGATCTCATCAACTCGTGATTCGACGCCAGCGAGCAGTTACGCTACGCACGCACTACGCGCGGCGGGTAGGCCGGGCGGCACCAGCACGCAGCATGCCACCGTGGGCGCGGTGCGCTACGCCATGCCATGCAAAGGAAGGACGCGGCCAAACGCGCGCGGCGCCGAGCCGGCCAGCCATTTGCTCATGACGACGCCCGACAGCGACGTACGTACGTACTACGTGCGTTTTTTTTTTATATATTTCGGTTTGCTATTTCTCAGTCGACTGAGAAATAGTGAAGTCTCAGTCGACTGTTTTAGCCATTGGATGGATCAGTTGTTGCTCCAAGATTCGCGCTGGAACTGGGTTCTCCTTGTTTCGGCCTGTGTAACGCTCTTTGTCCAGCCCGTTTGTTTTTTTTCCTTTGCCCCCATCGGCCTTGATCCTGTAGGGGCTAGGGAGTGTTTGTTGGGCTTAGTACGCAGGTAGGTGGTTGATGGTTTTTTTTTTTGTTTTTTTTTTGTATTTTGTTTTGTTTTTGG